>CM024754.1:170698928-171296773 GCA_014218235.1 Colocasia esculenta
GATGTCAATGGTTGATGTAAGTGTGCTCGGCACGTTATGTAAGAGCAACTTTCCATCAATCAGAGTTCACGACCCTTCGAAAGGATAGAAGCGTTAGTGTCGATTGGGAAAAAGGCATTCGAAAGGACGGAAGGGTAAGATGGGAATGGGAAAAAGAGATGGATGCAAAAGAGATAGAACTCGTGAATCGAGGGTCGTAAATGGTGACGTCTCAAAAGTAGGGACTGGAAATTAAATCAGGCAGAAAAGTAAGGACTCTACGTCTTCCAATATTCTGACAGGGACGAGGAAAAAAGTACAACCCTCTAACAGGGACCCCCAATTAATTTTCACAAAACAAAAAGAAAAGTGGAATTATCAGACAAGCTGCTTATAACCTTGCAAGTCTTTTACCCCCACACCCTGCTAGTCTGCTACCAAAACTCCTCTTAGATTAACTATAATATTTTTAAATATCATCACATGTATATTCTTCCAATCTAACATATGTTACCCCATATATATATATATATATATATATATATATATATATATAATTTTATTTCTTTATGTTATCACAAAAATGATAAGTTGAAGGAAAAATAATTGGGTGTACTTTCTTCCTAGTCCCTATCAGAATATTGGAAGTCGTAGAGTCCTTATTTTTTTACCCGGTTTAATTTGGAGTCCTTCCTTTTGAGACGTCAGTATTTACTACCCTCGATTCACAAGTTTCGTCTCTTTTGCATCCGTCTCTTTTCCTATTCTCATCTTACCCTTTCGTCCTTTGAAGACCCGTGAACTGACATGTCCGTCTGTCTATCCGTCTCCACCATCGATAGAAGTTGCAATTACATAACATGTGTAGCGCACTTACAGCAACCATTAACATCACTTACACATTGTAGCTAAAAAATAAAAAAGAGAGTTTGAGATATAGAATATTTTTATTCATTTAGGATTGTGGGGTGGGTTGCTACAAGTTCTTCTGTTGTGACCTATTTATTTCCACCTTGAACAAATGTACGCATGCTCTACTTCTTCTTTTGAATGTATTCTCCACTTTTCTGATCTTCCTGACAACTTTTTTGTTGACGGTGGCTTGATCAGAACATCAGATGGTTGAGGTGGATCTGACATATCAAATGTTGAGATCGGTTGAATGTTAGTTTCGTATGCAGCCCCGTACACTTTTGTGCTGTAAAATGCTGAAACATATTGAGAGACGACCTCCTTGTTACTGTCAATTGTTGCACATGCATGCTTGCAAAGAATCTTGACAAATTGCTAGTGTCCACAGGAGCATGTTTGTTGATTGAGGTCTACAGTGTACGCATTCATATTTTGAATAATCTCAAATTTGATTCTATCTGAATGACGAATTGCTAAGCTTCTTCTTTCATCAAGGTTTTGTTCGATAATTTTTTGTACTTTAGGACAGTATGGAGTGTCTCACAAGGCTACGCTAATTTTCCTCTTTGCAGCTATTTCCATCGTTTGAACTCTAATTTTGTCAACCATTATAGTATTGGTAGACTTCGTGCATCATATATCCAATTGTTGAATGACTCTGCCAAATTAGAGTATAACTTGCCAAACCTGTGAGACAATCGAAAGGAAATTAGTGTAACATCATATATCTCTAACACGTCTTCACTATTTACTGTAACCACATTTAACACGTAGTGTAACATCATATATCTCTAACTGTAAGATAATACTTAGTGTAATAGCTTATATCTGTTACTATAAGACCTGTCAATGCCTAACTGTAAGAACATAAATGGCAAACTATAATAGAACATATCGCTTCAGTGTAATTGAACAAGCGAACCTTTGTCCCGGGAATCGAGCATGGGACTAGTGTTCGACATCATTTCGGAGCACCCATTCTTTGGCATCAGCAGAATTAAGCTCCATTGCGATCATTGTGTCTTGGTACTCTTGTTCAGTGGCAACATAGGCAATGCACTAGAGGATTTTTCTAAGTAATTTTTTGAAAGGGGCGACATATTTCCCTGCACATTGGTCATTGAAGTTCTGCATGATGTGTTGAAAACAATAGCCATGATGATCATTTAGAAATATGTCAGGAATGGCTTCCTTTAGACCTTTTCCCCTGTCTGATAGGAAGACGATCCTTCTATCTGAGAGTAATGCCCTTTTCAAATTTTGTAGAAACCAAACCCAGTTGTCATATGTTTCTGAGTCTGCGATAAAGTACGCTATAGTGAATAGCTCATTGTTACCATTTAAAGCACTTACTGCAAGTGTAACCCCTTGTACTCTATGTTGTTTGATATGAGTTCCATCCAAAAAGAGCATAGATCGGCAACCAACTTCGAACCCATATGCAAATGCCTGGAAGCATATGAAGTAGAGTTTGAAACGTTGTGTCTCTGGGTCCACATCAAGAGACAAAACTAATTTCGGGTTTGACTCTAATGCACATTCGTGTACCAATGCAGCAAATGATAGCTTGTTATGAAATCTCCATATAGAGAACTAACAACAACTTCTTTGCCCCACCACGCCTATTGATATGATGATACATGGTATGTTAGATGAGTTGATACAGTGCTATTTATTGACTATTTACAGATTATTACAGTACTTGCCCTTATATCTTACAGATTATAGTGCTGATGATACAGTGCCCTGCATAGAATCATATAGTATAATTTGTAATGAGTTACAGTACGGGCCCTTATAGTATATGATTACAGTTGTTACAATACAAGCGCCAGAAACTTACAATTGTCGTTATACGCACTACAGAAGAAGTGGTGATGTAGCAACCTGATATTTTAAATAATTAAATAAATAGAAATAATGGGAGAAATGAATTAAATAAAACCCAATAAACATCAAATAGTAATGGGCTTGTTATATTGGTTCACTTAAAGGCTAATGGGCCAAGCTAGGAGTTAGATTATGGGTTGAGAGGAAAATACCCAAGAAATTCGTCACCGTAATTACATAGAAAATAGGAAAGGGAAATTACCATGAATGGCAAGCCAAATTGTCACCCACCATTGCATCAACCTTCTAAAGGTTTTCCACTCCAATTGGGAGGGGAGATCACCAAAACATGGAAGGGAAGAGCTGGAAATCACACCCTACCTTTTCTAGTTACATTAGGACATGGAAAAAACCCTAAACATATAAGAACTCATCCTAAAACTAAAGGGGAAGGTTCACACACTTTCTGGGGTCATGGGAGGCAGAGCTAGGACATCAAGAACGGAGGAGAACGGCTGGAGAAGGGAGCTTCTTCCCCAACCGTGCTCTGCTGCGACTTGTGCACAAACTGGGTTTTAAGCTTCACAAAAATAGGTATTCTTGGGCCAACGATGAATCTAGATCATCCTATCTTGTAGTGCAACTTGTCTACTTTCATTTGCAAGTGGTTTGCCCAAATTCCATCATGTAATCGTCGAGTTATAAGCGTTTTCCCATCGTTGTGCATATCTATCTCGTTTCTTGTTCATGCTTGTTTGCATGCCTTACGAGACCAAATTGATTCGGTCCAAAGGCATAGATCTCTTCTACTTGATGTCCTCTACAAGTTCCATGTTCATCACTTTGTCCCATGTGCCCTAGTTTGAGAGATATAAGCATTTCATGACGATCGTTACATGTTCCTGCGTTTTTTCTGCGTTTTCGATCTGGAGCTTGAATCGCGACCGCTTCAGGCGACACGATTCAAGTGACTGGTATCACGTCGGCCTCTGCCGTCGTGATTACCTGAAAGGCGACAAGCCAAGTCGACGCGTTTTGGGTGCATCCCATGCCTCAAATTGGGTGTCGTTGACTTGTCAGACGACCGCTGAAACATGACTGCTAAGGTCGTCGCGTTTTGCTGTGTTTTCCCACCTCTAGGAAAGCACGCCATTCGGACATTTAGGGTTTCAAGGATGCGACAGTCTCCATTGTCGCATTTCTGACCCCTTGAAAAACGCGACCATGATACCCGTCGCGATTTACCTGCATTATTCCAGCACCGAATTTAACTTTATTTAAATGATTATTTGGACTATTTAAGCATGTGTATACACTGTAAAGTTGTGTAATGAACAATAAACCATCATGTTATTAAAATTTGATTTATGTCACATAATTCTTTAATTTAAACGATAATATGCATGATCATTCAATGTTCATGATTTCATACACATGCACACACTTCAAACGATTATCCCTGCCATAAAATCATGGAGAAAATACTTGAATAAATTATCTGGTAAATTACTTTAATAATTACACATTATTCCCCATGTTTATAATGACATTGTTTCCACTTATTACGTGGTTTTGGAACACCGATATCGCCGCTCCACTGTTCTAGAATTTCTCTAGAACGTCGAGCAACTTGTTTCCTCTACACACTACTCTCTTGACAGGTTTGAACCTCTCTATCGAACATTCCTTCTGGTAGACAAGGGACCTTTTGTTAAGACCTCCGTAAGACTCCGTACTCTGTGGATTCCCTCATGGAGACCGAGCTGGTTGTACCCTAACGCCCATAACACCCTTAGGGATCGATATGATCTAAATGGCTTTAGAAGTTCTCTCTCATCTTGATTTACGCCGGACCTCTGGACCTGTGCATAACATGGCCAGTGGAAGGGTAGTGAATTCCACTTGACTGCCAACACCAATTGCGCGTGTTGTGCAACTGTTACTATAGCCCGTTTAATCGATGTTTTACGTGCATGACCTATAGTTCTCATCTATACTCTACCCGCTCATCTATTCACATTCTATTTGCTATCTCGTCTATTCATCTAGTACTCTCATCTATTTCTTTTGGCCATTGACTGATTATCTAAAGATAAATAATATAACTAATGCCTGGCAATATATAAAGGGCCCGGTCAGATCCTGGGAGGTATGCCCAAAAGTGTCATTTGCCCGCGGGAGTTAAATGACCAGAGTGTTTGGCATTACACTCAAGTGCTATCTATCTCGACTATCTAAATGACAATCAAAGTGCTATACTATACTTGTTGTGTTATTTTTACACTTTGTGCTATTTGTGCTATGGCCATCCTGTTCTGTGCTATATTTGGAAACTTGTGCTATTTCATTCACATGCTATCATGCTATCTCTTACGTCACTTGACTCTCTCGCGCTATCATATAGTAACTCTGCTTTTAATACATTAATCATGTAAATTTTGCCCGCACCATGAAATATAAATCCTACTGGGCATTGTCGCTCACCCTATGTTATTTGTCATTGTGTCTCAGGTGAGGCGGAGAAGAATGAATACACTCACGAGGATAGGGAGGACCAGGAGTGATCCACGAGTGCCATGACGTCACCAAGTTATCCTAGATTGTCTTAGTAGTCTTTTATTTTCATCCTATGTATTAGCGTCAATTAGGCCCTATGTTATGGCTTTGAGTTAGTTGATGTAATAGACAGCAATTGAATTATCAATAAAAGTTATTTGTTTTCGTATTATTAAACTGTTCAATGGTTTGTTGTCTATTCTACGCTCTATACTCGCTTACTTGCAACTGCCTCACGTTTCGATATTCTGCGTCGGGGCGTGACAGTTTTGTGGTATCAGAGCCTAGGATATCCTTACTAGGATTAGTAAGTCTAGGATGTTCTAGGATGGATTGCCATGACACGTGTCTAAGTCAACTATCATACCGATGTGAGATTTGGGTAGAACCCAGGGTTAAGATCTAAAAGATGTTCACGCACACACGAATTAAACTCCATATCAATGCCCTAATGATAAACTACTTTTGTAGGAAACTTAAGAAAGCTAAGATGACTTTTGAACGTGCTCAAACGAGGGGCATGCAACAAACGATTCAAGAGCTCACCCGTGCGCTTTTGCATGCGGCACAAGGTGGTGGGAATCGTGGCGGTGCAGGCGAGCTGCATCGAAACTTTAGGAGCTTGAAGCCACCGAAGTTCAGTGGTTCCTCGGATCCGGATGAGGCCGAGCACTGGCTGAAAGAGACGGAATGAATCTTCCATGTCATGCAATGTGCAGCTGGGGACAAGCTGCTACTAGCTACATTTCAATTGGAGAAGGATGCCCGCTCTTGGTGGGAGTCAGTCGAAGCTACCAGGGCGAATGGTCGATTCACCTGGAATGAGTTCAAGGAAGCTTTCAATTCCAAGTACTTCTCCGAGCATGTCCAGGAGAAGAAGGCTGCGGAGTTTGCTGCTCTTAAATAGAGGAGCCTATCTATGGCTGAATATGAGGCACAATTTTCAAGACTAGCCCGATATGCTGACCATCTGGTGAATACGGAGAAAATGAAGGCTAGGCATTTCCTCAATGGCCTTAAGCCTCAATATATTACTCAATTGGCCCCTCTCGACATCCTGACATATGCCGAGATGGTAAAGAAAGCTCAACTGCTAGAAGATGCTACGGACTTCACTGATCGTATCAAAGGGTAGTTCGTGAAGAAGGAACTGACACCTGGCATGACATCTGCCAAGCCAACTAATGGCAAGAAGCATCCTTTCAGCATCATGGAAGAACCCATCCAGGAAAGGAAACCCAAGGTCTTTGTTCCCAACACTCCAGCGAAAAGAAATTGCAAGCACTATGACAAGCCAGGTCACACAACTGATGAATGCTGGAGGAAAGTCGACGCATGTCTGCATTGTGGAAGCCGCGAGCACCGTATCCCCGAGTGCCCGCTACTGAAGGAAAATGAGAGGCACACTAATGTGCCGAAGAAACAGGGAAAACTGCAAGCTCTGCATGATGAAGTGCCCGCTGAGGAAGGTGGCGTGGTGGAAGGTACACTGCAAGTTTTCTCCTTATCAGCATTTGTTTTATTTGACACTGGCGCAACCCATTCATTTATATCTCAAAACTTTGCTGATACTTTGAATGTTAAACCTATATCTATGGGGTGTGAATTCTCTGTCACAACACCATTGGGAGAAAAGGAGAAATTGAACAAGTATTTTGCATCTGCCGATGTAATGATCGGAGAACATAACCTAAAAGCCGACCTAGTGTGTATGCCCATGGAAGGCTATGATGTGATTTTGGGAGCCGACTGGTTGTCCACTTATGGGGCAAGTGTCGACTGCAAGAATGGGAAAGTTACATTTAGTGATATCCCTAAGTTGTCATTCACTGGCATTAGACACAAGAGACAGATGTCTCTAGTCTCTTCCATAAAGGCCCACAACATGATAAGGAAAGGTTGCCTTGCTTTCCTTGCGGCCGTAATAGTTGAAAAGAAGGGTTCTAAGATAGAAGACATACACATAGTCTAGGACTACCCCGATGTGTTCCCCGAAGATCTGCCAGGGATTCCCCCTGAACGTGATGTCAACTTTGCTATTGAGTTGATCCCTGGAGCTGCACCGGTATCGCGTCAACCGTACCGGATGTCACCTGTCAAATTAAAGGAACTGAAGGCACAAATGATGGAGCTGCTAGAGAAGGGGTTCATCAGACCAAGTACTTCCCCATGGGGAGCACCTGTGCTGTTCGTCAAAAAGAAAGATGGGTCGATGAGGCTATGTATCGACTATCGACAACTCAATCAGCTAACCATCAAGAGTAAGTACCCATTGCCCCGAGTCGATGAACTTTTCGACCAGATATTTGGAGCTCAATATTTCTCCAAGATTGACCTCCGGTCTGGTTATCATCAAATGAGGATCAAGGATGACGACATCTTCAAAACGGCTTTCAGGAGCAGGTATGGACACTATGAATTCATTGTAATGCCTTTTGGTCTGACCAATGCTCCTGCAGCCTTTATGCAACTCATGAACAGCATCTATCGACCATATCTGGATAAGTTCGTGGTTGTCTTCATTGATGACATCCTCATATATTCAAAGACCAAAGAAAAACATGAAGAACACTTGAAGATCGCACTGCAAGTCCTGCAAGATAACAAACTGTATGCAAAGCTGAGCAGGTGCGAATTCTGGCTCGAAGAAGTGTCCTTCTTGGGCCATGTTATATCAAAGGACGACATCTCTGTTGATCCCTCCAAAGTCGAAGCCATGCTCAATTGAGAGAGACCAACCAACGTCACAGAAATCATAAGCTTTTTAGGACTGGCTAGTTACTACAGGCAGTTTATAAAGGACTTCTCTAAGATTGTCGTTCCTCTCACGCGTCTTACACGAAAGGAGAATCCCTACTTCTGGAGTAAAGAATGTGAGAAGTGTTTTCAAACTCTCAAAGAATGTCTGACCTCCGCCCTGTTCTCGCTCTTCCAATAGAGGGAGAAGGTTTTTCTGTCTATACCGATGCCTCAGGAATTGGGCTTGGTTGTGTATTGATAAAGAAGGAGAAAGTTATTGCTTATTCTTCCAGACAACTGAAGACGCATGAAGTCAACTACCCTGTGCATGATCTAGAGTTGGCTGTTGTGGTCTTCGCCTTGAAAATCTGGAGACACTATTTATATGGTGAGCAATTCACGGTCTATTCAGACCATAAAAGTCTGAAGTACTTATTCTCACAAAAAGAACTTAACATGAGGCAGAGAAGGTGGCTTGAATACCTGAAAGATTTTGATTTCAACATCTAGTACCATCTAGGCAAGGGAAATGTTGTGGCTGATGCTCTTAGTAGGAAGCCGATGGCATCTATATCGAGTCTAGTTCTTGGCGAGATGCAACTACTAGAATAATTTGCAAGATTAGACTTGAACATTGAACATTGGGATGATCGAGTCTTAGTTGCCAATATCAAGATTCAATCTGATATGCTAGAAGAGATCAAAGCGCAACAGGACAGTGATCCATTCTGAGTTCATATCAAGGAAACCTTAGCTGAAAGACTGATTTTGCTATGACCGAGGATAGAAGCCTGGTATTCCAAGGAAGGACATGTGTTCCAGACAATGAAGAATTGAAGAGAAAGTTAATGGACGAAGCTCACCAGATGAAGTATACTATTCATCCTGGAGGTACCAAAATATATCAAGACATGAAAAGAACGTTTTGGTGGCCGAATATGAAGAGAGAGGTTGCCGAGCATGCCACTCATTGCCTTACTTGCCAACAGGTAAAGGCAGAACAGATGCGCCCTGCTGGCATGCTTAGACCATTAGATATTCCGGAGTGGAAATGGGAAAGCATTGGCATGGACTTCATCATGGGTCTACCCAAGACTCGTGGTGGACTCGACGCCATATGAGTCATTGTCGACCGATTAACCAAGTCTGCACACTTCCTACCTATAAAGAGTAAGTGGTCTGTAGAGGTACTAACCGCATTATATGTCAAAGAGATCATGCGACTTCATGGAGTTCCATCATCCATTGTCTCGGATCGAGATCCGAGGTTCACGTCTCATTTCTGGAAGGGACTGCAGACTGCACTTGGTACTAAGCTCAATTTTAGTACCGCTTTTCACCCGCAAACTGATGGGCAGACTGAGAGAACCAACCAGATAGTTGAAGATATGTTAAGAGCCTGTACCATAGATTTCCAAGGCTACTGGAATGAGCATTTATCTTTGATTGAGTTCGCCTATAACAACAGTTATCAGGCGAGTATTAAAATGGCACCATTTGAAGCACTTTATGGTAGAAACCGTAGATCTCCTGCATGTTGGAATGAAGTCGGAGAACAACAATGGCTAGGCCCGAACATGGTACAAAATACTACCAGGGATATACAGGTGATTCAAGATTGGCTCAAGATTGCTCAGTCCAGACAGAAGAGTTATGCTGACAAGAGGAGGCGAGATTTAGAATTTCAACTGGGGGAGCATGTACTCTTAAATGTATCCTCTACCCGTGGCATCCAAAGATTTGGTGTTAAAGGAAGCTCAGTCCAAGATTCATCGGTCCTTTTGAAGTGCTCGAAAGGGTTGGTGAGGTTGCTTACCGGTTGGCATTGCCACCAAATCTGGCATGTGTACACAATGTGTTTCATGTTTCCATGCTGAGAAAATATGTGGACGATCCTACGCACATCATTCGCCATGAGAAGTTGGTGTTGAACAAGGACATGACGTACGAGGAGAAACCAGTCAAGATACTAGAACGAAAGGTGCAGCAACTCAGGAATCATCCCATCCATGTGGTTAAAGTACTGTGGAATAACCGTGGAGTGGAAGAAGCCACATGAGAACCTGAAGGAATCATCAGGCAAAACTACTTCGATCTTTTCGGTAAGACATTCTCTCCTTTATGGTCATATGAATTTGGGGTCCAAATTCTTTTTAAGAGGGGGAGGATGTAGCAACTCGATATTTTAAATAATTAAATAATTAGAAATAATGGGAGAAATGAATTAAATAAAACCCAATAAACATCAAATAGTAATGGGCTTGTTATATTGGTTCACTTAAAGGCTATGGGCCAAGCTAGGAGTTAGATTATGGGTTGAGAGAAAATACCCCAGAAATTCGTCACCCTAATTACATAGAAAATAGGAAAGGGTAAATTAGGGTTTAAAAGTATGGCAATTAGCCATGAATGGCAAGCCAAATCGTCACCCACCATTGCAGCAACCTTCTAAAGGTTTTCCACTCCAATTGGGAGGGGAGATCACCAAAACATGGAAGGGAAGAGCTGGAAATTGCACCCCACCTTTCCTAGTTACATTAGGACATGGAAAAAACCCTAACCATATAAGAACTCATCCTAAAACTAAAGGGGAAGGTTCACACACTTGCTGGGGTCGTGGGAGGCGGAGCTAGGGCATCAGAAACAAAGGAGAACGGCTGGAGCAGGGAGCTTCTTCCCCAACCGTGCTCCGCTACGACCTGTGCACAAATCGGGATTGCTTCACAAAATTAGGTATTCTCGGGCCAAAGATGAATCCAAATCATCCTATCTTGTAGTGCAACTGTCTACTTTCGTTTGCAAGTGGTTTGCCCAAATTCATCATGTAATCATCGAGTTATAAGCGTTTTCTATCGTTGCGCATATCTGTCCAGTTTCTTATTCATGCTTGTTTGCACGCCTTATGAGACCAAATTGATTCGGTCCAAAGGCATAGATCTCTTGTACTTGATGTCCTCTACAAGTTCCATGTTCATCACTTTGTCCCATGTGCCCTAGTTTGAGAGATATAAGCATTTCATGACGATCGTTACATGTTCCTACATTTTTTCTGCGTTTTCGGTCTGGAGCTTTAATCGCGACCGCTTCAGGTGACACGATTCAAGTGACTGGTATCGCGTCGGCCTCCACTGTCGTGATTAATGAAAGGCCACAAGCCAAGTCGACGCATTTTGGTGTGTCCCGCGCCTCAAACTGTGTGCCGTTGACCTGTTAGACGACTGCTGAAATGAGACTACTAAGGTCGTCGCGTTTCGCTATGTTTTCCCGCCTCTGGGAAAGTGTGATGTTCGGACATTTAGGGTTTCAAGGACGCGACGGTCTCTGTCATCGCATTTCTAACCCCTTGATAAATGCGACCATGATACCCGTCGCGATTTACCTGCATTTTCCAGCACCGAATCTAACTTTATTTAAATGATTATTTGGACTATTTAAGTATGTGTATACACTGTAAAGTTGTGTAATGAACAGTAAACCATCATGTTATTAAAATTTGATTTATATCACATAATTCTTTAATTTAAACGATAATATGCACGATCATTCAATGTTCATGATTTCATACACATGCACACACTTCAAACGATTATCCCTGCCATAAAATCATGGAGAAAATACTTGAATAAATTATCTGGTAAATTACTTTAATAATTACACATTATTCCCTATTTTTATAATGACATTGTTTCCGCTTTATTATGTGGTTTTGGAACACCGATATTGTCGCTCCACTGTTCTAGAATTCCTCTAGAACGTCGAGCAACTTGTTTCCTCTACACACTACTCTCTTGACAAGTTGGAACCTCTCTATCGGACATTCCGTTCTGGTAGATAAGAGACTTTTTGTTAAGACCTCCGTAAGACTCCGTACTCTGTGGATTCCCTCATGGAGACCGAGCTGGTTGTACCTTAACGCCCATAACACCCTTAGGGATCGATATAATCCAAATGGCTTTAGAAGTTCTCTGGACTTGTGCATAACATCGCCAGTGGAAGGGTAGTGAATTCCACCTAGCTGCCAACACCAATTGCGTGTGTTGTGCAACTGTTACTATCGCCCGTTTAATCGATGTTTTACGTGCATGACCTATAGTTCTCATCTATACTCTACTCGCTCATCTATTCCACTCTCTCTACTATCTCGTCTATTCATCTAGTACTCTCATCTATTTCTTGGTACTCTCTATTGGCCATTGACTAATTGTCTAAAGATAAATAATATACTAATGTTTGGCAATATATAAAGGGCCCGGTCAGGTCCTGAGAGGTGCGCCCAAAAGTGCTATTTGCCCATGGGAGTTAAATAACTAGAGTGTTTGGAATTACACTCAAGTGCTATCTATCTCGACTATTTAAATGACAATCAAAGTGCTATACTATACTTTTTGTGCTATTTTTACACTTCATGCTATTTGTGCTGTGGCCATCCTGTTATGTGCTATAATTGGAAACTTGTGCTATTTCATTCATATGCTATCGTGCTATCTCTTACGTTACTTGACTTTCTCACGCTATCATATAGTAACTCTGCTTTTAATACATTAATCATGTAAAGTTTGCCCGCACCATGAGATATAAATCCTACTGGGCATTATCGCTCACCCTACGTTATTTGTCATTGTGTCTCAGATGAGGCGGAGGAGAATGAACCACATCACGAGGATGGGGAGGACCAGGAGTGATCCACGAGTGCCATGACGTCACCAAGTTATCCTATATTGTCTTAGTAGTCTTTTATTTCCATCCTATGTATTAGAGTCAATTGGGCCCTATGTTATGGCTCTGAGTTAGTTATGTAATAGACAACAGTTGAATTATCAATAAAAGTTATTTGTTTCTGTATTATAACTGTCCAATGGTTTGTTGTCTATTCTATGCTCTATACTCACTTACTTGTAACTGCCTCACATTCCGATATTCCATGTCGGGGCGTGACAGGTGATGTGTTAGAATTGAAAGCTTGTATGTTAGACGTTTAAAATCATGGCATACCTGATGATAAGGGATGGAGATACCGTAATCCCGACGTATCCCTCATCATTTCACTGCTCTATAATTGGGTTTATCAAGAAGTTTCCCCTTCACAGCATTTGCAACCCACTTCTTAGATGTCTTAGGATGTCGTTCGCTCATAATGTCACATCCACAGCTGTGTATATTGTTCATAGTCTTGATTGCAAATTCTGGACCTTGACAAATGACAGACGCATGAAGACGACGTGGGCAAGCATCTACATTGCACCGTACAGTTAAACAGACAGAGTCGTTCTTCAAATATTTCCAATTAAATCCTCGTGTGGTCGCGTAATTTGTCAATTCCAGCTGCAAATGCTCTTTGCTTATGAAGACTTGTCCTACTGAATGTATTCTACATACACAATATTACGTCAAGACTGATACTAGACCTTCCGCTCCATTTTTTTTGTTATTGTACAATTCCAGATTGCTTCCAGGTAATTGGGACGTTTCTGTGGTTTCCAAAGAAATGCCATACGTCTATGAAGTACTTCTATAAAAATTGTGCGTAAGTACATAAAGCATGGGATAAGATGAAGGATGTTCAAGAATACATGGGAATGATGCATGGGAGTATGTACCTGTCAGTTGTTGTACATTTGCTATTGCTTCCCATTACAAGTTGTGGCGGATCACCTGACTGACGACTAGCATGAATACTGAGGCAACTAGCGTCTACCGCTTGAATTTGTAGATTTATGAATGATTGCCTTGACACTTGTGAAGATCAAACAATGCTTGGACATCCTCATCGTCATGCAGCACATGTTCAATGTGGCCATCAATGGAAAGAAGATACTTCAGCATGTTTTCCTGCATGCTTATACTCAACTTTTCGGAAACTCTAGCATGTATAGACGCCAATTCCATGTCCTTCCCTATGAAAAGATGAAACTTTGATCTCCAAATACACATCTTGCAGTTCCATATAACGCAGAGGAAGGCGAAGGAAAGACTTATTTTCATCAAAATGTGGCGCGTAGTGTCTATAATAGCATGTGTGAGGAGATGAGTTATTGTAGGTCACTTTGGCGGGAGTGCATATCGTGGAAGCAGCGTTGGCGGGAAAGCGCCAGATGAACAAACGTGATTTGCTAGACGTCCCATCGTCGGGAAGACTGACTTTCTCAGCTGCAAGATGTTCATCATTGCAGTGGACCACCATTTTGTCAAACGATTGAGATTCGCAGATCCTCTGAACCCATTCCTGCATTTATCGAGAAAAAGGCATTTCAAAACTCGATACATCTGCATTGCACTGCCATTTCGACACTACCCCTCTGCTCTGTTACAATTCTCTGTTCTTTGAGTTACATCTGCAGCCGAAGTGAGCTCTCTGTCCCCTCCAACGATGGCAACCCATGGGTCTCCTACGAGCTCAGTGACTGTTCACATTGCAGCGGATGCAGAGCAACAAGCATTAATGGTGACGGAAGTGGAAGAAACCGTCCTCCAAGTTGTCTGAAGCAATAATCTTTCTTCTTACCCTGTGTCTGGTCTTTGATGACTAAGTGATGCTTTTAAAAAAGTTTTGATCTTTTCTTTGTAGCAAGGATCAGAATCAATTTAATATGCGATGTTCACTTTCATGGTACTGTAGCGTTATGCAAGACTTGCAGTTTAGGAGCGCGCATCTCAAATTAATGAGAAATTCACCATTCTAGGCATATGTTAGATGCGAATCAGTGACCTACCCTATGTTACTGATAGTTAACCTGGTAACATGATTCGAAGGAGAAGATCATTTTAAGAGTGGCCCCTGCAGACTGCCTTTTCGTCCTTCAGACATAGCAACAGTAATGGGTATACCCAATCATGGTACACCTATCAATCTAAAGGTGGATGGGGCGAAAGTTAATTTGCGTCGCATCCTTGGATCCAAACAAACGATGGGCAAGTACAATGTCTTGTGAAAGCTTATGGAGTACGTTCCACAACAGGGTGAGTTAGCTGTTGAAACTTTGATCAAGCTTTGGTCTGCGCTTCTCTGTTCTTGTTTCTTCTTCACCACAAGTGGGAGGGCGGGGCTCTGTCCATTCTGCCATATCTGAACGACCTCCATGAGATGAGGAGTGTCAATTGGGCTACTCCCATCCACGAGTACCTAATGTCCGCAGTGTAGCAGTGCCACGAGCAGGTTAAGGCAGCCGTTAGAGGAGCTCCGTGTGCCAAAACCATCTACCTAAATGGTTGTGTACCTGCTCTCAGTGTAACTTTTGCCCGCTCTATTACAGTACACGAAGTAGTCTGTTACATACGATACACATGTCTGTTATAGTACACGAAGTACTCTGTTACATACGATACACCTGTTTGTTACAGTACACGAAATAGTCGGTTACATACGATACACTTCTCTATCACATACAATACACTTCTCTGTTATAGTATTTTGAGGTCCTCATTGTAATCCATGTCTACAGGTTTTACAGTTCGGGAAGTAGTCTATTACATACGATACACCTGTTTGTTACAGTATAAGTTTTACAATTTTCTTACTGTGTTAATGATATAGCATGGTTTTTGACGCACCAGTTAAAATTGCAACCAGAGCATCCCCAAAGATATCCCCCATTTTTCCGTTGGGATTGTCGGGATAAGGGACAGTCTTTATTCGACCTACTACAGGGATTGCGACGATCTGATGTAAGTATGATTTCCCCATGGACTATATCATATCTTCCTATGAATTTACTTCAGGTATATTTGGAGGTTAATGTGAGAGATGACCGACCTGGGGTCTCGCGACGATTGACGACATCCATGTCCACCACTTCCGGATCCCCTCTGTAATACCCCAAGATATAAAATGATAAATAAGTAAGAAACGGTCGAGAAAACATAATGCGGTTTGTACGCAGATGGATAGATTAGCAAATTCGGACCTATCGGAGGTCTAACTAAAAATATGCTAAAGGATACTATTATTGGTAAAAGATATTACTAATGATAAATAGTAATGATATTAATAAAGGATACTACTAAAGGTAAATGGTAAGAGTAAAGGATACTCTTAGAGGTTAGCATATTGGTAAAGAATTAATGAGGATAAGGATATAGATATATCCCCGTTCACACTGAACCTAGAATTAAATAAAGAAAAAGTATAAATGTAAATAGGGGTCATATCTACAATTATAAAAATATGGGGTTTTCAAGCAAATATTAATTTTTCTAGGGACCCTGATGTAATTTCTATCGATCCCCAGAGACACAATCGGATTCCTGATCGAAGCTCAATCGGAGCTTGAATGGCCGATTGGAGATTTGAAAGGGACATATCTCCAATTTCTAAAAGTCAAAAGTCAAAAAAGATTAAAGATAGAAAAATTAGGGGTTAAGTGAAATAAAATATAAAAATCTTACAAATTCCTAAAAAAACAAGAATGCCCTAGAATCATCTAGAAAGGGACACATGTCCCACATCCAAGCAATGTTTATCCCTTAGGGACATTGTCCCATCTAGGAGATCCTTATCCCTTAAGGACACTTGTCCCAATCTAGGAGATCCTTATCCCCTAGGGACACATGTCCCAACCTAGAAGGCCCAAGGGGGCGCCTCTCTCTCTCCTCTCCTCCTATAAATACCCCCTCTCCATTCCTCCTCCATTTCCACCCATTCCATCCATCTCCTCCAAGGCTTCCAAGAAGGGTTAGGCTAGAAGAGAAGAGAGAAGAAAAAGAGTGCCCACCCCGAAGTACTGCCTATAGGTAGACTCTTTTAAGTTAGTTCTATACCCCTAGTGAGTGAAAGTGTTATTTCTTGTGTTCTTCTAATCCTTCTCTACATCGAAACGCCGTCGGTTTATTTTTCGGAATCTCTCGTTACGCCGAAGTGCTGCCGATTTAATTTCTAAGAATCTCTCGCGACGTCGAAATACTTCCGATCCATCTTCTCGAAATCCCTCTATGTTGGTTTGTTCACTCAAAACCCTACTCTATGACGAGACTTCACCGTATGTTTTCTCGAAACCCTTCTTTATATCGGAACTATGTCGGGTTGCTTTCTCGAAATTCCCATCCACACCGGATGCTGTCCGTATGATTTCTTCAGATATTTCGTTATACCGGAATACTGTCCATTTGATCTCTCATATCCCACTTTACACGGAATGTTGTCTATTTGGATTCTCAAGTTCTCCGTTATGCCGGAATGCTGCCCGTTGATTTCTCAAGATCCCTCTCTACATCGAACCCCAATCGGAAGTGCGGGAGCTAAGTGCCACACAGGGCAAAGTGCTATGCTATGGGAGCCACCTCTTGAGGCCACAATGGCGCAAAGTGCTACATAGCAGGAGCCACCTCTGAGCCTGTGGGGGCCACCTCTAGAGTCCTACCTACCTGGGGATTTCATGTGTGCTATATAATACCAACTATTTCTCATTCTTTTGCGAACTCTGAGTTGTCAGCTCGCTACTTGAAATCGTGAACTCAAAAATAGAATTCATGCCGGTTAGGGGGCTATGGTCTAGTCCCGAGAAGATCCGAATGCTCTTAGTGCCCAGCGGTACCGTATGGAGAGTGATGACCTCGTGCTTGGCATACACCATAAGTGAAGTGTTTATAGTATCTGACTAACAATTCAAAATTCGTGACAGTGATTAATAATATAGCTCTTAATATTCTCCTAAGTACATGACCGTTATGGAAGTGTTCAGTGATAAACATGAATTTTCACTTAACAAAGACAATAATCATGTTCGTTATTTAATTTACTTGTTCATGTGCTTTTCATCTTAACACTTTGAGATTTGCTATTAATAGTGATAACTATTTCTTTTACTATGATACATGAATTCGTGCGTTGTTCTAGACTCTCATTTCTTTCCTTTGATATGCAATTTTAATTCTTCCTCTCGTCTTGCATACTTGCTAGTGATTAAGACCGACTTAAAGGATTCTACTGGGCAAGTTTTTGCTCATCCTTGTTCTCTTGATATTTTTCAGGTGATAATTAAGTTCGAACATGGTGGACAAGTGTTGCATCGAGAGACCCTCTTGTTATTGTAATAAAGTCCAGTTAGTCATGTCATGGTATTGTAACCTAGACGTTTTAATGAGTTATTATAATAGTCTTCCTGTATTTTGAAACTCTCTGACTTTATGCCAGCTTATATATTGTAATGAATGTTCCACTAGTGAAAGTTATCACTTTAATCTGTTACACCTCGATATTTCTGCTGCTATTGAACGTGACACCCTCCATCATAAACATGTTTTTGACATTCTTCAGGAGCTTTTAAGAGTGTCCAAACAACAAAGGGAGGTCATGGAGTTGCAGAGCGACCTCTTGCAGCGGTAGAACAATATCCTCCAATCAATGAACCAGAGACTACAAAGTCTGAAAGAAAATTTGAGCATCAGCCTTAGTGGCAGCAACATCCACCTGCGGAGCCACAATCTGCAGTCTTAGTCCTACCGCTAGTGGAGCTCCCTACACCTTCAGTATCATCACCTCGCGTAGTAAAGATGAGTGTCCGACGACAAGGTAATGGAGTAGATTATACTCGTTTACAATATATATTATATACATTTACAGTATAAATCATAGTTCTTAACAGTATATCATATATTTAGTTACAGAAAGGAGAACTCCCTTGATAAGGTCGCGACAATCGATGTTAGAGTGACAGACGTCAAAGTCAGAGGAAGAGAGAAAGAGGGGTGAGGAGAAGAAGAGGAGGTGGACGGAGGAGACTGACGAGAAGAAGAGGAAGGAGGGGGAGGCAGAGGAGGAGAAGAGGAAGAAAGAGGAGGAGGCGGAGGAGAAGAGGAAAGAGGAGGAAGAGCAGGAGGAGAAGAGAGGAAGGAGGAGGAGGCGGAAAAGAGGAAGAGGGAGGAGGAAGAGAAAGGAGGAGGAGGAGAGAAAGAGGAAGGAGGAGGCAGAGAAGAAGAAGAGAGAGGAGAAGGAGCAAAAGAGGAAGGAGGAGGAGGAGGAGAAGAGGAAGGAGACGGAGGAGGCGGAGAAGAAGAGACGGAGGAGGAGAGAAGAAGAGAAACGAGGAGGAGGTGAAGAAGAGAAAGGCAAAAGAGGAGGAGAAGAGAAAGGAGGCGAAGAAGAGGAAAGAGGTAGAGGAGGAGAAGAAGAGGAAGAGACGTTATGTTTCCCCATCTTCCATGTTCAGACGAGTGTCATTTGGACAAAAGAAAAGACGGCAACTAAAGATGTATACAGTACAATAACGTTAACAGAAGATACATAACCTTAATGTTCTGTTACAGTAACCTTAACATTGAAGTCCCCTTATAGAACATTCTTTCTTTCTTATTCCGTCACAGCCAGAGGATTATCGATACTACAAAGCTCTAAAAGTCAATGTGTTAACTTTCAAATTGATCTTTGTTGGCTCCTAGGAGAGTACAGACACACTTCCAACAGATAAGAAAGAGAGGAGACGAGATTACATTGCTCGAGAAGTATTACAAGAGGACAAAAAGTTTTGGATTGAAAGATTTCTGAATGAGTGCATCATTACTCAGTAGGTGTTACAGTACATGTATTTTCTTTTTACAGTTTGAAGTTCTTCTATTACATTATACTTGTTCGTCTATTACTATATGACATCTCTATTCTTACAGAAGATGTACACCTTTCTTACATGTAGTGATTGTATATTCGGCGGCACTCTCCAAGGATACGATAATTTCCTCACATTTACGGACATTCGGGACCATTATTCGGGGGGTAGAGCGCATCGGCCATAATTGACTGCTACGTCAACACTTACTTGCTTCTCCCCCGACAAGAGAACCCAAGTATTTTTAATACTTTTGGACATCTGAGAGCCACTTTAAAAGATTACGTTCAATCTTGCAGAGACGATAAGAGCCAACAACAACATCTCTATTACGCTTTTCAAAGACTGAACCTTGCCCCAATTGAATTAGACTTTTTCTTCACCCCCATGCACGTTGGGACGAACCATTATGCTCTTTTGGTCATCAATATTAAAGAAAAAGAGTTCCACGTGTACGATTCATTAAGAAACAAAAATCGTCCTGACATTCCAGAATACGTAACTGTCAATCAATTTGCATACTCAATTACAGTGTTACGGTAGGAGAAACGTGTGTTACATACAGGGCTTATATTTGTTACAGAGCATGCACACTTATGTTACATCTGTTATAGTAAATGTACATCAACTAATTAGAACTCTTTGTTATTTTTTTTATGTAGGTGGACATACTGAGAACATACATGAAAGGCATGGACCTCGATACAACAAATTGGTCACTATGCTACCCCGACCCATGCCCACAGCAAGGATCGGGAGACGACTACGTCTTATTTACTTGCAAATACATGGAGTGTCTGGCACGTAGGGACACTCAATGTTTCCCCTTCACTCAGGTACTCCATGCCATCAATAAATCTCACACACAACAATCAGCCATCTTCTCTAAACGACAAACCCTTCTTTCAGGATGACATGCCAAGCGTGTGAGCTAGATTCGCCGTCCACCTCATCAAAGTGTACTTCAATACACAAGAACGTTCAGAGCGTATATAATTCGAGGCGAAGAACCATAGTTTCCCCACGTACAATTTCCTACTTCACATGTCATTATATTGTACATTTATTTGAGAAAATACTTGTTAATTTATTACAGTGAGGACATTGTCCTCTTTAGTAGACCTATTAACATTTTTTGTAGACCTACTAACATTTTCTATTACAGTACACATAAAAATCTAACACAATATACATAATAATCAGTTACATTAGAACTTGTAGTACGAGCACTACACTCTTACAGTCCTACATGCAGTACAATCACTACACTCTTACAGTTCTACTTGTAGTATAAGCACTATACTATTACAGTATATGTAATAACATGTTACAGTATTTACTTATTTTGATTATAGTATAATAATAACATGTTACAATATGTACTTATTGCTAACATGTGAGTTTGCACGATAGAGAACACATACAATGGATTATATAGCGGCTACAGAAGACTACATAAAATAAAAATATATTACAAAAAAAAAAGTCTCACAACATAAGTCTCTATACTCCCTAAGCCGATAACTCGGGGGAGGAGGAACGGAGAGGGGAGGGAGAACGAAGGGTGCAGATGAGTTCCGCCTCAGGACTGATGTCAGGGGCAGATCTCGATGAGGCCCTTATTGCCGTACAGTCGAAAGACTTTTTGTAAAGCCATCCTCCAACCACTGTAAAGACTCGCAATTAATTTTCCCTAAATTAAATTATATTACATATCCTCGTAAGCACGTATTTTATGTTAGAGTGTTACAAGCGTTGTTCTTATTTCAGCTATTAATTGACTTTTGAAGAAAAAGATTAAAGGGGCTTCTGTATAATAATATAATCTCAAGAAAGGATCATATGCATGATTATATAGGAATAACCTCCACGTTTCACTTTATATGGGTATAACCTCCTATCCTAGGAGAATGATAGATACTAGTTCACTGTCTGTAATTGGTGTTATTAGTTGCATGTATGTATGCAGTGAGGCATATTAGTTGGAAGGCACGAAAGGGTGATATATTCTGTCAAAAAAAAATTATGCACTTAATGTACATACTTTTATTCAATTATCTTCAAAACGGAAGGGTGAGTTAACTGTATAAAAATGTTCGATTGATCATTAATCTTAAACTCCATTTAAGAATATATTCTGCATATGATGGAACGGCAACTTTCCTAATAGGGAGACAAATTTCACACGGAACATATGCACACCTAGAGAAAAGTAAAGCTCTTTTGAAGCAAAACATGTACCATCTATATAGTTTATGCTAATAACAAACATCGCAAAAGCAAGAGATCGATAACAAAAGATTTACGGCACTTGTTATAGTGCAGCAAGTGCGGTAAGATTCATATGACAGCTCATGTGAGTTGGCAATCAATGCCTTCGAACCACGACGACTAGCGACAGTAGGATTTAAAATTATCATTTTAGATTCTAAATTTACATTTTAGAGTTTTAATTTGTATTTTAGAGTCCAAAAATCTATATTTTAGAGTCTAAATTATTACTGAAATTCAGTCAATATTTTTAATCTTAAGAATATATTTTGGGGTTTTCTTTCAAAATAGCAGAGTTTAAAAATATTTTAAGGAGAATAGCACGGTAAAAAAAAATAAATTAGGAATCTAGCACACTTTTGACCGTGGACCTCATTTTTGTATTAAAAAAGTAATAAAAGAAGAAGTCGGATGCGCACTATACGACTTGCAAGTCGTATAGCGCCCATGCATACGACTTGCAAACCCTCCCCAGCGGCGAGCAAGGTGCGAGCGGGCAAGGGGGAGGCCTCCCAGCAAGCAAGTCGTATAATGGCAGACCAACTTGCAAGTCGGTCTGCCATTATACGACTTGTTCCCTGGGAGGGGCGAAGGACGCGAGCGGCCTCCCAGGGAGCAAGTCGTACCAACACAGGCCGACTTGCTCTTTGGCCAAAAAAAAAAAACCTCTCAGCAAGCAAGTCGGCCAAGGGCAGGCCGACTTGCTTGTTTGGCACAAAAAAAAAGAGAGAGGAAAATTTGAGATAAATTAAATCAATCACCTAAAATTAGATGCAAAATGTATATGCTTTCACAATTGCAAATCAATCACCTACAACTCATAATATCATGAAAAATAATTTTTGCACAATCACAAATATTCATAATATGATATAATAATAAATTGTACATATTAACCACTCAAGATTTACATTGTCTAAAAATATTCACAACATGTACATTGTCTCAAAATTTTCACAACTTGTTCACAACAAATCAACATTTCTTCTTTGTTTTCACGCGTTTTCCTCGACCTCTGATCATTCGCCGTTGTGTCTCATCATTGCCTTCATCTTCTTCTTCTATATGCGGGGTAAGTTGAGTGCCTTCATCGTGTATATGTACTCCGCCAATAATATGTGGTGGAGGCGTCGGTACACGAACTGGAGTAAGTGCATTTAAAACACCAGAATCTTGTGTCTATTGCGCCATTTGAATATCCATTTGAGAAATGCCATGAGACTGAGCATCATATACATTTGGCCATTGTTCTGATGTCCAAGGATGTGCACATGTATTTGAACCTCCTGAGCTTTCTCCTGGAGTATATTCCGCACCAGATGGCATTGAAGGTTGCTCATATTCTGGAATCTTTATTCGAAGCTTATTCAATGTGTCTTCTTGGAGTTTTAAAATCTCTTACTTCACATCCAAATAAAATGCTTCCGAATTTGTTATTAACAATTCTCTTGTGCGGAATGTTACGTCTACCTACAAATAAATGAACATTTAAGTATAACAAAATTTTTCTATAAACTATAAAATTAATGAGTACTTACTAATGCACGCTCAATAGGTCCCCTCGGACAATACTCTGTTGGTGGCTCCTCCGAGAATGGTGTCAAATAAAGATTTGATTGTTGCTCATACCATTGACGCCATTGACTTTGATTTTCTTCTTGTGTTGAGGTTCCATAATAGTGTTTGCACGGTCATTCCACCTTTCAATATTTCTAGCATGATATACAACCAATTTTCCCTTGCATGTCCACGACCATCTTTACGATCATATCGTTCCGGTGCAGGTGGTATTACTTGAGGAGCACCAAATTGACACCATACTCTCTCGGGCATATGCACCTCCATAACAGCCATACAAAATATGGGTACATGTGCCCGCCATAGCTCTGAGCTCTCTCTACAAATTGCAGCAACATGCGCTTTCAACACATACGGCTCCCAAATAATCTAAATAAAGAAATATGTGATAAGTAACACTGAAAATCTTTAATAGGCATATATAACTCCATTCATATATATATTTTATAAATAACTTCCCATCACCTGACTTTCCTCAATAATGTCAAATTCATTCGTGTAGAATTCCCATGTACGATTTGGCGCCTCTCGCGTTAATCTTCTATGCCACCTAAAGTGAAGGAATGTCAATGATTATGTGTACCTGTAGTGATTACGAGAAAATTTATAATAAAAATGTTCGTAATATATGACAAACTTACCTCGCGCTAAAACATACACCTCGTGCTCGATTTAATGACGGTCTAGGGATTGGCCCTGCAACATGAAATCTTTCCCAACACCACAACTATGATGACTTAACTTTCTCCATATAAAATAATTCATTTATTTATATATTAATTTTGATGATTAACAAAACATTAGTAATGAATACTTAAGTCTTGAGGAAGGAAATAAAAGTAAAAGAAAGTTCAAGACAATCAGGTAAAGTCTCATTTCATGTCTTGTCCAAGTCTTTGTATCAACTTCTTCATACTTCATATAGACTTCTATTGATAATAAGAACGATTCCTTTATAAGTTCATAATAGAGTCATCATAACGATTTCATAAGTATTATGATCGATTTCCTTTCTGACCAAATTGCAAACAAATCGATACCATAACGACTTCTTTAGACTTCGTAACGATTTGTTTTCATAACGATTTCTTTGAAACTCGTAACGACTTGGTAGCGTAACGATTTCTTTAGTTCTCGTAACGATTTCTTTGAAACTCGTAACGACTTACTAGCCGTAATGATTTCTTTAGTTCTCGTACGATTTCTTTGAAACTCGTAACGACTTACTAGCCGTAACGATTTCTTTAGTTCTCGTAACGATTTCTTAGAACTCATAACGACTTGCTAGCCGTAACGATTTCTTTAGTTCTCGTAACGATTTCTTTGAAACTCGTAACGACTTGGTAGCGTAACGATTTCTTTAGTTATCGTAACGATTTCTTTGAAACTCGTAACGACTTACTAGCCGTAACGATTTCATTAGTTCTCGTAACGATTTCTTTAGAACTCATAACGACTTGCTAGCCGTAACGATTTCTTTAGTTCTCGTAACGATTTCTTTGAAACTCGTAACGACTTGGTAGCGTAACGATTTCTTTAGTTATCGTAACGATTTCTTTGAAACTCGTAACGACTTACTAGCCGTAACGATTTCTTTAGTTCTCGTAACGATTCTTTAGAACTCATAACGACTTACTAGCCGTAACGATTTCTTTAGTTCTCGTAACGATTTCTTTGAAACTCGTAACGACTTGATAACCGTAACGATTTCTTTAACTCTCGTAACGATTTCTTTGAAACTCGTAACGACTTGATAGCCGTAACGATTTCTTTAGTTCTCGTAACGACTTCGTAAGTTATCAGAACAATTTCATTAGAACTCGCAACAACTTGCTTGTTGTAACGATTTGCTCTCTATAACGACTTGTTGCGCTCATAACGATTTGCTATGACTCATAACGATTTCATAAATCATACAGTCACCGTTTTCATATATTGATATCTTATTCATCTTAAAGCATTGACCAGTCAAAGTCCACATAGACATCTCTCTGACGCTTTTGCATTTATGAGATCTGAACATATCTCTGCATGCATGCAGACCATATCATCCTGTATCGTGCCTACTCTGATAACGTCTTTTAGACTTAAGTCTTTTGGCATTACTATTTTCATGACTATTGCTACTGACGTTGACTGACATCAGAGACAGCTTATCTGTCTGCTATTTAAGATTGACATCTGTGCAGACCTCTGATCTAGCTTCATGGTACAACGTTAAACAAATAGAAGCCATCAGATATCTTTGAAGATCTCATCTCTTTGCCTGCTCAAGTAATCAAAAGACCGTTGACAAGAAGCTCCCAAGACTCCAGATGCCATTCAGTCTAACAACTACTCAAAAGAGAGACAACGGACTCTTTATCATCTAAATTTCAAATTGAAGATATATATATACAAGTCAGAAGAACAGAAGATGGATAACGTTCAAGAAAAACATTCAAATTCTTCTGAAGAAAGTTTAGAGCAGAAAACTTCATTCCTCTTAGCCTTTGCTCTTTTGCTCTCTACTAGCTAGTGAAAGATCATTTGAAGAGAGCTTGTGTAGTTCTGAGAGTGAGCCTAGATTTAGATTCTTTGCTCTCAGTGCTAGGTCCTTCAGATCATTGCTTGTTGTAGTTTGATCTAGGGGCTTGTCTTTCAAACCTCTCTTTGTGGTGTTCCCTTCGGGTGTGAAGGAAGACCTGGTGGTATCTAGGGTGTTGTTCCCTTCTGGTGTGAAGGAAGACCTGGTGGTATCCAGGGTGTTGTTCCCTTCGGGTGTGAAGGAAGACCAGCTGAGCTGGGTGTTGTTGTGTCCTTAAGGGGGACTGTATCCTTGATTAGTGAAATCTTGAGGTATTGCTCAGGGACTGGACATAGGTCTCCTGTGGAAAGGAGTTCCGAACCAGGATAAAAATCCTACTATCTTGTGGTTGTATTTTGTGTGATTGCTATCTCATTTCCTCTAACTCTAACATTCATTTAAGTTGTTGTGTAATTTTTTTTAGTAAACAGGTATCAAAGATCAGTTTCTTTAATAACCCATTTACCCCCCCCCCCCCCTCTGGGCTAGCTAGCTGGGCAACAAGTGGTATCAGAGCGAGTCTCTTCGACAAAGAAGAAGATCCAACGATCTGAAGAGCAAAGATCAATGGCCGCCCAAGGCAACTTCGAAGGTCAGTCAGTTAACAGACCCCTTTGTTCGATGGTGAAGATTATCCGTATTGGAAGACCAGAATGGAATATTTTCTACAAGGCCATGACTATCAAATCTAGTCGATAGTAGAAGAAGGTGACCTGGTTGTCACAAATGAGAAAGCACAATGGACAGATGAAGACAGAAAGAAAATCTCCTTGAACTGTAAAGCCAAGAGCATTTTATGTTGTGCTCTAAGCAAGAAGGAGTTTAACAGAGTCTCAGCCTGCAAATCCTCCATGGAAATGTGGGAAAAGCTAAAGATTACATACGAAGGTACAGATAAAGTAAAGGAGACAAGAATCGACATTCTTGTCACTCAGTATGAGAGATTTCAAATGCAGTCAGGTGAGTCAATCACCCAGATGTTCAGTCGATTCACTGACATCACCAATGGTTTAGCTAGTCTAGGAAAGTCCTATGAGATTGCAGATATGGTAAGAAAGATTCTCAGATCCTTGCCATCTTCATGGACACCAAAGGTCACAGCTATCGAAGAAGCTAAGGACCTTAAGAGAATGTCAGTAGAAAAGCTCATCGGGTCCCTCATGGCCCATGAGATCAACATGGAAAGGCTAGGAGAATCATCTAGCAGAAAAAAACACTCCAATGCTTTGAAAGCAGAAGAAGAGTCATCAGAAGCAAGCTCTAGCGGGAGTGAGGTAGACAGCGAAAATGAAGAAGCAATGCTCTCTAAGAGATTGCAGCGCATCTTGGCAAGAAGAAAAAATTTCAATCCGGCAGAAGGTACTTAAGAAAAATAAAGACTTCAAAAGATTAGATGGCAAAGAAATGAAGAAAGGGGAGACCATCTGTTATGAATGCAAGAAGCCTGGACATATCAAGGCAGATTGTCCAATGCTAAAGAAAAATGATCACAGAAGAAGGATAGCTCCAAGAAGTTCAGAAGATACAAGAAAAAGGCAATGGCAGTGCTTGGGAGAACAGCAGTGACTCAGACAGTGAGTCAAGCTCAAGCAGTGATGAAGAAGAAGCCAACCTGGCTCTCATGGCCAACATCGAAGAAAAGGTAACCTCTAACTCTTCCCTTGATTCTTGTAATAATTCTGATTCATATTCTGACAATTTGGAAAGCGCCTTTAATGAACTTTACGACAAATATAAAGAGGTGTCTAAATTACTTAAGATTAGTAAGAAGAATAATACATGCTTAGAAAACACTAACTCATACTTAAAAACAGAAAATGAAGAACTAGAAAAGCAATTAATCGAACTAAAAAGAAGAAATGAATTGTTGTGTGAAGACTTAAAAGTTAAGAATAAACAAATAACAAAATTAGAAAAACAAGAAAGTGTAGATGAATTAAGAAAAGAGATTAAAAATCTAAATGAAGAGAATGAGAAATTAGCAAGCACATTAGAAAAATTTACAAATAGTAAGAATCCCTTAATATTAAAAGGAGTTAGACGCTCAGGTAAGAGAAAAGATGGTGTAGGCTACACACCACCTGAAAATGCAGAAACTATAATTCCACCTAAGGTGTATCCAACTCCAAAATTTGTTCGTGAGGAAAATACAACCTATAAAGCTAATTTTAAGTATATTGAAAGAGTAACAAAAATATCATGTTGTAGTCACTGTAATAAGCTAGGTCATTTAAAATCCACCTGTCCAACAAGACATAAGAAGTGGATAATGAAAGTAAAAAATAATGATACTGACCATCAGGACCCAAAAGAACTTGGGTACCTAAAGCTTGATGTCTTAATTTCAGGTTAATCCTCGAGCATCCAAATGGTATTTGATAGTGGGTGTTCAAGGCACATGACAGGAAACCTGAAGCTGTTTTCCCATCTCCAAGCTGAAGAAGGAACAGTCACTTATGGAGATAATGGGAAAGGAACTGTAGTAGGCAGTGGATCAATAAATAGCAAAGGAAAAACAGTCATAGAAGATGTGCTATTAGTCAAAGGATTAAAGCACAACCTCATCAGTATAAGTCAGCTGTGTGATAGAGGTCATCAAATCAAGTTTCAAGAATCAAAGTGCAGCATACTAAAGGATGGAGCAGTCATCTTTGAAGCAAATAGAGAGAAGAATCTGTACGTGCTCTACCTTGAAGAACTCAAAGAGCAAAATGTGTGTCTGGCAGCCAGCAAAGACAAATCAATTGAGCTGTGGCACAGAAGACTAGGCCACTGCAGCTTGGACGGATTGAACAAGCTCAGAAAGAGGAATCTTGTGGAAGGTCTACCAAAAGTCAATGGAAAATTGGAAAGTGTTTGTAGACCCTGTGCTAAGGGAAAGCACACAAAGAGTTCCTTCAAGTCAAAGACAGTGGTGACTACCTCAAAACCCTTAGAGCTCCTACATATGGATCTATTTGGACCAATGAGGACTACCAGTCTTGGAGGAAAGAATTTTGGATTTGTCATAGTAGATGACTACTCAAGATTCACATGGGTATCATTCTTAGAGCATAAAGATGATAGTTTTGATAATTTTGTCAGTTTCAGTAAGAAAGTCTAGAAAGATCAGAAGTTCAGTATTGTGTCCATTCGATCAGACCATGGTGGTGAGTTCCAAAATGAAAAGTTTGCTAGATTCTGTGATGATCAAGGAATTCAGCACAATTTCTCAGCACCAAGGACACCACAGCAAAATGGTATAGCTGAGAGGAAGAACAGAACTCTCTTGGATATGGCAAGAACCATGCTCTCTGAATATGAGCTACCAAGATATTTTGGGCTGAAGCAGTCAACACAGCCAGTTACATTGTCAACCGAGTAATGATCAGGCCAATACTGAAGAAGACTACATATGAGTTGTTCAAAGGAAAGAAGCCAAAAATAAGTCATTTCAGATCTTTGGATGTCCTTGCTTATTCACAACAACGGAAAAAGGGACATTGGTAAGTTGGATGCCAAGTCAGATGAAGGCATCTTTATGGGGTATACTTCTAAACCCAGAGGCTATAGAGTTTTCAATAAACGCTCACTATTAATTGAACAAACTGTGCATGTTATTTTTGATGAAACTAACCCTTCCTTGAGAAAGGAAGTAGATAGTGATAATGATGATGCAGATGAACTATCCAAAAAGCTTAAAGATTCATCAATTGAGGACAAGGATGATCCACCTCTGGAAGAATTACAACAAGAAGAAATTACTCATGAAAATCTTCCAAATGAATGGAGATACAAGAAAGATCACCCACTTGAGAATATCATTGGTGATCCATCCATAAGGGTAAGAACAAGAGGTAATGTAATCCTTGTGATTATTTAGCCTTTGTTTCTCAGATAGAGCCTAAAACAGTCAATGAAGCTTTAACTGATGAATCTTGGATAATAGCCATGCAAGATGAATTAAATCAATTCAAGAGAAACCAAGTATGGTCACTTGTTCCTAAACCATCAGATCATCTAGTTATTGGCACCAAATGGGTGTTCAAAAACAAATTGGATGAAACTGGTGTAATCCTAAGAAATAAGGCCAGATTGGTAGCTCAGGGCTATTCTCAAGAGGAAGGCATAGATTTCGATGAAACCTATGCACATGTAGCTAGACTTGAGGCTATTAGAATCTTACTTGCATATGCATCAGCTCTAAACTTGACACTATTTCAAATGGATGTTAAATCAGCATTCTTAAATGGTTTTATAAAAGAGGAGTGTATGTTGAACAACCTCCAGGTTTTGATGACACCGAATTTCCTAATCATGTTTTCAAACTCCATAAGGCATTATACGGTTAAAACAAGCACCTAGAGCCTGGTATGAAGACTTAGCTCTTTTCTGTTAAATCATGGTTTCAATAGAGGCAAAGTAGATAGCACATTATCATAAAGTCAAAGGTCAATCACATACTATTAGTTCAAATCTATGTAGATGATATCATTTTTGGTTCTACTGACAAATCTCTTTGCAAGTATTTTGAGAAGCTTATGCAGGGAGAATTTGAAATGAGTATGAGGGGGGAGCTAAACTACTTCCTTGGATTGCAAGTCAAGCAAGGGAAGGAAGGCACCCACATTTGTCAAGCCAAATACACCAAGGAACTCCTGAAGAAGTTTGGATTCGATAATGCCAAACCAATGTCAACTCCAATGAGCACATCAACCAGAATGGACAGTGATCAAAATGGTAAAAAGGTAGATCAAAAGAACTATAGAGGTATGATAGGGTCTTTACTTTATTTAACAGCAAGTAGAGACCAGACATCTTGTTTAGTGTATGCATGTGTGCTAGGTATCAAGCAGACCCTAGAGAATCACACCTAATTCTGTAAAAAGAATATTTAGATATTTAGCTAGAACTCATGATTTAGGTCTTTGGTATCCAAATCATGTGAAATAGATTTAGTAGGATATTCTGATGCTGACTATGCTGGATGCAAGATAGATAGAAAGAGCACCAGTGGTTGTTGTGTCAATTTCTTGCAGGATGTTTGATATCATGGTCTTCAAAGAAAAACAAACTCAGTGGCACTATCAACAGCTGAAGCTGAATATGTAGCTGCTGAAGTTGTGTACACAACTCCTTTGGATAAAGCAACAACTCGAAGACTTTGGATTAAATATCAAATCAATTCCATTGCTGTGTGACAACACCAGTGCCATTAATCTGACCAAGAATCCAGTTCAGCACTCAAGGACAAAACATATGAGGTTAGATATCATTTTATTCGTGATCATGTTGCAAATGGAAAATAGAAATATCCTTTATTGATACAAATAGCCAACTAGCAGATATCTTCACAAAAGCCCTACCTGAAGAGAGATTTACATCTCTTAGAAGGGAATAGGGATGTGTAATTTGTGAAAAGATTCATGTATTTAAAATGCATATAAATTTTTCAGAATAATGAAAATTTTCTCTCTCTCACTTTAAGAAAAACTCAATTATTTACCTTCCTTGACCGCTATTGTGTTAAAAGCAGTTTGACTCGTCAAACCCTTTTGTCGCCTTCTGCCGTTACGCTTTTGGCGCTCCTTCCCCTTCTTCCATTGTTTTCGATAAAATAATTCTTAATAGTCAAACGTTCTGGGAACGACTCATCTTCTACCTTACCCTTTCTCCTTATCTATTCACCCAAAGCCGATGCCCTGACGATCCGGCATCGACTCTCTCAAGATTTGAAGCTTTCCCCTTTCCCGCGAAGAATCCCCGAGGCTTCCTGTTGCCCAGCTAGCTAGCCCAGAGGGGGGGTGAATGGGTTATTAAAACTTCGATGTTTGATTAAAACCTGTTTACTGAAAAGATTGCACAACTTAATAACAAGGTTAGAGTTAGAGCAAACAAGACAACAATCACACAAAACACAACCACAAGACACAAGGATTTTTATCCTGGTTCGGAACTCCTCTCCACAGGAGACCTACGTCCAGTCCCTGAGCAATACCTCAGGATTTTACTACCAAGGGTACAATCCCCCTTAAGGATCCTTACACCCAGCCTCAACTGGTCTTCCTTCAGCCTGAAGGGTACAACAACCACCCTGGATACCACCAGGTCTTCCTTCGTCCAGAAGGGTACAACAGCCACCCTGGATACCACCAGGTCTTCCTTCGTCCAGAAGGGAACACAATCTAATAAGAAAAGAGTGTGGAAACAAGCTTCAGACTCTAGCTTGACCAGCTACACACTGAAGCTCCTAAGCCCCGAGAGAGAGAGAGATTTAACAATGTTTTTCTCTCCAAGGACCACACAGGCTCTTCAAAAGAGAAGATTCTTTTGAGCACAGAGAGCTAAGAGCTTTTTAACAAGGTTTGGAGTGGAGGCTTCGCTCTTCTTCAAAATTCTAAGGATTGTGAGAGATAGATTTCTTTTGCCTTTCAAGATCAGCGATGATCCTCAGATCTCTTCTTTTCGTCTTGAGTCTTCTATAAAACTGCTGATTCAAATTCGAACGTTGAAGTGTCCGTTGTCTCTTATCCTTGTGTACGTTAGACTGGTCACTGAGGAAGCTTCTGATCGTCAGTCTTTTATCCTGGTGTACACGCCAAAGAGATGACATAGAACTTTGTATCTTGTGTCCAACGTTGTCCAAATGAGTCTTGTCAGATATCTGTAAGCAAATCATCAATAAATAGAAGACAGCTGGGACTGCTGTCTATTGTTAGTTGAGAGAACAGATATTGCAGTATATAGCAAAGCTCCTTTCTGTCCCAGAAAGTACGTAGACAGAGTAGCATAGAAATGGAAGATATTGTCTGCATGCATGGGAGATACGATCGGAGAGCATTTAATGCATAGCAGTCAACGGACAAGATATGACTTTGACTTTTCAACGCTATAAAGAAGCATTATCTGATGCATCAAGAAATTCGATAAAAAGAATCTTGCTGACTTCATAACTTATGAAATCGTTATGAATTATAGCAAGTCGTTATGAACTGTAAAGAAATCGTTGTGATAACTTATGAAGCTGTTACAACAGGCAAGTCGTTGCGAGTTCTAAAGAAATCGTTGCAAGAAATCGTTATGACTATCAAGTTGTAAAGAAATCGTTATGACTATCAAGTTGTAAAGAAATCGTTAACGAAATCGTTATGAATTCTAAAGAAATCGTTACACGAAATCGTTATGACTATCGAGTTGTAAAGAAGTCGTTATGACTATCAAGCTGTAAAGAAATCGTTACACGAAATCGTTATGACTATCAAGTTGTAAAGAAATCGTTACACGAAATCGTTATGAATTCTAAAGAAATCGTTACACGAAATCGTTATGACTATCGAGTTGTAAAGAAGTCGTTATGACTATCAAGCGTTAAAGAAATCGTTACACGAAATCGTTAGATCTATCGAGTTGTAAAGAAGTCGTTATGACTATCAAGTTCTAAAGAAATCGTTACGAGGTCTAAAGAAGTCGTTACGGCTAGAGAGTCGTTGCGAGTTCTAAAGAAATCGTTACGAGGTCTAAAGAAGTCGTTACGGCTAGAGAGTCGTTGCGAGTTCTAAAGAAATCGTTACGAGGTCTAAAGAAGTCGTTACGGCTAGAGAGTCGTTGCGAGTTCTAAAGAAATCGTTACGGTAACGATTTGAGTGTTCCGGTCAAAAGGAAGTCGTTCTGCTTATCAAAGAAGTCGTTACAAGGACTTGGATAGAAATGATGGGACTTACCAATTGTCTTGATCTTTCATTTTCTTTTGCTTCCTGTTCTCAAGGCTCAAGAAATCCATTAGTGTTATTTTGTTAATCATCAAAATTAATATATAAATAAATGGAAATATTTATTATGGGGACAGTTTGGTCATCAATCTCCCCCTTTTTGATGATGACAAAATATACTAAACATCAAAAAAAATGAAATATGTTTTTCAGATTTACGTTAGTTGTCTCCCCCATTTTGTCATTAGGCAAAAAGATAAGCTGTGAGACAAAGAAGAGAGAAAGATTTTATTAAGATGGAGAAAGATAATACAGAGGAGATAACAAGGAGGCATGCTGTGAGATAACAGCCCATGCCTTGATCTCAAGATCCTCAAAAAGTTGCAGAAAAACGCCAAAGGTACTGAGAAGGAGGGTCCCATGGAAGGGATGTTCCTCTGAATGTAGAGTTGCCTTTGCTGCTCTATGAACTCTCCATACTGGTTTTGTCCAAAATGAATCTGAAGTAAGTACTCTTGCCAAAACTGGCCCTATGGAGAAATCTGTCCAAGGAAATTGGATAGTGAAGTTGTTGATTTAACAGATCCTGCTTTAGGGCAAGAAGGCAGAATATCTAGATGCCCATACAGCATAGAGCTCTGGTATGGGTGCGATGGAATTGAGATCCATAAAGGCTTCTGCAGAAAGAGCAGGCTTCCTCTGACTAACCAGATCTTGATTGATAGCTTCCAATTGCTGATAAGAGGCCCGATATAGAAGCTCCCATTCTGATGAGGTGAGTCGTTCACACTCAGAAATGAGTGGAGCTAAGGTCTGAGAGAGATGCGGCCAGAGTGATATTCTCTGAAGATGAACCGCAAGAAGGAGGGAGATCGGCCCTGCTTGGCTGACATCCGGCCCAGCTGCCTTGCAAACATATCTAGAGCGAGAGATCCAGCATCTGAATTAAACACTAACGAGTGCAGCTTCGGCAGAAGAACTGGAAACTCAACCTTGAAGGAGACAAAGTCTACTGTAAGAGGAAGGTTGAGAGGGGTTCTGATTGCAGCACAGTAATCTGCGAGTTGAACTGGCAAAACTGAACTTCTGGAATTTTGTTCAAGTACAGAAGTCACTGTACAGCTGAAAAGCTCTGGCAATGCGAATTTCCTTCAAAATGAAGGAGCCCCAAGAATTCTTGTGCTGGAAGATAAACCACTCAGAGAAGGTGAGTGGGTGAGCTCTGAGAGAGAGAGATTCGGCCCTTGCAGTCAGGTATTTTGAGTACTGAGCCTTGTTTCCTTTGATAGCGCCCACTGATCTTCAGTCTTGAACTCAGTGCCCTCAAAGATTTTGGATTTGAAAGCTTGAGCTATCTGAGTAAAAGGGAGAACAATGGCCAGGTGCTCGGAGAGGTTGAGAAAGGGAATACCATAAATGGTAGAAAGAATGCATTTCTGGAGGTATTCTTTGTAGATCGGTCTTCTCTTAGGATCAAGGGTAAGAGAGTACCATAAAGGAGGGTAGAGAGAAGTGGAAGGAGTGCTTAGAGAGGAAGATGTTTTCTCTTTTTCAAGACAGGACTAGGAGGGTCAGTCCTGTGAATGTGAGAGGCTGTGGAAAGAATGGTGAGGAGAGTGTTCCTTTCAAAAAGATCTGGAACATTGGTGTCAAAAATACCAAGAGGCAGAGGTTTTACTGGAGGAAAGGTAACAGAATTAGGAGGAGTAGGAGGATAGAAAAGGTGTTTAGGATTAAAGGAAGAGGTTGGTTGAGGATGAGATGTTTGGGTTTTAATAGGTGAAGGTTGAGGAGTTAATGAGGATGAAGCTGAGATGAGAGCTGGAGTAGGTGAGAAGGAGGGTTGAGAGGAAGTAGAGGATGAGGAAGGTTGGGTGCGAGGCATGGGATTGTTTTGGTTGGTGGAGCAGGAGGTGCAGTAGGAGGAGATGAAGGTGTGGAGAGGGTTGGAGTGGCAAGAGATGAAGTATCAGGGGCCTCGGAGACTGACACTGGCTCTTTTCCTCTGGCCTGACTTTCTCTGACTGCAGGAGAGGGTCCTGAAGACCCTGAGGCTGCCACTGGTCCGGGTGACCTACAACTGATGGCCCTGATGGCCCTGACCCTTGAACTGGCGGCCCTGTTGGCCGAGAGACTTGCTGGAGGCCCTGATGGTAGGCTGCTGGAGGCCTGATGCCTAGAACTTCAGCTGGAGGCCCTGATGGCCTAGAAACTTCAGCTGGAGCCCGGTGGCCTAGGAACTTCAGCTGGACCGCTCTGAGTAGGTGCAGGAGGGACACCACTAGACTTTGAAAGATTTGCCAGCAGATTCTTCATATCAGACATTTCTTTATTGAAAACCTCATTGCATTTCTTATTGAGGATACGTCTGAGGAGGTTGAAGCTTGATTTGAAACAATTCCTTGTATGCCAGACTGAACTGATGCCAAGATCTCTCCTTGGGCTTTTAACAAGGCCAAAACATGCTTCAACTTTACTTTCCTATGGCCCTTCCTAGACCTCCTGTGAACAACTCTTTCTGCTTACTGGCTGAGAGACAGGCTCCTCAAGATTTATACTGCACTTGGGCCTCATTCTCTGGCTTTTCACTCTCAGCATGCTCCCCCTGAATGGGAGCAGGGACTTCAGTACTTTCTTGCTCCCCCTGAGCAGGAGCTTCTTCCAAGAAAACTCTGTTGAGGAACCTGCTTGTACTCAACATCTGCAACTAATTCTTCAGTATGGCTGCTGCCATAACTTCTTCATCAGGTCCACTTGCTGCTGCTTGCTCTGCTGGATCTGCTTGCTCTACTTCTACTGCTTCTGGAATATCTGCAATAACTGCTTCTCCTTCAGCCACAGAGGATTTCGACCAAACTCCTTCTTGCACTGAAAAACCACTTTTCTTCAGGTTTCTGGACCTTATAGACTGGCCCATCTTTTCAGCTACCGCACCTGACAGATCTACTCGAAGTGCTTGAAAATCTTGGTCAGAAGATGAGCATACGGAAGGGAAACATTCAGCTTGCTCTTTGTTTCCCATAACTGAGCATGTGCAAACATCATTCGCTCAATTATCACTGCGGCCAGGTTTATCTCTTTGTTCTGGATTGCCCAGAACATTATGTCCGAATCTGCCCTAGTGCATGAGGAAAAGGTAGCACTACGGGGAACTAAGATTTGGCAGACTATAAAGTGAAGCAATCGGTTGAACGCGGACATCTGATTAATATCAAGCTTCCCATCCTTCAACTTAAATCCTGGACCGATAATCCCGAGACCTTTGACTTCATCATTCACAGAGTGAATGCCACTAAATCCAGAGGTCTTTACTCCAAACAGATCACGCAAAAGCTCATGGGTTATTCTGATTTGGATACCCTTGACAGAGGAAACAAGGGATCCATCTGCTTCAGACTTCAGACAGACGTAGAAGGCTTTTACCAAGTCCGGGTAGCTTACCTCACTGAAAGTGACCACATCCATCCACTGCGATCTTCTTAGAGTATCAACTAGCCTGGCCATGCCACTCTTCTCAAGATTCTGAACATCCACTGCCTTATTTCCGCAAATCTTTGTCTTCACAAAAGTAAATCTTTCTTGCTCCCTTGGGGATAAATACTCAGCACTGTAGCCCCCAACACTTCCGGAGATCAACGGAGCGGCCATGGGTGCAGAGAAGAAAAGATTCTGGAAGGGAGGATGATGGAAAGGACGGAGGTTTTCGAAGGAGTTCTTCGCGGGAAGAGAAGAAGGCTTCGAAAGATGCAGAGAGTCGATCCCAAAATCGTTAGGGCATCAGCTTTGGGTGAACAGATAGAGAATAAAAAGGGTAAAGGTAGAAGACGAATCGATCTCAAAGCGATTTGGATAAAATAATATTACTTTAATGACAGGAGGAGCGCCAAAAGGCGGCAAAGGTAGAAAGCGACAAAAAGGTTTGACAAGTCAAACAACTTTCTACACAGAAGCGGTCAAAGCATATAGATAACTGAGTTTTGTTTAACTTTAACGGAGAGAGAACTTTTCATTAATCTGAAAAATTTATATGTCAATAAAATCACAGAATTCTTTCACAAATTGCACATCCCTAGTTCCCTTCTAAGAGATGTAAATCTCTCTTCAGGTAGGGCTTTTGTGAAGATATCTGCCAATTGACCATTTGTATCTATAAACGAAATTTCTAAATTACCACTAGCTACATGGTCTCGAATAAAATGATATCTTACCTCAATGTGTTTCGTCCTTGAGTGTTGAACTGGATTTTTGGTGAGGTTGATGGCACTAGTATTATCACACAATAGAGGAATTGATTTGATGTGAATGCCGAAATCTTCAAGTTGTTGCTTTATCCAAAGAAGTTGTGTACAGCAACTTCCAGCAGCAACATATTCCGCCTCAGCTGTTGATAGAGCTACTGAATTTTGTTTCTTGGATGTCCATGATATTAAGCATCCTGCAAGAAACTGACAACATCCACTGGTGCTCTTTCTATCTACTTTGCAACCAGCATAATCAGCATCTGAATATCCTATTAGATTTATCTCACAAGATCTAGGATACCAGAGACCTAAATCATGAGTTCTAGCTAAATATCTAAATATTCTTTTTACAGAGATTAAGTGAGACTCTCTAGGGTCTGCCTGATATCTAGCACACATGCATACACTGAACAAAATGTCTGGTCTACTGGCAGTTAAGTAAAGTAATGATCCTATCATACCTCGATAATTCTTTTGATCTACCCTTTTACCTTTTTGATCACTGTCCATTCTGGTTGATGTGCTCATTGGAGTTGATAATGGCTTTGCATCTTCAAATCCAAATTTCTTCAACAGCTTTGGTGTACTTTGCTTGACAGATATGAGTGCCATCCTTCCCTTGCTTGATTTGCAATCCAAGGAAGTAGCTTAACTCCCCCATCAAGCTCATTTCGAATTCTCCCTGCATAAGCTTTTCAAAGTACTTGCAAAGAGATTCATCAGTAGATCCAAAAATAATATCATCCACATAGATTTGTACAAGAAGTATATGTTTAACCTTAGATTTTATAAATAATGTACTATCTACTTTACCTCTAGTGAAACCATGATTTAATAAGAAATTACTGAGCCTTTCATACCAGGCTCTAGGAGCTTGCTTTAGACCATATAAAGCCTTATGTAGTTTAAATACATGATTTGGAAATTCAGAGTCGTCAAAACCTGGAGGTTGTTCAACATAAACTTCCTCCTTGATGAAACCATTTAAAAAGGCTGATTTGACATCCATTTGAAAAAGTTTTAAATCAAGTGCAGATGCATAAGCAAGTAAAATCCTAATGGCCTCAAGTCTAGCTACAGGTGCATAAGTTTCATCGAAATCTATGCCTTCCTCTTGGGAGTAGCCTTGAGCCACCAATCTGGCTTTGTTCCTTAAAATTATTCCAGACTCATCCAGTTTATTTCTGAACACCCATTTGGTGCCAATAACTGAATGATTGGATGGTCTAGGAACAAGTGACCATACTTGGTTTCTCTTGAACTGATTTAGTTCATCTTGCATGGCTAGTATCAAGATTCATCAGATAAAGCTTCATTGACTGACTTAGGTTCTACTTGAGAGACAAATGCTAAATAGTCGCATGGAATTACATTACCTCTAGTTCTTACCCCTACAGATGGATCACCAATGATGTTTTCAGGAGGGTGATCTTTCTGATATCTCCATTCCTTTGGAAGATCTTCATGTTGGATTTCTGTTTGCTGCAGTTCTTCCAGAGTTGGATCCTCTTTGTCCTTAATTGAAGTTTTCTTTATTTTTCGGACAAGACATCTGCATCATCAATGTCACTAATTTCTTCCTTTTTCAAGGAAGGGTTAGATTCATCAAAAATAACATGTACTGATTGTTCAATTAATAAGGAACGTTTATTGAAAACTCTATAACCTTTAGGTTTAGAGGAGTACCCCATGAAAATGCCTTCATCTGATTTGGCATCCAACTTACCAATGTCCCTTTTTCCATTGTTATGGATGAAGCAAGGACATCCAAATACTCTGAGATGGCTAATCTTTGGCTTCTTTTCTTTGTAGAGTCATAAGCAGTCTTTTTCAGAATTGGCCTGATCATCACTCTATTTATGATATAACATGCAGTGTTGATAGCTTCGGCCCAGAAATATCTTGGCAGATCATATTCTGATAACATTGATCTAGCCATATCCAAAAGAGTTCTGTTTTTCCTCTCAGCAATTCCATTCTGTTGAGGTGTCCTTGGAGCTGAGAAGTTGTGCTCAATTCCTTGATCATCACAGAACTTCGCAAACTTTTCATTTGAAACTCACCACCATGATCTGATCGAATAGAGACAATTGAGAATTTCTGATCTTTCTGAACTTTCTTACTGAAGCTGACAAAATTTTCAAATGTGTCATCTTTGTGCTCTAAAAAGGATACCCAAGTGAATCTTGAATAATCATCAACTATTACAAATCCAAAGTTCTTTCCTCCCAAACTGGTAGTCTCATTGGCCCAAATAAATCCATGTGAAGTAGTTCTAAGGGCTTGAGGTGGTTACTACAGTCTTTGATTTGAAGGAGCTCTTGGTGTGCTTTCCTCTTGCACAAGGTCTGCAAATGCTATCCAATCTGAAATTTACCTTTGGCAGTCCTTCAACTAGTTTTCTCTTTCTGAGCTTGTTCAGCCCATCCAAGCTGCAGTGGCCCAATCTTCTGTGCCACAGCTCAGTTGATTTATCTTTGCTAGCTGCCAACACACATCTTGATCCTTAAGTTCATCGAGATATAGAACATACAAATTTCTTTCTCTGTAGGCTTCAAATATGACTGCACCATCCTTTAAGATACTGCATTTTGATTCTTGAAACTGAATTTGATGGCCTTTGTCACACAACTGGCTGATGCTGATGAGATTGTGCTTTAACCCTTTGACCAGCATTACATCCTTTATGACTGATTTTCCTTTGATGTTCACAGACCCGCTTCCTATCACAGTCCCTTTTCCATTATCTCCATAGGTGACTGTACCTTCTTCAGCTTGGAGATCAACAAATATCTTCTTGTTGCCTGACATATGCCTTGAGCACCCACTATCCAAATACCATTTGGATGCTCGAGGGTTAACCTGAAATGAGAACATCAAGCTTTAGGTACCCAAATTCTTTTTGGGTCCTGATTGGTTAGTATCATCAATTTACCTTTTAATATCCATTTTTTATGTCTTGTTGGGCATGTCATTTAATATGTCCTAACCTGTTGCAGTGACTGCAGCAGGATAACTTAGTTACTTTTTCTATGTATTTGAAATCAGCTTTGTATGCTACATCTTGTTCGGGTACAAATTTTGGTGTTGGATATGTTTTAGGGTATATTATGGTTTCTTCATTGTCTGGGGGTGTATATCCTAATCCATTTTTCTTTTTACCCGATCTCCTAGCACCTTTTAATATTAAAGAGTTTTTACCATTGGTAAATTTTTCTAGGGTGCTTGCTAGTGTATTGTTTTCTTCATTAATTCATTTATAGTTTTTTTAAATCATCTGAGTTTTCCTGTTTTTCTAGGTCAGTGATTTTTCTGTTCTTGTCTTTTAAGTTTTCACATAATAGTTCATTTCTTCTCTTAAGCTCAACTATTTGTTTTTCTAGTTCTTCGTTTTCAGATTTTAAATCTGAGTTGGTATTTTCGAGACATGTGATATTTTCTTGCTTAGCTTAAGTAGTTTACACACTTCTTTATACTTATCGTAGAGTTCATTAAATGCACTTTCCAAATTATCCGAATCTGAGTCATTACAGGAATCGAAAGAAGAATCAGATGTTACCTTATCCTCGGTATTTGCCATGAGAGCCAAGTTGGCTTCTTCACCTTCACTGCTCGAGCTTGACTCACTGTCTGAGTCGCTGCTGTTGTCCCATGCAGCTGCCATGGCTTTCTTTTTGAATCTTCTGAACTTCTTGGAGCTGTCCTTCTTCTTGTGATCATTTTTCTTTAACATTGGACAGTCTGCCTTGATATGTCCAGGTTTCTTGCATTCATAGCAAAGTGGCTCATTCCTCTTCTGATCTTTTCCATCTGGTCTCTTGAGATCTTTTTTTTTCTTGAAGTACCTCCTACCAGACTGGAACTTCTTCTTCTTTGCCAAGATTCTCTGCAATCTTCTTGAGAGCATGGCTTCTTCATCATCACTATCTTTGCTATCTTCACTGTTATCTAAGGATTCTTCTGATGAGTCCCCATTAGCTTTAGCGCATTTGACTGCTTCTTTCTACTGGAGGATTCTCCTAGTCTTTCCATGTTTATTTCATGGGCCATGAGAGATCCAATGAGTTTTTCTACTGACATTTCTTAAGATCATTAGCTTCTTCGATAGCTGTGACCTTTGCCGTCCATGAAGATGGCAGGGATCTGAGAATCTTCCTTACCATATCTGCATTTTCATATGACTTTCCTAGACTTGCTAGGCCATTAGTAATGTCAGTAAATCTACTAAACATTTGGGTAATAGACTCACCTGTTTGCATTTGAAATCTTTCATACTGAGTGACAAGAATGTCGATTCTTGTCTCCTTTACTTTGTCTGTACCTTCATATGTGATTTAACTTTTCCCACATTTCCATGGAGGATTTGCATGCTGAAACTCTGTTGAACTCTTTCTTGCTTAGAGCACAACATAGAATGCTCTTAGCTTTACAGTTCAAGGAGATTTTCTTTCTATCTTCATCTGTCCATTGTGCTTTCTCATTTGTGACGACCAGATCACCTTCTTCCACTATTGACCAGATTTGATAATCGTGGCCTTGTAGAAAGTATTCCATCCTGGTCTTCCAATACGTATAATCTTCACCATCGAACAAAGGAGGTCTGTTGACAGACTGACCTTCGAAGTGACTTTGGGCTGCCATTGATCTTTGCTCTTCAGATCGTTGGATCTTCTTCTTTGTCGAAGAGACGGGCTCTGATACCACTTGTTGCCCAGCTAGCTAGCCCAGAGGGGGGGGTGAATGGGTATTAAAACTTCGATGTTTGATTAAAACCTGTTACTGAAAAGATTGCACAACTTAATAACAAGGTTAGAGTTAGAGCAAACAAGACAACAATCACACAAAACACAACCACAAGACACAAGGATTTTTATCCTGGTTCGGAACTCCTCTCCACAGGAGACCTACGTCCAGTCCCTGAGCAATACCTCAGGATTTTACTACCAAGGGTACAATCCCCCTTAAGGATCCTTACACCCAGCCTCAACTGGTCTTCCTTCAGCCTGAAGGGTACAACAACCACCCTGGATACCACCAGGTCTCCTTCGTCCAGAAGGGTACAACAGCCACCCTGGATACCACCAGGTCTTCCTTCGTCCAGAAGGGAACACAATCTAATAAGAAAAGAGTGTGGGAACAGGCTTCAGACTCTAGCTTGACCAGCTACACACTGAAGCTACTAAGCCCTCGAGAGAGAGAGAGATTTAACAAGTTTTTCTCTCCAAGGACCACACAGGCTCTTCAAAAGAGAAGACTTCTTTGAGCACAGAGAGCTAAGAGCTTTAGAACAAGGTTTGGAGTGGAGGCTTCGCTCTTCTTCAAAATTCTAAAGATTGTGAGAGATAGATTTCTTTTGCCTTTCAAGATCACTCGATGATCTCAGCATCTCTTCTTTTCGTCTTGAGTCTCTATATAAACTGCTGATTCAAATTCGAACGTTAATGTGTCCGTTGTCTCTTATCCTTGTGTACGTTAGACTGGTCACTGAGGAAGCTTCTGATCGTCAGTCTTTTATCCTGGAGTACACGCCAAAGAGATGACATAGAACTTTGTATCTTGTGTCCAACGTTGTCCAAATGAGTCTTGTCAGATATCTGTAAGCAAATCATCAATAAATAGAAGACAGCTGGGACTGCTGTCTATTGTTAGTTGAGAGAGAACAGATATGCAGCAGTATATAGCAAAGCTCCTTTCTGTCCCAGAAAGTACGTAGACAGAGTAGCATAGAAATGGAAGATATTGTCTGCATGCATGGGAGATACGATCGGAGAGCATTTAATGCATAGCAGTCAACGGACAAGATATGACTTTGACTTTTCAACGCTATTAGAAGCATTATACTGATGCATCAAGAAATTCGATAAAAAGAATCTTGCTGACTTCATAACTTATGAAATCGTTATGAATTGTAGCAAGTCGTTATGACTGTAAAGAAATCGTTGTGATAACTTATGAAGCTTTGAACAGGCAAGTCGTTGCGAGTTCTAAAGAAATCGTTGCAAGAAATCGTTATGACTATCAAGAATTGTAAAGAAATCGTTATGACTATCAAGTTGTAAAGAATCGTACACGAAATCGTTATGAATTCTAAAGAAATCGTTACACGAAATCGTTATGACTATCGAGTTGTAAAGAAGTCGTTATGACTATCAAGCTGTAAGAAATCGTTACACGAAATCGTTATGACTATCAAGTTGTAAAGAATCGTACACGAAATCGTTATGAATTCTAAAGAAATCGTTACACGAAATCGTTATGACTATCGAGTTGTAAAGAAGTCGTTATGACTATCAAGCGTAAAGAAATCGTTCACGAAATCGTTAGTTGACTACGAGTTGTAAAGAGTCGTTATGACTATCAAGTTGTAAAGAAATCGTTACGAGGTCTAAAGAAGTCGTTACGGCTAGAGAGTCGTTGCGAGTTCTAAAGAAATCGTTACGAGGTCTAAAGAAGTCGTTACGGCTAGAGAGTCGTTGCGAGTTCTAAAGAAATCGTTACGAGGTCTAAAGAAGTCGTTACGGCTAGAGAGTCGTTGCGAGTTCTAAAGAAATCGTTACGGTAACGATTTGAGAGTTCCGGTCAAAAAGGAAGTCGTTCTGCTTATCAAAGAAGTCGTTACAAGGACTTGGATAGAAATGATGGGACTTACCAAATTGACTTGATCTTTCATTTTTCTTTTGCTTCCTGTTCTCAAGGCTCAAGAAATCCATTAGTGTTATTTTGTTAATCATCAAAATTAATATATAAATAAATAGAAATATTTATTATGGGGACAGTTTGGTCATCACTTCCATCTCTTCCATCATCTCCCTTCTCCAGAACAGTTCTTCTCCTCTCTACCCATGGCCGCTCCGATGATCTCCGGAAGTGTAGGGGGCTACAGTGCTGAGTACCTGTCCGCAGAACAGCAGGAAAGGTTCACCTTCGTGAAGACAAAGGTATGCGGAAACAAGGAAGTGGATGTTCCAAATCTCGAGAAGAATGGCATGGGGAGTATAGCAGAAACTCTGAGAAGGATGCAGTGGATGGAAATTGCCACTTTCACGAGGTAAGCTATCCCGACCTGGTGAAAGCATTTTATGTGTGCTTAAGGTCAGAGGCAGATGGGTCCCTTGTATCATCGATAAAGGGAATCTAAATTAAAGTCGATCATGAGTTGTTGCACATGTTGTTGGAGTGAAGACGTCTGGATTCAGTGGGGTTCACGCAGTGAACGATGAAGCAAAAGGCCTTGGCATTATAGGTCCAAGGTTTAGGCTAAGAGACGAAAAATTGGATATTAATCAGATGAATGCATACAACCGTCTTCTTCATTTCATTATCTGTCAAATTTTGGTTCCTCGCAGTGCCACCTTCTCAACGTGCACTAGGGCAGATTCTGATATGATGTTTTGGGCGATTCAACAAAAGGAGATTAATATGGCGCAAGTCATGTTGGAAAGGATGAAATTTGCCAGAGATCAAATATGGGATACAAAAAGTAAGTTAAATGTCTCATTGCCCTATGCTCATCTACTTACAAAGATTTTCAAACACTTTGGAATAGATTTATCTGGGGCAGTTGTGGAGAAGATGGGCCAGTGTATAAGGTCCAGAAATCTTAAGAAAAGTGGTTTCTCTAAATTGAAGGTGTATGGTCTAAGACCACTGTGGCCGAGGGAGAGGCCATAATTAGTGATGTAGAAATTCCTGATGTTAGGAAATGGCAGTAGTAACACCATCAACAGAGCAGCAGGCAGTAGCACCAGCAGAGCAGCAGCAAGCAGAAGAGTCAGTAGCAGAGCAGCAAGCAGCTCAGTCAGCAGCAGAGCAGCAGGCAGTAGCACCAGCATTTCAGCCAGAATCTCTTACAGCTTCTGTAGTTGAGGAGGAAGTGGTAGATAAAGCCAGTGATATGCCTACCTCAATAATTGGCTCAATTCTTAGGAATTTAGTTGAATAGCTCTCACCACACGAATCGACTCACAGTCTGGTGAAATTGAAATGGAAGAAGTTGTGGCAGAAGGCCACATTGAAGAATCAATTCCTGTGGAGCAGTCCAGTGCTCCAGTAGATCCAGTTGAAGAGGAAGCTCCTGCTCAGGGGGAGCAAATGGAAGTTGAAAAGGAAGCTCCTGCTCAGGGGGAGCAGTCTATTGAAGAACCAGCACCTCAGAGGAAAGGCAAGAGGATAGTTCACAGAAAACTCAGAAAGAGCCACAGGAAAGTCAATCTGAAACCTGTTTTGGAATTGTTGAAGGCTCAGGGAGAGATTCTGTCAGCAGTGCAGTCTAGTGTCCAAGGAATAATTGCCAGCCAAGCTTCAACTACTTCTGAACTATCCTCAGTCAGAAATGCTATGAATGGTTCAACAAAGAAATGGCAGACATGAAATCGATGTTATCTGTGCTTTCAAGGACAAGTGCTGGACTTTCTCCTGCAGCTACTCAGAGCAGACCAGCTGCTATTCCCCGGCCACCAGGGCCTCCAGCTCAAGAGTCTCGGCCAGCAGGGCCATCAGCTCAAGCATCAGGGCCACCAGGGCCATCTGTGCAAGCTTCAGGGTCATCAGGACCCTCTTCAGTTGTCAAAGAAAGTCATGCCAAAGGGAAAGAGTCCATTGAAGCTACCAAGGCCCCTGACACTTCTACTCTTACAACTCCAACCCTCTCTTCACCTTCATCTCCTTCTACAGCCCCTCCAGCACCACCAACTCTCAAACATCCTCTGTCTCTCACCCAACCTTCTTCCTCTCTCATTTCATCTCAACCTTCTTTCTCTCCCACTCCTTCTCACACCTCAGCTCCATCATCATTCTCACCTTCTTCACCTCTCACTCAAACCACTCCAGTTCACCCATCTACATCCTTCAATCCCAAACACCTCTTCTATCCTCCTACTCCTCCTTCCTCTGTCACTTTCATTTCGGAAAAACCTTCACTACTTGGTGTCTTTGACACAAATCTGCCGGATGATTTTGAGAGAAATATCCTTATCACCATTCTCTCCACTGCCACTCATATCCACAGGACTGATCCTCCCAGTCCTGCCAAGAAAAAGAGGAAACAATCATCCTCTGTCAGCATCCCCTCCTCACCATTATTTCCTCCTCTTTGGTACTCTCTTACCCTCGAACCTCAGAGAAGATTCCTCTATAAGGAATATGTTCAAAAGTGCATCCTCTCCACCGTCTATGGTATTCCTTTCCTCAACCTCTCTGAGCATCTAAACATTGTTCTTCCTCTTACCCAGCTGTCCCACTCTCAAAAATCCAAAATCTTTGAGGGCACTGAATTCAAGACTGAAGATCAGTGGGCCAATGTCAAGGGCAACAAAGCTCAATCAACAAATATTTGACTGCCAGGGCAGAATCTCTTACCCATCAGCTCACCCACTCACTCTTTCTAAGTGGTTCATTATTCAGCATAAGAACACTTGGGGACCCTTTATTTTGAAAGAGATTCGTATTGCCAAGAATTTTCAGCTGTACAGTGATTTTTGCTACTTGAACAAGCTGCCTGAAGTACAGTTCTACCAATTTCATTCAGCCATAGTGATGTTGAGATCAGAACGTCCAGTAAATCTTCCCCTCACAGTGAACTTTGCCGATCTCAAAGTTGACTCTCCAGTCCTTCTGCCAAAGCTACACTCCCTAGTGTTTGACTCAGATGCAGGCTCCCATGCCTTTGACATGTTTGCTAAGTAGATGGGCAGAATGTCAGCTAAGCAGAATAGAATGCCCTCCTTTTTGCGGTTTATCTTCAGAGAATACCACTCTGGCCGCATTTCCTCTCAAGTTTTGGCTCCACTCATTTCTGAATGTGAAAGGCTTACTCCCACCATATGGGAAACACTCTACAAGGAACCCCATCTTCAGTTACAGGCCATCAACAGTTCCTTGGTTCGTCAAGATAAGCCCACTCTCTCAGCCGAAGCCTTCATGGATCTCAACTCCATAAATCCAATTCAAGAGATCTATGTTCAGTGGGCAGCCAGATATACTGCCTTCTATGCTCTGAAGCAGGATCTGCTTGATCAGAAGATTTTCTATCCAATCTCTCTGGATAGATTTCTCCATCGTGCCAGCTTTGGAAAGAGCACCTACTTCAGATTCATCTTGGACCCAGAACAGTATGAAGAATTCTTGGAAAAGCAACGGCAACTTTACATTCAAAGGGCCATTCCATCCATGGGTCCTAATTTTTCAGTTGCTTCTGGAGTTTTCCAACAGATTTTTGAAGACCTTGAGATCAAGGCATGGGCTGTCATCTCACAGCATACCTCCCTTTTGTCTCCTATGTATATCTTTCTCCTAATTAATACAAAGCTTTCTATCTTCTTTGTCTCATAGACTATCTTTTTGCTTATTGACAAAAAAGGGGAGAAAACTAATGCAACTCTGAAAGACATGTTGTTTTCATTATGTTGTTTAGTATATTTTGTCATCATCAAAAAGGGGGAGATTGATGACTTAACTTTCTCCATATAAAATAATTCATTTATTTATATATTAATTTTGATGATTAACAAAACAATACTAATGAATTACTTGAGTCTTGAGGACAGGAAATAAAAGCAAAAGAAAGTTCAAGGCAATCAGGTAAAGTCTCATTTCATGTCTTGTCCAAGTCTTTGTATCAACTTCTTCATACTTCATATAGACTTCTATTGATAATAGAACGATTCCTTTATAAGTTCATAATAGAGTCATCATAACGATTTCATAAGTATTATGATCGATTTCCTTTCTGACCAAATTGCAAACATCAATACCATAACGACTTCTTAGACTTCGTAACGATTTGTTTTCATAACGATTTCTTTGAAACTCGTAACGACTTGGTAGCGTAACGATTTCCTTAGTTCTCGTAACGATTTCTTTGAAACTCGTAACGACTTACTAGCCGTAATGATTTCTTTAGTTCTCGTAACAATTTCTTTGAAACTCGTAACGACTTACTAGCGTAACGATTTCTTTAGTTCTCGTAACGATTTCTTTAGAACTCATAACGACTTGCTAGCCGTAACGATTTCTTTAGTTCTCGTAACGATTTCTTTGAAACTCGTAACGACTTGGTAGCGTAACGATTTCTTTAGTTATCGTAACGATTTCTTTGAAACTCGTAACGACTTACTAGCCGTAACGATTTCTTAGTTCTCGTAACGATTTCTTTAGAACTCATAACGACTTGCTAGCCGTAACGATTTCTTTAGTTATCGTAATGATTTCTTTGAAACTTGTAACGACTTACTAGCCGTAATGATTTCTTTAGTTCTCGTAACGATTTCTTTAAAACTCATAACGACTTGCTAGCCGTAACGATTTCTTTAGTTCTCGTAACGATTTCTTTGAAACTCGTAACGACTTGGTACCGTAACGATTTCTTTAGCTCTCGTAACGATTTCTTTGAAACTCGTAACGACTTGGTAGCCGTAACGATTTCTTTAGTTCTCGTAACGACTTCGTAAGTTATCAGAACAATTTCATTAGAACTCGCAACAACTTGCTTGTTGTAACGATTTGCTCTCTATAACGACTTGTTGCGCTCATAACGATTTGCTATGACTCATAACGATTTCATAAATCATACAGTCACCGTTTTCATATATTGATATCTTATTCATCTTAAAGCATTGACCAGTCAAAGTCCACATAGACATCTCTCTGACGCTTTTGCATTTATGAGATCTGAGCATATCTCTGCATGCATACAAACCATATCATCCTGTATCGTGCCTACTCTGATAACGTCTTTTAGACTTAAGTCTTTTGGCATTACTATTTTCATGACTATTGCTACTGACGTTGACTGACATCAGAGACAGCTTATCTGTCTGCTATTTAAGATTGACATCTGTGCAGACCTCTGATCTAGCTTCATGGTACAACGTTAAACAAATAGAAGCCATCAGATATCTTTGAAGATCTCATTTCTTTGCCTGCTCAAGTAATCAAAAGACCGTTGACAAGAAGCTCCCAAGACTCCAGATGCCATTCAGTCTAACGACTACTCAAAAGAGAGACAACGGACTCTTTATCGTCTAAATTTCAAATTGAAGATATATATATACAAGTCAGAAGAACAGAAGACGGATAACGTTCAAGAAAAACATTCAAATTCTTCTGAAGAAAGTTTAGAGCAGAAAACTTCATTCCTCTTAGCCTTCGCTCTTTTGCTCTCTACTAGCTAGTGAAAGATCATTTGAAGAGAGCTTGTGTAGTTCTGAGAGTGAGCCTAGATTTAGATTCTTTGCTCTCAGTTTAGGTCCTTCAGATCATTGCTTGTTGCAGTTTGATCTAGGGGCTTGTCTTTCAAACCTCTCTTTGTGGTGTTCCCTTCGGGTGTGAAGGAAGACCTGGTGGTATCTAGGTGTTGTTCCTTCTGGTGTGAAGGAAGACCTGGTGGTATCCAGGGTGTTGTTCCCTTCGGGTGTGAAGGAAGACCAGCTGAGCTGGGTGTTGTTGTGTCCTTAAGGGGGACTGTACCCTTGATTGGTGAAATCCTGAGGTATTGCTCAGGGACTGGACGTAGGTCTCCTGTGGAAAGGAGTTCCGAACCAGGATAAAATCCTACTATCTTGTGGTTGTATTTTGTGTGATTGCTATCTCATTTTCTCTAACTCTAACCTTCATTTAAGTTGTTGTGTAATTTTTTTTTAGTAAACAGGTATCAAAGATCAGTTTCTTTAATAACCCATTCACCCCCCCCCCCTCTGGGCTAGCTAGCTGGGCAACAACTATACAAAGACATGCATGTTAATTGTAGTTAACATTATACAAGAAAAGACAACTAACATTTCTATCATCCAATGCAAGTACCTGTAGTAAATGTCGACATCCTCCCATCTATTTTCTCTTTTTTTTCAATGCTGCCCAAGTTAACTGACGATAGAGATATGCCAATACAGCACTCCCCCAAGACAATTTCCACAAGCAGTGAAATCCTCCAAAAATCCTAAGTATTTATGTGGATCTCATTCCTGATGTGTCCGGTATTAAAGCCTTACCCAATAAATACATCACATATGCTCAGGTATAACAACGGACAGTGTGCATATTATGTCCTTGCAAATTCATTTGAGAGAAGGTATCTCGCAGAAATGCCATTTGCAAACATGTTTTATATTGACCCAAAACATTCAAATTTTTGGAGACCGGCAAACTTGTTTTATACTGACAAGCTGATGAAAGAACCAAGACCACGATGTTGAACTTTCTACATCTACAACTGCATAGGCTAATGGAAAGATACCCTGATCTGCATCGACACCACATGCAATAAGAAGAACTCCACGATACTTGCCATGGAGAAAAGTTCCATCCACACTGAGAACTGGCCTACAATGTCTCCATCCATCAATGGAAGGTTTGAAACTCCAGAATAAATATTACAAATTTCTACTTGTTTCGTTGTCCTCAACTTTAAAACTGTACACTGTACCAGACATGCTACTTTTACAGCCTCTATATACCTGAGAAGATTTATGTATGATGATTCCCAATCTCTGAATATTTTTAGAATATTTTTCTCCGAATGTCCCAAGCTTTAATGTAAGAGATACTGCCATGGTAAGATAGTGACACAAGATCTCTGATTTCTTTTGGTCGAATGTCAAGACGGTCACGTACAACCGGAAGGATCAATCTTGATATTACCGACGATGTCAATTGTCGGTGTCTTTGATTTTCAATAGGAGTGTGACATGAATGATGCGACTCATAACTTGTAATTTCTATGCTCCTCCGGCTCTTTTACTACAACAAGTACGTAGACGCCTTGACATTGAGAATTTGCATAACAAATCAACGTTAAAATCTTAGAAGTCGATCGATCGGTACGAAATTGGACATTTCGTTTGACCGACCATAGAGATATTTTGGTCACCAAATCTTCTTTACTGGCAAAAAAATCTCCAACATGAAGTTCTTCATTTGACTGTATGTTATACACATTCAAATTATCCACAAGAACATTTACCGTATGCATCCATTATGTCTCTTCATTCTCAATGAAGTATTCATTAGCTACGGCATTATCTACCCAATTCGTCATATCTCGTGAGACACATTCATTTACAACATGTAAACTATCAGTCATGGGTCTACTTATATTGTATCATCATTCACATCATCATCAGATGAGCTTTGAATATTGTCATTATCATCATCACCATCACTCTCACTATTTTCTAAGACTTCATCGTTGATAACTGGAGCATCGTGCAACTCAAGATTTTCATTGAGATTGTGACTTGGTCCAGCCTCATTCATAGAAGACCATGGATAACTAGACGAGAAACTTAACAACTGATTCATACTTTCTCACAATGAGACCTACTACAGTGAACAAATATTTGTAAAATTTTAGTATCAGACTAAATTACAAAGATGTAATTTATACTATGATATAACACTTACGAGGGTGCACGTCTCTTTGACCATCTGAAGGAAGACACACATTAATGTCTAAATTGTCCATCGCATGTGTCGGTGTACATAGGACCTCATCCGATTGAGAATTAATATTCTCGTTGTAACTGGACGTGTAGGTACTTCATAACCCATTGATATTGTCAGTGAAGATGATGGTCTAAATGCGGCATTGTGTGTCATCTTTTCTATAAAGACAGTCAATGGTGCAGAGACACATAACTCTAGCATTATAGAACATTTTTCTTCATCATCAACTTCAATAGAAAACCATCATTATTGGTGACTTTCACATGAATTTTCAACTCATACTCAAGATGATAATCTTTGTTGCACGGTAGATTATACTATCGAGTTCATTGAACGAACAACGTGAATGTACCATAATGATTGTTTCATTACCTCTCTCATACATAGTCACTCTACCATTTTTAGAAAATCTTCCATTATAAAGAATAATCATAAATACATTTGTAGATGACATCTTATTATTTAATAGATGTCACACCTGCAAAATCATAATAAATAAACTAATTTTATCAATATTTTTCAATATCTTTTTTAAATAACAAAACATTCAATAAAGATCATAATGCAAAAATAAATAACAAAATTATAGCTAAATCATTGCAATAGCAAATAATTTTAACATTAAAATTTTAAAATTTTTCCTAACTAAATCATTGCAATACAAATAATTTTAACATTAAAATTTAAAAATTCTTCATTGCCGAAGGGGGGGGGGGGGGAATGCAATGTATGGGGGAGGTCTCGGACAATGGGAGGGCTAGGACAATTCTTAGTGACCGAAGAAGTGGGGGGGGGGGGGGGGGGGGGGGATGTAATTGCGAACGGGGTGGGGTGGGGGAGGGCTCGGACAGGAAGGAGGTGGGGTCTGGATCAAGAGGGAAAGGGACATGGGGAGGTGGGGTTGCCCTATTGGGAGAGGTGGGACCAACGAGGGGACATGGGGGACCAAAGAAGGTAGAATGTCGGAGGGGAAGGAGACCCTAATAAAAAAGTTACAATACCACTGTCGCCGGGTCGCCGCCGCTGGGTGGCGTCGCACACCGCCGCGCAACAGCCGCTGCTTCCTCCGTCGCTCGGAAGGTGAAAGGGGAATGCGATGGAAAAGGAATGGGTGGGGTGGGTGGGAGGGTAGTAATGGGCAAGTCGGCAGCGCGCTTGCTGACTTGCAAGTCGGCAAGCGCGCTGCCGACTTGCATTTTTAGTTTTTTTTTAACACGAACACTTTTTGACCGGTTGACCAGTCAAAAGTGTGCTAGATTGCGAATTTATTTTTTTACTGTGCTATTTTCTTAAAATATTTTCAAACTATGCTATTTTAAAAGAAACCCCTATTTTGAAGCCCAAGTTTATATTTTAGAGCCATAGTAATTATTTTAGAGTCTAATATCTATATTTAGAATCCAAATATTAAAAATACAATCAATATTTTTAAATCCTAAGAGTAGTATTTAGAACTCAAAATTTTATATTTGAACCTAGATGTACATTTTGAAGCTTAAATATTAAAAGTCTAGTTAATATTTTTTAAACCCTAAGGTAGTATTTTAGAGTTCAAAATTTATATTTAGAATTTAAAATTTATATTTTAAAGTTCAATCGTCGATCGTCGTTGTCGGCCGTCAATGCTATCGCGAATCACCACTTGTGGCTCGCCGCCACCTACCATTTGTCGCTACTATCGCCTTCTCACATGACATCTAAAGTGGAGCCACACAAGTGTCACTTTAAATACCAATTTATTATTCTTAATGTAGAAAGGCAACAATTTTTTCTAAGGTTGGTTATGGGAGGGAGGTAGATGCTTCCATCATGACTGTTTTTAGAGGGGGTGTTGAAATTTGCTCGGGTTTGCTGGTGCTGAGAAGTGTTTGCTTTTGGTAGCTTCATTGGGATATGGGTTCTTGTGGTGCCGCCTGGTCGGGGGTATGGAAAGGTTTTATTCGATCCTGGTGCAGCCAACCAGGGAATAACTTTTTGGCGTTCGCGCCTACAATTTTTTTTTCTCCTTCGCTTTTTTCATGCGTTTGAGTTTTTTAAATCCGCGAAAGCCGGCTTCTTTTTCATCAAAAGATGCACCAACAGAGCTGAAAAAAAGGGGCAGGCCTCTGTTTGCTTTTTTGCTTCAATGTGGTCTCGGATGGATTGCTGGGTAGCCTTTCCCTGTTCTAGTGTTCCATTCATTTGTTGGTGAACAGGGATCTTGTATCGAGGGCTGGAGTAGCATTTGGTGCATCTTTACTGCACATTATAATTAGTGAGTTGATGTGATAACTATATTGTTGTATAGTTAGTTCATTTATAAATAATAAAATTTGCAATATCATATTTTTCACGTGGAGAGTCGATGTAATTTTCGTCTCCATATGGCATCACCCTTTCATGTATTATTCACACAAATATATTTGCCATATCATTTTTATTGCAGATTCTGGTGTGCAGCAAATATTACTCCAAAAGATATATGTCCGTCCAATTGCATATGTTAATGTTCTTGAGCTAATAAATCCTGTCAAAGTTGCTTAATTTATCGGCAAGTATTGATCATTTATTTCTAGAAAGGCAGATTAACCTTAAGTGATGAGATAAATAATCATCACTTGATCAAACGCTTTTAACCACTATAGCTCCTCATAAGTTAGCTCAGCCATCTTTATCCTTTTCTATCGAGGGGGAGTGGGTTTACCCAGTACTCCTGCCTCCGTCTCTGTTTCCTCTGTTCAATTCCTCACGCACTTGTGTTTCTACCTAAGTAACGAAAGGCGTATATAGTTTTACGAGTCTTACCAAAAAAAAAAAAAAAATAGTAGTTTTAGTGGGAACAAGGAATATTAATAACATTTTGATGATATAGAATGGTCGGTCACTCTATTCTAATCATAGTTAGAATTCAACTTTTGTAGAAAATGAATGTCCATCGTATTTTTCATGAACAAAAAAAGAGAATGGCAGATTTGCTAAGCCCCAGTAGAACCCTACACGATGTGGAATCCAAGTGCTCAACCAGTCCGTTTGTTTATCCAACTTGTATGATCTTCCATATTCCATACCCCTATTTTATTCGAAACCCTAAGTTATAGTGGAAGAGCTCTCACATGAGCCATAAGAATTCCACCCCCTTCGGATTTAATTCGTTTATTTCTCTGTCACTCGGTCGAAACGATAAGCAAATGCCTTCAAAAGCATTACGCTAAGGCGATGGAATGTGATGCTCCATTGATTCATGGAATCCAGCCAATCCATTTGAGCTTAATACTGGATGAAATATTCTTATTCCTCACACCACGTAACGTTGGGACGTGTTCCTGTGAAAGGATCCTCCATCGCTATCAAAAGATGTCAAAAAAGCCGTAAAGAACCAACCCCACTCTTGATTCTCGTCATCCCCAAGACAAGCATAACCGTTGTTTTGATGTTCGAGACCCAAAACATTGCTGTCTGGTTCTGATTCGCGTGTTAATCGACAAAAAGCGCTTCCACTATTCTTCTGCCGAGTGGTGGTGTGCGCCCAATAATGACCCTGAAGCCTAAACCTCAGGAAGAAAAAGGAAAAAAAAACAGTTGGAATGCAAAAGCAAATAGACAGACAGTGCAAGAGTTACGATGCATCACAAAGGATTGCCACAATTCAGTTCAGAATCATTACATGTGAAAAAGAACGGGGATCTCGAGGGCAAAGGAGGAGGTTAATTTTCATGTCAAAGATATCATATATTCATTGATGGAAGAAGACATGTGTGAAATGGGAACCCGCTTGATGTAGGCAGAAAGGGCCAGGGGGATAAAACTCATTAATAGAATATAAGCAATGTACACCAAAAAAAATACGCAGTACATGCAGCCGCAAACCGAACACCACGCATGATAAAATACACATTGAAGAAACGCCTGATCACACAAGTGTTAATCTTCTCAGAAGACGGGACATGAAATTCTTGCTCCGCAGTGCGTATGCGCCCATCCACGAGAGTCTGCCTCCTAGTCAAATTCTCTTCCGGAAATGCTTGGGCAGCGCTGGGCCCAAGATTTACAGGTACAAGTTTGAAGGTCCATAACTATAATTTGATACCATCCCCCGTCACCCACGGTGGACTCGGGCTTTTCCTTATTGTCATCTGTGCCCTTCTTCCAACATGAGGAGGATGTCTTCCTCTACATTTTCAATCTCTCCCGCATACTGTAGAGGGGTTTTACCTTCCCTGTCAATGGCACGCACATCACCTCCCCTGCGCCAAAATCCCCCAAAACAGGACTTAGCCGCCATTCACTAGTATTGGTAACAACATCTCTAGAAAAAAAACATTGGGATGCAGCAAAGGAAAGTAAGTGATGAAATAGGCCATCACAAGAAGCAAACACCAACAACCAACAGACTATCAACATGAAAATGAAGCTGGAAGAACCGATGACTACCCTAACGAGACTGAACTAAAATGTAACTTATTTTGGATGCCCCAAGAATCAGACTTTAATGCCAAATACTCATACCACTTTCTCTCCATTTTATGCCGGTAGTTTGCATACAAGCGATTTTTAGAACAAAATTGCAGATATATCACTATTTTTGTGTATATCATTAATGCACAAAATGCCCTTTTCACTGTATGCAGAAAGATTGTTTATATGCCAAAACCCTTTTTGATTTCTAGACACTCAATTTCATATAAAACCAAAATAAGTACCTATAGGAAATCAGCTCTTTTTTTATGGGCCATCAATGGAGAGATTAAATATTATTCACAGGTCAGACCTAAAATAAGTGCACACAACATGCATGGCAGAAGAAAATCGAACTTCACAAATATGAAAAGGGGGCATGCCAATTTCATTCCAATAAATATTGAATTGAGAAAATCTGAAAATAAAGACCAAAATGAAGAACAAAAGAAAAAATCAGTATCTCACTATTATTCTTAAAATTCAGTTTACATGGCACCAAGATGACGGACTCTGTTTACTGCCACCACATGTCTTCTCGTTATGGCAGTCTGCTGATGTCAATTGCATGACAATGCCACTTGGATGCCCGGAATTCTATACTTTATGGTAAAGACCTATGTAATCAAAAGAGATGGAGGAACTCGCCTAGGGACCCCCACCGATTTCGCCTCGGCGAGCCTGGGCCTTTGTCGCCCCATCTTTGTCTTGGTCCGGCACACGTTTTGGCACACAAACAGGCTCATTTAAGCTAGTAACACTTCTATTACCATTTGGTATATTTGTACGAGTGTTAAGTTGTTTACTTGCATTTTAGTTTGTCAAACTTTACATATAGGAATGAATACTTTTATGAAATATATTTGTTTTATGCACCCATTTAGGTTATATATATATATATATATATATATTATTATTTATTTATTTATTTATTTATGAACATAACTGCCTCAGTCGCCTTTAAGGCTGAGGAGTACGTAGGTCTGCCACAAAGCTAAAATCAGTGATTTAATAAGTGTCTGAATAGAGGAGCCACGAAAGGGTATAAATACCAGGCTGTTTGGATGCACTAATCTATTATTGCTTCATTTTTAACTAATATAAAATTTCACTTTTTGTGGAATTGCACAAACACCCTTGTTTTCAATGACTTTGTTTTCCAATTATGATTTCAACCTCTAAATGTGGTTTACAACATAATCTGTACATCGTGTCAGTTAATAGTTTGTCACTCACATCTAATGATTCATCCCTAGCATTTTCCCTTAGACAGATAATCATTTTTTTAAGAATATATAGCAAGTAAATTTTGTTGAAGTAGAAGAAGAGTAAGAGTAATATATGAAATGAAAAAAGAATACAAGAAAACACCACTTATAATGGAGGCACCCACCTCAAAGTGTAGTAATCTGACTAGACAGTGGGTATGCTGAATGCAGACGTAGGGATTCACAAAATAGTCTAGGGAAAACTATAACCACAGCATTTTCTTTACTGTATAAAATCCTACCTAGGAAAATCCTCAGGAAATGAAAACATGTAGATAAAGTGAGACTGCATTGTCACATATTTTCCTGTTGTCTAAGAATCTAGTCGAAGGAGCTATGAATGCTGTGAATGATGATATTAAAGGATAATATAATTTTGGCAGCATCAGCAGATGAGCTCTTTGATTTTGTTAGAGATAGAGTTTCATTTTGGGCTAAGCATTGGGTGTAGTAGACGATCTTAACTCCCCGCTCTTTTTGTGTCTGGAGAGTGAGGTGGTTTTTGTCACCAATTGGTGAGGGATTCCATTTGCATAGAGGGTTTTGTTGTGTATAGTTCTAAACTTGTACATCCTCCTCCTTTATTAATATATTTTGTGGTACTATCCACATTTCAAAAAAAAAAAACAGATGACTCCAGCTCTTGGATAGTAATAAGCAAATAATATAAGCACAATGTTGCAAAAAGGACACAGGATTTAGATTGGAGAATAACCTGGCAAGAAACAGTTTTGCTATCTCACTCTTGCCTTCAAGAACACAATGGTGAAGTGGTGTTTGGCCTTTAAAGTCTGTAGCATTTACATTGGCACCATACTGTAGCAGGAGCTCTATCATACCTATATTGGCAGTTTGACATGCAAGATGAAGAAGAGAGAATCCTTCCAAACCTTCATCCAATTCACTTCTGTCCTCACTTGTACTTGCAGAGCATGATGAACTTGTTGTTGATATCTTATTCAACAAATCCCCAGCTGAGCAACCAGGAACACAATCTAACATTGGATCCTGTTGTTCGTGCATAAGCATTACCTTTGCTAGGGTCAAGGAGGTGCTAAATGATGACTGTGTATGCACAGCATTGACATCTGCAGAAGAGGTCACAATGTAGCGATAAACTGCTTTCTTATCATTGGTACGCACACTGTACCACATCTGCTGACTAACACATTGATGCTGATCTGCATCTGTCTTCCGAACAAAAGCCTTGTCTGCATACTGAGACCACATAGAGACAGTTAGTCTTCAAAGACCCACAAATAGTTATGCAGTGACTAAATATAAAGTGAAGTCTAACAATCTTAGCATAACAAGAGAGAGAAGTGCAGATGCAAATATTAATGTTCCCTTTGCCCATTGGCATCAACTGGTCTCATGCATGCTCTCACTTTTTGCTGATGTTTCCAGTGGGTCCTGAAATGTCTCAGATTTGTCCACAAACGTTTTTCTTAATCCTTAAGAAATGTAGCAACATCTCCCAGCAATAGAGCAGCGTGTCAATATCACTGTTGACCCTTGATCACTTTACTGAACCAACATATTGGCAGCAATTATATGACATCTTGATAGCCACAGGGTCCAGCAAGCTTGGGTACCATCTGTTTTCAGATGAGAATAAAGTGGGGTAGTATTGAATTATCTACAAGACACTGTCCATACAGCCAACAGTCACCCTTTTCAATCTTGATAAACTGGATTTACAGATTGCCCAATTGGATTGACATTTATACGTTCTTTGATTTGTTTATCCTTACTGGTCAAGCCCCTACTAATGACATCAGCTTAATGAACAAAAAGTTCTTAATTAACAACCATCTGATGATGCCACGAAAAATAATGGTAATGAGTTAACACAGAATTAATCCCACCAGATGTTAGCACAAATTTATTGAGCCCTTAAATTCCCACAGGTGTTTTTTATGGTTCTGATTGATTTTGGATGTTCTGGGACTAGTGGGATATTTGGGGAATTTGGAAAAATTAGATTGAGGGTATTTTGGTTGTTTTGAGTGACTTAAAGTTTGGAAGGTGTTTTGGTATTTGTACGTGATTGCACTGTTTGGAGGATACTTGATAATTTAAGAAAAAAATTAGGATTTAATCGTTAAGGGTGTCTTGGTCTTCATTAGGTGGTGCCTATTTTGCATCAGTTGTGAAGGTAGGTGTCGCTAGGTGAGTTATGAAGGCTAGGGGTATTTTTGTGAGTTGTGAAGATCTATCAAAGGAGATTGGACCATGGTTAGACTTCAGACTTGAGTGAAATTTGACTGTCCTCTAGAAATCATCGGCTTAGAGAAATAAAGTCCACCACACGTCATGGCCTTAATGGATATCAGTAAAGTGTAGGTCATTGGTTTCAGAAGATGGACCCATTAAGGATCCATATCTTTGGCGGATTTAAGTTGCATCTGCCAATCACCCACGAAGGATTTATGTTGCCCATATTAATCAATCTAAAAAGATAAAGTGACAAGAGGAGCAGATCCAAGTCGATAATCATTAAAGTTTATCAAAAATTCAAAATTATGATGAGAGTAAGAAGAAATGAATGCATACAAGAAATGGATGCTTAAGGTAAATTGAACCAACATCTATATCATTGTGATAACTTTTTAAGAAATTACAACATAAAAAAAACAGACAGCATGTTCTAAGGGAAACCATAGAACACAAATATAAGATTAACAGTTGACAGAAATAAGATTCATATATGACGATTAACTGTTCAATCTCTCACCATAATGAATGATCATTAAGTTTACCTTTGCATGAATGAACTTCTCTTTAACTGATATAGGATCTGTGTGGTTGGGCTTACAGATAAACGTATGGTGTTTTTTGTCCCCCTTTGACAAACTGCATGGTTGGAATAAAGAATAACGTGATTGTACATGAAATGATTGTAATAATATTTTGTGCCTTAAAACCAAGAGCATTCACTTTGCAACACCACAATACCTTGCTGAAGTGCCATCATGTTTTTTACTTGACAATGGCAATAATTCCTCCCAGATTGAATTGGCAAATGTATTTCCCAAAGATTGAAATAAATTTATGACAGAGGGTTCCCATACTTTCACATCAAGTGTCAAAGACCGCACCTATAAGAAAAAGGAAAATCAAGTAATCTGTAGAAGTAATACCAGTAAGGACTAAGGACTTCAAAGCTTTAAGTAAAAGCAACATATGATGCTGAATTTCTCTTCTTATGACTAGAATAGATACAGCCTTGACATTATTGGGTTATTTCTGATTTGTAAGCTTGGTGTAGTAAAAATGTCAATATACACAAAATATGTTAAATTGAGACTGCAACATGACGTTGACATTAATGATGCACAATATTTTATATACTTGAAAGGGCTGCATCTTAGATGCAAGATCTGCAGAACTGAAACCAGTTCCTGGACCAGCAGAGGCCAGCTCCAATCCTGATAGCCGATCCTGGTTCTAAGGCCGGTTCTGGTCCAGTGTGTTGATCAATGATCATAAAGTTTAGCCTCTCAATTTAGGCTGCTGGGAATCGGAAGCCTAACTCATTTAGCTTTCTGCAGTAATTTATCAGACCATCAGTCAGAGGACTCAGATTCAAATGCCAAAAACTGACAAATGGAAGTTGGATGGCACTTGATGTGCTCATGCTTTCAACATTTCAAACTTTCTAGTAAATAAAAAGAAGCAGGAAATAGAGTGACGTAAAGCTGACATCAATCATTTCAGGTATCAGACCCGCTTCTCATGTAGAGTAATCAAAGGTCATGCTCTCTCAAAAACAATGAACAATATAGAATGGACTTTCTGTGATACTTGGGAATTGGAATAATATGACCTTCACAAGGAAAACATAGCACAAGTTTTTTTTTCTTTGAAAAGTGAACAGTACCACCAATATATTAAATAAAAAGAGAGAATGTACCAGTATAGCACAAGCTTGGAAACAAAATCCTTTAACTAGGATGCCCAGCAATGGTGGTTAGGATTGATCAATCAAACTAACAAGAAATTTGGCAGGCTCATATTGGCTAGGTGTTAAAGATGACATTTCCCCAAATGGAAGAAGGCCAAGACCTATGAAGGATGGAGAAACCTCCAAGACATGGACAGACATGAAAGGACTAATGCAACTAAAGGGAGACTGTATGGGTAAAACAAAGCTGCATAGATGACAATTACAACAGTAGCATAAAGATGAACACTAGGGCATAACATTAATGGCAGCTTAGGAAGCTGACCTGTGGTCAATGGCATAGTTGTCAAGGCGTCAAGGCGACCAAGGCGCAGTTGGGGTCTCGGATCGCCTAAGCGCTTAGGCGCCGCCTAAGCGGTGCCTAGGCGTTTAGGACGGAATCAAGTATGAGTTATTTTCAAGTGTCCCTCTTACATGATATTTATGTATTTATAAATATATATAATGATGAAAATTCAATAAAAAATATCATAATATGACTGACATAAAGACAATGACATATCATAATATGGTAGATATATTATTAAAATAATACATAAATTTGAGAAATATATATAATAGCTATGTATCACAAAAAATACTCACAAAAAAATAAAATGTCACAACAAAAAAATAAGCACACTAAATAAGAACAAGAAGTGCAAATAGCGTTCTATCATTAGAAAACTAATTTCCAACTTTTAAAACAAACCAGTAAATACACATACGTGGAAATATGTTAAATAAAAATAAGAATGCAATATTGTGTGTGTGTGTGTGTGTGGGAACACGGTTAAATAAATGTTACATTTACTTAAGATATTACATGTAAACAAGGAAGTACCCCCCCCCCCCATTTGAATCCAATAAAAATATCAAAAAAAATCATCTCTTACAAAAAAAATCAACTCTTCCATCAAAGAAGAAAATCGCGATTTCGGTGATTTTAGCGAAATGCTAACTTTCTAATCTCTCATAATTTGACCTACCTAAAAAATGATAATTCAAATAAACCATATGGAACACTAAAAATCCAAAGTCCGATAAAAAAAGTCAAACGTGCATGTGACTTCTCCAAGAGAGCCGCTCTCCTACTGAAAAAAGTCTTCGGATTTCAGTAGGAGAGCGGCTCCCTTGGAGAAGTCACATGCACATTTGACTTTTTTTACCGAACTTTGAATTTTTGGTATTCCATATGGTTTATTTGAATTATCAAATTTTTAGATAGATCAAATTATGAGAGATTAGAAAGTTAACATTTCGTTAAAATCACCAAAATCGTGATTTTTTTCTTCGATGGGAGAGTTGACTTTTTTTTGTAAGAGATATGATTTTTTTGATATTTTTATTAGATTCAAATGGGGGGTACTTCCTTATTTACATGTAATATCTTAAGTAATGAAACAACAAATTATAACATTTACTTAAATGATATTCAGGTAAATAAGATGTTTCCTGGAATCGGGCTGGACTCAGCCCTGAAAATCGACCTGAACCTGCTGTCTAAGCGGGATATTGCGGACCCCTAACGGGTCTAGGCGTGCCCAAGCGCCCCTGGCGTGCGCCTTGGCCGCCTTGGCCGCCTTAGCGGCGCCTTGGGGCGCCTTTTCTACTTTTAGAAAGGCAGGGTATTTTAAGGCGGCTAAGGAAGCGCCTTGGCGCTTAAGCGGCGCCTAGGCGCCGCCTAGGCATCCGCCTTGACGACTATGGTCACTGGAGTAAAGGGAAATAACTCTAGAAAGAAATGTAATGACCACCCATACATGCAAAGTCTAAACATAAGATGTACTCAAGAATTATGCAATTTCTGCACTACTCTGGGAAATTAATAAAAGCATATGATCATAATTCTCTCAGTGACATGGTAAAGACAATAGAGATGTTGCCTTTACCCCAGTAACCCCACAACTCCATCATATCAAGCTCTTTCCCCAGATGAAATAGTGAACAATGTTAAATAGCTACTTTGACATTGATGGCCATTTTGTTGTCATTGGAAGACACTGGTTGTGATGGATTAATGAATAGACAAGCTTTTGGGGACAAAACACAATATTGATTCACAATAGCATATCGGTGCAATGGAAAATTGGAATATGAACTACAAATTTCATAAGATGAATGGTTTGCATGAAAATGTATTTTAAAAATAACAGTGCCTCAAAAAAAGGTGCAACTAGGATGCACTTCCTTTTGAAGGTAAATAGAACTGTCAGTGGTCAAATTGATTCTTTTTATCTAGAAAGCATGTAGAGATTTAACTGAGAATGCATGTACATTATCAGTATTTAAGTGTACACATAGCAATAAAGACTCTTAACTATCTGGCCAGCCCAAAAATTGAAGATTGCTATTCCTCCTCTTCATAAAAGAATTCTGGCCCACTCCATTACACATTACACCAGAGCAAATAAATTGACAATTTACTACAGATCCTAAACTCTCAGTAAACAAACCACTGATAAATTACCTTCGATATATGTACACCAGATTACGGTGAACACCAGAACATTCAATGCAGACAAGAACACCAAGGTTTAAGGAAGCCCAATCTGGCTCAGGAGCACCACAGTCGGCACATACATCATTACCAGTTACTTTCTGCAATAATTCAATGGGTTTCTCATGCTTCATGTTGTACCGATGTTGCTGTAAACTTCTGGCTGAGCGTTCAAGATGCCCTGTAATGGCATTCCTTTCTGAGGAGCCTTCTTCAATTGCTAACTGGTCAAGATCACAAGAGCTACCCAAGGAACTAGTCTCACTTGCAGCACGGTGATGACCACTGCTTGTAGGGCTTGCTGGAAGATGCTGATGGCCAAAAGGATGACATATTTCATGACACTGAACCTAAAAGAACAACCAACTATACCTTGATGCTATTATTAAAGCTAACCTGTTCTGGTGACTGAGAGCTTAAGAGTGAAGCAATAACGCCAGTTATCTTTTCAATCCAATCCATTTTATCCATTGCACTCTCAGCCTGCCTCAAGAAAAAGAGTACAAGAAAATTGAATTGAATTTGCAGAAACAAAATTAAACCTGAGGAAAGAGTCATAAATACAGACAAGTCACAAAATAGTATCAAAGAAGGAACAACATGAATTTTCACCATATCTAGATTCTAGAATAACCATGATTCCTATTCACACAACAGTAGATAATATGTTTCTCTGATATAGGAAACTCTTGCCTTTCAAGGATGGCAACAAGGAGAATTTTCACATATCTAAATAATCATAATGCCTATTCTAATGGCAACAGTTAGTCTGTTTCCAATGTTTTAAAAAGGACTCGGCAGTCCGAGTCAGACACCACCCTTACCGACTAGTGGGACTGACCAGGTGGTGAGTCGGATACCTCAAGTCCGAGTCAGTTGTTTTTTGAGGAATTCTTTTTTAAAATTTCTTATGCGTGCCTCCTGCTAATTCATAATGTTGAGAGTATAAACATCTCATATCTAAAGGCATAAGCATCATAAAAATAATCTGCTAAAATTAATAACTTGATTTAAGGCCCCCACACTGAAATCAGACTTGGAGTCCCTCATGGAAGGATGATCACAAACAATTGGCAATTGGAGTATGAAAAGTAAAAAACAGTAACTGAATATAATTCACATGCAACTTAAATAGGAGCATAAAAGTCATTTACAGAAATAAGCATACTAAAAAAGTATTGCAGAAATAGTCTGAGTTGGGATCTGCCTAGGCACTAGGGGACCTGACTAATTGGCCCGCCTAGTCACCTAGGCGGCCGACTTTTTAATCACTGCCTGTTTCACTGTCATCCAAACTCCCTTTTTGTCAATCCATCTCCAGCAATAAATACTCTCTTCTCTAATTCAATTCTTATCAAGCAGTTATAGGAGTGTTACATGACCCTAATATAGGTAAGTATCTCCATTAATACAAGCCTTTGGTCTATAAAGTGATCTTTATATTCTACCTGTAGAGTATAGTTCTTTGATGGTGAGATAATCTGGAAGCAAAACCGCAAATCTGACTGGTCAGCATCAACTTTGATTGTTGAAGTAAGTAAGTTCACAGTATGATGTGCAACAGATTTTTCATCATGCACTCCACCATGATAATGAGAAGAAAGCCATCTGCTTAGGAGCCCAGAACCAGCTTCTGATGAATTATGGCTTCTCTGACCAGAATGCTGGTTTCCACAGCCCTGAAAAAAGAAAGAGTTTCAAATAAGCATTAAGAATCCATAAAACTGAATAAATAAACAGAACATAAAGAGAATCCATGAACAGAGTAAGTAAAATAAATGATAATGAGGGCAATGAGTAGCATAATATAAGAAAACAAAAAGGCATGTACATAGGTGTAATGCAGACAATAGTTACTCAAAAGATTGCTTACAGATGGCTTGCTCCATTGTTTACGATAGTAGTACAGCATTCCACGGCTATCAAGAACAAAGAACCTTCTCTTCCAATCACCTCTCAAGTTCGATGAACGTTTTGAAAGATAACCTTGTCGAATGGTTTGGACCTGCAATTTAAATGGGAATCAGGAAAAAGAATAAATTCACTTTTAAGGTATCCATACGTAACACAAAAGTTAAAGAACAGACCAAATAGTTTCATGTGACTCAATTTGAAATCATGATCTAAGAGTATGGAAATTTACGGAAATAACTCTCTTATATGCATCATTGCAGAATACACCTCTTATATACATATTCACATACATAACCCCATTGCATGAAGATGTGTAAAAGTGCCCCTCCCATTAGGCACCAACACTTGCTACCAAGTAAACTAAATTTACTATAGTTAAAACCTAAATAGTTTTAAAAATGTTCCTAATGTTTTTGACTTATTAGCACAAAAGAAACATTACTGCGTAAACTAAGTGGAAAAAATAACTCTATTGCATAAATATACGGACAAAATATCCTTCCATAATGTGCCATTGTGTGTTTTTTCACAGCAGTAACCACAAGGGTGCTTTTGCACTTATATTTATGTATTGAGGTTATCTTAATTAAATATGTACAAAAAAGTGACTATTTTGCAATTATTCATATAAGAGGATTCTTTCTCAAACTTCTAAAAATTATATCTAGACAGCACAATTAATAATCAACCAAAGTTTGTACCATATAAAAAGGATTCACCTTTCCCTTTGCAGCAGACTGCATAACTGCCTCTATCATTTTATGCGAACTTCTTCCAATAGCCTGTATACCATCTCGATTAGGAGAACCATAAGTTCCATTTGAGGACCATCGGCATTCACGTTCAACCTGCCTCTTGAACTCTTGCATTCTCTCTGTAAGAGCTGCTTGTTCATAGTGGATCTTTCCCTTGACTGTTGAGCATAAGCCAAGACCTTCAAGGATAAGAGTATATATTTAGTCTTTGGAGGTCCCAATTTGTAAACTATATATATACATATATATATATATATGAACATTACTTTAGAAGTAATAACAGAAATGATAATCCAGTCATCAGAAGCAGTCATGAACTACGTAAACGAATTATCCATACAGCATATTAATAACTTAATCAACAACAACCAGAAAGGTTTATGAAAGAACCAAGGACAATTTCATATATACCCCTGCTATTTTTCAATTTCAAATATACCCCACTTACTTGTCTATAATCCTAGAAACCCCTACTATTTTATCTTAGTTTCAACTATACCCCTATAGTTAACTTCCATTGATGGACATCCGTATCTGAAAAGAATATTCTTTAGTGACCATTAAGTTTAATTAGATAATTTTAACACTTAGTAAATTGACATAAATGCCATTTGCTCCACCCCATCCCCTACACCCCCCACTGATGCAAGAGCATCTTGGGCCGCCCTTGGGTATTAGGGCCCATGTGAATTTCAGATCTGGTTCTTTTGCGCCAGAGTTACACATGTTTTATAAAGGGTCAGTAGCTTGTACTTAGTATATAAGAGTCTTTTATTTGAGTCCATTGTTATCATGTACCATGGGCTTTAGGTGGATTGGTCCATTAAGAAGTCTGTGTGTTTTAGTCATTTTGACTGGAGTCCAAGAGTCGAGTTAGCTTTAGTCATTTGAGTGGAGTCCACGAGTCGGGCTTGCTATAACCCAATAAATATTGGTGTACTTGTACTTTCTGGAGAATAGAGAAGATATTGAAAATTGCCAGACTCTGAGTTCCTGCAAAAGGTTTCCTCCTGCGAAGGGATTTCTGTGCCCGAGAAGAGTGGGATGAGATGCCCCAATGTCACCGACCAAGGAGTGTGACAATCTAGGCCGGCGACACCACCAACCAAGAGGTGCAACGCCTCTGGCCGTGATGGCCTCCACCACCGTACACCCACCCTATGACAGAGAGGCTACTGCAGCACCACCGATCCTCCTCCGCCTCGTCATCAGATTCCACGGCCATCCTGATTACACCAAGCAGAGCACCTTCAACCATCACCACCCCAGTAGACATCGCCTCTTCGTCCCTCTCCGCCACTGTAAGTCCATCACCACCACAGTCCATCGTGTGACACCCCCCCCCTTTTTTTTTCTCACACACCTGGTCACCCTAGCTCTTTTCCACATCAACCCTGCCACGTCACCCTTGTTCCACCCCCTTAGTCATTGGCCTTTCACCACCCATGTGGTCTTAATCATCTCATCTACCCGTACACCTTTACATACCCCACCATCCCCATTAACTTTAAATCCTAGTCCCAACCCACCCTTTCATCTTCCTATGATTGATTAATCAACTCCTTTAGGAACCCATGCAATCCCCAAGAATCGAATACCGAGAAAGGTTAGCCCACCTCAATCTCCACCCCCCTCCCCAAACCTCTGGGATCCCAAGCATCAGCCCCCTCTTCCTTTGGCTAAGGAAAAATCGGCTAAGTCCCAGAGGTAATCGATTATTGACTCCCTAGACATCCCCTTCCTCTCCAAAAGCTAAGAGTCAGCAGCTACACTCCTATAGTTAATTGATTATAGGGTGAGATAATCGATTACCGGGCCTCTAGTTGAGTTCTCCAACAGCTAAGGGTCACAAGGGCTTCCTAGTGATAATCGATTATTGTTCCCTAGTAATAACTAATTATCAGACTCCAGGAGGCATCTCCAGTGGCTAAGTATCATGGGTGGCTCACCTATTGTTAATAGGGCTGAACATGGGTCGGTTTAGTCCGGATTGACCTATTTTTTGGTCAACCCGAACCGAACCAAACTCCAAAGCGAACCCAAACCGAACTGGTTCGGTTCGGTTTAAACCGAAAAGGAATGTCCTTTAAGCGCAGCCGCTTTGATAGCCCAGTGGTGAGGCGCCGGCTTCTCAACCCAGTGATCCTGGGTTCGAAACTCTACAATGCCGTTTCAATTTTGACAAAATTTTTCATTAAAATGCATACCCAAAAGTTGTAGGCGAGATTTGAGGGCACAACCTCGCGATAAAACCGACTTAACCAACTGCGCTATGAATTGTTTGGTGAATATTCACACATAAAATATATATTCGGTTTATTCGGGTTTACAACAGCAACCCGAACCGAACCGAGGGCTCGGTCAACCGAACCGATCCGACCCGAACCGATCGGTTCGGTTTTTCGATTTGAACCGAATAATGAACAGCCCTAATTGTTAATCAATTACCTATATTCACACATATAAAATATATATTCGGTTTATTCGGGTTACAACAGCAACCCGAAGCGAACTGAACCGAGGGCTCGGTCAACCGGAATCGACCCGACCCGAACCGGTCGGTTCGGTTTTTCGATTTGAACCGAATAATGAACAGCCCTAATTGTTAATCAATTACCTAGTGAGTTAATAGATTATCGAGCTCCAAGAGACCCTCGCCAGTGGCTAAGGCCTAAGGGTCAGCCTACTGTGAGAATCATTTTTTAACAATAAAAATTTATCTTTTTATTGATTTATTTGACTTTTATTTATTTACATGGGCATGGTCTTATTTAGTGTTGGACCTCCCCCACTAACCTTGGTTAGTGTTAATTAGATCAGCACAAAGGCTGAACACCATTGATTAACCATCAGACAACTCCTTTGAAATAGAGAGCGTGACTCAAAATTAAATGAAATGAATTGTACGTGAAAGAAAATAAAGTTGCAAGCATGCAATCTATTTTTTTTTTTGAATTTGCTGATATTTATTTCATTTTTATTGATTTTTAAATTTATTTTCTTATTTTTTGTCTATTTTAAAATCATTGATTCATTTATTTAATTATTTTCGTCATTTATTTATTTAAATTATGATTATGTGAATTAAATTAATATGTTCACTTATTTATTTGATTTAAAGAAGATTGACCGGATCAAAAATGATATGAAACATGACTTGTTTGTTGTTTTTAAGTTATTATAATTGAACAACAATGTTTGTGAAATATTTTATTAAAGTTGGCCGAAAAATTAGTTGATTTTGATCAAGAAATTAATCGGTGAGGGACACGAAATAAATGTGACACTACATGCAATTTGAACATCAGAACATAATTAATCATAACATCCCAATAAGCACATCAGCTCAATAAGCTTTAAACATGATCATTTATCAAGTCATGGCATGAATTACACAATGTTGGGCCCATTAACAAGTCCGGCCAATAAGCAATTTTGGCCCAATAAGGAAGTCCAATGGACCTTTTAAAGACTTGAAAAAATCCATATTGTGCCTTGCACAATATTCCTTAGGACTGCCTTGCAGACCCTCCTTGGACTGTCTTGCAGTCTAGAAGCCTTGCTTCTTTGGAGTTAGCAAAAATCCACCCCCCTTCAAGCTTGGTCGCCCCCCTCGTTTTATAGGGAGTGGGGAAAGACCCCGTGCCGGCCATTTACACCATCCCGACTTTTTTACACCGTCCCAGCCATTTGCACCGTCCCGGCCATTTACACTATCCCGGCCATTTTACACCGTCCCCGTCATTTGCACCGTCCCGACCATTTACACTATCCGGCCATTTGCACTTTTGCATATTTCTCCCTGTATGTTTTATTCCCTTTCTTTTCTACCCCCTTTTGTGTTTTTTTTCTGTGTATGCCCTTGGGACTCATGAGAGAGAGAGAGAGACGGGAGAAGAAGGAGGGTCAAAGAGAAGAGATCTCGAAGAGAGAGAGAGACCGATATGGCAAACCTTGTGTGCAACCAAACGTTTTTCTTCCAAATTTGACAACTCTTCAGTCGACTTTCAATTTCGCTTCCCTCTTCAATAGAGAGCCCGTAGTGGAGAGCTACCCTATAAGATGAGAGCTCATTTCAATAGGAATGATTGCTTCGGTCCTATAACGAGGGAAAGGGAGAGCATCCTATAGGAGTTTTGTAGATGGTGGGATAGGCCCATAGAGCTTCATACATCTTTCGTCTCAATCGTGCTTTCGGCCATTTACCAATTTGACCATGAGTTTGCATAAAGTTTTGTTGAAGGCTTCGGCTAACTCGTTGGTTTGGGGTAATAAACTGTTGATGTCCTCCACTCAATATGGAATTGTGCTATCAATTTATATATTGTCTGATTTTTGAATGGAGTACCATTATCAGATATGATCCGACTCGGAACACCAAATCGATATATGATGTGATGCCGGACAAAGCGAGCCACCGCTTCTCCGGTTTTCTTTCAAAGGTATGGCCTCAACCCATCTTGAGAATAATCTCTAGCAGCAAGTATGTATTTGTGTCCCTTGGATGATGTCGGGAGGGGACCCACTATGTCCATTACCCATTCAGTAAACAGCCATGTCGGCATTGTTGGATAGAGTTTGCCTGGAGGTTTTCTTGGCACGGGCCCATAGGCCTGGCATTGGGGGCAGGTTCGAGCAAACTGCTCACAATCTGCAAACATTGTTGGCCAATAGAAGCCTTTGCTTTTTATGTTGATTTTCATTTTCAAGCCAGATTGATGGACTCCACTAGTCCTGCATGATCATCTTGGCTTCTTTCGGAGATAGGCATCTCAACAGTACCGACTTGTCCTTTTCAAATGTGAACTTATATAATGTGTCATTTATCAACTTGTAGGAAGCAGCTCTCGCAACAATTGCACTCGCTCCCCCCTTTTGTCTGGTAGCCAACCTTTTTTTTTTTTGATGATGGGAACATGCCAATCATCTTCTTCTTGACCTTCGTTTTCTTGCATTGTATTTGCCTCGAAAGTCGTCAGACTGTCATGGCGATTTAGGGTGCTTGGAAGCAATCTTCTATTTTTTATGCTAATTCTCCTTTTGGGGAAAGTTTAAGGGCTGATGCCAATTTAGCTAGCACATCTGCGTGTAAATTTTGGCTTCTCCTGACATGCTCTATCTTGAAATAGTAGAACGTGTCACTGCGTCTTATGGCTGCCTAAAAATAGGCTTTTAGTTCTTCTTTTCGGACTTCGAAAATGCCCAACATTTGTCTAACGACTAGAAGTGAGTCGCCAAAGATTTCAATGCAATGTATGCCCATTTCTAGGGCGATTTCCATGCCACCTATGAGGGCTTCATATTTAACTTCATTGTTGGTGAGAGGCTCCATGAGAGCACATAAATAATGCAATATTCTTCCTTCCCGGGTCATGAAGACAACCCCTACTCCCGGGGCATTTGTCGACATGCCATTGGGCTTCGTAGAGGTCCTTGTAGCTCCATCGAAATATAGTTGCCAACTTTTGAGTTGGGTTTCTTGTGCCTCATGATTTTCTTGAGCGGGGAGTACTTCTTCATCATTTAGCTCTATATTTAAAGGGGAGTCTTATGGCACTGGATGGGCTGTCAAGAACTCTGCCATGCCTTGTCCTTTTATTGCCTTTTGTGGAGTGTCCATTTTCCCAATCTCCCAGATAAAACTAGTTGCTTGAGTAAGATTTGAGGGGATCGCAACAAGAGATGAGTTGGATCTCATGTGCCAGCATATAGTGCCCTAGCTTCTTGGCGGCAAAGACCAAAGCTTGACACATCTTTTCCATTGGCGTATATCGATGTTCTGGGCCGACCAATGTTCTACTAAGATAGTAGAGGGGGCTCTCTTTGTCTTCTTCATTTTCTTGGGCTAGCAATGCCCCTAGTAATGTATCCATGGTTGTAATGTAGAGAATTAAATGCTTTCTCTTGATAGGTGCCCCCAGTACCGGAGGATTGAGTAAATATTCCTTGATTTTGTCGAGGGCTTCCTGACATTCGTCGTCCCATATGAATGGGGCTCATTTCTTTATCAGTTTATAGAAGGGTTGACACCTCCCTGACAGATTTGATATAAACCGCCGAATGTAAGCCAGACGGCCTTGAAGTGATCTCAGCTCTGCGAGTGTTTTAGGAGGCGGCAACTCCATGACGGCTTTGATTTCATTTAGGCCCATCTCGATTCCCCAGTATCGAACAATAAACCCAAGGAACTTGCCACTTGTCACGCCGAAGGCGCATTTCATAGAATTCATCTATAGCTTGTGTTGTTGCAGCATTTCAAAGACTTGACGCAAATCATTGATATGATTTTCTCTTTCCTTTGTTTTGATGGTCAGGTCATCTACATAGCATTCGACCAAGTTGTGAAGTATTTCATCAAATATCTTGGTCATAGCTCGCTGGTAAGTGGCCCCAGCATCCTTTAGACCGAATGACATCCTTTTGTAATTGAAAATGCCCTTTGGTGCCCTGAAGGCTGTATGCTTTTTATAGGGACATCCGAATTTGGTTGTACCCTGAACTTCCATCCATAAAAGATAGGGCTTCGTGCCCTGCGGTACCATCGACCATAGTTTCAGTCATGGGCAAAGGGAAATCATCTTTTAGATATGCTTTATTTAGGTCTCGGAAGTCAATACGGACCCAGACATTTCTTTATAGCTCCAGGCGAAGCAATCTTTATATTCTGTCAACAACTGTTTGTATGCTTCCCTTTCCTCATTATTCAGTAATGCGCTGATGAAGATTGGACGAGGATCATCTGACCCTCCTAGATTTATTTCGAGGAGTTCATCCACAGTGGCTTGACCACCATCCTCCAGTTCTTGGGGCGCAGGTTCAAAATCTACGAAATCCTACTCATCATCAGTGTTGGTGACATACATCTTCCATTCTTGCTCTGGGAAAAGTAAGTCTTTTCTTGAGTTTTTTTTGGGGTTTCTTAGGGGCTGACCTCTTATTTGTATTTACCGGGGTCCAACCAGCTTCTTCTTGCTCATGGTGGAATGTTGCCTCAATAGCTCTTTCCACTACCTCCCTCGGGAGTTGATGGTATGCAGCGACTTTGAGAAGCTCATCTAGCTGTCCTATTTGCACTATTTGTGCTTCACATTCATAGAGAACGTGAGTTTTGGCTGTTGATGTGGCTTTGGTGGGCTCACTAGGTGCTCCCCCATATCAATGACCCCAGCTTGGATTAGGCTTTCTGCCCGATTCTTGAACATGTAGCAATTTTCTAGAGCGTGACCCAGCATGCGATGATACGGGCAATATTTGGGCTTGTCCACTAACTCGGCTTCTTTTGGCTGCTTGGGCTCTTAGAGGATAATGAGACTCTCCTGGAGGCATATGTCCAGTAAGTCTTTTGTATGTTCCCTGATAAATGAATAGGGAGTGTTGAGCCTCTCGTTAAGGGAGGGGGCTGTTGACACGGGGAAAAATATCATCGATCATTCATTTGATTTTGAATGCTCATTTCGTTTTATCTGGTTCATGTATTCATTTCATTTGGGTATTTATTTATTTCACTGCTTTGATTCGTGTATCATGATTTGCGGGGCGTGCCAGTCTGTCTAACAGACAGAGGAGAATCCGCGCAATGCGGAGGAGAAATATTGGGTGTCCATGAAATGGACGGAGGTATCCGTGTGACGGATGATTGGGTTGTCCAGAATGGATGGGGATGCCCGTGTGACGGCGACTAGGGTGCGCCGTTTTTTTTTATCTGAACTTCTTGAGTCCCGTATCTATACTCATCAGATGATTAGGGTAACATGTGCTGGACCTCTGTCTCCATCGATCAGAATCGACGTTACATTTACATCGAGTAAGACTCTTGGCATTATTTAATACCAGTTTTAACCCGAATACCATTTATAGCAAGGATGAGACAATATACACTTTTTTCAGAAAATCCTGGTCATGATGTATCATCTTTCTTTTAGTTATTTTTGAAATGCTTTTGCCTTGAGGGTTTCATTTTGAAAAGACTGTCCTTTATGGAGTCCGAGATACGGCTTTTAAGAAGGGAACGGATATATTCCATGAACCCATTTGGGATCTCCCTCCTCTTCTTTTAGGGTGTTTGAAGTTTTATTTTGGAAAACCGGAGGATTATTATTGCAGACGGGTGTATACCCGTGCATTTGATTCTGAACTTGGGGGAAGTCATGATTAGAAGTAGCATTCCTGTATTGGAAGAGTTGCTACTTCAACCTTTTTTTTTATGACGTGATATTCTTTTACAACATCCTTCTTTCAAATGAAGTCCGAGTTGTTTAAATGAAGTCTGAATTGAGGCAGAATTTCCTTTCTCCTCGTTCATCGTTTCATTCATTCATCATTCACTTTTCTTTACTTGTATGAGTATGATTTTTTGAAGAATGTATGCACATATCTCATGGATGTTTTTGTCAATTGAAGTTCCTTTCTGAAACTGTCCATATGAACACAGTTCTTGTGAGTATGCATTCGTAGTGCTCTTTGGAGTATCTGAGCACAGTTCGGGTCTTGTTCCCTGTTTCTTTGGATGTGTGTATATCAACACAATTTTCATAAATTTATCTTGGCAGAGTTTCTGCCTATGCGGAATGCCTTCACGGAGATATATCCATATGAACATGTACTTATATCCATGTGTCCTTAGAGAATCTTTGCCCGGAGGGATTTTGCCCTTAAGAAAGTATGTGCGTATGAACACAATTTTGCAGTTTACGCATATTTTCTCACCGATATCTCTGTTTGAGTGGAGTATCCGGCAAAAGGTACATCTGCATATGCAATTCCTTTTGAGAGACATACGCATTAAATTGCGAATTTATGACTATATAGACATGTCCGTGGGCGGAGACTCCATTTGGGCAGAGTTTCCTCTTGAAACACATGTATATGAATACAAAGTTTGTGATTACATTGATATTTTTTTAGAAGGAAAGCTTGACATGGGCAGAGCTTCCTTTCAAGAAACACATGTGTAAGGCATAAATTTGAGTTTTATAGATATGTTCTTAGGCGGAATCTCCGCTTGGGCAGAGTTTCCTCTAGGAAACATACATATAAAAATACAAATTGTGAATATACAAACATGTTCTTGGGAAGAATCTCCCTTGGGCAGAATCTCCTCTAAGAAACATATAATATAAACACAGATTTTGAAATTTATAGATATGTTCTTAGGTTGAATCTCCACTTGGGCAGAGTTTCCTCTAAGAAACATATATATAATACGAATCTGTGAATATATAATACGTTCTCGAGCAGAATCTCCACTTGGGCAGAGTCTCCTCTAAGAAACATGCATGCATAGCACAACCCACCATCCCGGAGAGTTTAAAACTCGATGGGAGGTGGCATGAATTACAAAGGTATCTAAAATACCATATGTCCGGAATGGACGTATTTAGAACCTATAGCTCGTGAGGGCCGGTGCCGCTATTGCGGACTTTTAGCCGATGAAGTTTGCTGATGCCGCATACGGACAACCTCTCAACACTCGGGGGAAGAAGATTTGGTACCTTCACTCACACAAGAAATGAGATTGAGAGAGACGGGGACTTTGGAAATCAAAATTTTCTATTGTTTGGGATTTCACAGGAAGGGGACAGCAATTTCTCAAAGGGCTGTAGCATCTCCCCGGGGGCCGACCTTCTTCAAAGGGGGATGAGGGTGCCTTTTATAGGGGAAGGCCCCCCTTACATGCGTGGGGAGTGGGAATCCCTTTAACCGATGGGAGTCCCATCGGTTAGAGGGAAAATTCCCTTTAACCGATGGGGGTACCATCGGTTAGAGGGAAAAAACCCCTCAACCGATGGTAGTCCCATCGGTTAGGGGGAAAAATCCCCTTAACCGATGGTAGTCCCATCGGTTGGGATTTTAAAAGGGGAATCCCCCTAACCGATGGTACTTCCATCGGTTGAAGGGGAATTTCCCCTCAACCGATGGAACTCCCATCGGTTGAAGGGAAAAATTCCCTTAACCGATGGTAGTCCCATCGGTTAGGGATTTAAAGGGGAGGTCCCCTTTAACCGATGGTACTTCCATCGGTTAAAGGGGGATTTCCCCTCAACCGATGGTACTTCCATCGGTTGGAGGGATTATCCCTCCAACCGATGGTGCTCCATCGGTTTGGGGAAATAATCCCCTTAACCGATGGTAGCCCCATCGGTTAAGGGGTTAAAATTTTTTAGCTGTCCACAGGGGCTGATCTCCTTTCTTCTTTCTTTGAATTTGAAGAGGTGGGGGTATCTCCCTTGCCCCTAGTTTTCCTCAGGGCTGCTGAAAAGTCCACTGTATTTACTTCTCGTAACCCGGTGTTTTCGTCTCTGGGAGGTTTACCCCTTCCATATGAAGCAGTGGGATTTTCGGCAAAAAAAATTTCTATCTCTGTCACTATATTGTTGAGATGATCAAAAGTCCGAATGTTGGACCCTATCAGTCTCTATTTGATTTCGGACTTCAAACTTCTTTGGCATAGCTTACTGCGTCTTCATGTGCTGGCGGATAATCACATTTCATGCACATATCTCGCCACCTTTTAATGAAATCCATGGCAGATTCACCTTTATTTTACTTTAGGGAGATGAGCTCCGCCAGTGTAACCTTTCTTTCGGTCACATGAAAGCATTCCAGAAATTTCCTCAGCATGTCTTCCCAACCAGTTATAGAGTTGGGTTTCAATTTAGCATACCATTAAAAAGCCGATCCCATGAGGGAAGTTGAGAAATACCTCAGCAAGTAGGACTCTTCTATTACCAGCTCCCCCATCATACTCATATAGTGGGCCATATGTTCATGCAGTGACCCATCCCCGTTGAATTTGGTAAATTTGGGGACCTTTAGGTGATTCGCCGAGAGTTTCTTGAAGAGGTGGTGTGTAGGGTAAGTACCCTGTATAGATCGAAAGTGGCAGGCCCTTCATCATGTTCGGCCATTTTTGCCTCGATCATTTGTTCAATCATTGCCCTTTGAGAGACTATTATCTCCTTAAATGAGGTATTTATCTGCGGTGCATCATGCCTCCTTTCTGTTATATGTACCTCTTGGGTTTCTTCATGGCTTGAACTTGGATTTTCCACCGATTGTTCGGCCAGAGGTTCTGTGCATGGAGTATTTGGTGGCAAATTCCCCAAGGCTGGTGCCGTTGTGGGCAATGTAGCCTGTTGAGGCTGCAGCAACTGTGGTGATGGTTGTGGCTGCTGTGGTTGTGGGGTAGAGTCGTCCCCAACTTTTGCATAAGACTTTCGAGCAATGCTCTCAACCTTTGATTTTCTTATATTACCATTTCTAGGGTTTGTGATGAGGTTGCCCCCATGTATACCCCTTCAGAAAATTGTCTTTGTTCTGGCGGTATAGTGGGGTTGGAGGTGCCGGCGACATCTGTAACTGCCACATTGTCATCAAGAGGTAGGGAACTTATCTCTTTATTGATTCTTTCCAACAGAGCACGAGCCTGAGCCCTAGTTGTTATTCCATGATGTATCCCAATATTTAGATTTTCAGGTATGTCATCTGTCGGGGGTAGATTGTTGATGTTGGAAGCGTAGCAAGTATACACTCTCATACCTTCCTCGGTGATCTGCACCGTTCTTCTTTTCTTTTGCCTAGGGCGTACAGTAGCACCCAGGTGTTGAAAAATTGATCTTTTAGGGATATGATCGTCCCTCTTGTATTCTTAGATTTGAAATTTTGCCCTCTCTCCGAGTTGGCTTGTCTTCTCACTTGATATACTCCTTTCCTTTTATGCCCCCTTTGTAGGGCAGCAAATGAGGAAAGGACACATTCATTGGTCTGGATTCTTGTGAAGGTTCCCTTTGTCTTTCTGGGACCTGGCTTCTTTAGGGAACTTGCCGTTCTGTTAGAGCTTGTCTCCTGAAAGCCCATGCATTATCTTTTCCCACTAAGGATTCAATGACCCTGAACCTTTAGAGTTCTTGGGCCTCTTCTTTAGTGACCCACGCCCGCTTAACACGAGGTGAGTTATATTTTTCATTCTTCTCAAAAGTGGCTTTGTTTTTCTTGAAGCCAATTTTGTCAAATTTGTTGTTCTTTGTTTCAATCTTCTTCCATTTACTTTTCACATATTTCACTTTAAAGTTTGACTTGTCTTGCCGCACTTTAGGAAGTATGCCAAAACTATTCTTTACCGGTACAGTTGCTACATGTCGTTCTGGTACCATCAGAGTCTCACTCCCGTCCAGGCGGATCCGGAGATCGCCAACCAAGACACTCTTGCCAGAACTTGAGATGCCACGTGTCATGGGCTTTCTCTTAGGCTTGTGCCTTTTGTTCTTTCCAGTAGTTGGAGCGTTGGTGAAGTTGATGGCATAGGTTGTGAACATCTATAGTAAGTCAGTCTCTTGAGTTTGAGGCTCTTCTTTTTCTTACTTTGCTTCGTGGGCCTTGGCAGCAGTAGGTAGTACGGCCGGTATCACGCCAAGAAGACATGGAGACTCCACTACTGAAGGGAAATCTCCAAACCTGGTTGGTGTAGTGAGGTAGTCATTCCTAATGCGGTCGGTCCTGGATCACAAGTGGGCCGAAGAACACACCCGGAGTGTGAGCAGTAGCCGCCATTGCAGACTTATGACCTGCACAAATATTATAATGTGAGTACATCTTATTGTTAGGGTGTTGTCTGATGGAGAGATGAAGGGAACGGAGGTCCCTAGTGGAGTCGCCATCTCTGTGAGAACCATTTTTTAACAAATAAAAAAAATATCTTTTTATTAATTTATTTGGCTTTTATTTATTTACATGGGCATAGTCTTATTTAGTTGTTTGACCTCCCCCACTAACCTTAGTTAATGTTAATTAGATCAGCGGCTGAACACTCTTGATTAACCATTAAACAACCCCTTTGAAATAGAAGAGCGTGACTCACAATTAAATGAAATGAATTGTACGTGAAAGAAAATAAAGTTGCAAGCATGCAATCTATTTTTTTTAATTTGCTGATATTTATTTCATTTTTATTGATTTTTTAATTTATTTTCTTATTTTTGTCTATTTTATAATCATTGATTTCATTTATTTATTGAAATTATGATTATGTAAATTAAATTAATATTTTCAATTATTTATTTGATTTAAAGGAAGATTGACATAAGGTGGATCAAAAATGATATGAAACATGACTTGTTTGTTGTTTTTAAGTTATTATAAATTGAACAACAATGTTTGTGAAATATTTTATTAAGTTGGTCGAAAATTAGTTGATTCTGATCAAGAAATTAATTGGTGAGGGACACGAAATAAACTTGACAATACATGCAATTTGAACATCGGAACAGAAATAATCATAACAAACTTGGGCCATTAGGCCCATTAACATGTTGAAGAGTTGGACATACGAGAGAATTTGTCAAATGTCGGCCCAAAAAGCACATCAGGCCCAATTAGTTTTAAACATGATCAGTTATCAAGTCATGGCATGAAATTACACAATGTTGGGCCCATTAAACAAGTCCAGCCCAATAAGCAATTTTAGCCCAATAAGGAAGCCAATAGACCTTTTAAAGATTTGAGAAAATTCGTATTGTGCCTTGCACAATATTCCTTAGGGCTGCCTTGCAGACTTGGACTGTCTTGCAATCTAGAAACCTTGCTTCTTTGGGGTTAGCAAAAATCCACCCCCCCTTCAAGCTTGGCCGCCCCCCTCCTTTTATAGGGAGTGGGGAAAGACCCTGTCTCGGCCATTTACACCATCCCGGCCATTTGCACCATCCCGGCCATTTGCACTTTTGCATATTTCTCCCTGTATGTTTTATTCCCTATCTTTTCTACCCCCTTTTGTGTTTCTTTTCTGTTTATGCCCTTGGGAGCTCACGAGAGAGAGAGAGAGAGACGGGAGGAAGAAGGAGACCACGGTCTCCTCTCTCTCTCTCTCTCTCTCTCTCTCTCTCTCTTCGCGATCAAGACAGGAGGGGGGGCGGTGTCCACCAGCAGCAACAGCGGCGGCCAGAGCAGATGGCGGCGGCGGCGCAACAGGGGGGTGACGGCCCCTTCCTCCTCTTCTTCCAGCGGCGACGACGGCTTGTTGGAGCAGCGGCAACAGCAGCTGGGCAAGTCGCGAGCAACAGCAACAGCTGCGGGTAGCAACAGCGGAGGTGGCTGTAGGCAGCGGCAATGGCCCCTGACAGCAGCAATGGTGGAGTTAAGACCTCCCTTGCCTCCTTTTATTTCTTATTTTTTTCTCTTCTGTCTTCTTTTCTTTGGGGAGAAACTGGTGCAACAACTACCCACCTATGTTAATCGATTAATGGGCTCCAGAGGCCCCTCTCCGGTGGCTGTGTCAAAGGTGGCCCCGTGTTAATCGATTAACAGGCTCCTAAGGCCCCTCTCCAGCAGCTAAATATCGAAGATAGCTCATTTCATCTAGGAGCACAGCCAGTCCATCCCATTTCAACATCTCATCCCGCATCCCCCACCCATCCAACCCATCTAGTGTGTGCGCACAGAGAGAGAGAGAGAGCATGGATGGCAAAATCGGCCAACTCGGAGCGGAATCGGCCTTTGGCGACCCGATTTGGGAGGGGGAACAACCACCCACCCACAGTATAAGGTGGAATCGGGGTGGGTCGACAATTCTCATGAGTTTGGTGATGATAGTTTAGGTTTAACCAAATCCTGAGAGGTCTCAAATAGACTGTGTTGTCAGTAGGAGAGTGGCTCCCTTGGAGAAGTCATATGCATGTTTGACTTTTTTACCGAACTTTAGATTTTTAATATTCTATTGGATTTATTTGAATTATAAAATTTTTAGATATGTCAAATTATGAAAGATTAGAAAGTCGCTATTTTGATGGAACTATCGAAATCGTAATTTTCTTCTTGGATGGGAGAGTTGACTTTTTATTTGTAAGAGATATGATTTTTTGATATTTTTATTAGATTCAAATGGGAGTACTTTCTTATTTACATTTAATATCTTAAGTAAATGAAACTACAAATATAACATTTACTTACATGATGTTTAGGTAAATAAGGTATCATAATTATCGTTGCTCTGAATTCTAATATCAACATGTGTGCAACTAGACTATGGATCTACCCAAAATGTGCAATTTTTATATGTTTTGTAAAGATTTTTTTCCTGTTTTTTTTCTTCATTTTCACAAATTTTCTTCATTTTTTAACCTGGCCGATCCTGGATCGGCCAGACTCCCATGGAGTAGGGCGGATCCTCTGAACCAACCCGATTCGGATCGGGGTCGGCTGGGTCCAACGCAACACCCCAATCCGACTATGCTATCGATGAGAGAGAGAGAGAGAGAGAGAGAAAGAGGTAGTGAGGGGCTTTTAGGCTACTCCTACCCATGCACAGAGAGAGACAGAGAGAAAGAGACGGGAACAGGGGGCCGGAGCTTCCGGCTACTCGACCGTCACCCAGGGAGAGAGAGAATAGAGGCAAGGCTTTTGGCCTGCTCCGCCATGTTAAGAGAGAGAGAGAGAGAGAGAATGGGACAGGTGCTTCCGGCCTCCTGCACCCGTACCGAGAGCACTAGGAGAGAGAGGGGGAGGGGAACAAGGAGAGAGAGGGCTGGGAGCAGGGGCGTCAAAACCCCACCGCTCTGGCACCATGAGAGAGAGAGAGAGAGAGAGAGAGAGAATGGCATGGGGACTATTGGCAGAGGTTGTACAGCCATAGATGAGATAGGTGCAGAGGAAGACACTCGTCCCAAATGCGATCACGCTCGTCACCTAGTTCATCCCTAACCACCACCATCGTCCTCTCCTTCTACCCCCAGCCTCAACCTGCAATAGGTTGCACCAGTGAGGGCCGACGGAGCAGCAGCTAGGATACACGGTTGGTATGTGGCAACTAATGCCATGGCCATCAGAAAAGAGTTCTTATAATGGGACTATAAATTTTACATATTTTCTAACAAAATGTCATCTAAAATGCCTATCATCACCTCAGTTACCTCATGCCTCGGACTACTTAGATTGACAATCAACTTGACAACAGGAAAGGAATTTTGTTGAATCTTAGGCTAGCTAAAATTTGGCAGGTAGCAGAGATATCAGGTATGTTCAACTATGGCCGACAACCAACAAAGATAGTTGAGGGTTAGAAGTCAAAATGATCAACTAGCAGGCATAGATGATATAAGCACAAACCTTGGATATCCAAGTAAACATAGTCATGAAACAGTGAAGCAGTGTACTCATGGCTATTGAGGACAAAATTGGTGGATCTCTGACATCAAGAGATGTTGTTCCAACAACTTGAATGCTGCTCCTGAAGGTGCTCAAAAATCAATGGTATTAGCTATTCATTAAGGGCCATTGAATGGAGGGTGGAATGAGCCAAATAACTGTGAGCCAATGACTCAGTGCATCAAAATGACCCTGTACATGTTTTGCTATTTGGCTAATTAATATGTTGCTCTCTTTAGCTTAGTGAATTATTCAAATTGATCTAATTGTTGTGCTCGTTTACACACACCCCCCACTATCCCAGCCCAGGCCTGATCAACTCAGGCAGAGTCAACTTGCTTTAGAAAAGAAAAACCAAGAAAAAATCAACAAACTCAAGGCTGACATGGCCTGGTTCAAAACAATTCTGCCTTGGTTCAATATGTTAATCTTTTACTAATTCTTTTAAAAAAATACAAACATATTTCTCCAGGTGAAAATCAGATAGGGTCATGCGAATCCCGATCCAAAACAGCTGATCTTGTATACCATGATCAAGGCTATTTTTCCAGTCATAAACAACAGACCCCTCTTGAACCAAGCTTCCAAACGAAATGTTGAGTCGTTGGTGCATGTACTTAAAGCATCAGTTATTTTTAAGTATTCTTTATCTCATTGCATTCCAGTTCATGGATAATGTTAGGAAAAAATGTGCATACCATGGTGTTGATTCTGAATACAAATCAGTGGACCAGATCAGGTTTAGCCATGGCAAGTCATATGAGAAGAACAAGCAATCAAAATATCCAACCAACCTGGTGGATGTAAGGCTCCATCTGATGTAACAGTTCATACCCCTGCACATTGATGGAAGTGGCGTCAGGTATTCTAGGAGCAATCATAGACAGTAAAGCAGGGGGACACTTTGAGTTTACCATCAGTACCTGTTTGAAATAGCGAAGATGAGCATCCATTGTCCCACTAACAGCCTCTAAAAATTCAAATCGTTTCTTTGCCTCAACATTTGTAAGTACAGTGACCTGGACAAGAGCTGTAACACTAAGTGAATACAGACTTTAAGCACACAGTTTGGTTTCTCTACATCGCATGGACAAGGAGCATGAAGACACACCAGATTGAAACGAGCCTGCTCAAAAGAGGACCTTGCATTATGTAGCTCCTGTGACATTTCATGACACCATGTTAACAATCATCTTTAGCAAACAGAAGTGGATGCATGAGAAGAAATGTAGAATATTGACTGATAAATGTTTCAATTAGAGAGGGTTTCAACTGAAGAATGATAAAATGGTTACCTCCTCTAGGACAGCAGCCACATCTGTCCTTGTACCTTTTCTGAGTGACAAGTACTTCTCACGAGCCTAAAGAAAATGAAACAGGAAATCTCAGTTACTTAAAATGAGAAGAAAAATCACTGTTTTTTTCCTTTTTTATGCAGTTGGTGAGGAAGGGTATACAAGAACCCAATGTGCAATCATAAGCCAAACTATCACAAGATGTTCAAGCTCTACAATAAAATCTATGCACAAAGTCAATGGAAACTGATATCTACAAGTTAATTAATACCGTTCACAGAAACTAGCAAGCTATGTGAGTAGGTCCCTGTAATCCAATGTGAACCAGAAAAATATGTATAACATGTCATTGACTTTAAATGAGTTATATCCAATATTATCACATCCAAGTAGACTCCTCTTTTTCCACGTCCTTTCTGAATACAGAGAGCATGGAATGTGGGATAGGCCAATTCCATATCGGATTGGCCAGCCCCCTGGATCACTACACTTTTGGCCGGATCATCAGCAATCGGACCTGATCAGTCCGGATTGGTCAAATTAATTTTTCAAATTGTCCACTGGATCAGCCCTGTATCAGGCCGATCCGCTGTGTATCGGTCCGGATCAGTCTGATACGGGCCAGATTTTGGGTGTTTTAAGCAGCTTATGGCTGATTGAGACCTTCACTACTGGTTGCAGTCAGCCATGTTTCTCCCTCTCCCCACCCACCCGAGCCCTTGAAGAACCTTATTCCCTTCTCCTCCCCCCATCGCCACTGCCGTCGCCACCACCAGACGCCACTGCCTTGATCTTCCTCTTCTTCTTCTTTGAAGTTTGAAGGAAGCTTTTTCATTGTAAAGGCATGATTTTAAAATTCAAATTATTTGTTTTAAAATGAGGGCTTGAGTTGTAATACTACATTGTAAATGAGAGATTGAGTTGTAAGGGTACATTAAAATATTTAGGGTTTGTACATAGAAAAAAAACAAATTTCACCCTAATTAGGGTTTGAAATTGAGACTTTTGTCCAATAAGTGCAATTAGAGGTCAATTAAGTGTGTCAAGCACTTAATTGGTCCAATTGTGCCATGATGCAAAAAGGAGGGTCTTTATTTCGAGAAATTGGACAAAACCCCCAAATTTCATCCTAGTTAAGGTTGAAAATTTGGGTTTTTTCCAATTAATACAATTAAAGGTCAATTAAGTGTATAAATCACTTAATTGACCCAATTATTCTATGATGGAAAAAGGAGGGTATTTAATTATGAGAAATTGGATAGAACCCCCCAAATTTCACCTAATTAGGTTTGAAAATTGGGGCTTGTGTCCAATTAGAGAAATTAGAGGTCAATTAAGTGTGTAAATCACTTAATTGACCCAATTGTGCCATGATGCAAAAAGGAGGGTCTTTAATTTTGGAGAAATTGGTAAAAAGGTAATCAACAAGGAAACTAATCACAGAGTTACATGTTTGTCTCTACGTTGTAATGGAATTACGGCTAAGGAGGGAGAGGGAGCACTAGGGCTGCAAATGGGTCGGGTTCGGAACCGGAAACACAGATTCCGATTCCGATAACCGAAATATGGTTCCGATTCTGATAATATCGGAATGGTTAATTCCGATTCCGTTCCAATTCTGATAACATTACCGGAACCGAAATTCCGATAAGGTAAGGTGTTACCATAGTTTTTTCTTTTAATTTTATGGATAATTTATCGGAATAAGTGATACCGATTCCGATTATTTTTCAATTCCGATTCCGATTCGGATTCCGATAGCTTATCGGAATATCCGATACCAATTCTGATAAGCTATCGGTATCAATTTTCAATTCCGAAACCGATGATTTTTATCGGAATCGGGTCGGAATATCGGGTTATCGGGTTCCGTTTACACCCCTAGGGAGCACCACAGCTGTAGGGACTAGGGAGACATTAGGTGGCCACATGGGTTTTGATTGATGCTACAAGAAAGAGAGTGCAGTGTCAGCATTGTGGAAAACAATGAATGAAGATGTCTATTGTGTCAAACAACATATTACAGGCATTGATGGACATGTCCAAAAATGCCGTTCACGCCCCCAGGCCCTTGTGGATGAGATGAGGACCTATATGACTAGAAGAGAGGTATTAAAAGGAATTCAAATTCAGCATCAGGAGGAGTTATATAAAGAGATTTATGGCAAGCAAGCAAGTGGGCAAAGGAGGGATAAAGGCTAATGAGGGAAAGGCCAATTCCCTTGACGATTCTGATTTTGATGATGATGATGATGATGATGGAGAGGAAAAGAATCTGCCATAGGATGAGAGAGATTTCAAGGAAGCACTATGCATGCCGCAGTCGACATAGTGCTACAGAGGAAGATGAACTAAGGAGTATTTGTATGGGAGAGGGGTCATCGAGATCAGGTCCAATAAAGGGTGGTGAGTGATCGATGTCAGTAAGAAGAGAGCTCAATTTTGGGATGTGGAGGATCTTCACAGTGGTGTGATGTCATAGATTCTGCATGAGGGCCTGTGGACAGATATTTGCATAGAAAACCATCAGTGAAGCAGCCAACCATCAAGCAAGCAATGAAAGAGGCGAAAGTCGCAGCTGCTGCAGCAAAACATGTAGTGAAAATATAGTGAAATGTTTTTTTTGCATGCAGGAGTCCCAACACATATAGCATCCAACCCATACATCCAAACTATGCTGGATTCTATTGGAGAGGCAGGCAACCACTAGCCCCTTGTGCTATTGATGGAAAACATCTTGAAGAAGTGAAAGAATTGAAGGATTTGGTGGATTCCTTGAAAGCTGTCTGAATGGCTAGAGATTGTTTCCTCATGTGTAATGGATGGACAGGGACGACAAGGAAGTCTACGACAAACTTCCTTGTATATTGTAGTGAGGGTACAATATTCATAAAGTCTATTAATGCAAGTGGACAAACTAAAAATGTAAACCATCTTTTCAGGCTTATAGATAATATGGTTGAAGAGATTGACGAAGAAAATGTTGTACAAGTTGTGACAAATAATGAAGCTGGTTACAAGACAACAACTAAAAAATTGATGGAGGAAAGAGAACATCTATATTGGATTCCTTGTGCAACACATTATCTGGATTTGATGATGGAAGACATTGGAAAAGATAAATATATTATTAATTTAGTGTCCAAGGTATTTATAGACATAACAGAAGTCTACACATAATGAGAGAATGCACTAATGGACATGATATCCTTCATCCTAGCCCAATGAGATTTGCTTCCAACTTTGTTGCGTTGAAGAGTTTGCATAGTATAGACATGAGTTGGGCACTCATACACAGTTCTGAGTATTTGGCACATGTTGATACATTAAGAGAGGAATTCAAAGATGTTGCCTATGAAATAGTTAGCTTGCTTTGGTGACCTACGTCTCTAGAACAAAATCTCCTATTACTTGAAGCTGATAAAGCCTCTTGTACAACTACTAAGGATGGTTGAGGGAGAGGATAAAAATGACATAGGTACTTGTATAAGACTATAGATAAATCCATAGAAAAGTTGAAGGAGAAACATCCTACAACATTCCAAAAATGGTGGAGAATTATTCATATGAGATGGAGTCTACCCTCCGCCATAATTTACATGCAATAAGTAAATGCATTACCCTTGAGATTTCTTAAATATGTTCTCATCATTGAATTCTTTACTTATGCATATGTGAATTAATGTGTGCAACGTATATTTCTTGAATTCCCAGCATCAATATAGTGACTTTGTTCACAATGACGATGAAGTGCTCCAAGGGACAATAAATGTCATCGCTAGACTATCCAGGAGCACTAATGATAGGATAGATGCTATGATGGAGGTACAGTTCTCATTTTAAATGTTAATCCCTCTGCAAAGGGAGACAGTTAAGATGTCTAATGATGTCAATTGTTTTATGTGTCAGATGGACAAGTTCAAAATGAAACTTGACATATATAGAGATTATGACCTGCAAGAAACATAGGGAGAATGAATCTTGATTAGTATCTAAATTGGTGATCTTAACTTATCATTATAATCCAATGATACCAAGTATTGATAGTTTCTTTTTGCACAGCTGGGTGGTGGATTATGTTAGATTATAAGACCGGGCAAACAAATCCACTCACAAGATTTACCATTAGAGTGCTCAACCAAACAACTTCACCAAGCCAGTGTGAGAGGAATTGGAACACTTTCTCACTAATCCACGCAAAAGTGAGAAATAGGTTGACTACATTGAGGCTAGAGAAGTTGGTGTACTGTCACTAAAACATGTGCTTGAAGGTCAAGTGCATCTAAGAAAAGTAGAAGAAAACAGAGATGAGGCTGATAAGCTTGCATGACAGGAGATGGGAAACACTTATAGCAGAGGCTGCAGACATTGCCGAACTCATTGATGTTGATGAGCTGCTGGGTGAGGAACACCCACTAAATACATAGGTGGAAGCAAGAGCAAAAAGGGATGCTCTAGAGATTGACCCTAGAGATCGCTCATGGGCAGAAGGAGAATTACATGGAATAGAGGCTTGCGATCCAAAGTTAGGGAGGATCCACCACCCTTGTCACAGCCAGTTATTACAAGAGAGAGATGGCAGCACTTAGCTACTTTGCTAGAGACATCTAGATTGCCTATAAGTCAACTTACATTGAGAAGAGCTGCTACACAAAAAGAGCGGGGGCCAAGTTCAAAAGAAAAAGAAAAATTTACATATATCAGACAGAAGAAAAGGAGTCTTGACTCACACCACCAGTGATGATGATGACAAGACAGTTCCATCTGAGTTTGAGACGCTACGTGCATGACGACCAATTCATAGTAATGATTCCACACAAGCCCTAGTGATGATGATGATAAGGTTGTTGCTGAGGCCACAGAAGCAGGAGCTGATCATAGAGACAGAGAATATAAGGCGCTAGGATTTTCTCTGGATATGGGGCTGACTATAAGCTGCGTGCTAGAAATAGAAAAACAAGGAGGTAGAGAAGGACAAGGGGGATATGAAGGCCAACAACGTCAAGCAATATGATTGGCCACCTTTGGAGCCACACTATGGTTCAGGGTCTATATATACTCCTCCATTTCAGCCTCCCACTTTACCATACTTGGATATTAGCAGTTCATCTCTTGCAGTTGCAGCAAAAGGAGGATGGGCACCTTGGCCTTGATAAGAACAAGATACAAGTGAAGCAACTAGTTCATACAAACCAATTGGAATTTGGTGCAATGTTTCATCCCAATCTAGCGAGAGCTCAAGTCAACAATATACATCGAGAGAGATTCAAAGAGGAATGCATGATCTAGCAAATTCTCTCTTTGGTTTTGGCTAGGAGGTTATGTAGACCGATCAAACATATGGACAATCAAAATCAAATGACGATGAGTCATCCCAATATGGATGGCAATATTACTTTTTTCTTTTACCATGTAAACCTCAAAACTTGAACATCAAGAGTTGTTCATTCGATGTGTCACATTTGATGTTTGATGTTTATTATGGTTATCGTTGCTCTTTATGTTACATTTGATGTCCAATGTAATACGAATGCATGTATGGTTTTTTTAATGCAAATGTGAACTTCTTTAATTTCACTGATTTTTTTTAGAACTTTCCCGATTTTCCCCAATTTTTTACCAAAAAAATATTTTTTAGTCTGGCAAATCAGGTGAATTGGCCAGATCGGTCGATCCCGATATTGATAGGCCAGACTTCCGATGGATCAGCCAGATTTCCAGCAGATCAGCCAGATCTAAATTGAGATCGGCACAGGCCAATCCCTAGGCTGATCCTATACTTTTTTCCATAATGGAGAGTAAATCCACATGCTCAGAATCAAGCCAGAGTCACCAGTAGCCAAAGCCATGGGTAGGCCAAACTTGCATTGGACAATGCCACCCACCCCCACTAAATGAGCCAAGTCTGCCTTTGGAATCAATATGAAGCGAGTATGTTCATGGTGTGAGTTGTTCCTATGACCTCAGTTGCTTGTGAAATGCTTATCCAACTTGGGTGTATGTAGAAAAACAGGTATAACCATAATTTTTGTTTATTAAACCTTTTCTTATCTTTATTTCTCTTGTTCTGGTCACCTTTGTTTGTCTCTTGTTTCAGCGACCTTATGTAATTTTAACACTTGAGGAAGTAATTTTAATACTTGAGGAATTAACATAAATGTAGGGCAGTGCGCACAGTTTCTATGTTCAGCCTCTGTCTTTCTCATCTCCCCATAGAACCTCCTGCATTTTCATGGTATTGAGTGGTGATCATCCTGGGTGCCATCTTCGTCTTCCGGAAACATCTCCCCGTCAAGCCACTACCCCTTCTCTCTCTTCTAACCCTTATAGTATTGTATCATGTTTCCTAGCCCTTATTGAGCAACAAGCAATCTCTTCTACAGTCATTGCTTGCCCTAGAGCCTCCTCTTCCTGTAGTCATGAAAATTGGCCAATTCAACTTGGAATCAGCAATGGCCAATCCAATTCCATACTTGAAGACTGTTCCCATTCAAAAGATTAAAATACAACAAAAAAGAATACCTGAATCAGCTCAAATCGGCTAGAAATCGCCAACTCTTTTATGAATTGGCCAATCTTGGGTCATTAGGATCATGGTTGGTCGTACCGTATTGTACTACAGCGGTACGGCCGATCCGGCACGTGCCAGGGGAATTCGCAAATCCTGGCACCGTCGATCCGTTGGGCTAAAAAACGGTCGACCAATTTCGTCTTATCGGTCAATCGATTCATCTAGTGAGCACCCCCAAATGCCCAACAGGCCAAAGTCAGGGTGGTAATTTGGCATCCAGATCCCATGGTCCGTATTGTCTTCGAAAAGAGACCAAAAATGGTCGACCGACTTGACATTTTCGGTCGACCGATCGATACGGTACAGATCGATCTGGACCATGCCAAGAAAAGTCCGAGTCAGCCGGTACGCACGGTACAACCAACCTTGATTAGAATACATCATTTTTTTGCAAATATACTTTTTGTATATTTGTGTAAAACTTAGTATATAAATATACTTTTTATTTATCAAAATACTTCTTGACTTCCTTTTTCGGGAGACTCTGCCAATTCGATTTGGGTTGGAGGATCGTCCTTGGCAAGGCCCATCCTGATCCAATCCGGGTTGGAATTCCATGTCTGCAAGCCACTCTCTCTTGGCCCCTCTTCCAATCATCCACAGAAGGAGGCTGGTAACACCCTGTTCTAGTTTTTTTTTCCCTCTACTCTTAGTAGGGGAGAATCAGCCTATATATGCAGTTCCTTTTCTCCCTTCTTTTTGTGGATTGTCCTTCTCTTAAGGGCAGTCCCTTGTTCTTCCTCTTCTGCCTGTTGTCTCTTTATTCTGAGGGTTCCATCTCCTCCATTTAGTGGTTACTCTTGTCCTCTGGTATGACTACCATTTCTCTCTCTTAGGCAATGGCAGATTCAACCTTTGTCGCTTACAATGTTCTTTCCAACAAGTCCAGACCTCCTTCCTTGTTCCTCCAGTGAGTGCTTCTCTACAGATCACTTCCAACAAACTCACCAAGACAAATTATCCTTTGTGGGGTGCTGTTGCCATGTTGTATACTGCCAAGTGCAACAAGCCTGTGTATCTTGCTGGTGAACATAAATCCACTATTGAAGAAACATGGAAACACAAAGGTTACATGGTTAAAAGAAGAACAAGGTGCAGTATCAACTCAGTCGCACTATCCATGAGTTTTTTAAAGTGGATAGTACCAGAAATATATTAATGAAAGAGGAAATAGAATGTACAAGCAGAGGTGAGATGCACCAAAAAAACAACACCCCACCACCTATACAAGGAGATCCACACTAAGGCCATGTGGCAGAACTAATTCCCCAAAATACTGAAAAGAGAAGTAGATGAATCCACATTACAAAAACAAGCAGCCCATTCCTTCACTCTAGCATAAGCAGCATCAAAAATAGCTTCCTCATGGCGTGAAATTCTTCTAAATATCCGACTGTTCTGCTCTCTCCACAGCATCCAGTGGATGGCGTGAAGGCACACTATCCATCAGTTGAAATAGGGATTGCCGATAGGGAACTACCTACTTCCATGCCCTCACATGCATATGGGATAAACTTGATTATTATCACATGGCTACACAAACCTCTTTCAAAGATCAGGAGACCTTGTATCTCCAAGAAGAAGATAGTATTGTTAAACTTTTGGGCGGCCTTAGTACTGACTTTGAGGCTCTATAGGGATGGATCCTTAGAAATGACATATCCACTCCATCTCCTAGAGAGACATACTTCAAGGTTCTCAATGAAGAACAACAATGATAAGTCATGAGCAGCAACCATGTTGTCTCCTCACCTCCTAAAGTTGAGGATACTCTGCTCTTGTCAGTGCCTCTAGTAAGACTACTCAAAGTGGTGAGAAGAAGTGCAGTAAAAGAAGTGTGAACATTGTGGGTGCACTAATCATGACTTTGATTTTTGCTGGGAAAAATATCCAGAAAAAATACCTTCTAGGTTCAAAAACAGTAAAAGGAGAAAAAAGCCTATGGCAAGATTGCCATCAATCAGACCTGTGCTCCTTCTGGCAACTCTTCTCCAAAAGGGTCTATGTTCATCATGACAACTGTGCTCTCCGCCTCTGACAACTGTGCACTCCATCAACTCCTTACACAGCTTCACAATGCCTCTCAAACCACTACTTCTTTTGACAAGGATACATGGTGCTGCCTTGCATGCTACCACTCCATCTCCTAGACATTCTTGGGTGATCGAGTCTGGCACCACTGACCACATGACAGGTATATTTACCTCTTTTACTTCAGTCAAGATAAAGTCACCATCACTGGTGGTATCTGAACTACAATTGCTGGTAAGAGCTCTGTTAATCTCTCTAACTGCTTGACCCTGACTTTTTCCATCCATGTTCCATCTCTCTTCATTGATTTACTATTCAAGGCAGAACTACATATAGATAGAGGTTGGGATTATAGCTTTTGATCAAACTGTTCCCGTTTTTCACTGACTTACTGTATCCCATTTTGATTACAAACTTCAAGATCTTCATTCATTCTTCACAATTACATACCTAATTGAAGAAGACTTTTTTTGTAATTAAACTAAAAGAAAGGAAAAGGCATAAAGTCAATACTGAACAGAATGCCTAAGGCAAGATATTTTGAAAGATAAAGCCAACCTGATCGTAGAGAAGGCTGGCCTTTTCAAAACGCTTCCGAGCTTCCTGCAGTAAGACAGTCCTCCTCTAAAGCACCATTTATAGTTCTTATAATTCAACAGTTAAGAAACACAATGTCAACAGCAGAGATTTGCTGAAAGCATGGGCACACGTCACACAAGAAACAGAAAAAGTTGTAAAACTTGTTCTTTTTGCAGTAAACAGCGGCGGCAACGAAGCCACATAATGCATTTGGCATTTTACAGAAAAACTGAAAGATGTCATAATATTGATTTCATGATCCATGCTGTGAAATGCAACCACACTGTCAGCAAGGTTTCAATACCATGGATAGGACAGAGTAAAGATGACACTTCAGCATGAGCTCTAAGTAGAGTTGGCCAAGATGGTTTGCCAAGAGAACCAAGGAATTGGGGTGTGCCATGTCCTACAAACATAATCCAGTATCCCCCCAATTTCAGGATAAATTAATGGTCGGTATGGTAAAAATAGCACAGATATGATGGGTCGGTGAAACTTCGGGAACCATTGCAAGAGGCTGAGCTGCTGGAATGGAATATTTATAGTCATCTGTATAGTATGGGGAAAACTATAAGCATAACTACAGGCCATTGTCTCGATGTTTTGATGAAGTGTTTGTTTGCGTTTTAGGAGTAAATGCAAAAGTATGCATATACTTTGGAGCTTTATTAAGCAAGAATATTCCATATGCAGCAATGCAGCATGTTCTCCTAGGAGTACAAGTAATTAGGTATACTTCACTTTTGTGGGCCTTCAAATTTAATTTTTTGACATTATTTTCTAATGTTCTTGAGGCACAGATCTCCGATATTTTGGCAAGAGGCCAACATAAATACTTGAGAGAGTCATTATACTTGATTTCTTTACAATCTAGTTGACTGGAAGCAAGGAGCAGCCTGCTGATTTATCTCAAAAAATGATGGCATGAACCCAAATGCACCAAGGGCTATTAGGTAAACGTATAACATGCTACTACATAATAAACATCAACAATTTCAGTGCACAGAAAATTAATGATAAAATACATCAAAGAAGTTAGGTGTTGCAGTACCAAAATTAAAAAAAAAAAAATCATCCGCATTCAAGGGTCTCATTACAATTCTAGTTTATATATAGAAGTACCTTCACATCATGCAGATCAACATTGACAAATTGCAGCAATCTGTCATTTAACATGTGTTCAACCTGGAATAGAAGTAAACATCACCATTAGCAATGAAGAAAAGAGCAGAAACTTGAATTAGTTTGGTGAGCAGAGCTGACATAAAAAGGAAGATGACAGAAGGTAGTGAACACTTCATTATACAGAAGAACTTATTGAGATTTAATTTGTTAACATCAAGTGGAAGGTCCACATGTGAAAGAGTTGCCAAGGGTGTCCATTCAATCTTGTGCAGCACAAGTTGTGGCCTTCCAATGTTAACACATGAGTGCAATTAGTTTATAATCCACTACAAATTTTATAGCAAATCCTACAAGGGGCCAATTGAGAATTATCCTGTTCAAAAATATATATGAAGTGTTGAGCAAGAGCTTGTCTTTCTCCATGGGGCAGAATAAGGCCCTTGGCTCCCATTACCCTGCTTCTACAAACCTCCCACACCTAGCTCAATTCGATTGACACCATCCATGACTGGTCAGGTTCAATCAACCATGCATACATGATCGCCACAGAAAAAGTTACACCTTTGCTCCAGGGAGCACCACCAGTATCTCCATTTGTCCACTTTTATTGGTTTAATCCTGCTCCCCCTACTGTCCATATTCACACCAAGGTTTGCAGAGCTGGAAACAGTTTCAGGACTAGCAGGGACCAGTTGCTATCCCAGTCCCAGTTCCAAGGCCAATTCAGGGCAGTTCAGGTCTGGTTTACCCAGTTCTGACTTCTGAGTACCATGCCTCACACACCTAATCAATTCACCTTGAAGTTTTTACAGAGGCAACATTAAAAAGAAAAAGAAAAAGACCAACATAGAGAGTAAGGTACAAGAAAATTTCTAAAAAGTACAAATGAACATTAGCAAATGATTTATCTTGAAAGCAATGGTCCACAAATGAAGATGGCCCATGCTTTCTGTTGCACACATGCCAATTGATCATTTCTAGACTAAGTTGTCATACCAATCATGAGACATGGAGCACTCGTTTTGTTGTTCCAAGCAATCTTTTCTTTCCAAGATATGTGGCTGATAGCCTGATACTGAACATTAGCAAGTGCTACAAGAGCACACTCCTTTACTTATACCTCATGCTGTTTGCTGGAGTATTTGGAAGACTGCAAAGACATCATCTTCAAGGAAAGTACAACATCTCTGGCAAATTCTGCCTGCCTTTCTCTTCCTTATGAACAGATTTCTGTTGCTGTTTGAGCCAAGATTTAGAGGAGTGAGGTGCTAAAGTTAAACCCCCTTTGTTCCCTAGTTATCTTTAGTTAATGTTCATAGGGTGAGGATCCTAACCTTCCATTTTACTGTACCTCCTTTATCTAATAACATTGGTGGCGCAATCCACACCATTTCTTCAAAAAAGTACAGTTACCAAACTGAACCATTAATGTGCAACTGATTTTCACCAAGAACTACTATAGTCAATCACTGTGGAGCATATGCTGCTCCCAAAACGGCCAAAACCACAAGCACAAAGAGGAAACCTAACAGCAATCTGGATACGGTATCGTACTATTTAACAAAGCCACCAAGGCAAAGTTTGAACAGGCAGAAACCAATCCATGAGTACCCACTAAGGACAAGATGGCTTTCACCAACAAGTGCAATTAACTGATTGAACAAAGCGGAGGACAATTAAAGTCATTTAACAAATGATGAGTTTAATCAAGAGATGAAGACTAACCAGGATAATTTACACAGTATTTGCAGAGTGGAGATCATCTAAGTTAACTCTTTGTGCAAACACACACAGACATGCATGTGCACGTGCACACACACGCACATGCACATAAGATAATCTCAATTAAAGCTTCATGCACACAGGCAGACATACACAGGTGCATGCACGCAAGCATGTGTGCACAAGCTGCATGCATCCCAACCACCACCCCCCCCCCCCAACAAACACAGGCAGGGAGTACCTGGGAACGGAGGACTTCTTTGTAAGTTCCTATTTCCCTTAGCGCGATTGTAAATTTTGTCATAACAGGTCCTGCCAAAGCATACAACAAATTCCCAAAGGATTTCCTGTCAAATCTTTAACTTCAGAGTAGAAGGCATTGAGAAGGGACGTGCAATATGTAAGAAACGTGGTGCACCATCCTCCATGTGACTCTAAACAAATGAAAATGGGCATATTATCATAACAAAGCAGCTGCTGCTTAAAAAAACTAAACTAACCTCCAAATGCAACACTGATGGGATCATTATGCCCTCCTCCAAACATTTCAAGAGAGCTAGCAAAAGCAATGTCCCCATCATAACCTTCACCAAGACCTTCCCTGAGAGAAAAGAATGCACAAACAATGAAGAAATCCAAAGAGAAAAAGAGGAATGAATCTATTTGCATGTTTTTGTATGATAGGTGAGGCAGATAATTTATTCACAATGTAGGATGCAAATGTCAGCAAGCTCTGAAATGGTGGCAACAAACTCTATCAGCTGTGAGAGAACAAATAGGGAAAAATTAAGCAAAAGTGGAAATCACCAAAAAAGAAAGTCCAACTCACTTGACATGGTGGATTCTGGAAAATCAGGCAGAAAAATCTAATTTTCAGAAGATTTTTGTTTCTCGAATTAGGTATTTGAGGAAGTATACAGTTACAGAAAACGTTTAGTTCCCTTTTGTTTGGTAAATTTACCTCAAAAGTCTTCCTACCTTTAGACCTAGTTTTTCTTCAGTAACAGCTGAAACTTAGAATTAACACACAAAAGATTTGACCTTCCCTAATAACCATGATTATAAGAGTTTTTCTCCTCAGAATGTTTTCAGTCTAGGAAGAAACAGCTTTCCTTTCCTAAGGAATCCAAGATTTTTGGAAACCTCTAGCATACACAACACAAGTGCAGTCAACGCATCATTTACCTTAAAAAATAACTATAATCATTGTTTTCAAGCATTGTTGAAGAAACTATTTACAATGCTAAGAGATGAAATCACCATTTCAACAAAACCGAGTTGTAAAATTCTTGTTGAAACTTAGTCAGAAAAGATGGTCATTCAAGATGATAGTTTGTCAAGATTCTTTTTAAATAATACCTTCTTGACTGCACAAAGAAAATCAAAACTTGTGTAGATTGACATATAAAGACCAAGCGAAAAGTTTAGCCAATGTCTTACTAAATACAGAGATATGTCAAAGAAGCAGCTGATTGTTTTTTCCCTTCCTTTGGTGAGGGTCGGGGGAGCGGTTTATAATAGAATATAGGAGGGGGGGATGGGAATGGCTTCTAATAGAAGCAAGTGCACAAATTCAGCTATGATGGCAATTTTTTCTAATGTATTCTACTTTTCAAATAGAGTTTGTAGAATCTGAGAATTGACAACGGTTCTAATTAGAAAAGCGAGAAATAGTTGAGATAAGGAAGATACTGCAGTACAAAGAAGGATTAAGTAAACCGTGCCACCAATAAGACAGCAGTGACTAATGAAGAAATAATCTAGGTAGAAGATAAGTAGCTCACATTTAGATGACAATAAGAATGATAGAGAAATATAGATAATGCAGAATAGGAAGCAATACATGATGTAAGTTCATGTTACTATAGATTAAACTATCACTGAAATCAACTACATACAATCCTGGTTTATCTCTATCGTGAATCACCAATACTACAGCTTGTTCAAAGAACAATGAATAAAATTGCACAAATGGATGTCACATAAATGCAGTATTGCTGAATCTATGCACAAATAAGAAAGATATAAACTAATGAAGAAGAAATGCATACGTGTACTTTCGGCATCCTTTGTAGAATTTTAGACTCCTTTCCCTTAGTATTCTGCACTTTCCTCGAGTGACTGAATCTGTTTTTAATATAAAAAATTAAAGACACCAGAATAATACATCTTTGATACAGTCAGACATGACATAGAAAAAATTGCACTTACTTTTCAGTATAACAACAGAAAAAAATAATCAACAAATATGTTTCCTAACTACAAGCCAGCACTTCCAAACAAGGGGAAAGATACATCGATGAAAGGTTTTTTTTTTTCCCCTTGAAAGTGAGTAGTACATTGATGAAAGGTTGACATTGGTAATATTTCTTAGGAGACATTTAGGATCTTGGGAAGATTGATAGCAAGTGCGGACTAGTGGGACAAGATCAAAGATTGGGTAATCGACAGATGCCTCATTTATACTCTTTAGGTCTGTTGTAATTTTCAGATCTTTGTATGCTTCTATGGAAACAAAATGATGTACATGTAGACAGCAGACCTCCCTTTCTTGAATCCAAAAAATACTCGAAAAGCATAAAACCAGCATGCAGAAATTAATTTGGGTAGATACTATAAACAAGAAGTAATAATGTGCAAAATTGTCGGTCACACTTATTCCAAAGTACTTTTCAATCCCCATTCACAGCTGACAATATCAATTGATATTAGTTCAACTGGGCCTAACAACTTCCTCATGAGGAAGGAAGAAAAAAGGCAACCTAAAACGTCCTTGATGACTTTTAGTATTATATGAAAAACTTGAATAACAAGGACTCCTTCATTACTATGTTTCAAGGTCACAAAGATTAATCTACCAGATTAGAACTTCACGGCATGCCTTCTATGCGACTCACATCTACACATTAACAAGTCTACCAGCAAAAGAAGGCAACTGCACTATCTCTTACATCAATGATTTAAGCTATGGTGTTGGGAAGTTTTGACAATGCGTCATCATATTACAACACTTCCTGACATTGAAGCCCGCAACCTTTGAATTTCAGACAAATTGATCATTGGTATTCTCAACGTGATCATCAGGATACCACCTTCAATGATAGGAAACCAGGATAAGCCCAATAAGGAAATTGGCAAGGCCTCGTGCACAAAGAGTCTGATGATTGTATCAGGATGTTGTGACAGTGTGAGTCATATTGCAACACTTCCTGACATCAGATCATGTAACCTTGGAATTCCACACTAATTGAACCATGTTATTCTCAACACAATCATCAGATAAACCCCAATAACAAGCTCTGCAAGGTCATGCATAAAGAGTCTGATGATTGTTAAATAACAAACAGTTGGGCATACAAGAATAGCATTGTATGCCCTCAAAATCACTCTTCCAGAGAACTGTGCATCCCCCACCTATTTTTCCCCCTTTTCTTTTGTGTCTGTGTGAAGGTGGAAACACCAAGGCAATGTGGATTCTACCCAGCATAGAAACTATCCAAGAGCAATGTTCTCCTCTGAAAGAGAATCTTGACACACTGGCAGTCTCAATCACCCAGCTTATCTCCTTTGCTATGTTTCAAAGAGAATGAAGGCTTTTTTTAAGCGGATGACACCATGAGTTAGCAAACAAGAGAGAATATATAGAAGTGTTATAAGGAAAGTGTGCCCTGAAAGAAATACCATGTTTACACAAAGCTTGCCCCCAAAAGAATCCCATCAACCACCAAACTGAGTAGGCATGCTCATTAATGTGCAAAGAAGGATAAAAAGAGGTGAGAGGTTATAGCCAATTCCCCTGCCACCCAGGACATCAGTCCAACGTCTGACCCAATGGCCAAAGAAAGAGACTAGCTGTAGCATAATGTCCTACACTTACTGTGGAAGATGCAAAAATCTCCCTCCCCATGGACCGAAAAGGTAGCATGCAAAACCATCCACCAGACTCTATCCATCCTCAACTGTAAGTCCTGTCCCATCCTTCTAACAACTTGAAGATGCTGGAGAAGGGTGAGCACCCAACTGATATACTGTCCAAAAAGCTGACTCTGAGAATGAAGAATGCAAAGAAAGAACATTGTTGAGGCTCTCACCCCATTATCACACAAGTAGCATATAGTACTCACTCCTTTCAAGAAAACAGACACCCACCTGCGTGTAGGAAGCATTCAATGACCAATTCCCCATGCAAAGAATTTGACCTTCCTAATATGATGAAAGGATGCATCCTAAAACCTCTATCAATAAATAAATAACCTATATCTGAAACTCACTGACAAGGAAGGCAACCTTTCCCAGGGGCCAGAGGCCCAGAACCACTGCCATCTATCTACCATGAAATGCTGAAAGCTCCTGACCTGAAGCAGAGTTAACAGTTGATTCAGCTGGCTAAGCTCCACATCCTCCAGCATCTCAAACCTCTACTAGGACAGCCTCAGGTTCCCAGTAATTCTACACAGGCTTCAAAAGAGCTGAGCCGAGAGTCCATGACCAAAACACCTACACTACCACAAGGACATCCTCTTCCCATCTGCCACAGAGAGAAGTAGTCCAGTCCCAGTCATAACCTTGGTATCAAAGATGGCTGGACATGCGGAGCCACTACTAGGATCCATATCCCAAAACCTTGATCCTCTGTAGTCCTTGCCTCTTATTGGCTCCAAGTTTCACTAGCCAGTTGGACAACAACAAAAGATTAAAATCTCTAAGGCCTGCTCCTGCAAACTCTTCCCCTGTTAACATCACGCCATCATGTTCTACAATATGTATTTTCCAAAAATAGAACACATCACAGACATAAGATCTCTTTTGCAGGTGGTTGTGCGCTAGCAAATTTATTCAAGTATGTACTTCAGATGAATCCCTCTGGAAACAAGCATAAAGGAAATACCATTCTATAATCTGCAAAACCTGTCCCCAAATTTTCCATCATTATTGCTGAAAACCACAACTTAAGATACACCAATTTCTTTGGTCTTATTTCATTTTGGCCTATCATGAAAAAAGCAATTTGAACGGGTTCCTTAAATTGATGTTTCTCCACCCTCAGTTGGCAAAGCATACCTAGGACTTTGATTAACATTCCTGAGAGGCTTGTGTGTGCAAAAACCAATCATCTAAGAAAAGTTGGATAACCGGATGTCGGCCGCGGAAAAAATTTTGTGGTGTGATTTTTTTATGGTATTTGAGTTTGATTTTATTTTTATTTATTTGTTTTGCCTTGTGGGGTGCGTCAGCCTGTCTAACAGACAGAATTTGAAATCCGCGCAATGCGGAGAGAAAATTTATGTCCAAGGAATGGACAAGTGCGCCAGTTTATTTTGAACTTGTTTGTTCCGCAATTTATTTCATCAGGCGATCAGGGCAGCGTGTGCTGGACCCCTATCTCCATTGATCGGAATCGATGTTTATTTACATCGGGTTAAAAGCTTTTGATGTTGATTTACATCAATTTTAACCCGAACATGTTGATAGCAAAAGTCGAGAGGTTTATATTTTTTTTCTAGAAAATAGTAATGAGGTGTTTTTATATTTTTTATCGGACGTAGTGGATTTTGTTTTGAAAAAGGGATTTTTGCTTTAAAAGGAGCATGGACTCCATTTGAGAGTTTAGCATGTAATTTGAAGAGATGGGTGGGTATATACCCAAGGATTTATTTGATTATTTGAATATGTTGTGCATTTGAGCAGAGCTTCCGCATGGGCAGAATTAGCGCGCAAACACATAAACATATATTTGATGGACATATGGCCATATTATTTTAGGGTAGAGTCTCTGTACGGATAGAGTCTCCCCATAAAACGGGCACATATGATCATATATTTTTTGGACATATGGGTATGCTTTCGGACAGAACCTCCACTTGGGCAGAGTTTCCTTAGAAAGACATACACATATGAGCACAAAAACTTACCCTCTCTGAGACTCGCTTAACGAGGGGGCAGAACATATATGTCTAAATACTTATATCCGTGGAGACTAGTTCGACATGAAAACATTTAAAACACAAGAACATTGATGTTAAATACCTTATACCCATGGAGACTCGCTCAACACGGAAGGTATTTAAACATTAGAGCACACGAGCACGATTTAATTTTATCTCCACAGAGACTAGCTCGATGTGGAGATATGGATTACATTTGGATTTTAGAATCCCCCCATGGAGGCTGACTCGACATGAAGGGAGATTAAGGAGATTTCGTAACCGGAGGGGAACGACCTTTTTGTTTTTCCGAGGGCGAATACCTTCACACCGAGCAGAACTTCTTTGACGAGCAAGCAAGAGTTTCCTTTTTTCAATTTCCGACCTCCAAAAAGTTCCGCCCCATTGCCATCGGGCTACATGGGCTATTTATAGGGGTTTTAGCCCCTTTACATTGAGAAGAGAGAGAGGTAACCGATGGAAGAGTTCCATCGGTTAAGGGCCGATGATACCCTTCCATCGGTTAAGGGTCCTTAACCGATGGAAGGGTTCCATTGGTAAAGGGGGGTCCCCTTTAACCGATGGAAGGACTCCATCGGTTAAGGTTCTTCCCTAACCGATAGGCCTTAACCGACGGAAGAAATCCATCGGTTAGGGTGGTTTTACATGGGTGATTTTCTTATAAATATACCTCGTGATTTCTTTCCGAGAGGTGTTGATGCCGTGAGATCTTTGCCCTTTCCTTGGAGACCTCTCGACAAAGGGTTGAGTTTGTGAGTGCTTGACGCTTCCTGCTGCACATGTTTTTGAAGTTGTAATATTCTTTGAACTTGGTCTTATTGACCTTGTGCTGCCGAATTTCTTCCGCAACATATATCCTTCGAAGTGTCGTTCTTTCTGAACTTCTGCTTCACTGGAGAGATTCAATGTCGGCTTCGTTAATAAGTTCCCTCCCTTAATTTTGAAAAGGATTTAGACCCAACGTTACTTAAGTAACCATTGGATATAAATAACTTCTGGCATATCCGCTGTGAACTTTTCAGGGTTCAACACCGGACAACTTCTTTAACCAGTTTCTCAACCTATGAGCTCTCAGATTATCCTCAGCCAGAAATTCTCCAATATTAACATTTTCTGTAAATGGGACTTGAACTAGAAAACTGATTCAATGTAAGGACAACCATCTTTTCTCATATACAGTTCGGACATCTGAACTATCTTTGCTTTCTGCACGTGCATTCTAGCTTGTCTGCAAGTCCCGTACGGTAAGAACTTGATGAACTAGAGAAGAGCCAACAAAGAAGAGATACTCTTACACAGTAATAAGATTACTCTATTTTGGATCATTGACCCCACTCCAAAGTGTAATGGTCCACCAGGATAAAATTACTTGCAAAAGCAAACAATTGGTTTCAGCAATGAGTAAAACCATGGGAAAACTAAGCCACAGTGGACCCTACATTGGAACTTACAAGTCTCCTAGAGTGGATTAAACAGTGATCTCGTTGGAATACTGTATTCTAACGGCGGAATTCATATGGCTGGCCTAAAGAATTCCCAAATGACATGGACATTGCCTTGTGACCTCTGTGTACGCAGTCCTGTTGCTAGAAACAGATGTTTACCATCGGTTTTCGTATTTAATAAGATAATAGGTAATGGATATTTTGTTCGAGTTCAAATAAGATCGCCAAATTAATAAATCAAACACTATGCCCATGATGGGTATACTTCAAAAAGCCAAGTCGACTGTTTGCCGAGAAGATACAGATATAATCCTCCACGAAATGATCCGTCATGCATGTGAACCGAAACGGAGGGGCCACATCCGTCCCGGGAGGAACAAAAAATCACCCCGGGAATAATCTTAAAACCAGACGTACAATTCAAACAAGCTCATCCGAGGGGGATCGCCTCTCACCTGCTTCCGGAACATCGGAGAGTCGTCGAGCTTGGGGAAAAGCATTTTGAACCCACGATCTTCTGACTTCCCCTCCGCAGTAAATCCTCATCAACGCCCAGCTCCAGAAGCCCCCCCTCCAGCCGCGCCGAACCAGACACACGCCCACCCCTCAAACAAACAGACTGCACAACCTCCCCAGGAAACCACAGAAGCAAGCAAGATCGAGCGCCCACCTCTCCCCGTCCCAGTCCCAACTCAAGGGTCTTCCAACACGACGCCTACGGGACCCCTGTCGACCCGATCATCGACGACCACTCCATGGAGCTTCCACCAGCGAATCCACCTCGTCCGCCTCTGTTTCCCGATCCCTCGGGAACATGAAAGCGAGAGTGCCTCGGAGCCCGGAATTCCGGAACCTCGTAGGTTCCTCGAATGCGCACAAGCTAGACAGAGAGAGAGGAAGAGATGGAAACCTACAATAGTAAAGCAGCAGAGCAGGATCCAGAGGGGAGATTTTAAGAGGGGAAGCAACGCGAATCAATGTGGGGCTCGGGGAATCGGGAGGAACGATTTGGGCGTTCTCCTGGCATGGCAGGCGTTGCAGAGAACCAGAGAAGAGAAGAGAGAGATGCGAAAAAGAAAAAGCGCAGAAAAAAGAAGGGGAAAAAAAAAAAAAAAGGGGCGAGGTGGAGGGAGAAAGGAAGAGAGAGAGTAACGGCGTTCTGTTTTCCGTTATTTTACCCTTTTTCTTCCTCTCCTTATCATCGTATTTTAGGATGCGAAATGCGGACAAATTCGGCGACAGGTGATCTGCCGTGGCCTCATCCTACAGGTGGGCCCCACTCCCCACCAGCGGAAAAATATTTTTTTATCAGTTCTAATTTTTTATGTTAAATTATAAATAAACCCAAGAAAGTAACTTTACACCGAAAAAAGGCTTGGTTTCGAAAAAGATATTAGATAGATCAGATTTCTGCCCAACTAAAACACTTTATTTTTCTGAGAAAAACAGGTGTACCTTGAAAATTAGTGCGTTCTCGTACACATCCTTAAAATATTATCTTCATTATCTATATCCTATATTCGATAAAAATTCGATGGCATTAAACCTTCAGTTATTTTGGTCATCGATCCAAATTTAATAAAATATTTCATTAAGACGTGAAAGAAATCGCCAACTGAGGTTGAAGGATAAAAATATCCTCATCCAACATCGAAAAGGAATAGAATTCAATTAATAAAATGTTTAGGCATAAATTTAAAATGAGGAACAAATTAGTCATTCCATCTTATGAACCCAATCATGACAACATAAATATATGATATAAAATACGTGATGAGTTGAAAAATTAAGGGTATATAAAAGTTGGATTATTACATCCATATTTATTATATACATAGTTTTTTTTCCTTTTCTTCAGCAATTAGATTTGAGAGTCCATATTTATATAGATATATATATATATGATTATCTCAAAAGAAAGCTACTGATCCCTCTAGTAAAAAAAAGTTACTTGCATTAAGAAGCTAGGGCTTCAGAAGTGATATGATTACTATTCCGTATTTCTGTTCTGGCTGCTGCTGTTTTCTTATCCACCGGCCTGGCCGCCAACCTCTGCTGCAGGGTTTGGGGTTGTGAGGGTGGCCGAGGGGACAAAAGCAAAGATGCTTGCTGCTTCCGCTTTACAGAGGGAGGAAAGGCTTTTGGCGGGCCAGCTCCTCAAGTTTTTGGGCTTCAAAACTAGTCAGCCGGCAGACGGCAGTGGGGGGGGGGGGGGGGGGGGGGAGAGGACAAGGGGACCATGACTTCCTCTCAAAGATCTAAGTTTATGGAATCTTTTTGTGATGAGCTCTTCAATAACGTTTTAACTATGTAAGGTATTTCTCATGTGCGCTGTCAAGGGAGAATAAAAGGAGATGTTTTTTAGATTTTTTTATTATTATTATTTGTAAAGTTCTACTTGGCATTACGTATTGTAAACTCTCTCTTATGCTATGGGAGTGTGTAGGGCACTTACAGAAAGTATTGATAAACCAAGGCACATGTATATTGGTAGTGGACCTAATGAATTGTATTCGCATATGTTTAAGACGGATAACATTTATCTGTTTCACTATATGTAGAAAACATTTCTCATTTTTCTTTTATGTCTATCAAAGAAAAAATATTCTCAAATAAAATATAATTAAACATGACTTAAAATCTAAGTAGAGTAAAAAATGGGGATTCAGTTCTATATATGACCCCAACCACGACAAAACAATGACTAGTTAGTCTAAGATATCTTAAACGAACATGCAAGATGTCATTTTCATAATTATATCTTATAAGATTATATTTGTAATTATCTATATTTTTAGGGGAATTTCACAAATATATATATACATATATATATATATATAATATATATATAGATATTATATATATATTCATTTTTCAAGTAACATAGTTTGCTTAGTGGGACGTGAATGTGAATTTTGACGCCTCACAAATCATTTGCGTTGATCGAAATATCAATTCGACTTTGTTGCTAACAATGAATAACAAAATGTGCTTCTTCTAAAGTAAAACATCTAGAATTTTGGTATTTAGATAGATCGAGAATAGAGTGGATCATACTGATTACTTAAAACATTAAAAGACATTCCACATGCACCAGTCAAATGAGAGCGATGTTTGTTTTTTTCTTTTCAGCAATTGGGAAAATCCGTGATCTCGGGTGGGCGAGATTGCAGCACGCCAAGTTCAATTGTCTTTTTTATATGTCCATTAAATTTGTTCATATCATGCCACTTATTACATCGCAATGCGTCATTTTTTTTATTTTAGAGTCTAATTTTTTTTTCACTTCTAAATTTTTATTTTGATGTCCGATTTACTGTACCATACCACATCAAAGAAGGTTGGAAGTCAAAATAAAAAAAAATTAAACTCCAAAATAAAAAGTTGCACTCCGAATTGTAAAAAAAAAATAACACTATACAGCACAATAAGTAGTGAGAACATTTAAAAATATGATTACATGTGAGTGACGTTCTTGCACTATAAAAATGTAGTAAATTTTTCTTTTGCAATAATTTGCCTCCCACCTGATCGGGCGAGAATAGACTTTTTTTTAAGTTGGAATTTAGAATTTTTTAATTTTGGAATTAAATATGAAACTTGGCGGTGCTGATGGTATAACGAAGCTCACCGGTCGCCCCATCCGATCACCCAATTGGACAGATAGAGCATGGTTCGTGTACCGATCAGATCGACCGTACCGCATTCTCCGTGGGCAATATGTATCGAACTGTACCGTACCGCTGAGATACGGTAGAAAATCGACATGTTGGGTTGAAACTCATTCTCCTCTTGTAAACCCATTCAATAAGGTCCATTTGTGTTGAAATTTTAGCTATAAAGCTAATGTAATAGTTTTACAAATTATGGCCATTTTAGTTTAATTTTAGAATTATTTTACACTGGTGAAAAAATCACCGAAAAATAGGTTCTTGTCATCGACTAATATCGAAATCCGTACATCAACAATTTCGAATATTTACCTTTTTGATATCATCATATTTTTGAAAATTATAGTTGTTCTCAAAATTCATTTTCGTTAGTTTTTTGATGTCGTCCCGTCGGAGTGCTAGTGCGTACTTCTGAGTATGGCATTAGACTATCATTTATTAATGTTAATTATTCTCATATATTAATAAAATACTATAATTTGTATCATATATTAATTAGTTTTATGTTTGAAATGTTATCTCAATTAGACACTAATTAGACCACTAAGTGCACATAGAGTTGTCGCGGTACAACGAACTCTCTGCGCGTACTTCACGGGACGACATTTGGCTCAAAAATAAAGTCAAATATGAAGTCATCATAATTATTATAAAAAGTACTGATTATAAAAATAAAATCATGATTATTGATGCATAGATGTCGAGATTAGACCGACCTAATGATTTTTGGGACAGTTTTTATTTGACAAAAAATTAATTTAAAAAATTAAACTAAAATTACTATAATTTGTATCTCTAGTAATTAGATTGTGTTTGAAATTTCATCTCATTAGACACCATTAGATCTCTTAAATATTTAGATAAGTCGATCTAATGATTTTGAGATAAAATTTACTTGATGAAAAATTATTTTAAAAAATTAAACTAAAATTATTACAATTGTATCATCTCTTAATTAGCTTATGTGTAAAATTCATCTCAATTAAATACCATATGGATCCCTTAAATACCTAGATGTAAGAGTGAAAGTTAAAAAAAATAATAATAAGCCTGCCCACGGACCGGACGACCGTCCCGTGCAAACCGAGGCGTGCCGGCCGGCACGCCCGGTCACCCCATTGGGGTGACCCGACCGTGCCATGGCTCGTAAATGCCATGGCACGGTACGGTTCGCCCGTGCCGCCCCGGTTCGGGCGGCCAGGGCGAACAGGAGGAGTACCTTTACTAAACATGTATTGCGTACCGGGGTTCTATTAGTTTACAAATTTTCTTTTTACTTCTCTTCAATTTGGTGGTGTTGATGATTTCACACAGGGGGCAGATGATGTACACTATACCAGCCAGAAGAAAAAAAGGATAAGTATAAAAATACTCTTAGGTTAGTTGCCATTGTGTGTTTCTCACGGGAGTATTTTTAGACTTATTTACCAATTTTTATAAATAATGTGTACGCAAATGTTGTAATTTTTTACTTATATTATTTTGTATTTTATATTTTTATGTCCCCCCCCCCCCCCCCCCCACCCCCCTTCCTTACAGTATGGACCAGCCTGCCCTCTTGTGGCATGCACAACTGCAACCACGCCGAGTCGGGGAGATGCTGTGCTTCCTCCTGATGACGCTGAGAGCTTACCCGACAGGCCCACATCGACAGAGATGGGGCGCTCCCCTCCCAACCGTCTGTCCCCGTCACCGGCACGTGGGTCCACATCCAACCCAATCAGCCTTCCGTACACATCAAAATAAATCGCAAATTTAAAATTTTAGTGATAACAAACTCTAAGGACATTAGGGCAAATTTCCAAAAAAAAAAAAAACTATTTACGAAAGTTGGTGATTGTAGAGAGTGAGACTGCAGGTCTTATTTTTGCAGTTCAATCTTTTCTAAAAATTTTAAAAATTTATAGCTAATAAGATGTTGGTTATACCTTTTTAACCATTTTTTCTCTTAAATTTTAAAAAGAAAGAGGAAAGATATATAAACATGTTTGGTAAGTATTAAAAAAAAATCAATTCTATAGAAATCTCTCTCAAAATAAAAACAACTATCAACCAATTTTTTAAAAAAAACACACAACTCTCTCCCCCCCCCACCCCCACATGAAGCCCCTGTGAAACCCCCCCCCCCCCCGAACCACCCACCCGCCCCCTGCGAAACCCCACCTCTCCCCCCCCCCCCGAAGCCCCCCCTGCCCTGCGAAACCACCCCCCTCCCCCCTGCGCCCTCACCCCCCCCTTCACCGCCAGCCGGAAGCCCCCCCCCCCCCCACACCCCCCTTGCGCCCTCACCCCCCCCTCCTCACCGCCGGCCGGAAGCCCCCCCTCCCGCCGGTCGGAAGCACCCCCTCCCCCCACCCTGCGAGCCCCCCCTCCCCACCCCTTGCGCCCTTACCCCACCCCCCCCTTCACCGCCAGCCGGAAGCCCCCCCCCCCCCCACCCCCCCCCCTTCACCGCCAGCCGAAACCCCCCCCCCCCCCCTACGCCCTCACCCCCCCCCCCCTCACCGCTGGCCGGAAGCCCCCCTGCACCCTCACACCCCTCCCACCGGCTAGAAGCCCCCCCCCCACACCCCCTGCGCCATCACCCCCCCCCCCACTGCAAAACCACCCCCCTCCCCTGCCCTGCGAGCCCCCTACGCCCTCACCCCCAACCTCCCGCCGGCCGGAAGCCCCCCCCCCCAATGCCCTACGCCCTCACCCCCCCCCCCCCCCTACGCCCTCACCCCCCCCCCCCGCCGGTCGGAAGCCCCCCCCCCCCAATGCCCTACGCCCTCACCCCCCCCCCCCCACATTGCGAACCCCCCCCTCCCCCCGCCCTACGTGCCCCCCCCCTCCCCCCACCCCTGCGCCCTCACCCCCCCCCCCCCCCCCTCCCGCCGACTGGAAGCCCCCCCACCCCCCCCCCTGTTGAAACCACCAAAAGATCACTATAAATTTTAAAAATTTTGATAATTTTACCAAACAGATAACGTTAAATTATTATAATCTTAAATTAAAATCAAAAATTGACACAACATAAATTTTTAGGTAAAAATAATTTTTTTTAAGTGTTCCCAAACACCCTATAAGGGCTGACCTATAAAAATATCTTTCGACACTAACCAACTTCGTCGAGTGAGTGCATTGGAGTAGCTTTATTCTAGTTAAGGGTGCAAAAGAGTCGAGTTCTAATTTGAAAACATAAATTTTTGATTCCAATATCGATAGTGATGTGATACTTTTCGATTCCGATTTTGATAAAATTGGAACAACTAATTCCGATTTCGTTCTTATTCCGATAATATTATCGAAAATAGAACCAAAATTGGAACAAAGAACACAATAAAAAAAACTTACTAGCACCCTTCATCAAACTGCAATGGTGATGGGGGGCCTCCGACAGACGGCCTCACCGACGGCCTCATTGTTGACGTCTTTGAACGGTTGTCTAGTGTCCATAGCCGATTTCGCCCGCTTTTGCAGCGTCTACATGTCGTGGAACTCGGTGCAGGCCGCAGAAGGAGGGCTGCACTTGAGCAAGGCTCCCCCCGAGCTCCCCTAGCTGTTGCTCTCCTCGGGCGGCCATGGTGAGGCCTTCTACTTCGTCCGGCCCTTCTCCCCCAAGGCGGAGAAAGTCACCTTCCATCGTACTGTCGGCCACCATTGTGCGAGTTTCGGCATACCAAGTGCATCGGATTCTCACTCGATGGCCGCTGGCTAGCAGTGCTGGACACGGGCAGGCCTAAGGGGGATAAGGTGGATCGAAGTGGCTAGCTTGGCTGCGAGAGAGCGGTGCCCTCCTCCGACCGTTGTCGCGAGAGAAAGAGAGACCAATTGAGAGAGGGAGAAAGAGAGGAAGGAGTGAGGGGATGGAGAGGAAGAAGGAGACGGCTCACGCCCTGTGGCCATATCTCTCTTTTTTTTTACAAAACCCATTATCATATTTCATTAATGCGAGACTCAGCCCAAGAAAATTTTGAACATTCAAAACTCCTCTCCACTTACTCGACGTGGGAGTTTTTTTTTTTTTTTTACTTTCATTAATATTGAGTATTGGATATCAGATATCATGTTCAGAAATAACATATTCTATTTCAAACCCAATATGATATCCGAATATCTAATTTCAATTCCAATAAACTATCAGTATATTTTTTTAATTCTGAATTTGATATTTGTTATCAAAATCAGATTAGATTATCAATATTTTGGATTCCATTTACACTCCTAATTCTGGTGGATTGGGATCCTTTAGGTGGAACCCTAAAACTCAATCGCCCTTAATTAAAAAAGTTAAAAGAAAACAAAAAACAAACAAAAGAAAGTTAAAGTGGATAGCAAATGGCAACTGACCCACTGCAATTTGGCAGTTTCCTGATATATATGCCCTAGAGAAAGTATTACTTTTCAATTTTCGCTAAGAGGGGCGGACCCCACAACAATCAATATATTATAAATTCTGCCTCTTTACAAAAGAAGTGGATAAGATGGTGCACAAGTTGGCCGAATAGAAAGTAGCTCTCTATGCTCTAAGATGTGGCATATGTCGTAGTGCAAGAACCCATATATATGGTTCAGGCAAGCATTTTTGAAATGATATGGTTAACGACTAGTATATGGTGATGAGGAACACTCAAATGAGTTAGACTTGGCTTGCTCGGACTTTTAGAGAGTTTTTTGTTCCCCAGATAGCAAGCCCAGACGGGGGGTGAATGGATTGCTAAAAATTCTTCTTACAATAACTCCTATAAATAAACACACTTGACAGACAACACTAAGATTGATAGCTAGAGTTAGTGTTAATCAAAACAAAGAGAACAATCACACAGACAATAGGAAATTTTATCCTAGTTCGGATCTCCTAGTCTTACGTCCAGTCCCCAAGCAACCACTTGAGATTCCACTAAACAATGGTACAGTCCTCCTTAAGGACACTTACACATCCAGCAACAGTTGACCTTCTCTTCTCTACCAGAAGAGGGATCGCTCCACTGATGCAACAAGTCTTCTCTTCACACCTGAAGAGGAATGCTCACAGCAAGATGAGTTGAAAGAGAAAGGCCCCAAGACCAAGCTTATAATCACTGCTTGATCTGAAGCGAAGTCTGAGAGACACAAGATTATCACAAATGGATTCTCTCTCAGATCTACGCAAGCTCTCAAAGGCAATGCAATATTCTTTGGAGAGCTAAGAGCTACAGAAGGTTGGAATGGATGAGCTAGCTTTTGTTGTTCTTCAGGTGACTAAGAGGTTCAAGCTTCTCAAAGGTTGAAAGGGTTGGTTTTCCTTGGAGTCACCAGTCTTCTTTTATCTTCTTTGAAATAATTTGACTGTTGAAATATCTGTTATCTCTCATCTTCATGCACGTTGGAGTGTCTGGTTTGAAGGAAAGAGCAAGTGAGCCTGCAGCCATTAATGCTCGGATAAATAAACATACTCAAGGAAAGATTGTCTGAATCTTCTATCCTCTTGTCAGGTTGACAGGTCCATCTTTGAGATGTGTGTTTCCACTGGAAACCCTACACACAATAAATGCTGACACATAGACAACTTATCTTTGTCTGAACTATCAGTCAACATTAGTAGTTGTGCGTATGAAGATACAACAGAAGGGAAATGCCATTATGTGACTTTGTGTGTTATAGGCAAGATAGGTAAAAGATATATCGTGCAGAGGTTTGTACTGTCACAATAAATGTTAGAGAACAAGGGATACGACATGCTTTCGCGGGAAAACTTGAAATCCACAAAGATTTGAAATTTATTTGAATATCATGTGGAATGGAACTAAAGAATGTTTTAAAAAAAGATTTAAACGAGAATGTTTGACAGATGTCTATAATGTAATCATTAATGGAGGAGTGATGTATTTAGACAGACTGTACCCAGAAAAAGTCGATGTTGATATTAAATCAATGATATAATCATAAGTCAAGTGAGAATTTAATCCATGTTGAAATCAAGTCGATGTGAGCATAATTCATGTATTAATAAAATCGATGTTCTGTATACAGTTGTTGTTCAGGTGAAGTCGATGTGCTGATGAAATCTTTGTTTGAAACAAAATCGATATAAACATGAAGTCGTTGTTTCATATGAAGTCGATGTTTGAGTGAAGTCATTGTAGACATGAAGTCGTTGTTCTACCGAAATCGATGTTTAAGTAAAGCGAAGTCGATGAAGCAACCAAATCGTTGTTTAAGTGAGACAAAATCATTGTAGCACTCAAATCATTGTTTAAGTGAGACAAAATCATTGTAGCAACCAAATCATTGTTTAAGTGAGACGAAATCGTTGTAGCAATCAAATCGTTGTTCAAGTGAAGCGAAATTGTTGTTGCAATGAAATCGATGTAGCAACCAAGTCGATGTTTAAGTGAGACGAAATCGATGTAGAACCGAAATCGATGTTCTAGCTATGAAGTCGTTGTAAGACTGAAATCGTTGTTTTACTTATGAAATCGATGTTACGATGGAATCGATATGTACTCAGGAAGTTGTTGTTTAAGTGAAATCGATGTAGGGATGAAATCTATGTTCTTCTAAATAAATCTTTGTTCTATCAAAGAAGTCGATGTGGACTTAGACAAAACATATGCATTGACCTTCAGTGTAAATAACTTACAGATATTGCTTGAATTATTGCCTGTGGATAGACTTCAAAAATGTTGTTAGAAAATATTCTTCAAGGTTTTGTTAATCACTAAAATATATATATAATTAATAATAAATTACTTGAAGATGAATTGATCATCAATCCCCCTTTTTGGTGATGACAAAACATAGAGAGATGCATATATATAAAAGACTGAAATTAATTCGCGTAAAATTTTAAGGTATGTATTTCAGAATATGTTTCTCCCGCTTTTTGTCATTAAGCAAAAAGAATTAGATAGACAGAAGATAAAATGGGAGATAGACAAAGATAAATGGAGCAAAAAAAATAGAATTTCATTCATTAGAGGGGGTAGGCATGTAGAAGGTAGGAGACAATCTAGAAGCATGGCGAGTTATGAGCTGCCAAGCTTGAACTTCCTGCTCTTCAAAAGATTTCTAAATACACCCCAACTAATATTATAAGAGGGCTCCATCTCTGGACTAAATCTCTTGATGTGGAGTAGTCTCTGGCTCCAATGAAGAAGTATACTCCTGATTGCTAAGGATGACTTGTAGGGTCCAGCAGTTCCAAAGCTGGCATGCTGAAGAAATTTATCAATAGAAAGGGGGTAGTGGAGCTTGTGAGCAAGTAAATCTTTCTTCAAGGCAATAAAGACCTTATACCTCTCAACCCAGATGGAATATGGATTTGAAACTAGATTTAAAGAGTTGAGGTCCATGAATTTCTCTGGAGTGAGAATCAACTGATTTGACTTGTGCAGGGAGGAATTCAGTTGCTCAAGCTGGAGGGCAGTCTCAGGATAAGCTTTGCACCATTTAGAGTTGTCAAATCTTTCAGACTCTGAGAGTATAGGTGCTAAGACTGATGACTTAATGAATCCTCTTTTATATTCTCTAAAGATGAATCTATGAAGGCAAGAGGAGTTCCTTGCTGAACAAAGATCCTGGCCATGACTCTTGCAAATCTTTCAAAAATTATAGGACCCACTTCAGATTCCATAATGAGAAAATGAATCTTGGGGAAAAAAGCAATTTATGGCATCTTCAAGGTGGTAAAATCAACCTGAAGAGGGGTGTTGACAGGATTCTCTGTGTGGAGCTGAGCAATGGCTCCTCGAAATTGACCAAGCTGGACCTCTGGTAGGCGGTTGACAAAGCAGTAGTCTTGGTACATTTGGAATTGCCTGATGAATTTGATCTCCTTCTAAATGAAGGGACCCCAAGAGTCTCTGTGCTGGCAGACAAACCACTCTGACAAGGTGAGAAGGTGATCTTTGGGTGGAAAGATGTATATACTGGCAACTTTGAATTTTCTGTAGAGTGTTTTGTTGGCCCTGGCCCACTGATCCTCAGTCTTGGACTCAGCAAAAGATAAGATTTTGGCTTGTTTAGCCTTAAGAAGACCCGAAGTAGGAAGAATGACCTTTAGATGTTCAGAGAGGTTAAGGTAAGGAAGACCAAAAGTGGCTGCAAAAGTGCACTTTTGGAGATATTCAGCATATAAGGTTCTCCTTCTGTTGACAACAAAAAGAGAATACCACAGAGGAGAAAGAGAGTTGATTGGAGGGGAAAACAAGGGCTGAAGAGGTCGTTCTTTTCTTGGAGGTAGGACTGGAGGAAGGTTGGAATCAATCCTGTGAATGTGAGCGGAGACAGCAAGAACTGTGCGGAGGATGGCTTCTTCAAACTCATCCTTGATGTCATGCACAGAATGAGGAATGACACTGGCTGCTTCAGGAATGATGGTGATAAAGGAGGGTGGAGTAGGTGGATGAAGAGAACCAAAAGTTGAAGTGGGAGTAGGTTGAGAGGATGGTTCAGCAGATGAGGGACCTGCTGAGGAAGGACCAGCATAAGAGGATGAAGCTGGAGGTGCCTCAAAAGTTGTAGGAGGAATGGAGGAGGTACAAACATGTGAGGAAGAGGATGCAGCAGGGAAAGGGGTAGGAGAAGATATGTGTTTGGGAAGGGGTTTCTTGAAGGTTTCAGGTGCAGGAGGGGCAGTGAAGGATGTAGGTGGAGAGGAAGGGGCTGGAGTCTGAAGATTGGGAAATTCAGAAGGCCTTGGAGGCACAACAGCTTCCTCTACAGATACTTGAGGCCAGTTGGCCTTGTCACTGACTCCATTTGCACAGATGGCCCTGATGGCCCAACACTAATATCTTCAACTGCACGCGGCCCTGATGGCCTTGACTCTTCCAAGGATGGCCCTGGTGGCCCAGATTCTGCAACTGATGGCCCTGATGGCCCAACTTCCTCTACAGGTGGCCTTGATGGCCTGACAACTGGATCAACTACTTCAGAAGGCCCCGGTGGCCCTATACTGACTTCTGGCATAGACTGAGTGGGAGCAGGAGGGGCAGGAGCTGACAGCTGCACCTTACAAAATTTGATAAATTAGTTACTAGCTTCTGCAGGCTTCCCAACTCACTTCTCATCCCCTGGAGCTCATATTTGACTGCTCCAATCTCCTTGGCTCCAGTGTTCTGACTAATGAAAATAGATGATATATCTGATTGTAATGAGCACAGGATTTCCCCATGAGCATTCAGTCTAGCAATGACTGGCTTTATGTGCACATGAATCTTCTTCTTCCTGGATCTATGGTGTGCTTTCCTGGTGAGCAGGGGAACTTTAGTAGCAATACCTTTACCTTTATCTCCCGAGCCAATAGTTGGCTCCACATTATTATCATGAAGTATCCTCAACCAGTCCTTCTTGGAACTGGTCAGTAGGGGCACTGGCAGTGGGCTCCCCCTAAATCTCTAGCTCCTCTTGGACTTCTGGCTCCCCCTGAGCTGGAGCATCTACCATCTGAACATCTCTAGTGTGGCCTAGTGCCACAACCTCTGCAACAGTATCTTCATGACTCTCCTTTAGTGCAGTTTCTACTTTAGGAACATTGGAGGTTTCTTCTATATGAATATCTTCAAGCTCCCCCTCAAAGTGAGCAGCACACCTTCAGCAATTATTTCTTCAACAATGGCAGGTGCATGGACTGTAGGAGGGATAATTTCTTCAGTAGATTGCCCAATGGGCTCAATGTGTTCAGGTGCAATGTCCTCAATCCTCCTTTCAGGAGCAGGAGGCTCCTCTTCTCTAACAGCTACCTCTTCTTCTTGAACTTGAGGGTCTTCAGGGACTTCACCAGTGATAGCTTCACTCTCTGCTACTGAAGTCTTGGTCCATACATTTCCAATGAGGGAAAATCCACTCTTCTTCAGGTTCCTTGATCTGATTGGCTGACCCATCTTTTCCATCAATTCTCCTTTCAAATCTATATTTAGGTGACTGAAAATTCTTGTCAATAAATAAGCATAGGGAAGGGACACTGCTAGCTTGTTCTTCCTGCCCCAAATGGCTTATGCCGCAAACTTCATTCTCTCTATAATCACCTGAGCCATATTTATATCTTGCTTTTGAACAGCCTAGAGCATCATGTCTGCATCTTTCTTGGTGCATGACAAAAAGGTGGCACTTCTTGGCACTAAAATCTGACAAACTATGAAATGTAGGATTCTGTTGAAGGCATTGAACTGATTAATATCTATCTTCCCATCCTTCAACTTATATTCGATTCCTATAATCCCTAGCCCATTGGCATGAATGTCCACGGAGTCAACCAAACTATGCCTGACTATGGACACACCAAATAGCCTCTCAACAAATCATGAGTGATATGAATGGATGTACCTTTGACTGTGGAGGTGAGAGAACCATCTTCCTTTGTCTTCAAACACGTGTAGAAAGCCTTCGCCAGATGCGGATAACTGGGTTCTGAGACTGTGCATATCCCCGTCCACTTCAACCTCTGAAGGGCTTCGATCACAGATGTACCTTTGACTGTGGAGGTGAGAACCATTCCTTTGTCTTCAAACACGTGTAGAAAGCCTTCGCCAGATGCGGATAATGGGTTCTGAGACTGTGCATATCCCCGTCCACTTCAACCTCTGAAGGGCTTCGATCACACTGTGCATCCCATGCTTCTCCAAATCTGCTAGATCCACTGCTTTGTTCCCACATAGCTTGATCTTCACTGTAGAATATCTCTTCTGTTGATCGGCCATAAGAAAGGCAACACTGTAACCACCTACGCTGTCGGAGCTCCCAGAAGCGGTCATGGAATCGAGCAAGGAAAGGTTCTGGAAGATCATGGGAGAAGGAGGAACAGAACCCCTCAAGAAATTTGAGCGGGAAGGAATGGTTTCTTTGAAAGCACAAAGAGGTTTTCCGGAGTCGATGAGGGTTTTTCAGGCTTTCAAGTCGAAAGAGATAAGAGAGAGAGAGCGAATCGGTGAGGGAAGGATTATGGTCGTAATGGAGGGACATAAAGGCGCTTTTTGAAACGGCGGAGCAATAAATGCGGATAACGATAAAATAGGAGAAGATAATGCAAATAGAATGGATTTACTTAAATATATCGGGGAAGGATAAGTCTTATCCTGAATTTATTATTTTTATTTCAGTTACTTATAGATATATCTGTTAAAAATTGCACATGTCTAGTTCCCTTCTAAGAGACGTAAATTTCTCTTCATGTAAGGCTTTTGTAAAGATATCTGCTAACTGATTTTGACTATCTACAAAAAAATATTAATATTACCATTAGCTACATGATCTCTAATAAAATGATATCTAACCTCTATATGTTCATCCTGGAGTGCTGTACTGGATTTTTCGTGAGATTTATTACACTTGTGTTGTCCCACAGCAGTGAGATGGTATTGATGTGCAGTCCATAATCTTCAAGCTGTTGTTTGATCCATAAGAGTTGAGTGCAACAGCTCCCAGCAACTACATATTTAGCTTCAGCGGTTGATAGTGCTACTGAATTTTGTTTCTTTGAAGACCAAGAAATCAAGCATCCTGCAAGGAATTGACAACCACCACTGGTGCTTTTTCTATCTACTTCGCATCCAGCATAGTCAGCATCTAAATATCCAACTAAACTAGTTTCACAAGATTTAGGATACCATAGTCCTAAGTTATGAGTTTTAGCTAAATATCTAAAAATTCTTTTAACAGATATTAAATGAAATTCTTAGGATCAGACTGATATCTTGCGCACATGCATACACTAAATAAAATATCAGGTCTACTAGCTGTTAGATAAAGCAATAACCTAATCATACCTCTATAAAGTTTCTGATCAACTTTCTTACCTTCCTGATCACTGTCTAACCTGGTGGATGTACTCATTGGAGTGAACCGTGGTTTAGCATTATCAAATCTGAATTTCTTCAACAGTTCCTTGGTGTATTTTGCTTGACAAATATGTGTACCTTCATTGCCTTGCTTGATTTGTAATCCAAGAAAATAGTTGAGCTCTCTCATCATGCTCATCTGAAATTCTCCCTGCATGAGCTTCTCAAATACTTGCAAAAGGATTCATCAGTAGATCCGAATATAATATCATCTACATAAATTTGCACAAGTATATATTTTTGACATTTGATTTAATAAATAATGTGCTATCTACCTATCCTCTAATAAAACCATGATTTAGTAAGAATGCACTAAGTCTTTCATACCATGCTCTAGGTGCTTGTTTTAAACTATATAATGCTTTATGCAATTTAAAAACATGATTTGGAAAATCTAAATCATCAAAACCAGGAGGCTGTTCCACATAGACTTCCTCCTTTATATAACCATTCAAAAATGCTGATTTAACATCCATTTGAAAAGGTTTTAAATCTAATGCAGATGCATATATAAGTAATATTAGAATAGTCTCTAATCTAGCCACTGATGCATAGGTTTCATCAAAGTCTATGACTTCCTCTTGTGAATAGCATTGATTAACCAGTCTGGCCTTGTTTCTAGTCATAACACCAGCTTCATCCAATTTGTTCTGAACACCCATTTGGTGCCAATCACAGGATGATCTGATGGTCCCGGAACAAAGGATCAAACTTGATTTCTCCTGAATTAATTAAGTTCATCTTGCATGGCTAGAATCCAAGATTCATCAGACAGTGCTTCATTGACTGTCTTCAGCTCTATTTGAGATACAAATGCTAAATAATCACAGGGAATGATATTACCTCTTGTTCTTACCCCAACTGATAGATCTTCAATGATGTTATCAATAGGGTGATCCTTTTTATACCTCCATTCCTTTAAAAGATCATCATGGATAATGTCCTTTTGTTGTAGTTCTTCCAAGGGTGGATCTTCATCATCCTTGATGGTAGATTCTTTCAGCTTCTGGGTAAGATTATAAGTATCTTCATCATCACTTTCAGATTCCTTTCTTAAGGAAGGGTTAGATTCATCAAAAATAATATGCACGGTTTGTTCAATCAATAAACTTCTTTTATTAAAAACTCTATAGCCTTTAGGTTTAGAAGTGTACCCCATAAAGATCCCTTCATCAGATTTGGGATCCAACTTACCTATGTCTCTCTTACCATTATTGTGAATGAAGCATGGACATCCAAATGTTCTGAGATAACTGATCTTGGGCTTCCTTTGCTTGTACAGCTCATATGCAGTCTTCTTCAGGATTGGCCTGATCATGACTATTGTAGGATTGAGTGATTAGGTGAAGCAGATCTAGAAGGGGGGGGGGGGGGGTTGAATAGATCTGTTGCCAATTTTTGCGAAAGCTTAGGAAAATTAAAAAACTACTTTGACTCAGAGATATAATCACAACAATAATTTTCAAATCTGATATGTGAGTGTGTAAGAGGAGGTGTGAGACAATTAGGCAATTAGTGTGAAGCTGCAATCCTATGTAATCATCTAACACATATCAATAATTCAAACCATTGCACATAGGATTTTTTAGGTGGTTCGAAAATCACACTTGTGATCCCTACGTCCACCCCTCACACAGTGAGGACACACTACTCAAAATTTGAGTACAACTCACACTGGAGCATAACGACTCCAACACACTTGAGTTCAACAACTTACACACAAATTCTAGAGCACACCCGCCCTAGAAACTGAGCACACTTGCTCAACCACACACAGAGTAGAAAACTCACACAAACCGAGCTCAATAGCTCACAAAACACAAGCTAGATCAAGACCAGCACAAATCAAATCCTCTAGCAAAGATCTGATTCAAGACAAATTCATTCACAGAAACTTGTGCAACTCTTCATGCACAAATCCCATGGATGAATCAGGAGAACAACTTCAAAAATGATAGGAATAGATATAGTATTTGTATTCTCCGATGGAGATTCTGTTGCAGAAGGTTGAATTGAAGAGATTCGTTGATGCTTTCAATCACTTGGCGATGCTCTGCTTCAGTAGCCTTTGGATCACCAGAAATTCCCTTCAATTTCTTGCTTTTGCTGGATCTGCTCCTTTGAGAAGTGCTTCAGCTCCTTCTCCAGTGCTCTCCTTCGATCCCTTGTGCTGTCCAAGGATGTAGATGAATCACCACAACAACGAGATGAATGAGAGCGGGAGATTCCCCTTTTTGCCGCCAAAAGCTTTTACTGGAATATTCTGGAGGTCTCCTCTTGTTTGGGGGGCCGATAATTAGGGGTATATATAGCCCCATAAGTCCAATTGTATCCTTGGGGTGCGTGGGCACATGATCTAAGGCAAGTCCCCTTGAACCCCAAGCGGCCACGTGTCCAGAGGAATCAGATGAGAAGACTTCAGCCGAAGTGTGTCGACACCCCTACTGAGTGTGTCGACACACTGTCCCAGACGAGCAAAATCATCTCCTGGAAACTGGGTCTAGTGTCGACACCACTATTGAGTGTGTCGACACACTGTCCCAGTCAGACAAAAGGGTCTCCTGGAATCCGGAACTAGTGTCGACACCACCATTGAGTGTGTCGACACACTTTGACCCTATCTTCAAATATGGCTTCAGGGACAGTGATCTAGTGTCGACACCCCCAAGGGATGTGTCGACACCACCATGACAAAAACTGTATGGCTCTGAAAATTTAACATATAAACTATTAGCACAATACATTATTATCAAAGTATGAAGTGTAAAATGTTCAAACCATGTTGGTTGGGCATTATTATTCTATGAAGAAGGTATGTACCATGTTCAACCCAACAAGCACAAAATCACATAATGTCATCATCAAAACTAGAGAGAGAGAGAGAGGGAGATTAGTTTAAAAAATTGTAGAACCACACTCAACCCAACATTCTCCCCCTTTTTGATGATGGCAACAATGAATCAACATGGAAGTTTGATTTTCTTATACATGTGATTTTTGAGTCATTCATTCACATAGTTCCAAGCATACAAGAACCATAGCAAGGACATTCAACATGTTCATTATACCAACAATTGTCATTAAAAGAGATTTTCTACAAAATATGATAGTTGTCATAGTCAAAAACAAAAAGTTGCTAACAAGCATCCCATGAACCGACCTTCTCCCCCTTTGACAACATCAAAATAAGAAAATCTATCAAGAGGATGGAGGTGGAGGAGGGAGAGGGAGTAAAATAGATTCTATAGACTGCATTCTGGCCTCCATAGCAGATAAGTTATCCTCAGCTGAGATTGCATGGTGGCCAAACGAGTATGCAACAGTTCTTCCATGCGTTGATGATTGTCATAGATATTTGCTTGAAAAGAGCTGAGATCAGCTGACACAGGTGGGGATGCTGAAGAAGAGCTTGGAATAGTGCCATGTCTGTGAAAAGAACGAAGCTCACTCTTGAGAGCTGCCATTTCCCGATCAATATGAGCTAACAAGTTCTTCATGCCTTCCATATCATCAACCAAGTGAGCAAAAGATAGTCGAGTCTTCGACACTTGAGAGACAGCTTCCTGACTATTGAAAAGACCTCGCTGAGTGTTAGCTAAAATGCCTTGGAGAACAGTTTCAAGCTTGTCTTGGAGTTCTTTCAATTGGCCATAAGAATCTCCCAAGGTGCCAATAAGCCTGTTGAAGGAGAATATTATAAAACTGAATACAACATTTTTCCTCATCAGTTGTAAAAGAGATGTCTAAATTCAATGCACATTTGAGCTTCATGTCTTTAAGAAATTTAAATTACTTTAGGAAGTCAGAATATAATTGAAGATTAACTGTAAAGATGTAGTAGATCAGTCAAAGAGTCATTCTGTGGTTTCTTTTGAGAAAATTAATGAACATCTCATGAATAGGAATTGTGGTAACACAATGAATTAATGGTGAGTTTATGTAAGAAAAGAATTATGAATTCTGTAGCTCCCCCTGAGTTGTTGATTCTAGAAGTCTTCCATTAAGATAAAGAGAATCAAAGGATTTGAATGAAAACATGAATGTTTTTTTTTTTTGAATAACAGGGACTCCCCCTCAACAATTGCATACTAGACTCTTGATACTTGGCGGAGACATATACTCACGCATAGTGAAAGTGTCCAGACAAGCCAGACTTGTCTTTCTTCAAATCACTATTTGATATATCAAGAATGCCAATGCAATGTGAGAGTGAGGAACTGAGTTGCAAAAATGGAAAGTGTTTCATTGGCAAAGAAAATAGATAGAAGAATGTAAAGTGAAAGGAATATTTACATCATGAAGCAATTACTCCCCCTCAGAGTGTGCTTGAACAAAGACACATATAACACACAACCCAATGATGGAGAGGTCATGAAGAATGTGGACATTTTCATAACCCAAACTCTCTCCTTAAAGATGAAAATCTGTTTTCTGGAAGAGGCTTGGTGAAAATATCAGCAATTTGGTTTTCAGTTTCAATGAAATGAAGCTCAAAAGATTTCTTAGCTACCTCATCCCTTAAGAAATGATGCCTTATATCAACGTGTTTTGTGCGTGAATGCTGTATAGGATTTTTAGACAAATTAATGGCACTAGTGTTGTCACATAAAATGTGAATGCATCCTAACTCATGATTATAGTCTAGGAGCTGGTGTTTCACCCAAAGAATTTAGGTGCTACAACAACCAGCCGCAACATACTCAGCCTCTGCAGTGGATAGAGCAACTGAGTGTTGCTTTATGGAAGCCCAAGAAATCAAGCATCCACCTAGATATAAGCACAAACACTAGTACTTTTTCTTTCAAGCTTACAACCCGCATAATCAGCATCACAATAAGCAATCAAATCGAATTTACAACCAGCAGGATATCAAATGCCAAGTTCACATGTTCCAACAAGATATTTAAAAATCTTTTGACAGCTAACATGTGACTTCTTAGGATTAGCTTGAAACCTTGCACACAAACACACACTAAATTGAATATCATGTCTAGAAGTAGTGAGATAAAGTAGAGAACAATCATATCTCTGTATGTCTTTGGGTCTACTGACTTACCAAGTGAGTCTTCTTCTAGTTTTACATTTACTGCAATTGGTGTGCTTGAGTGCTTGAGGTTCTGAAAGTCAAACCTTTTCAGAAGTTCATTGACATATTTGTTTGACTTACAAAGATCCCTTCACTGGTTTGGTTAACCTGCAATCCCAAAAGAATTGTAAATTACCCATTAAGCTCATTTCAAATTCAGTTTTCATTTGGTTAGCAAATTCAGTGCACAAATCTTTATTTGTGGATCCAAAAATTATGTCATCAACATAAATTGGACAATAATTATTTGTTCACTTACTATTTTGTAAACAAGGTTTGATCAACATTACCTCGAGTGTATCCCTTATCTAATAAAAATGAACTCAAACGGTCATACCAAGCTCTTGGAGCTTGCTTGAGACCATAAAGAGCCTTATGAAGTTTGAAAACATGATTAGAAAATTTTTCATTTTCAAAACCTGGAGGTTGTTCTACAAAAACATTTTCTTTGATGTAACCATTTAAAAAGGCACTTTTGACATCCATTTGGTAAACTTTAAATTTCAGAGATGATGCAAAAGTAAGGAATATCCTTACAGCTTCTAGCCTAGCTACAGGGGCATATGACTCTTCAAATCATACCAAACTCTTGATTGTACCCCTTGGCAACTAGTCTAGCTTTATTCCTAACAACATGTCCATTTTCATTCAATTTATTCTAAATACCCATCTAGTGCCAATAACAGATTGGTCACTAGGTCTAGGTACTAATTCTCACACTTGATTTCTGTCGAATTGATGAAGTTCATCATGCATTGCATTGATCCAATCTTCACTCATTAGAGCTTCATCAATTGACTTGGGTTCGATTTGGGAAATTAGTGCTAGTGGGTCTTCATTTATTGTATTCAAAAAGATGATCTAGTTCTAACTCTATCATGTACATTGCCAACTACACTCTCAATTGGATGATCTCTCAAAATTCTGTTTTTAGGAATTACCTCTTGAGATGCATTCAGGTCTGGAACAATACCTGATCCACTTGAGGTAGGTGAATGGTTGTCCAGACTTTCAAGTAAGTCTTTATCTTCCTCAATGGTTGGTGAAGACTCAACAATGAAATCATCCTCTTCCTTATTTTGAGGACCCTGCAAGATGTAGAATCATCAGTTGAAAATGAGTTTTCATCAAAGACTACATGTGGAGATTCTTCCACAGTTTTATTTTTGAGAATGTACACTCTAAAAGCTCTAGAGATTTCTGAATAGCCAAGAAAAATAGCTTCATGACTTTTGGCATCAAATTTATCAAGATTTTCTTTATTGTTATTATGTACAAAGTATTTGCAACCAAAGACTTTAAAGTAAGACAAAGTTGACTTTTTATTTTTCAACAGTTCATAGGGGGTTTTCTGATTTTTGGTCTGACCAATGCTCTATTTAGAATGTGATTTACTGTGTTTACAGCTTCAGCCCAGAAGGATTTGGGCAGTTTGCTTTTCAAGAGCATGGATCTAGCCATTTCCACAAGTGTTCTATTCTTCCTTTCCACAACTCCATTTTGTTCTGGAGTTCTTGAAGAAGAGAATTTATGGAAAATGCTTAGTTCAGCACACAAATCAGAAAAAGGTTTTATTTTCAAATTCACCCCCATGATCAGTTAAAATGGATTTGATTTTATGTGAAAAATCTATTAAGGCATGGTTGCAGAAGTTTCTGAATTCTAGACAAGCATCACTCTTGTGGGATAAAAAAATAACCCAAGTATATCTAGTAAAATATCAATGATGACAAAACCATATCTTTTGCCACTAAGACTAAGAATCTTTGTTGGTCCAAAAAGGTTCATATAAAGCAATTCTAGTGGCTTAGATGTGAGTACATCATTGAAGATTTTAAAAGATTTTCTGGTTTGTTTTCCTTGAGCACATATCCCACAAAGTTGATTCTCAATGTTTGGAAAAGATTCAGGAAGTCCTTTAACCAAATTTAGCTTTAAAAGTTTGTTTATTGTGTTGAAACTTGCATGACCAAGTCTTTTATGCCATGTCCATGCAACTTCATCTTTATTTGCAACTAAACAAATGTTTTCAGCAAAGTTTTTATCAAGATTGATCATGTAGACATTGTTTTCTCTCTTGCCAAAGAATTTTATTTTTTCAGTTGAAGAGTCAATTATTTTGCAAAAATCTGATTCAAACACAACCTTGTGACCTTTGTCACACAGTTGGCTTATGCTTAACAAATTATAGTTCAAACCATCAACTAACAGAACATTTTCAATTGAGTTTGAGGAGGATTTACCAACCTTTCTAGATCCAATGATTTTCCCTTTATTTTTACCTCCAAATGTGACAGATCCTCCCACCTTTTCAATCAGAAATGAGAACTTTGTTCTGTCTCCTGTCATGTGTCGTGAACATCCACTATCAAGAAACCATACATTGGAGTTGGGTGCACGACCTTCCTACAAAAATCAAATTAGAGAAGAGAAGATTTTGGTACCCAAACATTGTTGGGACCATCAGTGTGTTTGAGCAGAGACAATAGATCTTTTCTAATCCATATTTGAGTTGTTTTTGGCATTTTCTTTGTTTCAGAAGTGATTTCTCTTTTTGCCAATTCAACATTTCTTTTTGGAATGAAAACACCAGTGTTCTCTTTCATGAGATGGAGATTATGCAATTTGGTATGATTATTCATATATGAAAATTCAAACCAAGGATTCTGTTGGTATCTTGGAAAGTTGGATAAAGAATTGTGAATGGTACCAATAAGGATTATGATACCATTGATTCCAAGATTTGATCCAATCAGATTGATGTGTTGTCTTGAATCTCCAAGAATTATCATGAAAGTTTTCTTTTGTGTTTTGATTATTTTTTAAATTTTCGTTTGATTTTCAGTTTAACTGATTGTTGATTTTCAGAGTTGGACAGGTCGACCTGTGTTGGACTGGTGTCGACCTATCAGTGGTGTGTTGATCTGTTTTGTTTCTTTTGTTAGAAACATTCTTTTTATTGTGATTCTTGACATTTCAGATGTGTATTTGACACTTGTTTATTATTAATTTTTGGACTAGCACTTTTAACAAATTTTATCAAGAGAGTTTTTGAAGAATTTCTTTCTTTTCACCAGATTTATTCTTCAAGGATTTTTGTGTGGTGAATCCTAGTCCATGTTTCTCAGTCTCATTTTTGCTCCTAGCAAGCATCAAGATTGTCTTTTCCTTTTGTGAAGGTTTCAATTACTTGTTCCTTTTCTTCCAGCATGTTTTTCAAATTCTGAATCTCATCAATAGCTTGTTGCTTTTCCCTTTGTTGCAATTCCATTTTTTCAGAAAGTTTTTTAAAATCATTATTGGCCTTTTGAGATGCAAGTTTGAATTCATCAATTTTGTTTAGAAGTTTTTCCTTTTCTTCATTGAGTTCATATGCTTCATTTTCAAGTTCAGAAATTCTTCTATTCAATGAAGTATCATGCATGGCATTTTCAAATTTCTTTTTCAGATATTTGTTGTCTTTTCTTATTTCAGAAAAAATTTCAACCAACTCAGTATATGCATCTTGCCAATCTTCAATAGTACTCAAAGGAAGTACTTACCTTTCCATCACTGCTGTTGGCCATAAAACATAGCTCCTCATTCCCTGAGCTTGAGGACTTCTCTTCTTCATCCTCACTTTGATCATCATCTGACCAAGTTGCTACCATAGCTTTAGGCTTCTTCATTTTGTTGTTCTTTTTGTACTTGTCTTTTTTATTCTCAAGACATTCCCCTTTCATATGTCCTGCCTTTTTGCACCTGTAGTAAATAATAGTCTCATCAGTTTTTTGATTTCTATTAGAATTAGCATTTGAAAAAGAAATATTCCTTTTCCAGAAGAAAATTTCTTTCCAGTGAATCTTCTTTTCTTGATTTTAGAAATTTCTGAATTGCCTAGTCATGAGGGCAAGTTCATCCTCATTGGACTCAGACTCTTCAGAACTTGATTTCTCTTGACTTTTCTCTTTGTTACTTGATGAGACTTTAAGTGCTACTGGTGGTCTTAAGCATATACTCTTCATTTCTTTTCAAATTTATTTCATATGTCATTAAAGATCCTATGAGTTCATCCAAAGAGATTTTGGACAAATCTTAGAATCTTCAATCGCAGTGGCCTTAGTATGCCAGATAGATGAGAGAGAACGTAAAATTTTTCTTACCAAATCAGCATCAGTGTACTCTTTACCTAGTGCCTTCAGTCCATTGACAATTGTCATAAACCTAGCAAACATTTCAGAAATTGATTCATCAGATTTATCATGAATAATTATATTTAGAAACAAAATATTTGCTTTAGTTTCCCTAACTTGAGATGTTCCCTCATACATTAATTCAAGTTTATCCCACATCTCTTTAGCAGATTTACACATGGATTCTTGAATATTCTTTAGGGTGGACTGCACACTGAAGCATGTTCATGGCACTGTAGTTAAGAGTGGCCCTCCTAATCTGTTCTCTAGTCCAATTCTCCTCATCTACTTGATTTTTATAAGGACCCACTTCAACTACCTTCCAGATTTTATAGTTTTGAGCCCTAAGAAAAACTAGCATGCGATTTTTCCAATAGGAGTAATCTGACCCATTGAAAAATGGTGGCCTATTAATGGAATGACCTTCAGCAACAAAACCTCGAGAATCCATTAAGTAGGATGCAAAACAGAAACAAGACAATCAACCAATTCAAGCAAGTGTGTCACACAAAAAGCAGACAAAAATACTCAAATCAGATCAGAACAATTGTGAACCCGCTCTGATACCAATTGTAGGATCGAGTGATTAGGTGAAGCAGATCTAGAGGGGGGGGGGGGTTGAATAGATCTGTTGCCATTTTTTACGGAATCTTAGGAAAATTAAAAACTGCTTTGACTCAGAGATCTAATCACAACAATAATTTCCAAATCTGATATGTGAGTGTGTAAGAGGAGGTGTGAGACAATTAGGCAATTAGTGTGAACTGCAATCCTGTGTAATCATCTAACGCAGATCAACAATTCAAACCATTGCACATAGGATTTTTTAGGTGGTTCGAAAATCACACTTGTGATCCCTACGTCCACCCCTCACACAGTGAGGACACACTACTCAAAATTTGAGTACAACTCACACTGGAGCACGACGACTCCAACACATTTGAGTTCAACAACATACACACAAATTCTAGAGCACACCCGCTCCAGAAACTGAGCACACTTTCTCAACCACACACTGAGTAGACAACTCACACAAACTGAGCTCAATAGCTCACAAAACACAAGCTAGATTAAGACCAACACAAATCAAATCCTCTAGCAAAGATCTGATTCAAGACAATTTCATTCACAGAAACTTGTGCAACACTTCATGCACAAATCCCATGGATGAATCAAGAGAACAACTTCAAAATTATAGGAATAGATATAGTATTTGTATTCTCTGATGGAGATTCTGTTGCAGAAGGTTGAATTGAAGAGATTCGTTGATGCTTTCAATCACTTGGCGATGCTCTGCTTCAGTAGCCTTTGGATCACCAGAAATTCCCTTCAATTTCTTACTTTGCTGGATTTGCTCCTTTGAGAAGTGCTTCAGCTCCTTCTCCAGTGCTCTCCTTCGATCCTTGTGCTGTCCAAGGATGTAGATGAATCACCACAACAACGAGATGAATGAGAGCGGGAGATTCCCCTTTTTGCCGCCAAAAGCTTTTACTGGAATATTCTGGAGGTCTCCTCTGTTTGGGGGGCCGATAATTAGGGGTATATATAGCCCCATAAGTCCAATTGTACCCTTGGGGTGCGTGGGCACATGATCAAGGCAAGTCCCCTTGAACCCCAAGCGGCCACGTGTCCAGAGGAATCATATGAGAAGACTTCAGCCGAAGTGTGTCGACACCCCTACTGAGTGTGTCGACACACTGTCCCAGACGAGCAAAATCATCTCCTGGAAACTGGGTCTAGTGTCGACACCACTTGAGTGTGTCGACACACTGTCCCAGTCAGACAAAAGGGTCTCCTGGAATCCGGAACTAGTGTCGACACACCATTGAGTGTGTCGACACACTTTGACCCTATCTTCAAATATGGCTTCAGGGACAGTGATCTAGTGTCGACACCCCCAAGGGATGTGTCGACACCACCATGACAAAAACTGTATGGCTCTGAAAATTTAACATATAAACTATTAGCACAATACATTATATCAAAGTATGAAGTGTAAAATGTTCAAACCATGTTGGTTGGGCATTATTCTATGAAGAAGGTATGTACCATGTTCAAACCAACAAGCACAAAATCACATAATGTCATCATCAAAACTAGGGAGAGAGAGAGAGGAGATTAGTTTAAAAAATTGTAGAACCACACTCAACCCAACATCTATTTATGATGTAACATTCTGTATTTATGCTTCTACCTATAAGTGTCTGGAAGGTTATATTCATATAGCATGTTCTGGCATATCCAACATGGTTCTATTTCCTCTCAGCTACTCCATTTTGCTGTGCTGTTCTAAGTGCTGAGAAATTGTGTTATATACCCTGATCATTACAAAATTATGTGAATATGTCATTTTGGAATTCTCCTCCATGATCTGAATGGATACTGATGATGCTAAACTTCTTATCTTTTTGAACAAGTTTGCTGAACTACACAAAACTCTCAAATGTGTCATCTTTATGCTCAAGAAATGACACCCATGTAAATCTTGAATAATCATCTATTATGACAAATCCAAAGTTCTTCCCTCCCAGGCTAGTAGTTCTCATTAGTCCAAACAAGTCCATGTGTAGCAGTTCTAGTGGTTTGGAGGTAGTGACTATTGTCTTGGATTTGAAGGAAGATTTTGCATGCTTTCCTTTTGCACATGTCTCACACATACTGTTCAGTCTTGAGTTTATCTTCGGTAGACCTTCTACTAGATCATGTTTGATGAGTTTTCTTGTTTCATCCAAGCTGCAGTGACCTAACCTTCTGTGCCACAGTTCAACATTATGCTCGTTACTGGCTGCTAGACAGATATCTTGATCCTTTAATTCTTCTAGATGAAGTACATATAAATTCTTTTCTCTGTTGGCTTCGAAGATAGTTGCACTATCCTTGATGATCAAACACTTAGATTCCTGAAACTTGATCTGGTGACCCTTGTCGCACAGTTGACTGATGCTGATTAGATTGTGTTTGAGTCCTTTGACGCATAGAACATCTTCTATCAGGATTCTATCTTGGCTTCCAATGGATCCGCAACCAATTACTGACTCTTTTCCATTATCACCATAGGTTACTGTACCTTCTTCATTTTTAATATGCGAGAACAGTCTTTTGTTTCCTGTCATATGTCTTGAGCACCCGCTGTCCAGGTACCACTTTGATGCTCTAAGGCTTCTCTGTAATAAATCAATGAGATTTAGGTACCCAAGTTCTTTTGGGTTCTGGTTGGTTAGCTTCTTCACAGTTTCTTTTGGGAATCCATTTTAGGTGTTTGGTAGTACAAGTTATTTTTGTGTGACCTAATTTGTTACAGTGAGTGCAGCAAGGAATATTGTCTATTATCTTGTTTGTCTTATGGTTCTTACTGTTGTTTGTTTTATAGTTGAGGTTTTGTTCAGCTACAAATTTTGGTGTTGGATAGATTTTATGATGAATTATAGTTTCATTGTCTGGTGGGATATACCCTAAGCCATACTTTTTCTTACCTTATCTTCTTGCTCCTTTTAATATTAAGGGAGATTTTCATTTATGAATTTTTCAATTGTGGCTGTTAAATATTTATTATCTTTTGTTAGTGTGTTAATTTTACTTTTAAGTTTGCTTGTGGTTTCCTAATTTTTTAAGTTTGATATCTTTTCATTTTTACTCTTTATATCTTCCCATAGCAGTTCATTTTTTTTTTAGTTTAGAAGTTTGTTTTTCTAACTGCTCAGTTTTAGATTTTAGATCTGAGTTTGTTATTTCAATACATGCATAATTTTTCTTAGTTGTTTTTAGCAGTTTACAGACATCTTTATATTTACTATATAATTCATTAAAAGCATCTTCTAAACTATCCGAATCTGATTCATTGCAAGAAGTGAAGGATGAGTCGGAAGTTACCTTATCATCAACATTTGCCATGAAGGCCAGGTTGACCTTTTCTTCTTCTTCTTCGCTGGAGCTTGACTCACTTTTGTTGTTCCATGCAGCAGTCATGGCTTTCTTTTTATACTTCTTGAATTTCTTCATGTTGTCCTTCTTCTTGAATTTTGTTTTCTTTAGTTTTGGACACACCCTTGAAATGTCCAGGCTTCTTGAACTCGTAGCATATCGGTTCAGATCTCTCGACTTTTTTGCCTTCAGATCTTTTGAAGTCTCTACCTTTCTTGAAATATCTTCTTCCTGACTGGTATTTCTTTTTAGCTAGAATGTGCTGCAGTCTTCTATAAAGAAAGGCTTCTTCATTTTCACTGCTTTCATTGCTTTTGTCACTTTCTGATTCGCCATCAGATGTGTCTTCTGTGGCCTTGAGAGCATTGATGTGTTTGTTCTTGCTGGAGGAGTCTCCCAGCCTGTCCATATTTATCTCATGAGTGATCAAAAACCCAATGAGATTTTCAAGTGACATTCTCCTGAGATCGTTGGCTTCTTCTATAGCTGTAACCTTTGGAGTCCATGAGGTTGGTAGGGATCTTAGTATTTTCTTACCATGTCTCCAATTTCATAAGTTTTTCCAAGCCCAGCCAAACCGTTGGTGATGTCTGTGAATTTGCTGTACATTTAAGAGATGGACTCTCCAGACTGCATTTGAAATCTTTCGTATTGAGCTACCAAAATATCTATTCTTGTCTCCTTTACCTTGTCAGTTCCTTCATATGTGAGCCTCAGCTTTTCCCACATTTCCATAGCTGACTTACAGGCTAAAATCATGTTGAATTCTTTCTTACTCAGCGCACAACACAGTATGCCTTACTATTTTGAGATATTTTCTTCTTGTCTTCATCTGTCCATTTGTCACTACTGTTGGGTACCAATAGGTCTCCTTCTTCGATAATTGACCAAAGTTGGAAATTGAGACCTTGAAGGAAGAACTCCATCCGAGTCTTCCAGTAGTTGTAATCTTCACCGTCGAATAGAGAAGGTCTGTTGACGGACTGACCTTCTGCATATCCTTGAGCTGTCATTTATCTTTGCTCTTAAGATCGTGAGATCTACTTACTCGAAGAGACTTGGCTCTGATACCACATGTTGCCCAGATAGCAAGCCCAGAGGGGGTAAATGGATTGCTAAAAATTCTTCTTAAAATAATTCCTGTAAAGAAACACACTTGACAGACAACACTAAGATTGAAAGTTAGAGTTAGTGTTAATCAAAAGAAGAGAACAATCACACGGACAACAGAAAATTTTATCCTGGTTCGGATCTCCTATCCCAATGAGTCCAACGTCTAGTCCCCAAGCAACCACTTGAGATTCCACTAAACAAGGGTACAGTCCCCCTTAAAGGACACTTACACATCCAGCAACAACTGACCTTCTCTTTTCTACCAGAAGAGGGATCGCTCCACCTGATGAAACATGTCTTCTCTTCACACCCGAAGAGGAATGCTCACAGAAAGATGAGTTGAAAGAGAAAGGTCCCAAGACCAAGCTTATAATCACTGCTTGATCTGAGGCAAAATAGAGAGACAAGATTATCACAAATGGATTCTCTCTCAGATCTACGCAAGCTCTCAAAGGCAATGCAATATTCTATGGAGTGCTAAGAGCTACAGAAGGTTGGAATGGACGAGCTAGCTCTTGTTGTTCTTCAGGTGACTAAGAGGTTCAAGCTTCTCAAAGGTTGAAAGGGTTGGTTTTTCCTTGGAGTCACCAGCCTTCTTTTATCTTCTTTGAAATAATTTGACCGTTGAAGTATCTGTTGAAATATCTATTGTCTCTCATCTTCATGCACGTTGGAGTGTCTGGTTTGAAGGAAAGAGGAAGTGAGCCTGCAACCATTAATGCTCGGATAGACAAACATACTCAAGGAAAGATTGTCTGAATCTTCTATTCTTTGTCAGGTTGACAGGTCCATCTTTGAGACGTGCGTTTCCACCGGAAACCCTGCACACAATAAATGCTGACACATAGACAAATCTTTGTCTGAACTGTCAGTCAACATTAGTAGTTGTGCGTATGAAGATACAACAGAAGGGAAATGCCATTCTGTCATTGTGACTTTGTGTGTTATAGGCAAGATAGGTAAAAGATATATCATGCAGAGGTTTGTACGATCACAATAAATGTTAGAGAACAGGGATACAACATGCTTTCGCGGGAAACTTGAAATCCACAAAGATTTGAAATTTATTTAAATATCATGTGGAATGGAACTAAAGAATGTTTTAAAAAAGATTTAAATGAGAATGTTTGACAGATGTCTATAATGTAATCATTAATAGAAGAGTGATGTATTTAGACAGGCTGTACCCAGAGAGAGTCGATGTTGATATTAAATCAATGATATAATCATAAATCAAGTGAGAATTTAATCCATGTTGAAATCAAGTCGATGTGAGCATATTCATGTATTAATGAAATCGATGTTCTGTACACAGTCATTGTTCAGGTGAAGTCGATGTGATGATGAAATCGTTGTTTGAAACTAAGTCGATATAAACATGAAGTCGTTGTTTCATATGAAGTCGATGTTTGAGTGAAGTCGTTGTAGACATGAAGTCGTTGTTCTACCCGAATCGATGTTTAAGTAAAGCAAAGTTGATGAAGCAACCAAATCGTTGTTTAAGTGAGACGAAATCTTTGTAGCACTCAAATCGTTGTTTAAGTGAGACGAAATCATTGTAGCAACCAAATCGTTGTTTAAGTGAGACTAAATCATTGAAGCAATCAAATTGTTGTTTAAGTGAGACGAAATCATTGTAGCAATCAAATCGTTGTTTAAGTGAAGCGAAATCGTTGTTGCAATGAAATCGATGTTGAAATCGATATAGCAAAATGAAATCGATGTTTCTATGAAGTCATTGTAGCGACGAAGTCGATGTTTAAGTAAGATGAAATCGATGTATAATCAAAATCGATGTTCTAGCTATGAAGTCGTTGTAAGACCGAAATCATTGTTTTACTTATGAAATCGATGTTACGATGGAATCGATGTGTACTTAGGAAGTTGTTGTTTAAGTGAAACCGATGTAGGGATGAAATCGATGTTCTTCTAAAGAAATCGTTGTTCTATCAAAGAAGTCAATGTGGATTTAGACAAAACATATGCATTGACCTTCAGTGTAGATAACTTATAGATATTGCTTGAATTATTACCTGTGGATAGACTTTAGAAAATGCTGTTAGAAAATATTCAAGGTTTTGTTAATCACCAAATATATATATAATTAATAATAAATTACTTGGATATGGACTGATCATCATTTTCTCCTCTCTTTCGCCTCCATATTGTCCAACTTTTCCGCGTCGTCATCCTGTTTGGTGGGCCCCTCCCCCCATCTCCTATTTTCGAAGTTGTAGTTCCTTCTCTCTTTTGCCTCCCTGTTGCCCTAGCTCCTCCATCGTCGTCGTCATCCTGTTTGGTGGGCAGGGGACTTTTTCTCCTCTGAGAGACCCCACCCCCCCACCCCATCTTCGGTTTGTCCCCTCTCGTTGGGCAGGGGTCAATTTTTGTTTCGCTTGCTTTTGCAAGAGGTTTTGGTCTCCTTTGGGCTAGGGTCTTCCCAGCTCGTCGGAGGATTAAGTTCCTGATCCACCAATGGTTGCCCCTCGGTGATTGGAGGTCCAACTGCGGCAAGATAGCAATTATTATTCTAATCAGTGGTGTTTGTTGTCTCTTCCGTTCCTCCTTTGTATGGATCTCGCCGATGAGGTTTGATGTCGTGCTCGTGGTTGCTCTACCCCATCTACATCTCTGGTGGTTGTGTTCGTTGTTGCTCTATCCATGTTTGTATCTTCAGTGGTTGACTGGCTGCGACATCAAGCTTCATCTTTGCCATGACTGTCACGGCTATGAAGTTATTTGAAGTACCCCCACTCATCCGTCAAACTCCTCCCCGGCGATCGTGAAACCCATGGGTGTGCCTTCTCCCCGCCGTGGTGCTGCCAGCAACGACTGACACCTACTTCCGACGCTCCAGTGTGACGATCATTGTTGGGCATTCCTAGCCTGTGTACCCTTTGGGTGTTTGGATGTTACCCATCATGCTTGGACTATAAGTCCCTGTGTTGGCTCTTGTTTAGGGCCTGTTTCATGACCCACTATTATTGCATGCTCAGTCTATATATGCAAGAATATAGCTGCTGTGTGGGGATCTGGCATCTGCGTGCACCGCCCATCTCACCTCATTGTACCCCTTTGCTTATGTGATATGAAGAGAAATGCTTTTTGCACGGCCGCCCGGGTAACCGGGCGGACGTGGAACCACCGTGCAGCCGACCTGATTGGTCGACTGCGTGTGGGCCCCACGCCGAGCACGTGGGGCCCCGCGCGGCCGACCAATCAGGTCGGCTGTGCGGTGGTTCCACATCGGCTTTTTACCCGTGCGGTCGGGTAAAAAGTATTTCTTGTGATATGAAATAGAATATGTTCCACTGTCAAAAACAAAAAAGTAACACTTAAATAACTTGTCAAAAAAAAGAGTATAACACTCAAATCATAACTTGCAGGCGTGTTTAGTTGTTTTTTTTGACATGACGTGTGCAATGTACAAAAAACAAAGCGGGGCTAAGGTGATTTTCATACGAATGAAGTGCGTATTGTATGTTCTAAGTTATCACGTCATTTGCATTTAAATAGTAAATTAGAACACAATAATTACCCCATGATCACCTAATCATTTACCTATTTATACTTGGAGAAATTTGATTCCCCCCCCCCCCCGCCCTTCAAGATAAAATGTATAAAACTACTTGAATCTTTTAAGTTAGGGTGCATAGAGTATCTAAAGAGTGGATTAGTGGACTATATATATATTAATGATTTAAATTCAAATTCTTATCTACAAAAAATCTAGGATATATTAACAGTAGGAAATATCCTTTAATTCCCCCTTCTCGTAAAAAGAAAAATATTTATTACCGACAATAAATTGAGCTAGATTGCAAAAAAAAAACATTTTATTGGTTAAGACCTCCAAGTACCTTTTGTATTTGTCAATCAATATAATTATTTTGTTGTAATCCACTTTAATTTTATCACAAAGATCCTTCTTACTGTAAATATTTTCTAAATGAACCTCTCTGGCATGGCAATAAATGATGTTGGAGGTTGGACATTTAATAAGTTAGGAAAACATTTTATTACCCTTGAGAGTTGTACTTTGTCGTACATTTTGATCTTTTTATTGATCAATGTATTTGGGACACAGTATATCTATCTAATAAAAAATAAAAAGTGCATGAAAAAAAATGCAATTCCTAAATGCAATAATTTTTTCTACTTAAAAGTTGATTCAATGATTAAGATCCTACAGCCAAAAATTATAGTTCACATTTTTAACATTACCTAAAAAAAAGAGTTTTTTTTACGTATAGTCATTGATGAATGATTATGCAAAAATATATCATACCTAAAAATATATTAGCAAAGATATTCTTAATTTATCTAATTGTGTAAATATGTCACCGGGTTAACTTCGTCCAACAGAAAAAGAATATTCATCTAAGGTTCTAATATTTCGGTTATTTATCGTTACCCTTCATTTAACTCTATTTTAAAAATCTCACACCCTCCCCCGCCACCGGTGGCGGCTGCGATCCTCAGCTGGGGAGGCTTCGTGGTCTCCAACGCGGCGGGCGCAGTTCTCTGGTTGTCTTTAACTCCACCGGCGCCACACCCGCTGGTGGCAACATGTCGGCGGTGCTGCGAGACCACCGGCAACCTGGAGGTGAGGGCAAGCGAGAAGGACGTCCACTGGCAGAGCTTCGACAACCACGCCGACACAATCCTCCCGGGCATGAAGCTCTGGGTCAAGAAGAAGCTTCACGTTGCCTGCAACCACATCATCTCCTGGAACTGGAAGGACACCGAGACGACCCTTCGCCCGGGCTCTTCTGCTCCAGGATGTTAGAAATGACAGATCTAAAGGTTGGAATCCAAGGTTTGCATCTTTGTGAGAGTTGTTCTTTGGATGGTGTGGGGCTTAATTAGTCTCACATTGGAAAACCATTTATGTTTTCATAAGCTTAAATATGAGTTCCTTTCATAACATTTGTTCTAAGGAACATGTGAAAGCCATGCAACAACCACATGCACAAGTGCGCACGAGCAGAGCCAGGCCACGCGTGTGGGAAATTCTAAACTTTTTGCTGTAGATTTTTTATGCCTTCTTATACTTTATGGAAAATAATTTAGTAACACTAGTTGGTAACACATTAAAATAACACACAAATCAAAATGCACCATAATCTCATCATTTATGAGGTTACTGATGTGACATAGTTTTAATAGTGATGTTATTTTAATGTGTTTCAAAATTATTCTCATATTTTATTAAGCCATTGATAAAACTTAACCCGAGAGAGGGCGTTTGGGGCGGGTTGCGGTTACGAGAGTGATAGCTTCTCCCTTTATATGGCGTTTTAGGGTATCTCTCGGGAAAAAAGGTTTTTTTTCCCTCTATTGCAGTTGTTGCATTCCTTGTTCGGTGCTCTGCTCTCTCGTTCTCTCGCTCTCCTCCTTTCTCTGTTGTGTGGAAGCAGATCGTGTCAAGATCTCGAAGTTGTCGTTGAGGAGGAATCGTCTTCGTGCGGAGGAACGTCTCTATAGCCGTTCTATCCTGGGATAAGGTCGTTGACTCTGCCGCATTGATATGACGGGAGCTATAACTTCTCTAAGGAGAGTTCTCGCAGGCGGCTCGGCTAAGTGTACTAACCTTATGTTGTTTTTGTTGATTTGTTGCACTATTATGCATGTGTTTTCCTTTTGGAATAGAATTAGATCTTGCCTATACCTAGTTGACGATTTGTGCATGATGTTCATGCAGTCATGCTTTTATGTTTGGACATATGTTTATTCATATCATGTTCATTATATTTCCTACAATCTTAGAGAAGTTATACATCATGTCGTCCATGTCATCTGTGATCGCGCCCCATGTGGACATGTCAAGCATACTCGAGAAGTTCTCAGGACAACTTTCAAGCGATGGCAATATCACATGAAGATTTGGTTTACCACAATCGGATTCATCTCAATTCTTGAGTCGGATTGCCCTAAATTAGATGAGAATGATCCATAGTCAAAATGGCGCAATAGATGAGTGGAAGCAACAAGACCATATATGTCATGGTTGCATACTGTTGGCTTTGTCCAACATACTATTGGTGTATACAATAGTTCTTCTGTAAAAACTGCCAAGGATTTGTGGAAGGAACTTGACAAGAAATATAGCACTGAAGACTCAAATTTAGAAAAATATTCTATTGCCAAGTTCTTAAAGTTTTAAATGGTAGAGGGCAATCTGTGTCTGAATAGGCCCATGAGTTCCTCCTCTTACTTCATGGTTTGACCAACACTGATATGAGACTACCAGAAAAGTTTCGAGTGATGTTTATAATTGAAAAGTTCTCGAAATCATGAGAGGATTTTGGGATGTCTCTCAAGCATTGCAAGGCTTCTATTACACTAGATGATTATTAGTGTTATATAACCATTGAAGAAGAGCATAGAAATTAGAAGCGTGTGATGCAAGTAGAATTGAATGCAAATGAGATGACTACTAGTAAGGCAAGAGATCTAAAAGTAAAGCAAAAATGGTCTAGATGAAGAACAAAACCAACATTAAAGGCAAGATTCAGAAAAAGCCAAAAAGAAACCATGCTACGAGTGTGGATAGGTTGGACATTTTATCAAGGATTGTCTTGTGAAGAAGGCTGAAAAACATTCTTCTTGTCCCCAGATCAATGTTGTGATTGAAGGGATTGTGCAAGCTTTGGGCTCCACGAGTGGATTGTATATTTCTGTTAACCCTCAAGTTTTCATTATATATAAACCAAATGAATAGATAGTACACATGGGCTTAATGTGCATGTATGTACTGACAAGTCCATGTTTGTGTCTTACCAGGCCATTCATGGCAGATCCGTGACCATGGGGAATGTTATTGCTTCTAAGGTGTTGAGGATAGGACGCATGGACCTGAGGCTAGTTTTAGGGCGTGTTCTCTCTCTACACAGGGTGCACCATGTTCCAACAATCTAGAGAAACATACTGAGTGGTTTTGTTTTAGTGGAACAAGGTTATGAAATAACATTCAAATGTAATAAAGTTGTGCTTCTTTATTTAGAGACTTTTATTGGAAAATGTTATTTACGTGATGTTTGTTTAAACTTCATGTGGTCAATGCTTTCAATAAAGAAGTGGTTGTCACCTTCCTCTAATTCCACTTCTTTTTCTGTGAATGTTGTGGAATCATCTACTTTATGGCATAATCGCTTAAGACATGTAAATTACAGTTCCTTGAAACCAATGATGAATTTGAAGATGATCCTTGAGTATGCCAATGATAATATCATAAATGTGATATTTATGTGCAAACTGAACAATCAAGAGACCTTTTAACTCTGTTGTTAGAGAGTATGAGATGAGATTTTGGATTTAGTTCATACAAATATATGTTAGTTTAATGGTGTACAAATGTGGGAACAAAATATATATTTTATCATCTTTATAGATGATGCTAGTAGATACTACTATGTGTATCTTCGTAAGTCTGAAGATGAAGCTTTATCTAAGTTTGTCATCTTTAATGCTGAAGCAGAAACACAAAATTCCAAGGTTCTTAAAAGGATAAGGTCCGATAGAGGGGGAGAATATTCATCTAACATGTTTTCTAATTTTTGTCAAAATCATGGCATAATTCATGATGTTACTACTCCCTATTCTACTCAGTCTAATGGAATTGCAGAACAAAAAATAGAGTTTTTATTGACATGGCCAACTCTCTTCTCCAAAACTCCGGATTACCTAGTTACATGTGGGGAGATGCTTTGAATACGACATGTCATATTCTGAATAAGGTTTCCTTGAAACACAAGGACACTAGTCTAGAAGAGTTATGGAGAAGTAGGAAGTCTAGCTTCAAGTATCTTAAAGTGTGGGGTTGTCTTGCAAGAGTGTTAGTCCCTGAACATAAAAGAAAGAAAGCTAGATCTGAAAACAATTGATGTGGTCTTTATATAGGCTATGCTGCTAACAGTTATGCATTCAGATTCGTAGTATATGGAATAGTTGTTAACTTCATGGTTGAATTTCATGATGCTACGTTCTTTGAAGACGTGTTTCCCATGAAAATTGGTGTACCTTATTAGGTGTCTTCTGAAGAAGTTCCTTGCACATTTGGCTCTATTTCTGATCATGTAGAGAGAATATCAAATGTGGGGGTTGAGGCCTCTGGTTTACATGTTGACTCTATTGATCAAGAGGAATTGATGGAACCAAGAAGGAGTAAGAGATATAGAATTGCCAAGGATTTGGGAGGTGATTTTATCACTTACCAGATTGAGGGTGATCCTCGTACCTTTCGAGATGCTATGGCTTCGCTAGAGGCAAAGCATTAGAAGGATTCTATTAAGAGTGAGATAGATTCCATTCACTCCAATAGTACATGGGAGTTGGTTGATTTACCTCCTAGTTCTATGACTATTAGGTGTAAATGGATTTTTAAGAAGAAATTGAAATCTGATGGAACCATTGACAAGTATAAAGCCAGATTGGTTGCCAATGGGTTCAAACAAAATGAATGAATAGATTTCTTTGATACCTATTCTCATGTTACTAGGATGACCACAATTAGAGTGCTTCTAGCATTAGCCTCCGTGTATGATCTCTTTATCCATCAAATGGATGTGAAAACCACCTTTCTAAATGGTGATGTTGAAGAAGAGATATACATGGATCAACTTAAAGGGTTTGTGGTACCCAGTAATGAAGAATTTGTAAACTTGTTAAGTCTCTTTATGGAGACAAACCCCTAAACAATGGCATGAGAAATTTGACAAGACCATCTTTTCTTTTGGCTTTAGTATGCAATGAGTTTGATAAGTGTGTCTATGCCAAGGTTAAAGGTGATGCTTGTATCATTCTCTGCCTGTATGTAGATGATATCCTTCTATTTGGAACTTCAATTAGGATTGTGAATGAGACTAAATCCTTCTTGAGATTTGGGAGTAGCAAATGTGATTTTTGGCCTAAACTGATTCGTTCAGCAGTTGAAGGGATAGCAATTTCTCAATCTCACTATATTGAGAAAGGCTTAGAGAAATTTGGCTATCAAAATTGTAAATCTGTAAGTGTTGAACCACTCACACATATTTATCCTTATGTTTTGATGATAACTAAAACTCATAGATATCTTTAATATATTTAATATCAGTTTTCTCTCATAAATATATTTAATAATATTTTTCATGCTAATTTATGTCTAGAAATAAAATAATTTAAATCGCTTCAAAAAGATTTGCATTGAATTGTTACTTCGTCATCTGAAGTTTAACTACGTCATATATTAAGCTAATTTCGTCATATGCAAAACTTCACTTCATCATATGCGAAGCTCACTTTGTCATATACGAAGTCATATATGATGTACCACTTTGACTGACAGTGTTATATTATGGACCAGCCAAAGTTTCACGTTCGACTGACAACGTTATATTTTGGACCAGCTGAAGTTCCACTTTGACTGACTGTGTTATTTTTCTGGATCATCCGAAGTTCCTCTTCGGGTGACTGCGCTATTTTTTGTACCAGCCGAAGTCCCACTTTGACTGACTGCTTGATACTCTTAGCAGTCGTAAGTGCGATTTCGACTGAGACTCTTAGCAGTCGAAGTTTGTATCTTAACCAGTCGAAGTTTCAATAGATGATCGATTACTAACCAAGTGTTCTGATTGGTGTTAAGTTTCATTTTAATTAGTGTTTAGAGCTTCTATTGATTGGTGAACAATTGACCTATAACATATCGATTGGTGTTATAATGATCCGATTGGTGTTATAAATACTATATTTTATTGATTGGTGACCAAATGACTTTAATATCATTTCAATTGATGTTGCTTACATATCGATTGGTGTTTATATGTTTTTAAACACATCGATTGACTTTCAAAATATCTTTGGCGCCCAATGAAATATCAAATGTACCTCATATGTTTAAAGTATTATTTTCTGTTTGACTGAAGATCCCTTTTTGTTGACTCATAAGATTTCTTCTTTCTTGCTAGATAGAAAAGCACCTCCTTGAAGTTACAAGCTGTTAGTAGGAAACATTGACAAAAAGCAAAAGAGGTATGGTCTATCTGACAGAAGATTTCTCTAGTGTAACATGCATTTATTGCCTGTAGAAACAACGTTGGAACTTGCTATTGACAAACTTGGACGTGCATATGCTGGAAAATTTTCTTCCATTCCATGTATCTGGTAGACACATTGCAGGCATCTGTTAGACACAAAGAAAGCAGTAGCAGAAGCAGAAGAGAAAGAAGAAGGTGAAGAGGAAAATCTCCAACAATTACATCCTTTAACGACCCTCTTCAGCCACTCTATAAAGATGATGAGTTTGAAGATAAAAAGCAAAGCTTTCCTGAAGATCTATCTAAAAGAGTGTACATCCAGTGATGAACCAAAACAACACATACACTCCAAGTAAAGAGAGAAAAAGGTCAAGCCCATTCAAGAAGAAGATTGCGCCTAAGCAAAAGCCATCTGAAGCCTTCTTACAGTTAAGCTTTTTCTTCTCTTTCCTCTCTCAGTGATACATTGTATATCTGAGGGAGAGACAGACAGGTAAGAGTTTGTGCCTTTTAGTGTTCATCTTGTGTAACTCTCAGCAGGTTCCTTATTTTCTTAAGAAAGACTTGTGCCCGACTGTAAGACTGTACACAGTGTTTCTCTTCATTTGAAGAGAAGGCTTATTGTGCAAGCGTTCCCCTTTGTTAGAAGGGAAGACCAGCTTGTGTCTAGTGGTGTGACCATCTGGAGGTCTGTATCAATGAGTTGTTTCTTAGCTCGTAAGAGAAGCATCCGGCTAAGGTGAAACACTGGGCTGCCTTCTTGCCCGGAAAGAGAAGAACACCAGCAGGGTTATGTGGTATATCCTTGGGGGGATTGTACCACGGTTAGTGAAATCGCAAGAGTTGCATGGGGACTAGACGTAGGTCTTCCATTGGGGAAGTATCAAACTAGGATAAATTCCTTATTTTCTTGTGTGTGATTACGTCCGCACTGCTACTCTTTATCGCACATGATTATATTCACTAACCAAAGTTTTGAAGTGGTGATTTTACTTTCAGATTTTTATTTATCCTATTCACCCCCCTCTAGGTAAACCTTGCTTCCGTAAGTGGGCCAATAGTAAGCACTCCATATGATCCATCTAAAACGTACTACAAGAACAAGAGTTGTGTTCCAGTGTCTCAACTCAGGTATTCCCAATCATAGAAACTTAATGTATCTTGCAAATTTTACTAGGCCTGACATTTCATATGCAATGACTAGATTCAATAGATATACCAAATGACTTGATCATACTTACTGGAAGGGCTTGGATAGAGTACTGAGGTACCTTAAGGGAACTATTTCCTTAGGCTTGCATTGTGGGAATTACCATGTTGTATTAGAAGGGTATAGTGATGCAAGCTGAATAGCCCAAAACTTAGAGAGTAACAATGTTTCAGAAAATGTCTTTACCGTGGAAGTGGTGCTATTGCATGGGGTTTGCAAAACAAACTATTTTGTCTCGGTCTACTTTTGAGGCTGAGCTATGTGCTTTGGACACTACTAGAACTGAGGTTGAGTGGATCATGGGACTTTTATTTGAACTCCCTCTGATGGGAAAGTTCATTCCTACAATCTCGGTGCATTGTGATAGCATGACCACAATTGTAAATATCAGAAATTCAAAGTACAAATAAAGGAGACATGTTCCAGTTAGATTGAAATTTGTGAGGGAACTTGTGTCTCAAGGTATGATTGTTGTTGATTTTGTTGGTACCAAGGATAATACAATAGATTCACTAACAAATGGACTTGATAGAAATCAAGTTTAGAAATCCAAATTGGGGATGGGACTGAAACCCATTGAGAATTCTTCTATGACAGCAACCCAAGCTAACTGAGTGGAGATCCTACAAAGTAGGTTTAATGTGGTAACAAGAAGCTATGGGGAGAATTAAGTGGCAGTTTGCATTAAGTTGGTACTTATGTATCCGTGTGTCTCTCCCCTTACAATATGCTTAAAGTGTTTGTATTGCAAGTAAAGGAATAGTTTTGTTAAACTTTGAATGGGTTCAAGCCTATATTGGCAAGATGTTTGCAATGCATCCTTGGAGAAGCCCACCTATGTGACTGTGACTGTGAGGCTGCAGTTAAGGGAAGTGGGTTCTTCCTTAATAGCACTCATGATTCAGGATTAGGGTGCATGGTCGTAAAAGCACCAACCCTGAAGATGATGACCATAACCTATGTTATGTTGTTATCAAGTTAAACCTCTGCATCCAAGAATCAAGTTCATAAATTTCATTGGGGGTACGATTTGATAAGTAAGATAATGGTTCAAACTCGAAAGGTACCTTTGTAATAGCGCGATTGTTCGGATCTGGTTTAACGGGTTGTGTGTGTGGTGCTCTTGACCAAGAGATGGTCATTGTCGACTTAATCTTGATATACGTGCGTCAATAATTTAGGATATTTACGTTCTAGAGCCAGCATATTTTTCTAAGAATTATGGTGTTTTCGGATTTCAATTCCGTTACTGAATTCTGGTGGCGCCTGTCAGAGTGCGCACATCTGAAGACAGTACTGAGATTACTGTAATAATGTAGAAATATCTCTAAATAAAGATAATCAGGTTTCTAGTAAATATTAGGTGTTTTGTGAAAATCAGATTTTTTCTATTTTTTTCTATATCATATTATTATTTTGGTATTAAATTTTGGGGTGTTACAATTCCTCCCCACTAAGAAAAGAGTTGGTCCTCCAACTCCATGACTAGTTTGGATGGATCACAAGGATTATGTTTTAGCCTTTTAAATTTTATTTAGTCTAGATTAGTCTTACCAATCTTGTCATGATTATTATGTTATACGACGTGTACACCCTCTATATATATATTGTTGTCATGACAATGTCAGTTGATGGGGATCTTAATATTTGCATTTTTAGATATTAAAGAGCCATGTTGTGATCATGGGTTCAATTAGATGCAACATTCACTATGTTCTTTATTTCTAGTAGTAGTATATTAAGTATTGAGCAGATCCTATAATAGCATATCACACTTAAGGTCTCCCCCACCAAGGAATAACCTTAATTCTCAGAGAGTTATATGGAACATATTCCTTGAAAAGGGAAATAAAGCATGACAAGAATGGTGAATATTGAAAATATGATGATAGACAACAAAGATTTTATTTATCACATAAGGTTTCTAGTACAGAACTGTATAATCATCCTCACAAAATTACGTTGTTTGGCAAAACTTACTAAGCTCTGACATACTATAACAACTAAACTCAAGCATTTCTCACTATACTCTAGTCCTATTGACTTATACATAAAGTTACTTCTAATAGCCTCAGTCAATTCTCCTTATGGCTTAACGTCTTCCTAAACTCTTGTCATTGTTCTGAGGTGGTACAGGACATTTTAAGATCCGATGCTTTAGACTTCCACACCTCAAACATGCTCCTTGTCTCCACCAACAATTTTATTTAATATTGCCCGATTGTGACAACATGCACAAGCTTCCTTAAGTTGTGCCTCAACATTCTCTTGCCCATTGGCCTTCTTGATCTTTTTGCTCTTCTTGTTCCTCTTTACCATCTTATTGCCAGTTGTTTCTCTGTTACTAGAGGGAACTGTTCTCTTCCGTATAGATACTAATACTCACTGTTTCTTGGGGGTTTGCACTTCTAATATTTCCATGCAGTTCCATTTCCCTTGATCACTGACTGAAACTACTCGTTCCAAGGACTGAGCAAGGTTGTTCATTGCATATTGAACCTCTCTAATGTGTTTCTTCTCACATCACGCTGGGCTGAGCAAACAAATTTAAGTTTAGTTAATCAATCATGCAGTTTAAAACTCAGCTTTTCTAACTAATACTATTAGTACAATTGTTGCTGTGTGTATCTAGTTACTTGATACATTGACCTTCGTGATTAAATGATGTCTTTTCCTTATAGGATTTTGAGATATGACAGATGATTTATGTGTGTCCCTGGCTTTGTGGATGTCATAAATCAAGCAAAATGTAATAAATATCTAACATAAGTATTTTATAACAAAAGAAAATTAGAAAGTCAAAAGCTCTTTTTAGTGTGTTGACTCTGGTTACTTCATAGGTCGAACACAAATAACACTGAGTGAGCTACTGAAGTTTGGTGATGCATATGAGTCACTCTATTCAAAGGATAGGTCGATGCTTGATGGATTTCCTATAGCGCGGAAGTTCAAAGTATCACCTTAGGTTGACACTACATGGAGATCAGGTTGACACTGATCAAGTTTCTAGTTAACGCTTAGAGAAAACTACTGCTTGAGGTCGACTCCAAATGAAGGTTAGGTCGACTCTAGAAAGCATGAAGTTGACTCTACTGAAACTTTCTTTACTGATCCAAGTCAAGTTGTTAGAGGAACCTCACTTGGTTTAGTGAGGGGTGGATGTAGGTCTCCACACAAGAGTTGAACCGCCATAAAAATTTTGCTTGCTTTATGTGGTTTGAAGAGCACCGACTACACTATTTCACTTGATTTGATCATAGTCTTGACCTCTTAAATTTTAATTGATCAATATCTATTCACTTACCTCTAGATATTCATTTCATACACAACACCATCTATATCCAACTTTACTTATCTAGCTTAACCTCAGGCTTTCTACCCATCCTCACAGGTCACTAAAGGATGTTGAAGACCAATAACTCTAAAGTATTTGGATCCTCAACCGATGCTTTGATACCATTCTGTCACGTCCCGACATTTAATATATCTATAAATGTCGTAACGTGAACGAATAAGAAATCAAGAGTAAAATTTTGAACTTTTCAAACAGAAATTGCTCAGGGGCTTCACTAAATAAAAAATTAATTAACTGTCATTCTACAGATATTACATGATTCTCAATTTACAACTCAAAGGTAAACGCCATAAAGGTTGATCTCTCAGCACACAAATCCCGATGTCCCGCCTTCTAGAACTGTAGATTACCTGAGAAAAAGTAGGTATGAGCACTCTTGCTCAGTAGGATTTATCCTCCAAAATCAAGGAATATAAAAGTTTACTCAAGGATAATTGAGGTGCAAGAAGGCAGTAAGTACTGGTTACAAGTAATGAAAAATGATACAAATCAAATCATAGATGAAGTGAACCATGATTATCAAATAGTAACAAGCATGAAGTAATATGCCAATAAACTGACATAAGGTGGCCATCAATGAAATAGCAAAGCACGAGTGTATATGATCAATAACTCAGAAGGAAATAGAGAAAGTGTATGTGTAGAGATTCCCTATCCACTCCTCAAGCAAGTATTAAACAATCATGTTTCAACATAGTTCATGGAAATGTTGACCAATCTAGCATGTAGTGGTGTCATACCAAACACCATAGAGATCCATACCGCTCTGCATAGATTAAACGAATTTGGGTGCTCCTCCTGGGACTGGATCTGCCACATTTGTACTGGCATTAAATCAAGAGAGAGTCCGAAAACCCAAAGGTACATCATCCCATTTCCAATTCTGATATACATACATGGTACTTGGGCACTCATCAAGAGTAAAACAATATCACAGGAAGCAAGATTCTAAGAGTTAATGCTCAAAGATATCCAGAAGGTATAAGAATCAAAATAGTCTAGGATGTCCAAGAATAATCCAAAGATGGATATAAATGATGATTAAATGATTCACCTCAGTGGTATAATAGTTTAGAATCCAAGGAAATGAGAAAGGTAACTTGTTTGAACAATACAAGAGTGTGACACCTCTGACTAGAAAAGGAATGGTTCATGTTGGAACCACAGACTAGTGGTTGTCGACAGCCACTGGTTGGCTGTCAACAACTACTGGTCCATCCAGAACTGAATTCTGGAACCTGACCTTTATCTGTCAACAGTTACTGGCTGGCCGTCGATAAATGGATTCTATCTGTCAATAGCTAGGTCCTGTCTGTCAACATCTACTGGTGTTCTGAAATTCTGGGTTCTAGAAGCAAGGTACCTATCGACATTTGAGTTTTATGTCGACAGTCGCAGGTAATCTTCAAAAATGGTTTAACATCAACTTAGAAGATTCTTCTAAGAGTTCCTACTATTCTATGAAGGATCAAACAACATATAGTGAATCTTATATACAATTCTTGACACATCTTTCATGGAGAAAGAGATAGAACAAAAAGGAAATCTTTACAGTATGGATAATATGGAAAAAACTTATGCTAGGAAGGTTCTGTAGATATAACTTCTTTGAAGAGAGTCTTCCTTGCATTTAGTGAAAAGTCTACATCAAGTGCACATGAACAACAACTATAGACATGAGCATAGCTAAAAGAAACATGATCATAGTGAATAAGAAAGACATTCCTAATGGTTTTTACTGAACACAGGCTGAGGTATGATCATGGTAAGCACTTAGACTTATGGTTCTAACAGGAGAAGGAGATGAGGAAGGGGATCCTACAAAACATGGAACAAAAAAAGAAATATGGGTCAAATAGGAAACATGAGTTTATACAGATGAAGAGACTACAAGCATGTAAATAGAAATATGGAGAGGAATCGTAGGGAGGAACCTACTTAGCCAAAGAGGAATGCAAATCCTCCTCTTCTCTTCAACAAAGGAACCAGTAGCAGTAGTAGCAGTTGTAGCAGTAGCAACTGCAACAAGAGTAGTAGCAGGAGTCGCAGCAATAGTAGCTATAGCAGGAGCAGCAGCAGCAGCTACAGTAGGAGCAGCAACGGTCATAGCAGCAGTTGTAGTAGCAGCAATTGCAGTAGCAGCAACAATAATAGCAGCAGCAGCAGGAGTCGAAGCAGCAGTATGGCAGCAGCAATGGCAGCACAAGAAGAAGAAAACTCTTGTGGGAGCAACCAAGGGAGTTTATATAAGCCTTGGGATTACATGCATGGTTGGCACGTCATCCCCCCCCCCCCCCACCTGCCACTGTAAACACCCACGCGTTGAGGTAAAAACCTCCTACTCTCCCTTCATAGCCATGTTCACAGTGAAAGGTTTTTACTGCCAACACATAATATGAGACGTGTAACCCATTTAAACAAAGAGGAAAAGGCCTTACGTAGCCAAGGTTACGTAAGCAAATATTTCTAAGAAAATGGGTTGCGTAAATAGGTAATAATTCATCTAGGCCCTTTGTCCTTATATATTTGTATCCAAATGATATCCAATTAAGTTGAAATTTCAAATATAAGCTAATTGAAAGGTTTTACAAATTATGGTTATTTTAGTTTAATTTTTGGAATTAATTTTTCACCTAGCAAAAATTACCCCGAAAATCATTGTGTCGACTTAATCTTGATATCCGTGCGTCAATAATTCAGGATATTTATGTTTCTAGAACCATCATATTTTTCTAAGAATTATGGTATTTTCAGATTTCAATTCCGTTACCGAATTCTGGTGGCGTCCTATCGGAGTGCATACATCTGAAGACAGTACCAAGATTACTGTAATAATGTAGAAATATCTCTAAATAAAGATAATCAGGTTTCTAGTAATATTTAGGTGTTTTGTGAAAATCAGATTTTTTCTATTTTTTTCTATATCATATTATTATTTTGGTATTAATTTTTGGGTGTTACAATTCCTCCCCACTAAGAAAAGAGTTTGGTCCTCCAAACTCCATGACTAGTTTGGATGGATCACAAGGATATGTTTTTAGCCTTTTAAATTTTATTTAGTCTAGATTAGTCTTACCAATCTTGTCATGATTATTATGTTTACGACGTGTACACCCTTATATATATATTGTTTTCATGACAATGTCATTGATGGGGATCTTAATATTTGCATTTTTAGATATTAAAGAGCCATGTTGTGATCATGGGTTCAATTAGATGCAACATTCACTATGTTCTTTATTTCTAGTAGTAGTATATTAAGTATTGAGCAATCCTTATTAATAGCATATCACACTTAAGGTCTCCCCCACCAGGAATAACTTAATTCTCAGAGAGTTATATGGAACATATTCCTTGAAAAGGGAAATAAGCATGACAAGAATGGTGAATATTGAAAATATGATGATAGACAACAAAGATTTTATTTATCACATAAGGTTTCTAGTACAGAACGTATAATCATCCTCACAAAATTACGTTGCTTGGCAAAACTTACTAAGCTCTGACATACTATAACAACTAACTCAAGCATTTCTCACTATACTCTAGTCCTATTGACTTATACATAAATTACTTCTAATAGCCTCAGTCAATTCTCCTTATGGCTTAACGTCTTCCTAAACTCTTGTCATTGTTCTGAGGTGGTACAGGACATTTTAAGATCCGATGCTTTAGACTTCCACACCTCAAACATGCTCCTTGTCTCCACCAACAATTTTATTAATATTGCCCGATTTGTGACAACATGCACAAGCTTCCTTAAGTTGTGCCTCAACATTCTCTTGCCCATTGGCTTTCTTGATCTTTTTGCTCTTCTTGTTCCTCTTTACCATCTTATTGCCAGTTGTTTCTCTGTTACTAGAGGGAACTGTTCTCTTCCGTATAGATACTAATACTCACTGTTTCTTGGGGGTTTGCACTTCTAATATTTCCATGCAGTTCCATTTTCCCTTGATCACTGACTGAAACTACTCGTTCCAAGGACTGAGCAAGGTTGTTCATTGCATATTGAACCTCTCTCTAATGTGTTTCTTCTCCCATCACGCTGGGCTGAGCAAACAAATTTAAGTTTAGTTAATCAATCATGCAGTTTAAAACTCAGCTTTTCTAACTAATACTATTAGTACAATTGTTGCTGTGTGTATCTAGTTACTTGATACATTGACCTTCGTGATTAAATGATGTCTTTTCCTTATAGGATTTTGAGATATGACAGATGATTTATGTTGTGTCCCTGGCTTTGTGGATGTCATAAATCAAGCAAAATGTAATAAATATCTAACACAAGTATTTTATAACAAAAGAAAATTTAGAAAGTCAAAAGCTCTTTTTAGTGTGTTGACTCTGGTTACTTCATAGGTCGACACACAAATAACACTGAGTGAGCTACTGAAGTTTGGTGATGCATATGAGTCAACTCTATTCAAAGGATAGGTCGATGCTTGATGGATTTCCTATAGCGCGGAAGTTCAAAGTATCACCTTAGGTTGACACTACATGGAGATCAGGTTGACACTGATCAAGTTTCTAGTTAACGCTTAGAGAAAACTACTGCTTGAGGTCGACTCCAAATGAAGGTTAGGTCGACTCTAGAAAGCATGAAGTTGACTCTACTGAAACTTTCTTTACTGATCCAAGTCAAGTTGTTAGAGGAACCTCACTTGGTTTAGTGAGGGGTGGATGTAGTCTCCACACAAGAGTTGAACCGCCATAAAAATTTTGCTTGCTTTATGTGGTTTGAAGAGCACCGACTACACTATTTCACTTGATTTGATCATAGTCTTGACCTCTTAAATTTTAATTGATCAATATCTATTCACTTACCTCTAGATATTCATTTCATACACAACACCATCTATATCCAACTTTACTATCTAGCTTAACCTCAGGCTTTCTACTACCATCCTCACAGGTCACTAAAGGATGTTGAAGACCAATAACTCTAAAGTATTTGGATCCTCAACCGATGCTTTGATACCATTCTGTCACGTCCCGACATTTAATATATCTATAAATGTCGTAACGTGAACGAATAAGAAATCAAGAGTAAAATTTTGAACTTTTCACAGAAATTGCTCAGGGGCTTCACTAAATAAAATTATTAACTGTCATTCTACAGATATTACATGATTCTCAATTTACAACTCAAAGGTAAACGCCATAAAGGTTGATCTCTCAGCACACAAATCCCGATGTCCCGCCTTCTAGAACTGTAGATTACCTGAGAAAAAGTAGGTATGAGCACTCTTGCTCAGTAGGATTTATCCTCCAAAATCAAGGAATATAAAAGTTTACTCAGATAATTGAGGTGCAAGAAGGCAGTAAGTACTGTTTACAGTAATGAAAAATGATACAAATCAAATCATAGATGAAGTGAACCATGATTATCAATAGTAATAACAAGCATGAGTAATATGCCAATAAACTGACATAAGGTGGCCATCAATGAAATAGCAAAGCACGAGTGTATATGATCAATAACTCAGAAGGAAATAGAGAAAGTGTATGTGTAGAGATTCCCTATCCACTCCTCAAGCAAGTATTAAACAATCATGTTTCAACATAGTTCATGAAATGTTGACCAATCTAGCATGTAGTGGTGTCATACCAACACCATAGAGACCATACCGCTCTGCATAGATTAAAATTTGGGTGCTCCTCCTGGGACTGGATCTCTGCCACATTTGTTACTGGCATTAAATCAAGAGAGAGTCCGAAAACCCAAAGGTACATCATCCCATTTCCAATTCTGATATACATACATGGTACTTGGGCACTCATCAAGAGTAAAACAATATCACAGGAAGCAAGATTCTAAGATTAATGCTCAAAGATATCCAGAAGGTATAAGAATCAAAATAGTCTAGGATGTCCAAGAATAATCCAAAGATGGATATAAATGATGATTAAATGATTCACCTCAGTGGTATAATAGTTTAGAATCCAAGGAAATGAGAAAGGTAACTTGTTTGAACAATACAAGAGTGTGACACCTCTGACTAAAAAGGAATGGTTCATGTTGGAACCACAGACTAGTGTTTGTCGACAGCCACTGGTTGGCTGTCACAACTACTGGTCCATCCAGAACTGAATTCTGGAACCTGACCTTTATCTGTCAACAGTTACTGGCTGGCCGTCGATAAATGGATTCTATCTGTCAATAGCTAGGTCCTGTCTGTCAACATCTACTGGTTGTTCTGAAATTCTGGGTTCTAGAAGCAAGGTACCTATCGACATTTGAGTTTTATCTGTCGACAGTCGCAGGTTAATCTTCCAAAAATGGTTTAACATCAACTTAGAAGATTCTTCTAAGAGTTCCTACTATTCTATGAAGGATCAAACAACATATAGTGAATCTTATATACAATTCTTGACACATCTTTCATGGAGAAAGAGATAGAACAAAAAGGAAATCTTTACAGTATGGATAATATGGAAAAAACTTATGCTAGGAAGGTTCTGTAGATATAACTTCTTTGAAGAGTCTTCCTTGCATTTAGTGAAAAGTCTACATCAAGTGCACATGAACAACAACTATAGACATGAGCATAGCTAAAAGAAACATGATCATAGTGAATAAGAAAGACATTCCTAATGGTTTTTACTGAACACAGGCTGAGGTATGATCATGGTAAGCACTTAGACTTATGGTTCTAACAGAGAAGAGATGAGGAAGGGGATCCTACAAAACATGGAACAAAAAAAAAGAAATATGGGTCAAATAGGAAACATGAGTTTATACAGATGAAGAGACTACAAGCATGTAAATAGAAATATGGAGAGGAATCGTAGGGAGGAACCTACTTAGCCAAAGAGGAATGCAAATCCTCCTCTTCTCTTCAACAAAGGAACCAGTAGCATAGTAGCATTGTAGCAGTAGCAACTGCAACAAGAGTAGTAGCAGGAGTCGCAGCAATAGTAGCTATAGCAGAGCAGCAGCAGCAGCTACAGTAGGAGCAGCAACGGTCATAGCAGCAGTTGTAGTAGCAGCAATTGCAGTAGCAGCAACATAATAGCAGCAGCAGCAGGAGTCGAAGCAGCAGTATGGCAGCAGCAATGGCAGCACAAGAAGAAGAAAACTCTTGTGGGCAACCAGGGAGTTTATATAAGCCTTGGGATTACATGCATGGTTGGCACGTCATCCCCCCCCCCCCCCAACCTGCCACTGTAAACACCCACGCTTGAGGTAAAAACCTCCTACTCTCCCTTCATAGCCATGTTCACAGTGAAAGGTTTTTACTGCCAACACATAATATGAGACGTGTAACCCATTTAAACAAAGAGGAAAAGGCCTTACGTAGCCAAGGTTACGTAAGCAAATATTTCTAAGAAAATGTGTTGCGTAAATAGGTAATAATTCATCTAGGCCCTTTCCCTTATATATTTGTATCCAAATGATATCCAATTAAGTTGAAATTTCAAATATAAGCTAATTGAAAGGTTTTACAAATTATGGTTATTTTAGTTTAATTTTTGGAATTAATTTTTCACCTAGCAAAAATTACCCCGAAAATCATTGTGTCGACTTAATCTTGATATCCGTGCGTCAATAATTCAGGATATTTATGTTTCTCTAGAACCATCATATTTTTCTAAGAATTATGGTATTTTCAGATTCAATTCGTTAACCGAATTCTGTGGCGTTCCTATCGGAGTGCATACATCTGAAGACAGTACCAAGATTACTGTAATAATGTAGAATATCTCTAAAATAAAATAATCAGGTTTGTAGTAAATATTAGGTGTTTTGTGAAAATAAAAAATTTTCTAATTTTTTTTCTATATCATATTATTATTTTGGTATTAAATTTAGGGTGTTACAACTGAGGGGTTTTCCGGCGTTCCAACTCCCTGGTGGTTCGTACGGCGCGGGTGGGTTCCACACGAGGATGGCGTCTGAAGCGTGGACACACCAACGATGAGGTGTTCTTCACGTTCATCGGACTCATTCAGTTGGTAGGGAGACTTCCCTCCCGTTTATTTGATTATGAATGGTTTAAAGGGTGGAAAGCATGTATGGGTGGTTTGCCATGCTATGACTATCATGTTTATTGCTTTAGTTGGGCATTTGTATCAGATATGTGTGGGTTTTCTGGTGGTGATGGTGGGTTTGGCCTGTGAGCTGAACTCATTGTCACATTTGAAAAGAGACGTGGTGCACCGTCGCGTTCATGGTATGAACGTGATGCCATGCATCGTCGCGTTTCTGATTTTGTCTAGTGTGTTGTGGCCGTGGTTTGGATGCGACCACTCGACCCGTCGCGTTCAAGACGTTCTTCTTGAACGCGACGGTGTGGTCTGTCGTGATTCGGTGTAACGTTTAGTGTGGTCCTTATCGTGACGTATCGTTCCATCATGATTTGGAAGTTGACTGTTTTAGTTGATTGGTTGAGCATGAAGGCGACGTGTCGGGCTGTCGCGATATGATCGCGACACTGGGTGTAACGTCGCGCGTTTTTCGGATCCCCGTGGATCCAGGTTTAGCGGGTTTGGTGGCCAATGTGTGGCCCATTAGCTTGCGTGTTTCTTATTGGATCCTTACCGGGCTTAGTTATGGATCTTGTTTCGTGCGCTGGACATCAACAGTAGGTTGGCGTCCAGGTGTGTGACGTCGACTGTGTGTTGGTGGCAATGGTGTTGCCGTTAACATGTTTTTTGCGTCCATCGATGTGGACGTCTATCATTTATTTTAATGGGTTTTATTGCATGAACTTGGCGTCGAGCGATGTGGACGCCTAGTCGTGGCGGTTTTGGTCAGCGGCGCAGAGGTTGACGTTAACCTGATGCGCCTGTGTTTTTAGGAGAACCCGAGCCTTCTTCTTTCCCCACCTTCTCCTCCTTTCCCCCACCTGTATCCTTGTGCCTCTTCACTACTTTCGGCGGTCGACGGGAGTACGTGAGAAGGCCGTGATGCGCGCAGCAGCGGCAGATCAGGCGGGGAATGACGGATTGAAGGGCGGTATTCGCGGGAAGCTCCTGGGGTTTCAGCACGATTAAGGTTCTTTAGGAGTTTGTTTGCGTTTCTGAGGTAGGGACTGGACCCCTTGACTTCTCCTGTTTGATTTGTCATGCTCTGTTTGCATGGATTGTTTGTTAATTGTGTTTTTGGAAAAAGGGTTACCATGTTGAGAGATTGGGTGGTTTGATCGATCCAAGTGTTGGATCTTGCTTTTCCGGTTTAATTATGGTACACAGATGTAAGGGTAAGTGTTTCCCTTGTTTTTCTATTGTTTTTATGGCTAGATTGCCCGTGTGATTGGCCTAAGGCTATTTTTGTGTGTTCTGTGTGGGTTCTGTAGTGAAGATCTTGACGTCAACATCGGTTGACGCTGAGTTCTTCATTGGGAGATTAACGGCTAGGTATCTAGCCGTTGATTGTGGGTAAACGGCCAGGTGGTGGTCGCTTACTTGGTATTGACAGCAAGAGACATTGTCGTCTATATACTTTGGACGACAATCGATGTTGCCGCCAACAGTGTGTTCACGGTGTTTTTGTTGTATGTGTTGTGGTGTATTAACACCTGTGGTGCTTCTAGAGCATAGGGCTTTTGAGGTCAGCTTACTGGCTATGTAGTTTACTAGTTCTTTATGTGTGTGTGTAGGATTTACTACATCCTAGCACACAAGATTAATGTGAAATATTTCGGGGTTTTGATGTCGTGCATATGGTTTGTGTATGCATGGTACATTGTACGTCATCATGTTTATTGTATATTAATTATTGTGGCTAATTCGTGGTGTTGTGGCGATGAGGTTCACGTCTGAACCTAGTCTCGATCCTCCAGAATCTTATATAGATTATTCTGGATGAATAATTAGTAAAGTACAAGTGTGATTATTATATGATTATCGTGGTCAGTGTTTAGTGTGACCTCCACTGTCACTTTGTGACCGATGATAGGCGAGGTATATTATTAATGTGGTTTATGTGTGTGATTGTGTAGGTTAGCTTGTAAGTCACCGGGTGACTGGAACAAGCTATTCCTAACATATGTACCGTGATCGGTAACAAAAAGTGGTTGTGAATATATCACGATTTGAGTTTGCCGAGTGTGGTGGTCCGGCGCCTATTCCGGAATGTCTCTCTAGTCGGGTACCCCAGGTTCTTTGTGAGCCAGGCACGTGTGTTTGTTGTGCTCGGGGTTTGTCCGGTACAGTGTGGTACCGTCGAGGTCTGTGTCGTCTTCTGGACACCCTCACTCCTGTGTTTGAGTTGTACGTCCGGCTGAGGGAAAGACGACAGTAGGGCAGCGGCTTGTGTTTGTGGGTGTGTAGTCGCTTGTAGCACGCTCGTGGTTGGGGTACGGACACCAGTAGATGTACTGGTCCCCAGCTAGTCCTATTCCAGTGCCTCACTTTAGGGTGCTCGGCCAGAGACCCTAGAGGTGCCAGGCATGGACCTGCAGCTGTGTGTCTGCAGGTGTGGGTTGGTTGGTCTCCACAGTGTTTGACTTGTTCTCGTGGAGCGGCAGTTGGACCTTTCGTCCGTGACTACGAGACTGAGAGGGTGTCTTGTGTTGTGTTGTCCGGGTGGATACTGGCCTGATCAGCCAGTAGTCTGTTCTCGTGTGGTGGCGTCGTTCCTTTCCGACTCGAGCTTGGTTACTTGTCGTGGTTTGTGAGTTAGTGACTCATAGTCGAGGTTTGACGTTCGAGGTGTGCCTGGTGTTGGCACAGTTGTGACTGTGGTTGTGGCTTGTGGAGTGCCCGAGTGGTGGCATAGTTTTGGTGTGATTGGTGAGTATTGACTCATTAAAATGGGTTTAGCTCGCTATCGTGTGCCCTTACGACACTGGTTTACTTGTGGTTTCCGTGCTGGTGCCTTGTGGTAATAGGTACCCGTACCCTTTGTGGATAGTGGTTTGTAATGGTACGTTGTGTACCAGTCTTTTCAGGTGTTGAAGTGGTGGTCGTGTGGTGTGACCTTCCACTTGTTGTGTTTTACCGCTTTATGGGTAAGCTTCTGATTATGGTTTAGTATGTGATGGATTGGCACCGTGGTAGCCAGTCCTGTTACTTAGGTGTGATATTCGATACATCGTGGTTTAAGGGTATAAAAGATTAGCTCTTGGTTAGCAATCCTATTACCCGTGTGTTGAAGGCTTGCAGTGAAGCTAGTAGCTTAGGCAATGCTTGCCTGTGCGGCTTGCAGCTTAGGCGACCATTTATTAAGATGGTGTGCCTGTGAAGCTTGTGATCTAGGTTTTACAGTTGTTTGGCAGACTAGTGGCGTTGAACTAGTTCTGCTATTTCTCTCTGTTTTGAGATTTGCATTAATTGATGTTATGAGTTTAGATTATGTTTTAACTGTTGTTAATTATGTATGCGGTGAGCGTGATATGGTTTGACTTTTAGTGTTGCCAGTGAGACCCTCTGGGGTTGAGGTTCTTCAGTGTTGTGTGTGAGGTTTTTGGTGGTTCCCCTACTGAGCCTGTGACTTGTTGAGGCTCATTCCCCTACAGTTCTTTTCAGGGCTTGCCGTGTGGTTGGCTTGCAGTGGCGTTATGGCAGACTTGTACCACCGTAGTAGTATAGTAGTTAGTGTTGTGTGAGCTTGTGCTCCCTCGGGGTATGCCCCAGGTAGTTGTACTTTTTAATTGGACATGTAATGATGTAATGGGACAGTTGTAAATTGTTATATGCAGGTATGAGCACATGTACTTTCTTGTGTCTTATACTGTGTAGTTGTCTTTTATATTCTTACTGGACAGTCGTGTGAGCTATCCCTTGCGAGACTTCGGTCTGTTCGCGGGAGGCGGATCTGGATATGGAGCCTTAATGGGCATAAATATCCATGGCCGTCACACTGGGCCCTGTCGCGTTAAGGTTTTAAATTGCGTCTAGATAGGTCATCGCAATTTGAAAGGCGACATTTGTGTCCGTCGCATTTTAGCTTCTGTGATCGGGCTGTAGTGGCTGGGCAGTGAGGTCCCAGTGTGGACTTAGCCCTAGTTATTTGGTGTTATTTAAAGTGGTTTAAGTCGATTAATGTTAGTAAAGCATGAGTAGGGTTTAAAGTATTAGTGTATGAATAATTAATGATTTATGTAACTTATGTTAAGATTATTATTGAATTAAGATAAGTGGTTAATGTTTGTTGTGGTTCAGTGTTGCCATGGAGGTCATGAGATGACCAATGATAGCTGGCAAGGTTATTATGTATTACTGTGGTTCATGTATGTATAGGTGTATGGTTGCTCAGAGGTCACACGTTGACCATTGACAAGCTGATTATGATGCATGTGTACCATGGTTTATAGGTAAAGGTTGTATAGGTATGTATCGTGGGTTGTGTCCTTACCGAGTTTAGTGGTCCGGCGCCTATTCGGAATGCCTCTTCAGTCGGGTACCCCAGGTTCTGTGTGAGTTAGGCACGTGTGTTTGTTGTGCTCGGGGAGTGTCCCGATACGGTGTGTACCACTGAGGTCTGAGTTGTCTTCCTGGACACCCTCACTTCTGTGTTTGAGTTGTACGTCCGGCTAAGGAAAAGACTACAGGGGGCAGCGACTTGTGTTTGTGGGTGTGCAGTCGCTTGTAGCGCACTCGTGGTTGGGGGGACGGACACCAGTAGACGTACTCGTTTTCAGCTAGTCCTGTGTTTCTCGTGCCTCACTTTAGGGAGCTCGGGCCGGAGTCCCTAAAGGTGCCAGGCATGGACCTGCAGCTGTGTGGTCTGCAGGTGTGGTGTTGGTTGGTCTCCACTGCTGGTTGGTTTGCTTTGTGTGTTTGTGGAGCGGTAGATGGACTGAGTAGTCCGTGGCTACAAGACTGAGAGGTGGTTCTTGTGCTGTGTTGTCCGGGTTGGATACTGGCATCATGAATCAGTAGTCTATTTCTGTGTGGTGGCGTCATTCCTTTTCTGACTCGTGTTTTACCACTGGTTACGGGTTGTGTGTAGTGACTCGCTGATTAAGGTTTTACTCGTTAGAGTGTGCCTTAGTGGTGGCACCGTTGTGGTTCCATGGTGGTACCTTGTGGTAGTAGATACATGTACCCTTTGTGGGTAGCTTTGTGTTGTGGTACATCAGGTACCAGCCTCTTCAGGTGTTGAGGTGAGCTTGTGTTTCGTGGAGGTCGTGTGGTGTGACCTTTCGCACGTTGTATTTTACCCTTCTTTGGGTAAGCTTCTGATTATGGTTTTAGTGTGTGGTGGATTGGCATGCTAATCCCAGTCCTATTGCCCTACATGGGTAGATTGCCAGTGAAGCTTGTAGCCTAGGTAGTGGTTTGCCTGTGAGGCTTGTAGCTTAGGCGACTAGTTTTTGTAGTGGTTTGACTGTGAGGCGTATGGCCTAGGCATTTCAGTTGTTGTGCGGACTAGTAGTGATGTGATAGTCCTGTTGTTCCTCTTACCTTCTGAGATTTGTGTTAGCTGATGTAATTATGTTTTAATTACTATTAATCATGATTATTGTGAGCATGTTATGGTTTGGCTATCGGTGTTGCCAATGAGACCCTTTGGGGTTGAGGTCTCTTCAATTTTCAGGTGTTGTTTCTGGGAGGTCCCTATTGAGCCAGTGACTTGTTGATGCTCACTCCCTTACAGCTTTTTTCAGGTGTTAGCCATTTGTGTGGCTTGCGGAGGTATTGTGGCAGACTTGTACTACCAGCAGTAGAGTTAGTTATAGTTGTGTGAGCTTGTGCTCCCTCGGGATATGTCCCAAGTAGTTGTACTCTTTTCTCTGGACATGTAATAATGTATTGGGACAGTTGTACATTGTTGTATGCTGGTATGAGCACATATATTTTCTTGTGTCTTGTATAGTTGTTGTTGCCTTTTATATTCTTACTGGACACGTGTAAGATATCCCTTGCGAAACTTCGGTTTGATCGTAGGAGGTGGATTTGGATATGGAACCTTATGGGCATAAATATCCAGGGCCGTTACAACCTTTATCAAAAGCATGACTTGTTGTATATTTCTTCTGCTCTATTTTCCTCACACTCAAACATTGGATTTGTGGGGGAATGTTAGACATGAGAGATCTAAAGATTGGAATCCAAGGATTGCATGTGTGTGGGAGTTGTTCTTTGGATGGTGTGCAGCTTTAGTCCCACAATTAGAAAACCAAAGATGCTTGCATAAGCTTAAATATGGGTTCCTTTCACAACATTTGTTCTTAGGAACATGTGAAAGCCATGCAACAACCACAAGCACGTGTGGGCCAGGCCGCACGCTTGGGAATTCCAAACTTTTTGTTGCATATTTTGTTATGCCTTTTTATATTTTATTAAGGCATTGATAAAGCTTAACTCGAGAGGGGAGTTTGGGGCGGCTTGTGGTTACGAGAGTGATAGGCTCTCCTTTTTTTAGGTGTTTTAGCGTCTCTCTCAAAAAAGGGGTTTTCTCTACGTTGCGGCAGCTGCGTTCCTTGCTGGGTGCTCTGTTCTCTCGTTCTCTCACTCTATCTTTTCTTTGCTATGCGGAAGTAGATCATGTTAGGATCTCGAAGTTATCATCTAGGAGGGATCGCCTTCATGTGGAGGTTCGTACTTGTAGCTATTATATCCTGGGGAAAGATCGTTGACTCTGTCGCACTAGTATGATGAGGGCGATAACTTCTCTGAGGAGAGTCCTCGCGAGTGGCTCAACTAGTGTTCTAACTATATGTTGTTTCTGTTGATTTGTTGCACCACCATACATATGTTTTCCTTTTGGAATGGAATTGGATCTTGCCTAGACCTGTTTGACGATGTGTGTATGATGTTCATGCCGCCATGCTTTATGTTTGGAGATATGTTTATTCATATCATGTTCATTGTATTTCCTACGCAGGATCAACCCCACTACAAGAGTCTAGATGATGGTTTGGAAGGGGAATCAAAAGTACTATCGAAATGGCATCTAGGATGCATCCCTAATGCGTGGAGGACCCATGACAGTCAATGACTATGTGTCATCCTTCTCCAGCCAAAGGAACGATGATATGGCGAACATCTCTTTTACCCCATCAGACACCACCTTATTGCAGAGAATGGTCTTATATTACATAAGAGCTATCTGGCTCTTCTCCTTGGACACCAGCAACAGCAACTGGACATTTCTGCAGTGGTTCAGGGACCCAAGCCGCGTGACACTTATGGTGCCTATGTCCCCTCAAAGGTCTGCCAAAACACTGGCTGCTCAAGGCCGTCATGCTTCTGCTTGGAGGGCTACATATCCCCAGAGCTCAAACTCAATGGGATAGAGGGGGATTACTCTGGCGGATGAGTCAACCGATGAGCGCCGACATGCGACAGTGAAGATAGCTTCCACAAGATGGGCAACGTGGAGGTCCTCGACGAGATGGTGTACCTACAAGATGTGATAGTTGCGAGCGGCTGCGAGGCTGCCTGCCGCAACAATTACTCTTGCGTAGCCTATTCTTTTGCAAGCACCCTGTAGAGTTATCTCATCCAAAGTATTCCATGTGTGTTTGATGGGGATGATAGACGTGGTCCAGTACTCTGCGAATGGTGATGACCTCTACCTCTGCGTTCCCAATGCCAAAACTAGTATGTTGTGCTTTGTTAAGCACACCAAACCGGCGCTCTCCACCCCCTCCCCACCCCCTTGACGGAACTCTAAAGAGACCCCTCGACTCTTACCACCCCCTCCTCCACCCCTCCTCGACGGTGGTGGAGGTGAATGAGGACGTCGGCGACACCCTGTGTGTGTGTGTGTGTGTGTGTCTGTGAAGGAGGACGTCGGCGACACCCTCTCTGTGTGTGTGTAATCTGAAGGGGGGTAATGGGATTGATGACGACATATTTATACAATTTTAGATAAATTAAATGTATATTTACTAATATATTTTCATGTATGATATATTTACAAATAATTATTTAAAAATAATTTATATGAAAAAAACTTTTAAAAAAAGCTTTATTGGAGTGGCATCCTCGAGTGGCTGAAGCGTCAACTCCAATTTATGTGAGCGCTTTGATCCCACTCGATTGTTTGTTCTCCTTGAATCCTTATGGCGTGGTGGTGGGTCTCCGTCAAACATTTCCTTTAAATCTTTGTGACTTCACCTTCCTCGTTATCTCTTTCCTCCCATAAATCCCAAGGTTTTCCCCTTAAGGACAACAACTAAGTGCTGTGCAGCAGATCACACAGTCGTTTTCTCCTCTCTAATTTAAAATAGAAATATGGAGGCACTTAAAATGACACTAAATATTTAAGAAGAAGGATAAAATAAGACGTCGTTATATAAGAATATGGACGATATTAAGAACAATTGTATGTACATAAAAGAAAATACTTCCCGTTTATTAAACTAGGTAATATAAGAGCAACTAATGCTGCGGAGAGAGGCTATGTTGGTGACTTTTGTGTTGTTGTTTTTTTTAATTAGTGTGGCTGTCATAGATTTAAACTTACATCTCAAGATGCAAGTTAGAGAGATTTATGTGTTTGATAACACTTATCATATATCTATTAATGTCTGAAGTGGTCAAACATTATATATTTAGACTGTTTGATAATATCTCTTAATAAATGTCTGAAACGATATCTTGTGTCTTAAATTGCCTCTTAAAAAAAGTGAGACTATGACACTTTTTTTTGGGTCCAGATCGCCTCCTCTTCTCCTCTTCCCCATCCTCTGCCACGCCGAGCTCCTCCGCCGAGATCCCAGGCGGATTCCTCTCCGCCTCTGCTACTCCTCCTCCCTTCCACCTCTCAACTGTATGTCGCCTCCGAGAGGTCGGATTCTTCGCTATCCTCGTCGTCAAGGGAGGCCCCCAGCACAGTTCTGCCATAGGCGAACGAGGTGCCGGCGGAGATTAGGCCGCCAGAGCCGAAGCCGCTGGGGTGGGAGGATGGGCCATCGAGGCCGTCGCTTCCCCTTCCGGTTTTCGACTTCAAGGAAGCACTGTATTCCGCTTGGAAGTTCTGGGTGGCGCCCCGGCTGTCCGTCGACAGCCGCGTGGACGGCAGGGGCAAGTTCTTCCCTCGAGAGATCAAGACAGCGCTGCGTGCGGGCCAATCTGGGGATAATGATGGTTCGGAGGGCCAGGACAAGCACCGGCGGTTGCTGAGTGTGGTGGCTAGGCTCATGGGGCTCGAAACCTTCCCCGACAAAGGGCGTTCCTAGGGGCGCTGTTGGGGATGGTGAGCAGTACAAGAGGGCCGAGCTGCGTCGCTCGGATTTTGAGTCGCGGGCATTGAGGGATCTTCTCCACTGCCAGTTCGTCGATGCCCACTCCTTCCATTCGCCACCTTCCCACGACCGCCCCCTCCACCCCCCCCCGGATCACCACCGCAGCCATAGCCCCAGCCTCAACAGTCTCAGCCCCCCGGCCTCCCCGCCGCCGTCGCTGTGCCCACCTCTAGTTCCCGTCCCCCCGTGGCCACCGAAGACTCATCCGCCTGTTGGTTGGGCCGCTTGCAAGAGCGGTGTTCATCATCATCTCCTTCGACGGCTGAGGGGGAGAGGAGGAGACTTCAGGCATTCACCTGCTTTTATAATGATATTTATGTGAAATAATATGGGAATATAGATGTCATTTAAGTCGATTAACAAACAACTCTTAATAAAAATCTAATATATTTTAAGTATTTATTAATTATAGATTTAGATAATAGATAGAAAATTAGATTTAGATATTTTAATAAGTGTTATCAAACACCACTTACTTTACCATTCAGCCATTCTTTTAAGTACTGCCAAACATATTACAACATGATCCAACACCAATGCAATCCCCCTTTTTTTTTTCTTTTGAAACCAAATCATATTTTTACACTTGAAATAACTCTTTTGTCTATTACTTTGGGACAAACTGAAACCAACAATAACGGGAGAAATCTTATTCAGAGTAAAAAAAAAATTGACCAACTTATTATATGCCATTATTGATCATTTGCCTTTGGAGAAACATTTAGGACTCCCCTTGGATAAGTGTCGTCCGTTCATATGGTACTACTTGAGATGACGTCTCTAATGAAGTGTGAGATTATGCTATAACGCAATGTCGTCACTGTACACTTCAGTCACTGATCACTGTTATTAGTTGTTGGTGACCAAAATTATTCGCTCGCCACCGCTGTCTAAAAGATATGGGAAAATTAATTGGGGGTCCCTGTCAGAGCCTTCTACTTTTTTCCTGGTCCCTATCAGAATACCGGTAGACGTAAAGTCCCTCCTTTTCTCAAGGTTTAATTTCCAGTCCCTGCTTTTCACACGTCACCATTTACGACCCTCCACCCACAATTTCCGTCTCCTTCGCCTCCGTCTCTTTTTCCCATTCCCGTCTTACCCTTCCCTCCTTTTTTCCATCGCTTGTTCCCCAAACGACGCTGACGCTTCGATGGCCCGTGAACTCTAATTGATGGAAGTTACATAGCGTGCGTAGAAGTGTTACAACAACCCAATAACATCACTTACAAACAACGTTCGGAGGACCGTTCTTCACACTATAAAAGGAACCCAGGGTCATACCTATCCTTCATCACAACTTCTAACGCTCTTGTTCTTCCTATCTTTCTTGCTCGTCTTCTTCCTCTTTATTCGCAGATGTCTTCATCTAAGCGTGCTCCCCAGAGGGATGGCAAGGCACCTGCCTCACCGGTGCCACCGTCGCCCCCGGCTCTACCTTTCCCGAAGACGTACAGCCCCGACTACTGGAACGGTTTTTACGTTGGGTGGACGATGGCTTTACAGAAAGTCTCTCGGCTGTACCACCACAAAGGCCTCACCAACATCCTCCCTGACATCGGCCCTAGGGCAGAACAGATCTGTTCCTCACCTTCCTCTCGTCCCTCCCCGACCCGCTCCTATTCCTCCCCTCCCGCGTCCACCGAGTAATCGGGTTAGGGAGTTTAGAATGTCTCCCTCCCCGGCCCATTCCTCCTCCTCCCCTCCCCTCCCATCCGGTCACTTCCTTCTCTCCCCTCCCCCCCCTCCATCCCGGCCTGTTCCTCCTCCTCCCATCCCCTCCCTTCTCTACTGTCCTTATTCCTCCCCTCCCGTCCCCTCACTTCTCTGCTGTCGTTCTTATTCCTCCCCTCCCCTCCCCTCTTATCTCTGTTGTCCATATTTGTCCCCTCCTATCTCGGGTTATGGATTTATATTGTAACAGTGCTTGTTTATGGAATATACCTATTTTCCTTTTATGCAGTCTTCTGTGGGCTTGTATGTGCTCTCTATGATGCGAGTATTGTAATACTAACAGGTTCCTCCGAAGCGGTCAACATGTACTGCTAACTGTAACCCCATAGCATGAACACTGTAATGAAGAAGGGCACATACTGTAACACGGGAAACTATGAATGTAATAATGTAGTTGTAGGTTTAGTTCTCGAACTGTAACCTCCTATCATGCATACTATAATGATAATATCAGCTATTGTAACAGATTTGTACGTGTACTGTAATAATGTAGTTTGTAGGTGTGTGCGGTCAAAGCTAAAGGAACGATGTACTGCTCGAACTGTAACCTCATAGCATGTATACTATAATGACAATAGGTAAGTACTGTAACAGATTTCAACTTATACTGTAATAATGTGTTCTAGAACTGTAACCGCCTATCATGTATACTAAAAAGTATAGGTAAAGACTGTAACAGGATTCTACATACACTGTAATGAGGTAAGCGTCTGGGCGCTCAAGCTGTAAGACTGTACTTCTTCAACTGTAACATAGTATCATTTATACTGTAACAACAATAGGTAAATACTGTACAACAAGTATCATTACAATGGTTAGGAATTAGTACGTGCGGCAGTTCTCCCTCAGTTGTAGACGCTATGAACGCCCTTGTCCATTGAAGTACCGTTTGATGAAGTAGGGCCATTTTTGCTCGCACTAAAGGCATGTCATCCTGACTGAAGGGCAAATCTTGAATGTCCCTACGTGCTAGACATTCCATGTATTTTCAAGTAAAAATTCCGCAGTCGTCTCCCGATCCTTGTTGTGGGCATGGGTCGGGGTAGCGTAGCGGCCATTTATCTGCATCTATGTGCTTGCCCTTCAGGTATCTTTTTAGTTCCTCCACCTGCATGAGAGAATGAACAAAAGTTCCAGCAACTTAATGTAGATTTAATGTTACTGTTACGTCTGTAACACAAGTGCTCGCGCACTGTAACGAATGTAAGCATTGTATGTAACACGCGTCACTTACATATTGTGGAATGTCAGCACGATGTTTGCTTCGTAATGAGTCGTACACGTGGAACTCTTTTTCCTTGATGTGGATGACCAAAAGAGCCCAATGGTTCGTTCCAACGTGCATGGGGAGAAGATGAGGTCGAATTCATTTGGGGCGCGATCCAATTTCCTGAAAGCGTATTCGAAATGTTCTTTCTTGCTCTTGTCGTCTCTGCAAGATTGGACATAACCCTTAAAACGGCTCCCAAATATCCAAAATTCCAAAAAATGTCCGGGTTCTCTTCACGGGGCGAAACAAGTAAGCGTTGACATAGCAGTCAATTACGACTGATTCGTTTTCCATCGCGAACAATAGCTCCTGGATGTCATGAAACGAGAGGAAATTGTCGTGTCCTTCCTCAGAGCCGTTGAACATGAACTCTCTACATGTAAGAAAACATCTTTGGTAAGAATTAAGACTGTCATCAGTAATAGATGAAACTGTAAAGATGGTAGACATATACTGTAAACATGGTAGACATATACTGTAAACATGTTTGGTCGAAACTGTAAACTCTCGTCGAAACTGTAAACATGGTAGACATATACTGTAACACGTACTTATTAATGATGCACTCATTAAGAAATCGTTCAATCAATGACTTTTCGACCACTCCTAATGCTTCCCGGGCGACGTAATCACGTCTCTCCTCTTTCTTGCCCCTTAAAGTGTGTCTGTACTCTCTTGAGAGTCAACAATATCGGTTCAGAAGTGGACACATTCACTTTCGTGGCTTTGTGGTGCCGAAAATCGTCTGGCTGCGATAGAGTAAGTAAAAAAAGAATGTTTGTAAAATGATTATAATGTAATTGTAACGGACTCTGAATAATACTATTATGTCTCATGAGGGTTCTGTAACCGAATGCTCAGCTTATGTATATTCTGTAAGGGGAAACCATACCGTATAGCACTCCGGTTGTCGTCTTATCCTCGTCCCAGTTGAAACACGTCGGGACAATGATGATGGGGATATCTGACGCCGCTTTTTCTTCTTTTCTTCTTCTTCCTCCTCCATCTTCTTCCTGTGCTCGTCCTCCTCCTCCTCCCTCTTCCTCTCCGCCTCCTCCTCCTCCCTCTTCGTCCTCTGCGCCTCCTTCTTCCTCTGGTCCTCCTCCTCCTCCTTCTTCTTCCTCTCCGCTTCCTCCTCCTCCTCTTCCTCTCTGCCTCCTTCTTCCTCTGGTCCTCTCCTCCTCCTCCTCTTCCTCTCCGCCTCCTCCTCCTCCTTCTTCTCTCCTCCTCCTCCTCCTCCCTCTTCCTCTCACCTCCTCTTCCTCTGGTCCTCCTCCTCCTCCCTCTTCCTCTCCGCCTCCTCCTCCTCCTCTTCTTCTTCTTCCTCTCCACCTCCTCCTCCTCCTTCTCTTCCTCTTCGCTTCCTTCTCTCCTCCTCCCTCTTCCTCTCCGCCTCCTCCTCCTCCTTCTTCTTCCTCTCCGCCTCCTCCTCCTTTTTCTTCATCTTCGCTTCTCTCCTCCTCCTCTTCCTCTCCGCCTCCTCCTCCCCTCTTCTTCCTCTGCGCCTCCTTCTTCCTCTAGTCCCCTCCTCCTCCCTCTTCCTCTCCGCCTCCTCCTTCTCTTCCTCCCGCCTCCTTCTTCCTCTGCGCCTCATCTTCCTCTCGCCTCCTCCTCCTCCCTTTCCTCTTCGCCTCCTCCTCCTTCCTCCTCTTCGCTTCCTCCTCCTTCCTTTCGCTTCCTCCTCCGCCTCCTTCCTCCTCTTCGCTTCCTCCTCCTCCTCCTCTCCTTTCTCTTTCTCTGCTCTTCATCCACCTTTCTCTTCTTCGCCTCCACTTCCTCTCCGCCGCCTCCCCCTCCTTTCGCCCCCTCTTTTTCCCCTCCTTCAACTCCGGGATGTGAAACTCCGAAAATTTCCGCCGCGACCTTGTTTGGACGGTTCTCCTTCCTGTAATTGGAACACGAAAGTTTGTAATGTCTATGAAAGACAGCTGTAAACGTAGAAAACAATTTCTGTAACTTCGTATATGAAAGACTGTAACAGATAAGGAATCCACTGTAAACGTAGACTACATGAGTATTACTAGGTATACGAATGACTGTAAGAGAGCAGGAATCGAACTGTAAACGTAGAAAGCATTTTCTGTAACTAAGAAAATGAAACACTGTAAGTACACAAAATGTTTACCTTGACGTTGGGAACTCTTCTCTGCCATGACATGTGATCGTACATAAGCTGTTGGGAGCTCCGGTGGCGGTAGGGCTAACATTGCAAATTCTGTCTCTGGGGGGGGGGGGATGTTTCCACTGAGGCTGCCGCTCAAATTGTTCCTCCAGTCTATGTAGCCTTCGGTCCATTGACTGGAGGATATTGTTCTGTCGGTGTAACAGGTCATTCTACCACTTAACTGGTCATTCTGCCGCTGCAACTGGATAAGAATGCCATGTATAGAGTTATCTGATGGAGGGGCTCGGGAAGTGGTTGACGTGGATGCCGTCAATCGTCGCGAAGCTGTAGGTTGCTCATCCCTCACATTAACCTCCAAATAGACCTGAATTAACGCAGGTACAGGTATAAGTGATATACGAAGATAACACAGTTCCAGGGGTAAGTGACACTTACATCAGAGCATTGCAACCCCCGTAGTAGGGCGGATAACTCCGGTCCCTTACCCCGGCAATCCCAACGGAAAAATGGGGGATCTCTTTGGGGATGATCTGGTTTCCATTTTAATTGGTGCATCAAAAACCATGCCTACATCATTAAGAATAGATAATGCGTATGAGAAGTGTATCGTAAACGTATAGAACAGATACATATGTCTTCTGTAAGAGGATTATACGCGTACTGTAATAGGTTCTTATGTCTTCTGTAATAGACACCATCAGGTACTGTAACAGAGGACATCTGTAAAGGTATGTAACAGATACATATGTCCTCTGTAAAAGAAGTCTTCTCCTACTGTAATATGTACGTATGTCTTCTTTAATAGACACCGTCAGGTACTGTAACAGAGGACATCTGTAAACGTATGTAACAGATACATATATCCTCTGTAAAAGAAGTCTTCACGTACTGTAATAAAGGCTGTTTGGTACTGTCACAGACAACTAAGGGTACTGTAACAGTACATATGAGGTAAGTAAAAGCATACTCACACCGAGAGCGGGAACACAGCCAGTTAGGAAGATAGTTTTGTTGGAACCAGCTGCTGTTCTGAATGCCTTCACCCCCGATATTAGGTACTCGTGGATGGCAGCAGCCCAGTTGGCGTTCTTCATCTCATGGAGGTCGTCCAGGTATGGCAGAATGGACAGCAACCCCGACCTCCCACTTGTGGGGAAGAAGAAACAGGAACATAGAGCGCAACCCAAGCTTTACCGAAATTTCAACAGCTAGCGCACCCTCCTGTGGAACGTACTCCCTAAGTTTCAGATGGATATTGTGCCTGTCCATCGTTTGTTTGGATCCAAGGATGCGGCGCAAACTAGCTTTTGTCCCATCCGTCTTCAGGTCGATAGGTGAATCACATTGGTATACCCATAACTGTTGCTATGTCCGAAGGGCGAAAAGGCAGTTGCATGGGCCAATCTTAAAACGCTCTCCATCGAAACGTGTCATAAGATCGACAAGGAGTGAAATCGGGTAGGTGACCATTTCGCATTTCACATACGCGTGAAATGGTGAATTTCTCATCAACTTCAGATGCGGGCTCCTAAATTGCAAATCTTGCATAACGAAGCAGTACCACGAAAGCGAGCATCGCGTATTAAATCATTCTTTTCTGCAAAGAGAAGATCGGATCTTAAAAAAAAACAAAACATGCATTCGACAAAGATCCGTCTTAGGGTAAGAAGAAATTACTATTTCGGACGACTTGGAGTTTGGTTTCCTCAACTTCTACGGACATCAGCGCTTGTTGCACCGCATCCGCCGCGATGCTCTCAATGTCAGCGCTCGTAGGAGATCGACGCGGTGCCATCGTTAGAGGGGAGAGAGGGATTGCTTCGTCTTGAGATGTAACTGAAGAATGGGAAACTGTAACAGAGAAGACGTCTGGTGCAGGAATGGCGGTGTAGGAGTAAGGGAGTAAGGGAATGGGAAAAATCATGATATATGAAGGGATGATTCGGTGGACCTGACGGGTGGACCCAACGGGATGGCGGTGCCATGGAATGATGAACATCGGGCGGCTGAAAATAGTCGGTATGACGGACGATGGGACGTGAAGGATATTACAGCCGTTCGTATAGAGCTTTCCCGCCATTTATGCTAGCCTTATACGCACTCCCGCCAATTGACCCCCAGTCCAAACCACTCATACATGCTATTTACGCACCCTATTTCGTTCGTCGTCCACGAACGTTCGTCTTCCTCTGCGACCCAATGGAGCATCTCCCTGGAAGATGTTCATTTGGAGATCAAAGTTTCGTTCTTTTCATAGGGAGGGACACGGATTTGGCGTCCATTCATAGCAGGGTTTCCCAAAGGTTGGGTGTAAACATGCAGGAGAACATACTGAAGTATCGTCTTCCCAGGATACCGACGTTGAACAGGTTTTGCTTGATGATGGGGATGTCCAAGCTATGTTTGATCTTCACAAGTGTCAAGGAACATCATTCATAAATCTACAAATTCATGCGTGGAAACTCGTGCCTTAGTACGCAGCTAGTCGTCAGTCAGGTGATCCGCAACCACTTGATAGGTACGTACTCCATGCATTCTTCACCAGCCTTCATGTTATCCCATGCATTCTTAAAAGCCTTCATCTTATCCCATGCATCTTGTACGTATGTATGTACATAACTTGCAGAAGTACTTCAAACACGCATGGCAGTTCTTTGGAAACCATCGAACCCCTCCAATTACCAGGAAGCAGTTTGGAGTTGTACGACCGGGACAAGGCGAAGGTGTAGTACCAGTGTTGATGCAATATTCCGTAGGTAGAATACACTCAGTAGGACAAGTCTTCATAAGCAAAGAGCTATTGTAGATGGAACTGACAAATTAGCGATCGCACGAGGATTTAATTGGAAATATTTGAAGAACGACTCTGTACGATTAACTGTACATTGCAATGTCTCTGTTTGCCCATGGCTATCAGATAGAAGGATCGTGTTCCTATCAACAGACAGAGGGAGAGGTCTGAAGGAAGCGATTCCTGACATATTCCGAATGATCATCACGGCTACTGTTTCCAGCACATCATGCAGAACTTCAACGACCAATGTGCGGGGAAATATGCCACCCCTTTCAAAATTACTTAGAAAAATTCTCCAGCGCATTGCCTATGCTGTTACTGAACAAGAGTACGAAGACGCAATGATGGCAATGGAGCTTAATTCTGCTGATGCCAAAGAATGGGTGCTCCGAATGATGTCAAACACTGGTCCCATGCTCGTTTTCTGGGACAAGGTTCGGCTCTTTAAATACACAAGCGATATGTTCTATTACATTCTGCCATTTATGGGCTTATAGTTATAGGGATAATCTATTACAGAACGTGTTAAATAAGGTTACAGTATGTAGCGGACACTTGTTACAGATTTTGATGTTAACCTAATTTCCTTCACATTGCCATACAGGTTTGGGGAGTCATACTCTAATTTGGCAGAGTCATTCAACAATGGGATACATGACGCGCGAAGTCTACCAATACTACAGATGGTTGACAAAATTAGAGTGCAAATGATGGAAATGGCTGCAAAGAGGAAATTGATGCTACCTTGTGGGATACACCATACTGTCCTAAAGTACAAAAAATCATCGAAAAAACCTTCAAGAAAGGAGAAGCTTAGCAATCCGTCATTCAGATGGAATCAAATTTGAGGTTGTTGAAAGTATGAAGACGTACGCCGTAGACCTCCATCTACAAACATGCTCCTGTGGACACTGGCAACTTGTCAAGATTCCTTGCAAGCATGCATGCGCAGCAATTGGCAGTAACAAGGAGGCCGTTACTCAATATGTTTCGGCATTTTACAGCACAGAAGTGTATAGGTTGCATATGAAAGAAACATTCAACCTAACCAACATTTGACATGTCGGATTCGCCTCAACCATCAGAAGTTCTAATCAAGCCACCGACAACAAAAAGGTTGCCAGGAAGACCGAGAAAGAGGAGAATACATTCAAGAGGAGAAGTAGATCATGCATATATTTGTTCAAGGTGCAAACAAACAGGTCACAACCGAAGAACTTGTAGCAACCCACCCCACAATCCTGACGGATTTTAAATGTTGTATATAGTTACAACAGAACGTCGTCCTGATATTCCAATATTACAGTGTATGTAATACATTATTACAGTCTATGCACTACGCTGTTACAATTCCACTACTACGCTATTACAGTTTCAGTAATACACTTGCACAGTTCGCGCACTTACAATTACGTTTTGTTGTACAGTGTACATAATGAAGTGTTACAGTTTAACTCTAATACTCTTACAGTTTGACCTGTGTACCGTATGTTAGATGAAGACATCTGCGAATAAAGAGGAAGAAGATGAGCAAGAAGATAGGAGGAAGAAGAGCACTGTCTCCTCACGATTTCTGTTACATGATATGTAATAAGATGTTGCAGTTTAAGCACTAGACTCTTACATTTTCAGCACTACACTCTTACAGTTCGCGCACTACACTCTTACAGTTCCAGCACTTACGTATTCTGTTACATTATACGTAATAAAATGTTACAGTTTAAGTACTAGACTGTTACAGTTCGAGCACTATAGTGTTACACTTAAAGAACATCCCTGTTACAGTTTGAGCACTACACTCTTACAGTTCAAGCACTACAGTCTAACATACAGTTTTACATTATACGTTATAATCTCTTACAGTCGTTGGTCATGTTGATTATAGTATATATGAGGGATGTTACAGTGTGTTATTGGTAACATGTTGAGTTTGCATGATACAGAGCACATACATAAGCACACAGAAGACTGCATCAAACGAAAATGCTTATCAAAACAAGCCATGTTACAATAACTCTCTACCTCTACTCTACCGACCACTCGGTAGAGCACGGAGGGGAGGAGGCGGAACGGTCAGGGGAGGGATGGGAGGAAGGGAGGTGCCGGAACGGTCAGGGGAGGGATGAGAGGAAGGGAGGAAGGGGAGGTGCTGGAACGGTCAGGGGAGGAAGGGATGTGTTCTACCCTAGGGCCGATGTCTGGGAGGATGTTATTGAGGCCCTTGTCGCCATAATGCCGGGAGGCTTTCTGTAAAGCCATCTTCCAGCCGTCGTAAAAACCGTCCCAGTAGACGGGGCTGAAGGAAGACTGTCGCAACGGGGGAGCCGGGGGCGACGGTGGAACCGGTGAGACAGGTGCCTTGCCATCCCTCTGGGGAGCACGGTCGTTAGAAGCTTGTGAAGGATAAGTATGGGGCCCTGTGTTCCTTTTATAGTTGTGAAGAACGGTTCACGGGCCTTCGAAAGGAGCTGTGTAAGTGATGTCAATGGTTGTTGTATCAGTTCTTGGCACGTTATGTAAGAGTAACTTCCCATCGATTACAGCTCACATGCCTTGGAAAAGATCGAAGCGTCAGCGTCGTTTGGGGATAGGCGATGGAAAAAAGGGGAAGGGTAAGACGGGAATGGGAAAAAGAGACGGAAGCGAAGGAGACGGAAATCGTGCGTGGAGGGTCGTAAATGGTGACGTGTGAAAAGCAGGGACTGGAAATTAAATCTTGAGAAAAGGAGGGACTTTACGTCTACCGATATTCTGACAGGGACCAGAAAAAAAGTAGAAGGCTTTGACAGGGACCCCCAATTAATTTTCCCAAAAAATATCTCTAACCATGTGAATGGACAGTACCCATTCATAAGAGATAAAAAGTGTTTCTCCTTGCCCTCCACACGAGGGAGCCACCAATGAACGTCAAGCAAAGCTCTCCCTAATCCCTACCATCACCATCACATGAACCCCACTCTTGGGAGGTGTGGCTAGCTAATCACTGCACATACCACGCGTGCGTGTGTTTAAACTTTAAAGTGCGAAAATCTCATCCTTTCCAAGATGATCAATAGGGTTTGTCCTCTAATGCTCAAAGTCGTCGGTTGTTTCTCACCAATCACTCTTTTGAAAAGCATTCGCTTCAGACGACCCCCCCAAAAAGGGAAGCAAGGAAGGAAATAAAGAATTTCAAGGGAGACAGAAGACCATCTTTGGAGGTGCGGGATAGACTTCCCTCTCTATATTTTCACAATTGACGGCGATTCTTGGGAATTGCTTCCCTACTTTGCGAGTGGATCCAAATGCTCATGAAAAGAAAACCAAGTAAGGGACTGAAGGAAAAGTACTGTGTTTTCTTGTCGAGTTCAATTCTCTAACTAACTACAAAAGAGAGGATTGGATTCCAACAATGTTTAATAGGATGTGCCAATTGTCTTCGGCTCTCTTTTTAAAACATATTTTCACTTGTTCTTCAGATTAAAATACATCAACATTAAGATACAATTATACGAACTAAAATACAACCATAAACTATTTGAAATACAGGTATCAAAATACAACCACAAGTACTTAAATACAACGTCATACTTGCGATTGTATTTTGGTGCTTATAGTCATCAGAATACAACCATAAACATCATAATACATTCGTAGGCATAACATTGTATTTAAGTATTTATGAGTGTTCACCAGAATACAATCATAAACACCATAATACAATTATAAGCATAAATTATATTCAAATATTTATGGTGTACGGTTGTATTTTGGTGTGTATAGTTATATTCAAATATTTATGTGTATATTTTAACTTGAAATACCGATTTCTTGGTGAAAAGTGTGAGACCCGGCCCTCTCGGGCCCTTAGCCCTATCCTCAGGGTCGCGACATTGTCGCACCAGAGGACCCGGTCGCGACATGGTTTTGGTCGTGGCGCGCCTAGCCGTCGCATTATGGTCACGACAAGGGTGGGCGTCGCGTTCTTGTCGCGTCGTCTGGAGGTGGCGTGACTGCTTTTCTGACCATTCTGACCGCTATCCATTCTGTCAGAACGGTCTTGTCGGGTGTCAGGTGCGCACAGCGTTGACGCGACCTGGCAGTTCGTCGCGTTCTGGTTTTCCCGATCTTCAAGGTTTGACCGCTTTTGGTGTCGTGTCGGACAAGGTGGTCGCGACATGGTCACGATGCCCTGGAGGGTCGCGACATGCTCCCTATCGCGCCGGCCTGACCCGTCGCGTCTCTGGACCCGTCGGTTCAAAACCAAGGCCGGCGCCCATTTCTCCCCCTCTCCTTCCTCTTCCTCTTTCTACTTCTTCTTCCTTCTTCCCTTCCTCGAGCCCTCTTGTGTTCTTGGCGTGTTCGTGGTGCTCGTGGTGGGAAGGTGATGTCTCCTTGGTGTAGGAGACGTCCGTGTGGTGCTAGGAGCGAGGAAGAGGTGGCCATTCCGACGTGAAGGTCCCAACGGGTCGGCTCTACTCCTTGAGGTAGGGACCCTTGTCTTCCTCTCATTCTAGCATGCTCCCCTTTCCCTTGAGATTTCTTGGTTCTCCGTGGTTTTGGGGTTGTGGGGTGTGTGAGATCCATGCTCTTCGTGAGTGAGGTTTCCTTCGAGCGTAGATTTCCTTGTGATGCATGATTAGTGGGGTTAGAGGGTAGTTTGATTATTTACAAGCTTTCCTACATGTTTTCCATGCTCCCCTCCCTCTGTGAAATGTGTTTGTATCGGATTTTGGGCGGTCCTTGGGTGGATTGTACCGGGACGCCCCTCGGATGAGATCGCGACTGGTATAGGGGTCATGATGATGTTGTGACCGGCGCGGCCGCCGCGACATCATCGCGACGCCCTAAGGCATCGCGACATGGTCGCGACGGCCTGTGGCGTCGCAAAAGCACCAGAGACAGGTAATTTCTTGCGGAGTTCCATTTTCCGTGGAGTCTTCGCCGTTTCCAGTTCTTTCTGCACCCGTGGCACCAGTGCTACACTACTAAAAACTTACCTATAAAAGGCATAAAATAAAAGGTAGAAATTAATTGTGACTTTTATTTTAAACTTTAGAAGACAAAATAAAATTATGTCTTCTCTTCATATTAAATCTTCTCTATTAAAGGCACAATATAAATTAGGTCTTATAAAATTTAATAAATAGAAGATAGTAATGAGATTGTGTCTTTTATTTACTAAATTAGAAATAACATCTAACCCTCCAAAAATTTAATATCAAACAAATTAAAAAATATATATAATTTAGATTAACTTTTTGCCATTTTCCCACCCTAACAGCCCCCACCCCGGCCCGCGCGCCTTTGTTTTACTTTTTTTCCACGGAGGAGCAGCAACCGGCACCGGCTCCACAAGCATAGCGAAGCCGCAGCAGGCCCTCCTGCGCTAGGCCCCTCCACCGAAGCAACAGTACGCAGGTGCATATGTTTTCTTTTTTTGTTTTTCTTAAACTCCTCCCCGTCGCCCCCCCGTTCACCTGTCCTCCCCCCTCCCGCGAAGCAACCTGGCTATGCGCGCATATGTCATGTTTTTTTCCATTTCTTATACTCCCCCCCCGCCCCCCCATCCCACCGAAGCAGTAGGTCGCGTAGGTAGTTTTTTTTTCTGTTAAACTCTCTCCCCCACCCCCGCGGGCCCCCTCCCTGTTCACATCCGTCCCCCCCCCTGCATATAGTTAGTTTTTCTTTTTCTTTTTTTCTCTTAAACTCCCCCCCCCCCCCCCCATCAGTCCACCGAAGCAGCAGCATTGTTAGTTCTTTTTTTCTCTCTCTTAAACTCTTCTCCTCCACCACCCACCCCCCTTTCACATCCGATATATAAAAACAATAGAATTGGTAGAGGAAAATAGTTTTAGTAAATTTGTGATATTTTACACCAACAAGTATAATCTGATTTGTGGAAAGAATTTTTTTAATTAATGAGATCTATAGATCTATCACTTGTATAAATAAAATTATTATGATAACACAAAATTTTACTATTTAAAAGAGACATTTAACACTACTTAGAAGTATTTGTAAATATTTTGAGAAATTGATATTATTAGGTTATGAATTTCTCGTCTTGATATATGCTTGTTAGTCGTAGAATCCATGTTTAACTTATCATAAATGGTTGTGAAATCTAGACTTGTCATCACAAACTTTTATTAATATCAATTAAAACTGTGATTCATTATTTTCAGGTTATTGACAATATTGTAACATTGTGGTTATCTTCTAATTGAAAGTCAAAGTTGAGATTATTATAATCTTGCAAAGGTATGTGATCCAGCGGGCCTGGGTGGTGGCTCACTTTATAATTAAATTTGATATATGTGATCCAGCGGGCCTGGGTGGTGGCTCACTTTATGATTAAATTTGATATATGTGATCCAGCGAGCCTGGGTGGTGGCTCACTTTATAATTAAATTTGATATATGTGATCTAGCGAGCCTGAGTGGTGGCTCATTTCATAATTAAATTTGATGTATGTGATCCAGCGGGTCTGGGTGGTGGCTCACTTCATTATTATATTTTATATATGTGATCCAGCGAGTCTGGGTGGTGGCTCACTTTATTATTATATTTTATATATGTGATCCAACGAGTCTGGGTGGTGGCTCACTTTATAATTAAATTTGATATATGTGATCCAACGGGCCTGAGTGGTGGCTCACTTTATAATTAAATTTGATATATGTGATCCAGCGGACCTGGGTGGTGGCTCATTTCATAATTAAATTTGATATATGTGATCCAGCGGACCTGGGTGGTGGTCCTACACTAGTCGTTCGCCCGGTGCTCGGCACCTGAGGGCTTGTCCCGTGAGAGATGTTGTTATCGTTTACTTGGGACCCCCGTCCCCATGCGTATGTTGAGGGAGTGCTCCGGACGACGGGCGTGCTCGAGTCACGGACTCTAGAGCGGAGGGGAAAATGGTGGTTAGGACAGTGGCTTTGAGTCGTTTGCAGAGCTCTCTTGGTTGGTTTGGGACGCCGAGGACATTTGGGAGTTCTTCCCGACGCAGGCCAGTCAGTCCTTTTTCTCACTGCCTCGCTCTTTGCGACCCCCGAACCACCTAAAGAGGCCAGGCATGGGACCGTAGTCCAGCCAGACTACTGTGGTTACTGTTGTGTTACTTTGTGCTCCTGTCCCACTCTGACGAGACGTGAAGGTTTGGACTTGGGTCGAGGACAAGACATCAGTGGACGCACCTGACCGGTTGACTAGTGGTAGTGGTTTCCATGGCTAGTGTCGCTTGTCTAGGCAGGGTTCCTCCTGCCCGTGTTTACAGTCGTGTGGTGGTCACGACGTGCAGGTAATACAGAGTTTCTGACCGAGGTGTCCTTCCATACTGTTACTAGTTAGTTAGCTTTGCTTCCCCACTTACTTGTGTAGATTAGAATATATAACTGCTGTCATTTAAATTGTTTAGATATATTCTTCCCGCATGTTAGAGCCAGTAGGAGATTGGTAGTCCCTACTGAGCTTCTGTTGTGAAGCTCATCCCTTCTTTTCCCAAGTAAGACTTCTCAGCAGCGGCCGAATACGCGTCGGGCAGAGGAGGCAGGGCGGTAGTCGTCGCCCGTAGCTAGCTGTGGGTTTCCCCCTTCAGTTGTACTTCACCCTCGGGGTATGCCCCTAAGGGCTCTGTCCTTCCCCTTTTTACTTGTACTAGTTGTGTGTGTGTTGGGACTGTACCTAGAGCGATACGCTGCGGTCTCGTTCTTCTTTCTGCTTCTGCGTGTGTGCTCCTAGTTCAGTAGTTGACGTTTATTTCCATTACATACCCTGTTAGACTTGTGTCATAGCCCTTCCGGGTCCCCAGATCCGTGGGCGGCGACCGCAAAAATTGGGTCCTCGGCTATGGCCGAGGGTTGGGTTCTCGGGGTCGTTACAAAAAGAGGTTTTGAAAAAAAGGTCTGGGACACTTGGCACCCATCTATTAGAAACTATTGTAGTTTAGTCCTCCTTTGCACTTCAAGGATCTAGACTCTTTCTTGTCACACTTTAAGATATCTATTGAAGGGAACTCTGGTGCTAGCAGGAATGCTTACATCTATATATTAGGAGTGGTTTAGTGGCTATGATCTTCCATGTATATTTTAATAATTTAGCTTAAATTCTGCCCCCATATTATCTATAAGAAAATTGATTAAATTGTTTTCCCCACCCGGGCGTCCGCTTGTCCTGAGACACAACTGAGCATATGGGCGGATAGGCAAAACTTAAGCTTTACTAAAATTGATATCAAAATGACCCAACACAAGATTAACTCAATCTTCAGAGTCCATGATTCTATCTTTTCAAAAATAAGATTAATTTTAAGATTTATGTGTAGGGTATGCCGTTTTCAGATTTCCTTTATTAGGCCCAACATGTGTTGTGGCCCTGACGGGGGATTACGCATGTGTGTATAGATTGAAAACCATAGGTCTTATGAGTTCTAGTTAGGTCGCGTAGGCATCAATTGGCGTAGTTGAACACATGGACATTGAGTTGTGTGCCAAGTGGGTTCCTTGTCGTGCAGGGGGGGGAGGCGCTCATCGGCACGACTCATGTCACACGATGGATGACAATTGTGCAACACTGCTTTCCCAATTTGACCGAGCGCAGGGATGCGTGTCAGTCGAAGATGACACATGACGTTGTTTTTTCTTGTTGCACGTGTCTTGGATGGGGCGACTCTATGATTCTAAGGCACGGTTTGGGATTGTTTTTAAGGGGAAGATTTCAATCATTTAATGATTGAAAAATTTTTTTCTCTCTCTAATTATCAAACAAAGAAAATAATTTTTAAATTTTATAAAAGGAGATTTTGAGAGAGAGGAGAGAGATAGAGAGAAAAAAAGGTGATGATGGTGCCTTGGCTTTTGAGATTCAAAAGCTAGTTAGAGGGAGTTTTTGCAAAGTTTTGTGTTTTTGAAAAAGTGAAATCTCCATTGGGGGTTTCCAAACGGTGCCTAAGACTGTCGCCAGCATGTGTTCCGATTTCCAAAATGCGTTTAGTTGGGCAGAGTTAACAAAATAAGATTTTTGACCTTGTTCCGCTTAGAAAACTTCCTAGAGAAGTTTTTTATTTTCTTCGAATGATTTAGGAGTTTTGGAGGTGATTTGGACGTGGATTTAGCTTGGAGTTGACAGCTAGATTACTGGGAGGCCCCAATAGGTGTTTTCTTCTTGATTCGGTAGGGTGATTTGCCTTCTTCATGATTTTCTACTATTCTACTATGTCTATGAGGTTTATTTGATTGGTTCTGAGTGTTGGGCAGTGGATTCAAGTTCCTGGATATGCATGCAGTGTTTATTTTTGGTAGAAATTAAGCCATAGGGTGAAATTATACTTAGAATCATGCTTAAGGTGTATTTTATATGGTTTTCATGCTCATCTTACTCTTCTCTAGATTTCTGGGTGTGGATAGTGTGTAAATGGTGCATAAGAAGCATGTTAGAAGTATTTTCTAGATGAGTATGCATATTTCTGCATTCTATGATAGAACGTGCCCTGAGATAATGATGCGTCTTTAAGCATGCCACCCTTGGAAGGAATATTATGGTTTTCGAGTTGCTTCCTATATGGGCGGTGCGTTTTGAGTCATGGCCGTTGTATTTGGTGTGTTTAGAGTGGCATGGCATTGAAAGGCAAATGATTCTATGAAGTGTTTCCAGCAAGTCTGGTGGTAGTGACACTAAGTGACTTGTCCAATACCTTACTAGTTGGGTATTCCGACATTGTGTGTGCTCTGCACCGCGTGTGCAGATAGTGGTTTAGCCCCAGTACTATATGCACTGACAGGGCCTGGTGCCGTCTTCCTAGCTAGACTCTCCTTGAGTTCCTCATCCAGGTAGGGGAAATTTGGCATTGGGGTAGCATAATGTGTGTTGCTTGAATGCACTTGGGGCTACTGTAGACACGCCATTTTGACAACATATCGAGTACATTTCATGTTATACCATAATGCCTCAAAGTGACTCTCTTCAATTAACCTCGAGTGATTTTCTTATTTTTTTTTGGATTTTTCTAATATTTTTAGGAATTTTTCTAGGGGCTTTGAAGGGGTCTGTTGTGCACAATAGATTCGCGACGGACACAGTGGTCGCGGTTTCAGGAGTTTAATCACACTTTCTTTTCTGACACTGACCTTGTTTTGAATCGCGTCCATTCAAGTCATCACGTTTAAGAGTTTCTAATTTTGATTTATGGCAATTTCTAAAATTATTTTTGGAAAGATTTTTTTACTAATTAGAATCGCATCCACATGGTCCGTCGCATTTCTGACCTTCCATCATATGAAAATCGACTCCATCAAAAGAACAATTCTTTATGAACATCGATTTCCAACGAAGATCGATTCTTTCAAAAACGCAACCACTTATGTCGTCACGATTCAAAGTTGCTATTTGTAGAAAGAATCAACCTTCCGTTGTATGAATATCGATTCTCATGTGAACATCGATTCTCTAAAATATGCGACCACTCATGCCGTCGCGATTTAAAGTTGCTATTTATTAAATTTGGAAAGAATCGATCAATATTAGAAGTGTTTGAAAACGCGTCGGTCTGTGCCGTCGCGATTCTAAAAACCTTCTATAATCGATGTAAGTTGATCTTTTGAAACGTGACGCTTTGGTCGGTCGCGATTCGGTGACCACTGTGTCCATCGCGATTTACCAAATTCCACCCCTATAAAAAGACCCCCGAGGCCATTGTTTTAGGAAGAACCCAAGCACTACGGAGAAGCCTTGTCGCACTGGAAACTTGTATTCCAAATCCAAGAAGATGGACCTTCTTCCCAAGCTACTCCGAGCATCCATCCGTCCATTGGAGTCTAGAGCCTTCGCTCCTCTTCATTGCTTTGGAGCTAGGAGGATTCTTCTTCCCCTTCGTCCATCTGCTGTAGCGGGCTTCTGCCCATCGGATTTCTCATTTCCCTTTTAGTTCTTTAATTTTCATTTAGTTCATTCATCATATCATCACTCACACACTTCATTTCATCCACACATAACTTTTAAGGGTTTAACACCACCTCCATAAGGTGTGCTCAATCCCATGCCATTACATTTTCTTACATTTCCTTTGAATCTTATACTTCACAATTTAGTCTAATTATTCTTTCACTTGTTTGTGTGTTTTCTCCATTTTGCAAGGTAACCAAGCAGCTAAAGTCTTCTCTGCCGGCCAGCCGGTTGGAGGATTAGAAGTCAACCCACCACAATTTCGTCTCCCGCGATCTTTGGGTGAAGGTAAGTACTCTCTCCGCCTCTCACTTACTCCTTCGGTACCCTCGTGTACTTGGCAATCACCTTTCCTTCTTGTGCACACACACACACTCCTCCTCTTTCTCCCTCTTTCACACACCATTATAAAAATCTTTTTTTATTATTATTCTTTGTGGGGTGTTTTGAACGAAAAAAAACACATTCACAGTTGGGAGAAAAGATACCGACAGACGTGTTGGTCCTTAGCTAGTCCTATATTTGTGTGTAATCTCAATAGTCTTTCAAGTTAGCAGGTAATCAAGCATGGGTGTGGCAATTAGAATGTGTTCTTGACTGTGATATTGTGAGGTTACTTGTTTACTCTTGTTCGATTCAGGTACTGGGTTCGTAAGCCAATTTACGCGATCTGTGTGGCAGCGTTGTGCCCACCGACTCATGGTTTATGTGTGACTATAGAAATTGCACAAAGGTGTGATTATTCCCTGTATAGTTGTAGTATTTTCTTATTTTCGACATGAATATCTATTCTTATGATAACTATGGCTTGTCTTGAGTTTTTAGGGGCCTACCTACTGTGCCAATGAAATTGTAAGGCTCACGCCTCTGCTTCCCTTTCAACTGAGAGTGAATAGGCAAGTTCCTAGCCATTGGCCGATCCTTCGTAGTAGTGAGAGAGACCTCTTCATTTTCAAGAATGTAAGAGTCAAGAAGGTAAACGGACAGAATAAGGTCTTTTTTTTTTCAATTCCATTATTCGTTAATGTCTTGACATATGTTTGTTTCTAACGATGAGAAAGGAAGATGAGAGAGAGAGAAGTGCATACTAACTTCAGGAACTTCAGTGGTACAACCAGTTTAGTCTCCATGAGGGAATTCACGAAGTACAGAGACTTACAGAGGTCTTAACAAAAAAGTCCCTAGTCTGTCAGAACGTAATGTCTAACAGAGAGGTTCCAGTTCGTCAAGAGAGGTTACCTAAATTGTGCAAGTGTGTAGTGCGCAAGAAATAGAATGTGCCTAACAAGCATTCGATATGTATATAGCAAGTAAATCAAGATAAATGGGGAAACCACAATATAAGGCAAGTCAAAACTAGGAAAGTCTAAATAAAACAAGTATTACATTAGGCAAGCCTAAACAAGTACATAAGAAAAAGTTTAAATAAGGCAAGTGATAAAAAAGGAAAGTCTAATTAAATAAGGTGACTATAAGGAAAGTATGGCATGGCGACTTTAACATGATAATAATCATATTAGCAAGCTTAAGTTTCCATTTTTATATCAAGCTAGAACATAAGATTAAGAAGGAGAATAATCATTTGATAAGAATAACAATCACAATATTAAGAGAACGTTAGAATAAACTTCAGGTTGATTAGCTTTTACATGGGTTGATAACTTTTAAGGTACTAGACAAACTCAATTCAATGCTAACAGGATCTTAGATCAGTCTAGACAAAAACCTAAAGCACTGGGAATACAAAAAACGAGGTCTCTGGGAGACAGTTAAATCGTGTCTAACATAGAGGACACGATTAAATAGCCTGAAAACTACTTTAAAAAAAGTTGTTTTGAAAATCCAGTGAAAGGCGGAAAAAGGCAAAATTGTGTCCAATTGGCTGCATGCGGTTTACACATGACCCAAAAACCAAAATAGTGCACAAAATGATGCATATAGTGGTTCGGGTTGGCTTCTAAATCATGTCAGGGTGACCAGATGCGGTTATTTCAAAATCATGTCCACCTTAGTGGATGCACTTCAGAGGCCTTAAATCACGTCATCTGGATTAGACATGATTAAGGTGCCCAGTACGATTGCGGACTGAATTGTGTGATCTCGTGTTTTAGATTAAAACTTAAGGTTCTAAGGGTTTTTAGACAAAACTCTTGTAACACCCAGGAAATTCAGTAATTGAAAAAAATAGAAATAAATTGAAAACGATAAATTCAATATTAGTGAAATAACAAAAACGTACATGCCATTATCGCACATAAAAAAACCCATTAGAAAATTCCACAAAAATCATAGTTCAACTCTAAATAATCTCCCTTAATGACCCACGAAGAAATTCGTGCCAAGGAAAATTCAGTGATTTAAAAATTATAAATAAATAGAAATAAATAATTTCTATATTATCGGAATGGTAGAACATACATACCACTATCGTACGTGCAAGAACACATCAGAAAATTCTGTAAAAATTATAAATCAACCCCAAACATTATTGCTAAGTGTTCCACAAAGAAATTAGTGCAACAAAAAATCCGATTGGCCAAGTGTACGTCACAATGTGACTAATTATCCAAATTAGAAAACTAAGTCGGAAAACTGTTAACACGGAAATATAACACGATCATAAATTAAATAAACATGTTGGAGAGACTTCCAACATCATGTATTGATGACCCATTATCAGAATTGGGTCAATTGATCACTTTTGCCCAAGAATAAAATGGAGCAATAAAAATATCCAGAAATTCGTACCCTTAATTAAGTTGAAATTAGAAAGAGGTAATTAGGGCAAAACTTGAGGCAATTACTCACACATAGCAACTAAATTTCGTGCCTAGCCATACTAGAGAGTTTCCTAAAGCCTCTCACACCCTAATGGGGTGAGAAATCATCAAAACAAGGAAGGTGAAAGGCCAAAACCGCAACCTTTCTTTCCTACACCCAATGGGAATTCTAAAAACACTAGATGCATAAATACTTGTCATGAAACCCTAGGGGATGAGTTTACCTAGTGTTGGGGTCGTGGTTAGCTGTTCTTGAGCACTAGAAGTGGAACCTGCTGCGTTCTGCATCAACCTGTGCAGAGTGCTCTCCTTGGAGTCGACCAAAGGTAAGCCAAACCTAAACCAAACCATGCAAGACTTATACCTCTGGAAAGAGGGTTGAGCCTAGCTTCTAGTGGTACTGGTTTGCCTATTTTTCATTTAGTAGATCGGGTGTATTAAGCGTTCTCCTCCAAACGGTCTGAACGAAGGTGTTTCTGGGGGATGAGACTTCTTCAACCCAAAAGGTAGGTGATCTCGGGCCAAATCTAAATAAATCCTATATCAATGTGTAGAGCATCGAGTCTACTTTCATGTGCAAGTGATTTCGTCAATTTTCATTGAGTGCATCTTCAGTATTAAGCGTTTTCCCTAAGTCGCGCATGTCTAGGGCTTTTCACATTCTTTATGTGTTTCACACAACTGAGGTCGATTTGGGTAAATCCCAAAACATGAATCTTCTTCTACTAAATGTCCTCGTCATTTTTCATGTTAAGAGTTTTGTCTAAATGTCGTTAGGTTTCAAGTTATAGGTCAATCATGAAGGGTGTCACATTTTTTCTGGGTTTTGGGCAAGAACCAAAACCACGACGACTCCAGACGTCGCGATTCATATTGCATGAACGCGATGTACTAGTACATCGTGATTTTTTGAAAGGCGACCGATAGGTCCATCGTGTTTTAATGTCTGACTGGTCAACAGCATTGCATGAAACTGTGCGCTGCATGGTTTTCACCGCCAGTCATGGACGCGACGGTATAGGCCGTCGCGATTTGACTCGTTTTCCCGCCCAAATATTTTCTGTAATTTTTATATTTGATTTTTAAAACTATCTCTTGAACGCGACGGGTTGACCCGTTGCGATTCAGAGAGGTAGCATGAACGCGTCGACGATCCCCGTCATGATTTAAATGTTTGTTACCGAACTATGTTTTGCCCGTGTACGACTTTCTTGAAGTACGTCGAATGGTTCCGACGTGATTCAAAGACCGACCCGAGACTGTTCTTTCCGGCTAGTCAGTCAGTAGGTTTAGTCTCTTAGTCTGTAAGCATGTTACTTAGTGTGCATTGGCCTAAAAGTGATCAACTTATTTGAAAACTATAAAGACATGAATATGATTCTAATGTATATTATGAAGTGAATTATATTATGTCATTTGATTATCAACTTATTTCGGAAGACCATAATTTGTTGCTTTGTGAAGTCCCTAGTAGGGAAGAAGTGAGGGTTGCTGTTATGGTTATGAACGGGAAGGGTGCTCCTGGACCTGATGGTTTCACCGGAGCTTTCTACTCTATCTGCTGGGACATTGTAGGTGAGGACGTGGTCCATGCTGTTCAGGAATTTTTCAAGGGTGTTCCTTTACCTCGTGGGGCATCTTCTTCCATTATTGCTTTGATTCCAAAAGTGAGGGATCCGACTACTTTCGGTGATTTCCGTCCAATCAGCCTGTGCAATTTTTGTTATAAAATAATTTCTAGGATTATATCTGATCGCCTCTCTCCTATTCTGCCGATTATTATTTCTGAAGAGCAAGGTGCCTTTGTTCGGGGTCGTTCTATCATTGACAATGTTTCGATTTCTAGACAGATGATGAAGATATTGGTAGGAAGGTTCGTGGGGGCAATGTTATATTCAAGTTGGATATGATGAAGGCCTATGCAGAGTGGAGTGAAACTTTTTATTTGCGGTTCTTCGGAGTTTTGGGTTCTCTTCTCGGTTTGTTTCCCTGGTGGGTATGTTGGTTAGTAATTGCTGGTTCTCAATTCTTCAATGGTCAGCAGGTGGGGTTCTTTAAGTCTTCAAGGGGTATCCGTCAGGGTGACCCTTTGGCGCCAACTTTGTTTATTATCATGGAGGAGGTCTTAAGTAGGGGCCTGCGATATCTTCAATCTTCAGGTGTCATACATCCTTACAGAGGGCCTCGAGGTTGTATGCAGATATCCCACCTCTTATATGCTGATGACACCTAGTGTTTATGAACGGTCAAACCAGCAACATCAGGAAATTTCTGTCTTTCTTGAAAGCTTATGAAGAGTCTTCTGGGCAAAAGGTGAATGCTTCTAAAAGTCGTTTCCTTATTTCTCCTAATGCTCCTCCTGCTACTGGTGCTCGCATCAAAGGCTTAACAGGTTCAGCAAGGAGGAGGGGGTTCTTAAGTATTTTGGGGTTCCGATCAGTCATGGCCGCTCCTTAGTCTCCCATTATAAGCATATCATCGACAAGGTTAACACTTCGCTGGCTTCATGGAAAGCTAAGTTGTTATCTCAGGCAGGTAGAGTTGTGCTCATTAACTCGGTTCTGTGTTCTATCCCCATTTACGTAGCTTCCGCCACTTGTTTTCCTAAGTCTATTATTCAGCAGATTGAGCGCTCTTGTGCTTCCTTTTTTTGGAATAGTGGTGATGAAAATAGGAAACGTCACTGGATATCTTGGGATCGTATATGTAAACCTAAACAAGAAGGTGGTCTGGGGGTTAGAAGTATGTGGCATGTTCAGATTTCCCTTATGGCTAAGCTCATCTGGAATGCTATGCATGGCAATACTTTATGGTCTTTCTATGCTAGAAGTAGATTCATGGTTGCTACGTCAAATGAAGTTGTCAGGGTGTTTCCTACAGGGATTCCTAAGGTGGTTTTCAATGCTGCTCACTCTCTCATTTTACAAAATAGCAGGTGGATTTTAGGCGATGGCAAGAATATCGATATCCTGAGGCATACGTGGGCTGGCAATTGCCCACTGATCTCCTTAATACCGTTCCTAATCAATACCCTTTTACTACTGTCCATGAGGTCAGCTAACACTGATCACCCTTTGAGGAATCATGCAACGATTGGGAACCTAATGGACAAGGTCGACATTCTTGATGCTCCTGATAAGTGTGTCTGTATGAGTAGTGCTGATGGGACTTTCTCTACCAAGTCCGCCTTTCAGGCCATTAGGCTGCATGGTGTTCACCGGCCTTCTTTACTCAAAATATGGAACCATACTTTCAATCCGAGGGCATCTTTGTTCGGTTGGCGGATTTTACATCGTGCGGTGCCCACTGATGATAGAATTTCAGATTGTGGTATCTATCTGGTCTCCTCCTGTTCTTGCTGTTCTTCTCCATCTACAGAAGATTTTGACCATCTTTTCCTCAAGGGGGATCTCGCTGTAGCGCTCTGGGACTGGGCTCGCCCGCTCCTTAATGCCAGGTATTTGGTTCACATAACATCTACTTTATGGAACATCATTTCTGCAGTCAATTGCAAGAGCGCCATGGGGTTCATTTCGTTATATGTTGCGCTACTTGTGTTATGGGAAATCTGGAAATATAGATGTGCGAAGAGATTTGATTTGACTCCAAAGCTGTTAGGGATGATCACTGCGGATATTAGATATGCTGTGGATGTGGCCATTCAAGGTGTTAAGTTTAAGCATGAATGTACTGCTGATTTCATTCATATTATGTCATCCTTTGGCTTTAAACCCTCAGTTAAGCTTAAGGTTCCCAAGATTGTCAGGTGGACTCCTCTGAAACATGGGGTTTGTCTAAGCGTGGATGGTGCTTGTAAGGGGAACCCGGTCCCTGTGGTGGGGGGGGGGGGGGGGGGCTGCCTGCGAAATCCAGCTGGGGAGGTCCTTCTGAGTTTCACTTTCTTCTATGGCCATGGAGATAGTTTGCTTGCTGAAGTTCGTGCGCTCACTGATGGTCTTAGATTGGCTACGTTGCATGGGTTCCATATTACGACTGTGCACTCAGATTCTCTTTTTAGTCCAGTCCTTTATTCGTGACAAATGTCCGTCCTGGAAGTGTTCCTGGTGGTGGAATCTGGCTCGTTCTTTACTGCTGCAGATGCATGTTAGCATGGATCACGTCTTTAGGGAGGCCAATAGGGTGGCTGACGCCTTGGCGTCCCATGCCTGCCTTACTCAGCAAAGATCGATTTTCTCTTCTTCTGTTTTTCCTACCAGCTGTAAAGGTCCAATTGCTCTTGATAAATCTGGGCTCCCTTCTATTAGATTGCTATGATTTTTGGTTGTTCAGGGGTATGCCCCGGTGGTACATGTATATTTTTCCACATATATAAAATTTTAGGCACAGGACAAGGCTAGGGGAGTGAGAACGTTATCCCCTGCTGGGGGATAGCGCACTTAGCTAGCTCTTCGTTCCTGTGTCCTTTTCCGTTTTAAAAAAAAAATCTTGTGATCTAGCTTGATACGAAATTGTCATATTAAGAATGTGTTATGAAATTGTGGAGAATACATGTTAGAATAGACTTGCTTAGTTAAGCTTTCCGATTATGTTACTTGCTTGTTGCATGTTAACGTTCTTTCATTATATGCTTTACGAGGTTTTCATATTTTGTTCATCCATTGCATGCATGATTAGGAAAGTTCCGTGACACGACACCACACATTTTCATGATTAGGCACACCCCTCTTGGGGAATTGGGAGCTCTCTGCCGGTCATTCCGTATTGGCAGACTAACGATCTTTTCCCTAAGACCTCCGTAAGTCTCCGTACTCTATAAATTCCCTTATAGAGACCGAGTTGGTTGTATCATGAAGTACCCTTGAGATAGAGGGCACTTGTACCGCATACGATATGTCATTAATCACCCTCTTGTCAAGATATTAAAGAATTATGAAACTTAAGATACGTCGTTATGCTGTCCAATTAATCTCTCGAGCTTTTGTCATACCTTGACTCTATGAATGATCATGTCCTTATTACAATGAACTTGTTATTGGAAATATGTGTCCATAATATGTATATGTTTGATTGGCACAACGTGGAACTTTGGTCCATTTGACTAATACCTGTGCAATAGGGGCCCTGTCTGGTCCTAGGGAGGAGCGCCCCAACGTACTTATTAACCGCGGGAGTATGGACTTGTGGTGCGTGGCATGGCACTGGAATGTGTGCAAGATTTGTGTGAATGTGCCTTCGTTTGATATGATATGATAAGTTTGATCACGTAAATATGTGATATCTGTGTGAATATGGCCAATTCTTGTTTATGTGATACAAACTCATTCTTGAAATCCTTGTGATACGATTCTATTCTTGAATTACATGTCCAATACATATGAAAGTCAGTATTTGTTTCGTTATGATATTCGTTCTATTCAGCCATTTGACTTGTTAGAAATGCATGCACGTATAGCCATCATGTACTGTTAAGATCCTGCTTAATTAAAATGCTAATCACGTATATTAGTGCCCGCACATTGAGATGTAAATCCTACTAGGCTAGTTTGCTCACCCTTATCTTCCTAAACATTTTAGGTTGTGAAGAGGAGGTGCACATTTTAATGGGGGTCTTGTGCACCGAGCGTGGAGTACACTTTAGAGAGTCTTTCTTTATTCTAGATTAGAGAGAGATTAGTAATCATTGTAATTTTGTCTTTCTTTGAGAATTAGATGAGACTTGTAGTGGGGAGTTGTTCTTATTTTGACCTTTAGAGATTGTAACATTAACTTACAATGAATAAAAGAGTTTCATTATTGAATTATGGGCCCTATTGATATGAGTCATTTGTCATGGCTTCTGAATGCTTACTTGTTCGTCGCGTTTCCGATTTAATTCCACTGCTAAAAATAGGGGCGTGACAACTCTCAACATGAAACTTGTTGGAAACTTGAAGTAGAAGAATCTTATGGCTCTGTTTTAGATCAATTTTACCTAGAGATGTGTGAATCGCAAGATGAACAAGAAGAACCCTAAAATTGTCCGATAATTTGAAAACACTTAATTAATGCTCTCTACACACACAATAAAAATTAGACAAAATAGGGGACAATGAAAGTGGACTCGAAGAGCTTTCAGATGGTATATGTCATACCAAATTTGTGCCTAAGATTACCTACCTTTGAGTGCTCAAAAGATAGGACTTTTGTAGGATGAAGCAAACATGAGTTGGGGAAGAGGGCTACTCCTTGGGGGCCATCTCCTCCTCCTCTGGTGCCCTATCTCACCTCCACATGACCCTAAAAAGATGCCAACCCATCCCCAAGAGATTTGGGAAGTTTATTTATAAGGTTATGGTTGTTTAGGAGTCCTACATGTACTAGGATTTGGGGGTTTCGAGTTTGGGTTGATCCATTCCCAAATTTGAGAATTCCCAACCAGATTTGAGTTGAGATGCCATTAGGAAAGCTTTCTTCATGATGGGACATAAATTTGAGTCATTTTAGAAGCACACTTAAGTAATTAACCCCAATTAGACTATTAATTAATGCTCTTTTGGGTTCTGCGAATTTCATTTGATTTGATTTTTTCCCAAGAGATTTTTCTTGTCCCATATTTCCAAATGGTCTATTAGATATTAATGTTTAGATTCTAGCCATGATTTTTATTTAATTTTTAGAATGATTTATATATATGTGATAATAGCATTTAGATCTTAACAGTTATTATCCGACTGAATCCCAATTGGTTTATGTATTTGCCCAAAGGGTTTCATTTGGACCAATTGTCATTGGTAAGTGTTGAGAGACATTATTTAGTCTAAAAATATAAATTTTAATGTGATATTTAATCATGTTTCTTACATGCGATAATAAGTTTTATGATTATTATGTTTTATTCATGAATTGGGTCACTATTTATCTTCAAAATAAATAAGCTATTACTTTAATTTATGCTTAATTTCTTATTTCCAAAAATCCGACATGTTACAGAATGCGACATGTTGGGGCACGTTGGACAGGCATAGTCATACACAAGGTTTATAATAGAACCCTTGCTCTTCACCCACCCCTAAAATTTGGCCACAAACCCTCAAAATCTCAACGAAAAATGGAATAGGAGGAGAAATCACTCCACAAGCATGCATGCGAGTCTAAACATCCACATTGTAAGGAATCTTGGTAGAAATGGAGGGAAAACAATCTTATTCAATCCTTCACATGGAGATCTGTCAAAATGAAGTAAAACCCAACAAAACACTCCCCTAAAGATGTTTCTAATGAGGGGAACCACGAGGATTACCCTACCTCCAAATAAAGAACTAACATGTTGGAGCCTTCTCATAGGTTGGCCACATTCTCCTTGCTAACACCACCACATCTGCACCCAACAACACTTGGTGCTAAGAAACATGCCATCATTGTCACCATTGTTCACAACCTGTCGTCGGCCACTAGAGAGAGAGAGGAATAGGAGAGGAGAGGAGTGGAGCTCGGAGAGATAGAGGAGGTAAGGAAATGGGGCGAAGATTAGAGAGGGGTCCCTATATAAAGGGTTGACTATAAAAACACATCAATCGAAGCTAATGCAACTCGATAAGAATGTGTCAATAGAGGCTGACACTTGGTGCTCAGGACTGACACCTGATAGAGCTGACCAACACACTAGTAGATGCCATTGTCTAACCAGACGTGTTCACGGTCATACATGCTGCCACCTAGCACTCAAGGTTAGATGTTTAACAATTGATCAATATACTACTAGAACATGTCATGCCGCCTAGATGCATCACCTGACAAGGCTTTGGCATCTCGGCCAGTCTAGCCTAACATCACTAACTCATTATGGACAAACAATTAGAATGCATCACCCTAAGCTGACACATTTAGAATGTATCATATTGGGCTAATGCGTTCTAGCATCTGTGTGAAAAATCCCAAAAAATCAGCAAATTGTGGGTCAAAACTAGTCTCACCTCCACCTAAGGCCCACTAGAACCTGAAACAACACTTTAATCTGACATCTAGCAAGTAGCTAGAAGATCGTGGACATTACACCCTAAGTTGGATGGATCGTGATCCACCACCTCGATAGCATCAGGTCAGTGGTACCATGTTACTTCACATATTATTGAAAGTTTTCAAAGTCTCCAAGTCAAATGAACTGCGATCCACCACCTCAACGACATCAGTTTGGCAGTACCATGTTACCCCACCTATTATCGAAAGTAAGTGAAGGTCCCAAGTCAGCAGAACCACAACTCTTAAATTCGCAGTATTTTAGACTCATGTAGGCAAACTAAGTTACAAGGAAAATCACGATTTAATTAAAAAAATAGAAGTTTAAAGGGAACTTGCCATTTCATAAAATGTGTTGATTACAAGTGTCAAAGATCGGCTACATATGATCATTTACCATAGACCCACCTCTTGTAAGAAAACAAAAGAAGAGAAAAAAGAAAATAGGAAGAGTTACATGTCAATCTTGACCTACCCATCAGTGTCTCCTGCCTCCTCGAGCTTCTCTGGGGGCTCCAATTAAGAAGCTTAGGTCGAGCTTAGTGTGACAAGTCTAGATGACCTTGACATATGTCACAAAGCCTTTGTAGTGAGCGGCTAGTACAAAGGCACATTGGCCTCTGCAAGCAAGTGTTGGAACTCATTCCTTTCCTTGAAGGTCTAGACAACCTCCTCCTTCACTAACTCCAACTTCAACCAGAGCTCCAACCACTCCCTTTCCTCTTCATCTCTCCAAGCATTTTCTTCTCTTGGACACTCCAAAGGGTGATCTTTAGCTGAACCACCTCGGTAGTCAGGTTGTCCTGACCAGCCTTGGCCTTCGTCCCCACCTCCATGAGATCATTTTGCACCATTCAGTGGTCAGGCAATGTAGAGCCATCAACCATGCCCCTCTTTCATCATGATGAGGATCATTGTGGAGGTCATTGTGGCCTCTAGCTCCTCTCAGTTTTGCAAAAGAGTTAAGCTTTTGTTAGCTCATCAGCCACGTCGATGTCTTCCAAGTAGTGGTCCTCCATGATCTTCCACTTTTGGTAGAGCCCCAAGCTTTTATCCTTGCCTACATGGGCCTTCTCATATGGCCCCTCAGCACATCCCCTTGATCAGCGTGGGGTCCTTGCGACTGTTGGTTTGACCTCCACTACATCTGCAATAGTCAACATTGTTGAACTCTTTAGTTTCTTGGCCTTCTTTCGTGAAGACCCCTTGCCCTTAGTCCCAACCTAGGTGATCTTCTTCTTAGCTTCGATTGCTTGGTAGAACAACACCAAATCCACCATGTCTTCTGCGAGGAAGAACTAGCTATCAGACAACTGCAAGGACCAAGAACATGAAAATAAATAAAATAGGAGGAGTTACCCTACAACCGAGCAAGGCACAGTATGGTCTGCTCTAAGTTCTCCTCACTCAGAAGGACTTGAGCCAATCTTTTGATTGATGCAAACCATTTCAAGTGTGGGAAGTTGCCTCTCTCACAAATCGACGTAGCAAGGCAACTCTTGACCACCCTGCCAACCCAGAATGTAGGAAAGAGAAATGATTCCCCTGACCTCATCGCCACGAAGAAGATTCAACTCTGCCATGAGTGAAATAAGGTTGTCAAACTCCTAACTAGCACTCGACGTGCCATAGCAGTGACATGAAACTACTCTTTAAGAACCGGATTGCACTTCAGGTTATAAAGCAAGAAAATACATAATTGGTGGAACCCCCAGCCTTGACTTATGACACATTACTAAAAGTTGTATAAAAAAAAGGGCTACCAGGTGTTCAGGACGAGCTAGGTGGGAGCTATACACAAATATTATAACAATGCGGCAACAAAAGATATAATAGGAAATGTAAGGCTGGCCCATACAACCTTCTTGTAAAGCACAAGTGGTCAGGTCGGCCTATATTTGCATAGTCTCTGCCTTAGGCTACCGTGATCTCAAACTCAGCCAAGATCTTAAATCCTTCTAAATCCCCACTAGCACTTCCTCAATAATACTCAACATCGACTACACCACCATATGTTTGGCACGTGGGCCAACCTACTACCCTCTTCCTCCTCTGGCATCTGTAAAATAGATCGATTGGCCTTTGTTGATGACACCACCTCATTCACATTGTCCACTAGAAATATGGCTCACGTGTCGTCTTGCTGTTCCACCTCTCCTACCCCCCTCTCACCTCGATCATATTTGCCTCACACCTGCCAGATGCCTAGCAAGAGGTCCACAACACCAATTATTTGGCCATTAAGGTCCCCCGACCTTAAACTGTTGGAGATGCACTCTCCACCAAGCCATGAGGAGATCCACCTCTTGACATCTCACAACCCACTACTGCCACTTACCAATGACTAAGGCGCCCTTGAGGGGGAAGCATCACACCAACTTGCCTACCTTCTCAGTCATCAAGTTCCAAGCTCTTCTGACCTCTCCCAACCTCCACACTCTAGCAAATGTGTAGAATGGCACTTGGACGCCCTCTATCATCGCTTAATACCAACATCTAGGTATCAGTGCTTGTCAACTATGAAGCCCAAAAGTTGCCTTGGTGCATGCAAATCTGAAGACAGTACAACACATTAACTACGAGCTGCAATGTATTGTGTGTGCGCATTAGGTTGAAGACTCTAAAACCAGGATCTATGAACTCTGTTCCTAGCTATGGAGTGGATGGTTCATGATGGACTTGGCCACGGAGCTCTTGCCTAGGCCAAGGTCCAAAGTTGGAGCCACTGACCTGATGCAACAACAGAAGAGGAGAAGAGAAGGATGCAGTGATTGTCACATGTAGGGCTGCCAACGGGTCGGAGTCAGAATTAGAAATGAGTGTTTCCACTTTCACTTCCTATAATAAATTTCAAAGTTGGAAACGAAAACGAAAAATAGGTGTTTTCGCTTCCACATCTATTTCTGCTTTGAGTCAGAAAAACGGACGGAAATGGAAACAAAACGAAAATTTCGGATGTAACGACATTTATATAAAGAGAATAAATTTATAAATTTACAAGTACATTGATTATTAAATTTATGAATATTTTAAATATAATATAATCTCTTCTACCATACCTAGATGGTTTGGTTTGGTTTGATTTAGAGAAGATTTTTAAAAAATTAAACCAAACCAAATCTATAGAGCCAGCCCGAACCAAACCAAATTAAAGTTCGTTGAAACAAATTCGAAATAATTCGGTTTGACATAACCTGAGAATAAATGGGCTTTTAGAGTCTATTAGTCTCAAATAAGATTGTAACCACATATTTCTCTAATAAATCATTATCAAATCAAATCTGAAATAAAACACTAAATACTAATGAGCATATTACCTTCCATAATACATATTTTTTACGCATATATATTCAACAAATTTGATATATATACATAATTAAAAGCCTATTATTGTAATTTGGTTTAATTAGTTTAGTTCGGTTTATAAAGCTTGGAAATCGAATCAAACTAGTTTTTCTTTTTTGGTTTGGTTTGGAATCAAACTAAATTTTTATTTACTTTCAAACAGAACTAAACTGATCGGTTCGATTTAATTTTTCAGTTTGAACCAAATAGTTAACACCCCTAACCATATCTTCTTCATCACATACATTATAATAACTATTACTAAATGAGGTATGACAAGAACAAGTTAGTATAGTAAAATCATGTAGTTATATATAATGGGTGAGTAATAGATAGTCAACATATGTAGGTACGAAGACTTTCAGAAGAAAAAAAAAACTACAAAAAAATTGATGGAATGAGAAAATGACCACTAGCTAGTAATTGGGAAAATGATAGATGGCATTTGCATATAGATTGAAGGTGAGGGACAATGAGTTAAAAATTTTAAGAGCTAAAGCTTCGAGGTTGATGAGTTTTTTTTATAAAAATATTATATTATATATATTAAAAAGTTATCGGAAATGATAACGGAAAAACGGATGCGGAATTGAGTGTTTCTGTTTCCTATAAGAATTCGGATATCCATTTTTGCTTCCGCTAAACTATCAGAAAATTCCTTTTGAAATTTTGTGTCCTATAAAAAATGTGAAAATGAGTCGATTAAACGGAAATCAGAGATCTGTTGGCAGCTCTAGTCACACGCAACCTCCAAAAGGAAGCCAATAGTCACATGCATGCATAATAGAGATAATGGCCATAAGTCCGTGTCTACTCCAGGAATTGAGTGCCAACCAAGCTCTCTTTAATGGCAGGGCTTCATTCAGGGTCAACCCTATATCTTTGATTAAATGACTTCTTCTTGGAGTACATTAGGTAGCTCTAAAATGATGTTATCTTTGATTAATTAATGTCTTCTTCTCGGAGTACATTAGGAAGCTGTAAAATGATGTTTAAATATCACTTCCATCCATTTTGAGAATAGTGGCGCACCACATGAGGGGGATCTTAAAAGTTTCAGAAGTCTCTTTCGGTGATTAACTATAGAAGCAATAAACTCTGTGGGTGCCCACAAATTGCACACATCTGTTCCCAATCCACAACTTATCCCTACCATGAGCATATGATCTTCACTTGTGCCTTTGCACTCATGCTGTTCGCCATTAATTTCTACAGTAGAGGTGTGCCCTTGTGCCCACTTGCGTCTTCTCAACAAGATTAGTTGCGACAATCAGTTCATGAAAATCTAATGAAAAAAAAAATGTAAAAGCCTTTGCCAGGAAGCACTTCGATATAAGATCACTCTTGTCCACTTGTTTCCTGCGAGAAAATTTGATTCAAATACGCAAAAAGAATTGTGGGGATGAATGGAAATTAATGTTATAACTATAAAATGGCCGTTTTGAACTGTTATGGTAGTAAAAGAGTGCATCTCGGAGAGTTTCTTGGCCAAAGTCTAAAAGTTTACAGAACATCCGCCATTGAAGCATATATATGGAGTGAAGACTCTAGCTTATTAGTAGTATCAGGCACAGGTTCTAAAAACCTAGTTATTTTAGGGAATATGATCTTCTTAGTCTATATATGTCGAATGAAGACCGTCTTCCTTTCTGCAACCAGATCAGCATCTTCCTGTAGAAGAAGGCAGCACCGTACATAAGTTCCAGGAAGAACATGAACATGAAGAGCAAGTGAGAGGGAGGACGTCTGGCTCTGTCCGTACTTACAACTGGCTTTTGGCTGCACGCGGACCTGAGTCCAGGGGATAAAAAGTTACAACTCAGTTAAACTCGAATAACGGAAGAGTGACGATTCAGGTGGCCATGGGGGATTTAAGATGGGACAGGTCTCTCATAGCTGAATAGCATTTTTTTTTTCTTCTTCCAGTTGGTGCTGAGAAGTCTAGCACATGTAAAACAAGTGAGTCTGACGCATCTAAAATAAGTTCAAGGCCCAAAATGAGAACATAATAGATCAAAATGTGAAAAGAAATCAGGTAGAGATCACTTAAGGGGGGGTGGGGGGTATACTAAAAATGAAATTCTTTTCGCCAGGTACAAAATTTGAGATAAAACCACCTGAAAATACATGAGAAGAGAGGAAGAGACAAAAGAAGCAATCACAGATATGATAAAGAGAAGAGAATTTTTTAAAAAAAAAAGTAATTTGGACGGCCCATGTCGATCACGAACACACCCATCCCCGAAGATATCTTGATGCTCTCACTATTATCGGCTAGACACAAAAATGCTAGCTCACCTATAACACCTACTTTTATGAAGGTGCAACCTCACTAGACATTTAATGTGCTAGCTCATCTACCCAAGTCTGGCATGAAGGTGTAGGCACACCTCTCACCACATTAGACAGAAGGTCATTACCTCGCCATAAATCTGTTAGATACAAAGTGTGCTAGCACGCCATAATCCACAATACAAGATTAAGGAGAAGAATCTTCCTCTTAGAAGAGGATAAACAAACAAAGAACATATGAAACCCAATATAGAAGAACACACAATCATAACTCCAGAGTGTCTCAAGAAAGCAAATCCGAAAGTGTATAGCCGATGATGAAACTAGCTTCCAAATCGTCCTTCTAGATGTAGCTCAACACAATGCCTTGAAAACATCAGATCTAGGTCGATGTAGAGGCTTCCTGATCACCCTTCAAGTCGTAGCCTTCAAATCTTCATATCTCAGTCATGGAGTCCAACATACCCTTTTCATCTCCAAGATGTTGTATATATGTATTTTGGGGCTTCAATAAATGTCCTAGGCCGTGTATGAAGGCTCCAACCTAGGGCCGTCAACAGATCAGATTTGGAATAAAAAATGAATGTTTTCGCTTCTTATAAGAAATTTCGAAATTGAAAACGGGAATGGGAAGGGTGTTTCTACTTGTGCATCTATTTCCACTTTAAGTCGAAAAAATGGAAACGGAAATAAAACAGAAACTTCGGATGCAACAACATTTATATAGTGAGAATAAATTTATAAAATTATGAGTACACTGATTATTAATTTTATAAATAGTTTTAAATGTAAATTTAATAATCTATAGTATAGATAACTAACAATAATAAATAAAAATATATCTTCTACTATATCTTCTCCATCGCATACATTACAGTGACCCTTACTAAATGAAGTATGACAAGATCAAATTAGTATAGTAACATCATATAATCTATACTATTCTAATAAAACTCAGTTCTGGAGCAGCCACGTGGCAGCACCAGAAGCAGAGTTTTCCCGCCTAAACCTCCTCACTAAATCTATCTATATCGCAGCTAAATATGGTTAAGCAAAATTCGGGTAAACAAATCCTAACATATAGCAGCTAACATAAAATAATAAATCTATCAACTTTAACACACCTCCCGTAAGGCAAGTCTCAAACATTAATTGTCACCTAAATCAACGAAAAAATCTTTCTAAACAAGGTAAGATACTCACCATCTAAAAAATCTTGCTAAACTGAGTAGACCATAACTTTTTAGAAAAAAATTAATTTTAAGCCTACCGTTTTAAGAACAAAGTTTTCCTATTTAGTTTAACAAAATTTTTGTAATAAAAATTATATATTTTTATAAATAATATTTTTTATTTATCTTAATATTTTATAAACAACTACCGTGTATCGCACGGGTTTTCAACTAGTTATATATAATAGTTGAGTAATAGATAGTTGACATATATTAGTATGAATACTGTGGTGGTGTAATCCTGTTTGGGCCTGAGCCAAACGGGCCTCCACTAGAGAGAGAAAGAGAAGACGATTGCTGGTGAGGACGAACGCCTGCAAAACCAGAAAAGGATCAGGGGGCCCGGTGAAGACCGGGGAAACCCTCCGATGCCTAAGTCAGTGGAGAACTTGAGAGGCAGGGGGTTCCGGAATGCGAGAATTGAGTTCGCGTGAGGAAGGGAACGTACCATTGCATGGTACTATACCTGTGCTTTTATAGGCGTCGGTGTCGAGGCCAACGTGCGTAACGTTCGGCGGATCGTGCCTGAAGATGCGCCTTGACGCACGCGCATAACGGGAGGAGTTATGACTCTGGTGCCCGTTAGGCTGCCAGGCAGTTCACGCCCCTTGATGGTGGAGAATGTGGCCTGGGACGGTTACAACCGTTCTGCGAGTCAGAGAACCTGCTCGGAACCCTTTGGGAATGCTTTCCGAGCAGGTGACCCACGCGGGGGCTCGAACATGCTGTTCGGTAACATCGAGGGTAGTTTCATGCAGCGGAGTTACTATTCTTGTTCGGAAGCCGTTCATAGCTGTTCGGTAAGGGAAGGAAGGTGATCTGCTCGGAGGTACGCCGCAGCGGAACCTGACAGCTTCCGATTACGGGGGTCACACAATGGAGGTCTTCGAGCCATCCTGGAGAGGGCGTGCTCTTCGATGACGGTGCCACGTTGGTTGACAGGACGTGAATGGGCCGTAACGAGCCATCATGGGCCTAGGTGACCAGATTTGGCCACCACACTTGCCCCCCACGCCCTCGAGTGGCTCGGTGAGACGAGGGCTTCGAGGGCGTCGCTTTCGCATTTAATGCGATGGCCCGTTGCGGGATGCCGCCGCTTAGGGTCCTGTCAAACGGCTAACCCATCATGATGGGTGCAAAGCCGCACCATACCTGAGGTGCCGCCGCTGCGTTCGGACGGTTGCCAACGCTGTACTCGAAGGGGCGTTTTCAAAAATGGGAAGGAGGGGCGTTTTAGGGCCCGCCTCGAATTTTGTTCCCTCCTCTTTCCTTATAAGGAGGGGACGAGACGAGGGCGGGAGCTACGCCTCCCAGAAACCCTCCATCTTTGAGATCTTCGTGCTTCCTTGCCTTCTCCTCTCCCTGTCTTCTGTTTCGTCCTCTCGCGCCGTTGCCGCTTTCTGCAGTCCTTCCGGCAATGGCGAGCAAGGGGAAAGCCACTGCCGGAGCTAGCGGGGTAACTGTTGCAGCGTCGAGCGGACCACGATACCGCCACTTCAGTGGTCTTCGTGAGCGCTTCCGGATCGGGGACGAGTACGAGATCGTCGACGCCAGGGAAAGCGACACGATCCTGGTGAATGAACCAGGTTGCCTGCTCCTATCCGTGGACCATCTGGAGGCAGGCTTCCGGCTGCCGTTGCCGGAGGTGGCGAAGGCGCTCCTTAACACTTGGGGCGTTTCGCCAATACAGCTGACGCCCAACACCTGGAGATACATCTGTATCTTCGGTGTTGTCTGCAAGTTGAAGGAGATTCGGGGTTCGGCGGACGTCTTCCGAGCACACTTCAAGCTGTCAGCTTCGCGGGCATCAGGAGCGGACATCTACTACGCCAAGCACCGAACAGACCGGATGCACATCGGCCTGTCCACAGGTATTCCAACAACAAGGTTGGATGGACAGGCTGTTTTTCGTGCGCCACCGGTGTGGTGCCGAGTGGGGGTTCCCCACAGTCATCCGCCCAGCACAGAAGGATAGCTTTCCGAAGCTTATCCAGGATGAGGCGAGGGCATCAGATGCACTTCTCCGAGCAGGTGTTCGGAATGGAGAAGGGTATGTGACCGAGTTCATGCTCATTAAGTATGGGCTCAGCAAACCATGGAGTAAGTATACTGTCTCTCAGTGGTTTACTCTTAGGTTTGGTGACCTCATACTAACCTTTCTTCTTCCTATCTTCTTTGTGCGCAGTGGCTGCAGAGCTGGAGGCAGGAAGAGATGAAGAGGCGAATGATGAGTTCGCCGTACAGATCCCTGTGCTAGCGCACAGGTGTATGAAGGTGACGACGTCGCCGCTGTTGTTCGGGTTCCTTCCGCGGTGAGGGTCGGTGCCGCGGTGACAACGACACTTGTTGCTCCATCAACTGCCGAAGGGCGCCCCAACAAGGCGCAGGCTCCTGAGAAGGGGCCTGGAAAGATTCGTTTGAAGAAGAAGGCCACTAGAGAGGTGGTACCGGCTGAAGCTCGGACTCCTCGGGAGAAGGATGACCAAGCGAGCCGGTCTTCTGCGAAGAAGAGGCCCGTTCTGGTTGACGAGAGCGCGGAGGAAGCGGAACAACTCCGTGTTCGGAAGAAGCAGAAGGCGGTCCAGGCTACTCCTCCACATGACGAGGAGGGGACCGAACAGGAAGAGGAAGGGGCGCAGTTGCTGCTGCGCAAAAAGAGTAGGGCCGTACAATCGGCCGATGAGGGGGTGCCACGGGTGGCTTCCGCGACTCGCCCCGAGGTCGCACAGAAGATGGCGACTGAGCTGGGGCTCATTTTTGTGAGCGAAGGATCCGAAAGTCCTGCCGGTGGAGAGGCCGGGGGCTCCACCTGCGCGAGAGATAGGGAGCCCACCTGTGCTTCCAATGTTGGAGGTGCCGAGCACGGTGCTCCCAGCGACATCGCGGAGGTATCTTCTAGGAGGAGCAGAGAAGTTGTGGCATCTCCTGTTCGGCAGGAGGAGGACACTGGTGCCACAGGAGTCTCCGCCCCTGCGGGGGTGAACTCGAGCAGCGTGGTGGTGACAGCGCTAACCACGATTCTCTTTTCGGAGCAAGAAGTGGTGCCTGCAGCAGGGGCCACTGCAGAGGCGGCCAAGATGGCGAGGGCGCCCGAAGAGGTTGTCACTTCTGCCGGGGAAATCCTGCCCCCCATGCCCCCCTCCGAGGTGGTTGCTAACGAAGAAGCAACCTCCAAGGCAGTCGAAGGTACTGGGGGGAGGATGCGGGTGCTGCTCGGGCTGAAGGGTCTGAAGACGACCGAAGACCTCTTAGCGAGGCGTTGCGGAAGAAGCTTCCTGCAGAGCCTTCGGTGGCGGATCTGGAGGCGACCCTTCGTCGCGTGGAGAATGCACCAAGGGATCTGCCAGCGAGTCCCACTGCTTCTCGCCTTGAGCGACTGGCGAGGTGCCTGGACCTTCCTTCCGAGCAGACCCCAGAGAGGTCAGAGGAGGGCTACCTCCCAGAGGTCCAGGAGGGAGATGACTTGAGCGATGTCGATGTTGAGGCGCTCGTGGATGGAATGTCCAAGTCATTGGGCATTCTGAAGGTTCTGGCTGTTCGGGGCCAGAGGCAGAAATACCTCCGAGAGGCGCAGACAGCTTTCTGCGAGGATCTCTCCGCGAGGCATAAGGCTCGCGAAGCAGCGCTGGAGGGGGAGGTCAAGGACCTCAAAGCGGCCCTCCAAGCTTCGAAGTTGGAAGCTACCTTGGCGCGGGCCGAAAAAGACGCCCTAGCCAAGGTAGTAGCTGATGCTGGGGCCCGCGCGGTTGCTGAGTACAGAGCCGGGCCGGAGTATAAAGAGGACTTGGAGCAATATGGAGCCCGCTGCTATAGAGTGGGTCTTAATGCTGGGAAGGACTTCGGAGAGCGTTTGTCTTGGGTCGAACGTGCCCGAGAAGCCTTCGAGGCCGCTGTTCGGAGTGCCGACGCCGCACCAAGGATGCCCGCTTGGATGATGTGCATTTCGCACAATTCCAATCTGGGCGGATGCTTTCTTCGGACGAAGGTGCCGGCCCTTCCGAACAGGCTCCTTAGCTTTCTTCTGCTCCACGTCCTTTTTATGCTTTCCTTTTTGTAACTGTGGTCGAAAAAGGACCAGTTTGTAAACAAACCACTTTTTGTGAATGAAATCTTCTGTTCATGAGATTATTCTGTAGCTTCACTTTCTCTATCTTCTTCCTTTTATAATTGTTCCTGCTCGGATCGGAATCCTCTAGGCTCCATAAGCATTGCATGTATAACGCAGATCGTTATTCCGACCAGGTGTATATGCTAAATGCTTGTGTAGCACAGCAGTTGGGAGAAGAGAGGTAGGATGCTGAAAAGAGGCTCTTATACATGATAAGCCTTAAGATTAGAAACATGCCAAGTCCTGGGAATGGCTTCGCCACTAGGAGTAGTTAGCTTATACGAGCCTTTCCCGAGGACATGGGTGACCTGATAAGGTCCTTCCCATTTGATGGCAAGCTTGCCTACTGCTCTTCGGGGATCCGAAGCCGAACAGCGGCGCAGAACCAAATCTCCCATATTGAACCGCCTTTTCCGAACTCGCGCATTATAATATTGTGCGAGTCGTTGCTGATAAGAAACGAGGCGAATGCTGGCATCACTCTGTCGTTCGCCCAGCATGTCCAAGTTTTCTCGAAGAGCACGGTTATTGGCGGCTTCATCGAAGTGGGTTGTTCGGATGGTTGGAAGGGCTACTTCCAGAGGTACAACTGCTTCCGAGCCGTAGGCTAGGTGAAAAGGTGTTTCCCCTGTAGCTACCCGAGCAGTTGTTCGGTGACACCAAAGGACGTTTGGGAGCTCATCGATCCATGATCCACCTACGGCCTCCACTCTTGTTCGGATCCCGTGCAGCAATGTTCGGTTGGCGTTTTCGACCAAACCGTTAGCTTGGGGATGAGCCACGGAGGTGAAGTGGTTGTAGATTCCGAGCTCGGCGCACTTCTGCTTGAAGAAGGTGCTGTCAAACTGTTTCCCGTTGTCAGACGTAATCACTCTTGGGACGCCAAACCTGCAGAGAAGGTTCTTCCATACGAACTTCCATGCGGCCTGTTCGGTGATTGTGGTAACGGGTTCGGCCTCGATCCACTTGGTAAAGTAGTCGATGGCGACAAACAGGAACTTCTTCCGCCCTTGGGCCTCTGGAAAGGGGCCCAAGATGTCAATGCCCCATCTGGCGAAGGGGCGCGGCTCGAACAGACTGTGAAGCTGTTCGGCTGGTTGCTTGATGAGTACTCCGAACTTTTGGCATTCTGGACACTTCCTAACGAAGGACATGCAATCCTTCTGAAGGGAAGGCCACCAGAACCCTGCTCGGATGAGGCTGCGCGCTAGCGTTCTGCCCCCCAGATGGCTTCCGCACAGCCCCTCGTGAACTTCCTCTGTGGCCGCAAGGGCCTCCTCAGGGTTGAGGCAACGCAGAAGAGGTCTTGCAAGGGACTGCCGGTACAGCTTGCCTTCTACGAGGGTGAAATGCTGCGAGCGCATCCTGACTTTCCGAGCTTCAGCCTGTTCGGGCGGAAGCTCACCTCGGAGGAGGTACGCCACGAGAGGGTCCACCCAACTTGGGGTTGATGGGCCCGCTTCTATGGCGGCTACATCGATCTCTGTGCTCGGCAAGGCGAGCTCTTCAATGAAAACAGAGCGAGAAGGGGTTATGTCACCTGAAGATGCCAACTTGGCCAGTGCATCAGCTCGCGCGTTCTGCTCCCGCGGAACATGTATAACCTCGAAGTATACGAGGCCCTCTGTCTGGCTCTTGACTTGTTGGAGGTATTGAGCCATGCGGGGTTCCCTTGCTCCGAACTGTCCGCTCACCTGGCTGGCAACCAGCTGGGAGTCACTAAAGACTCTGAGCCGAACGGCCCCGAGGTGCCTAGCCATGCGGATACCAGACAGCAAAGCTTCGTACTCGGCGACGTTGTTGGAGGCTGGAAAGTGGAAACGGAGGGCGTATTGGAACTCTAACCCTTCTGGGGAGGTGAGGACCAAACCTGCCCCGCTTCCGGTGACACAAGAGAATCCGTCAACATAAAGCTCCCATGGGGGCTCGTCTGCCAACGGTGGGTCCTGCTCGGCCGGAAGGGTGCATTCCGCCACGAAGTCCGCTAACGCCTGGGCTTTGATCGCCGTCCTCGGTCGAAAGCTGATGTCGAACTCTCCCAGCTCGATTGCCCACTTAACCAACCTACCGGAAGCCTCCGGCCGCTGCAGGATGGATTTCAGCGGTTGATCGGTTAGCACTGAAACGGAATGGGCCTGGAAATAGGGCCTGAGCTTCCGTGCAGCCGTGACGAGAGCGAGGGCGAGTTTTTTTGCTCTGGGGTACCTCCTTTCAGCTTCTTGGAGGACCCTGCTGATGTAGTACACTGGATGCTGCGCCGCTCCTATTTCTCTGACCAAGACTGCACTGATGGAGTGTTCAGTGACCGAGAGATACACGAACAAAGGTTCTCCGAGCACAGGCTTTGAGAGAACAGGAGGGGCTGCCAAATATGCCTTCAGCTCGGTGAAGGTGGCTTCGCATTCATCAGTCTACCGTACCTGCCCCCCTTGCTTCGAGGAGCTTTTAGGGCCTCGAAGCAACTTGAAGAAGTTAAAACTTCTTTCTGCTGCTCGGGACATGAACCTATTTAGTGCAGCGAGACGCTCCGTCAGGCGCTGGACGTCGCGCACTGTCTTTGGACTGCTCATTTCAAGCACTGCTTGGATTTTATCCGGGTTCGCCTCTATTCCCCTGTTTGATACGAGGAACCCGAGGAACTTACCCGACCGAACACCAACGCGCACTTGGCAGGATTGAGCTTCATATTATACCTTCGCAGGGTTGCGAAAGTTTTCTGGAGATCGAAAATGTGGTCAGTACTCGGAAGTGTCTTGACCAGCATGTCATCAACGTAGACCTCCATGTTGCGTCCGATCTGCTGCTCGAACATCTTGTTGACCAGCCGCTGGTAAGTCGCGCCTGCATTCTTCAGACCAAAGGGCATCCTGGTAAAGCAGTACAAGCCTAGGTCTGTAACGAACGTCGTGGCGTCTTGATCCGGGGGATGCATGCTGATCTGGTGGTAACCAGAGTAGGCATCCAAAAAGCTGAGGAGCTCGTGCCCGGAAGTAGCGTCCACCAGCTGATCAATGCGCGGCAACGGGAAGTTATCCTTGGGTGTTGCCTTATTAAGATCTTTGTAATCCACGCACACACGCCATTTACCATTGGCCTTGCGCACGAGGACCACGTTGGAGATCCATCTTGGATATTGGGCTTCTCGGAGGAGCCCAACAGCTCGGCTTTTGACCACGTGATCCTGAATCACGGTCTGCCGTTCTCTGTTCACAGGTCGCCTTCTTTGCTGAACTGGCGGGACCCGGGGGTCCAGCCGGAGGTGGTGTACCATGACTTCCGGGGAGATGCCTGGAAGTTCACCATCAGACCAAGCGAACACGTCCAAATTGGCCAGCAGGAAAGCTGTGTAGCGTTGCTGCTCGGCCTCTGTCAACAAGGCGCCAATGTACAAGATGTGTTCGGGGTCATCGTCCACTCGAATGGGGATTAAGTCTTCAGCAGGCGTCCCTCGGCTTGTTGAAGGCTGATCGGAAGGCGGAGGAGCCGGATCAGCGAGTGGTTGCTTGTCTCTTAAGGAGAGGACATAGCAACGGCGAGACTCGCGCTGACACCCGAGCACTTCGCCTACTCCGCTCGGAGTAGGGAACTTCATCTTCTGATGGAGCGATGAAGGTACTGCTTTGATGCGTCCGATCAGGCCTCTGCCTAGGATAGCATTGTATCCAGGCATGTTGTTGACGACCAAGAAGTCGACAATTTTGGTCACAGCCTTTGGAGCCGTTCCTAAGGTGATCGGAAGGCGAACCTTTCCCATGGGTTGGACCGAAACTCCCGAAAAGCCGAACAATGGCGAATTTACAGGGGTTAGTTGATCGGTTCGCAGACCCATGAGGACAAAACAGTCGTAAGCCAAGACATCAGGGGCGCTTCCATTATCTACCAGAATTCGGCGCACATTACAGTGGTTGATGGTGGCCGAAACGACCAGCGCATCAGTGTGCGGGGTCGTAACCCCTACAAGATCTTCATCCGAGAAGGTTATCACCTCCTCGGCTGTGCGCGTACAGGACTGGCGGAGTATGGAGCCGGCCGAGGTGCCGAAGGCCTATCTACGACGTGCACTCGCCTTGCGTAGTCGCGTCGGCTTCGGGTGCTTTCTCCACCCACGCCGAAGCCTCCCGCGATCACGTTGATCTGTTGCCCATTGGGCTCGTTGTTGATCGGCTGCTCGGGAGTACGATCTCGGCGTCGGGGGCGCTCTTCGTTCCGGCGCACGAACCGTCCAAGGTAGCCACGCTTGATAAGGTCTTCGATTTCGTCCTTAAGCTGGCGGCACTCGGAGGTGTCGTGACCGTGGTCGCGATGAAAGCGACAGTACTTATTTTGATCGCGCTTCCGAGGGTCGGAGCGCATTCTTTGGGGCCACCGAACAAAAGCTTCATCCCTGATCTCTGCCAGGATCTGTTCGGGAGCCACGGTGAGGGGGGTGTAGTTGGTGAAGGGGCGCGGTCGGCGCGGAGAATCGCCATTGCGCCGTCCCTTCTTCCGATCTCGGTCGGAACCGTTGTCGGAAGGCCGCTTCTTGTCCGACTACTCCCCCTGCTCGGCCCTGCTCGCCGCCAGGCTCTCCTCGCAAGCTGCGTGGCGCTGTGCAATGGAGAGTAGTTCGGCGAGGGTGGCAGGCTGCTGGACGCCGAGAGTCCTCTGAAGAAAGCCGTCGCGAGTGCCCTGGATGAGGGCACTGGTGGCCAGAGGGACGTCAAGGCGCGAGATGCGAAGCGCCTCTGTTCGGAACCTCTTGACGAAGTCCCAGAGAGCCTCGCCTTTCTTCTGGCGCACAGCCAGAAGAGAAGCCGCCGTTCGCGGCTGAGATCTCCCGCCAAGGAAGTTGTCCCTGAAGGACTTCTTCAGTTGGTGGAAGGAGGTGATGGAGCCCGCAGGGAGGGTTTCGAACCAAGCTCGGGCGGTTTCTTTGAGCGTTGCAGGGAAAGCCCTGCATTTAGCCGCGTCTGATGCTCCGTGGAACACCATGTGCGACTCGAAGCCGTGGATGTGGTCGGCCGGGTCAGTCGTGCCGTCGTAGGGAGCGATGGTGGGAAGAGGGAGCTTGGAGGAGACCTGGGCCTCCAGGATCTCCCTAGTGAGAGGGGAGCAGAAGTCCAGGTCGTCGTCCGCCGGAGCTTTCCCCTCCGCCCGCTGGACCATCGCATCCATACGACGCTCCAGATCGACCACGCGCTTGAGGCGCCTGGCGAGCTCCTGCTCGGAGTTGGCGGGGCCCCCTCGTCCCGAGGCGTGGGAGTTGCCTCCCACGACTGATCGCGGCGGACGGGGGGAGACAATAGAGCGGCGAGGCGAACGCCCGCGACGCTCTGGTGCCCGCTCCTCCGACGGGGCCCGGAGGGACCGGCGCGGCGATTCCGCCTGCTGGTCCTGAGGCGCCAGGGGGACGCGGGAGCGTCGATGCGACGACTCCGCCTGCCGCTCGCGCGGCAGGGAAACCGCCAGGGCTACCGCCCCCGCCAACTGGGCCTGCAGGGCGAGGCAGACGCCCGTCAACTGCTGCATTTGCCCCCGGAGCTCTGCTACTTCGAGGGCAGTTGCAGGTGCAACAGCCGTTGGTGCCGGGGCGTCGTGATTTGTGCCGGTAGTGGCGACGGCGACGTCACCAGGGGGGATCGGCGACGGGAGTCCCCTCGCGACTGGCGAGACCTCGTCGCCCTGCTTCCTATGTTCTGGTAGGAGGATCGTCCTCGAGCCATGGCAGCGTCGTTCCCACAGACGGCGCCAAATGTGGTGGTGTAATCCTGTTTGGGCCTGAGCCAAACGGGCCTCCACTAGAGAGAGAAAGAGAAGACGATTGCTGGTGAGGACGAACGCCTGCAAAACCAGAAAAGGATCAGGGGGCCCGGTGAAGACCGGGGAAACCCTTCGATGCCTAAGTCAGTGGAGAACTTGAGAGGCAGGGGGTTCTGGAATGCGAGAATTGAGTTCGCGTGAGGAAGGGAACGTACCATTGCATGGTACTATACCTGTGCTTTTATAGGCGTCGGTGTCGAGGCCAACGTGCGTAACGTTCGGCGGATCGTGCCTGAAGAGGCGCCTTGACGCACGCGCATAACGGGAGGAGTTATGACTCTGGTGCCCGTTAGGCTGCCAGGCAGTTCACGCCCCTTGATGGTGGAGAACGTGGCCTGGGACGGTTACAACCGTTCTGCGAGTCAGAGAACCTGCTCGGAACCCTTTGGGAATGCTTTCCAAGCAGGTGACCCACGCGGGGGCTCGAACATGCTGTTCGGTAACATCGAGGGTAGTTTCATGCAGCGGAGTTACTATTCTTGTTCGGAAGCCGTTCATAGCTGTTCGGTAAGGGAAGGAAGGTGATCTGCTCGGAGGTACGCCGCAGCGGAACCTGACAGCTTCCGATTACGGGGGTCACACAATGGAGGTTTTCGAGCCATCCTGGAGAGGGCGTGCTCTTCGATGACGGTGCCACGTTGGTTGACAGGACGTGAATGGGCCGTAACGAGCCATCATGGCCTAGGTGACCAGATTTGGCCACCACAAATACTGTCAGAGAAAAAACTACCATATATGATAGAATGAAAGTGTGACTACTAACTATTAATTGGGACAATGATTGATGACATTTGCATATAGATTGAAGGTGGGGATAGTGAGTTAAAAATTTAAGTTCCAAAGTTTCGAGGTTGAGGAGTATTTATTGTAAAAATATTATATAAAATATAATCAAATTATCGAAAACGAAAACGAAAAAGTGGACGTGGAATTGGGTGTTTCCGTTTTCACATCTAATAATAATTTGAATATCCATTTCTTAGGTTATCAAAATATTCTTTTCGAAATTTCGTATCCTAAAAAAAAAAGAGAAAGACTTATTGCACTTTCACATTGCACTTTAAGTGCAATATGACTAGGCAACAATCTATGTGACATCCAACAATTGGATTGCCACTCTCTCACACCTCATGTGAGGGTGCCACATGAATTTTTACTTAGTCACATTGCACTCAATGTGCAAGTGCAATAAATCTTTCTAAAAAAAAAAATGTAGAAACGGATCGATTTAAACGAAAAATGGAGATCTATTGACAGCTCCACTCCAACCTAAGTGGGGATCAAAACAAGACGATACAACCCAGACTGGATATCCATCCAGATCTCACTAGATCTGCCCAGATTCAGAGGGCAACCCCTTCCAATAACGTAGTTCAACACTTCGGAAAATTCTGCTAGACTTCCAAAAGTTTCGGTTCTGGAAAATGGTTGTACACGGAGGTATCTACCCCATTTCACCATTTGATTGCTTAAAAGACCCAACTTTGAAAGAATGTAAATTTCTGTACATAACTCCAGAATTTATGATCTTTGGCTCATTGTGAAGAATTTAGTGATCCTACAAAAGATATCTAATCATCGGTCTCAAATTCAAATTTTAATCTCATTTAACTTGTCAAAGAAAATCAGCTGGTCATCATTTTAACACGGCCAGATTTTCCGCAACTTACTTTTTCCTACACACAGTCTTGAAGATTTGATTAGTCTATTAAGAAAAAAGTTTTGTCATCATCAAAATCAATGAGGGACCACAACAAAGTGGATCATTATCTTGCTCGTCAAAGAGTTATTGGGTCTTAGTTAAGTGAGATCTATATAAGTCTGACCGATATTATTTTTTCTCTGACTGGCTCTACTAACAACCAGTCAGTAGAAGTTTTTGGGAGTAAAATAATGATCCATCTTAATCTGGGAGCATTGCTTACATCAAAGTTCACTCATTTTGGGCCATGCACAAACCCACTAGGGTATGTCTGGAGTTCTGCTCCATGACGCTGCAAACAACCACATAATACACGAACTCTGAATTAGACCACATGGCATGGCAGGGTGGCATGCGCGCGGCACATATTCTGGGAACAGGGTTACAGGAAGAAGGAAAGGGATAAACCATCCCTCGTGGAAAATTGGAACAGTTGTCTACAGAGTGTATTAAAAATTAAAACCAAGAACGAGGAGCACAGGGCTTCCTCCAACAACAGGGCACTTTGAGAACAAATTTTATCAATGACCGTGAAGTACACTTGTACAATAGTTTGAGTGGGGAAAAAACCCTCTCAAGCTCCATTTCTGCTTTCTAGACAACAAATAATACAAGGTGTTAAAGGCCCATCGAAAATGCATGGCATTTGTGTCATTCCAACAATGCAAAGATCGAAGAACCTTCGTAAACCAACCTCACCCATCAAGCTAATGGAAACAGAATCTGCAGAGTTGGGGGCCAATTCCGGCTGCATGGCTTTCCCAATCAAGCGACCACAGGAAAATGACTCTACTCTGAAGGCCTTCTTTAGATGAGCACTACATGTTAAGAGTGTGTTTCACACAGACAAGATCATCCAATCTGTTGCCATCCATCTTGTAGAGAGAAACACCGTTCATTTGAATAAAATGATCCTGCGCTTCCTTCCTCAGACTCTCAAATGGCATTACCTCCCACTTGCTGTAATTTGAATCCCTTCGAGTTTTACTCATATCAGGTGAACCAGAAATTGGTTCACCATCTTCTGGACCCACTTTGCCCCATACCTTGCAACTACCAAATGGCCCTGACTCAGCTTCACCTCTTTTCATAAGCAAAGCAGCTGCATGTGCAGAGTTTATGATATTCCTATTTGGCACATGTGACCAATCTTGCTTCCTCTTGGACCTCATTGGTGAATGTATTCTGAGAACCTGCGAGTATGGAGCCATGAACAGATATGCAAACATCAGCTTTGATCAATGTGAGTAAGAATAGGATGGGGATTAACCATAGTGGAGTATGAGATCTTACGCCTAAGCACTCCAGAAGTTGATAATATGCTCTCCCTTGAAGTGGATTGTGTCCTTTTCTGGGGGTTGAGAAGTATCGGGTCCTGCTTAGTGCATACAATGTGTAAACATAACCACAAAAGCACTGTCAGACCAAAATAATACAAGAAATGACATTTGGGAAGGCATCACATGGCTTGATAATGTTTCTAAATACATCCTGCAAGTTTGGGTGGGGAAGGAGAACACTAATGATCACGGTACCCACAAGGATGTTGAAACGAGAGTGGATGTGAAGGAAGGATAGAGACTAAGCAATATAACCTAGTCATGGCAACACTTTCAAAGCCAGAATCCTCTCCTGGATGAAGATAAATTACTACATAGAGGTGATTAGACTCTATTCGAATGTCAATCAGAGTTCAGCTATATTCCCTTGAGCAGTTCAAACCATTGTTCCAATGTCTAATATTATTACAAGGTGCATAAGTTGCATGCACTGCTCAGTAATTGGTTTAAGAATACTTCTGGGTGCGTATGTTGCATCCGTTCCTTTAACTTAGTAAACTTGTGACTGAAGTTTTGTGATCTTATTTCATATTAAACAGCATGCTCATTTCCAGACCAAAGAATCTTCACATTTTTAGCTTTTCTTCAGTGGAAAATTGTGGATTGTGCCAGAAGAGAAGTGCTAACACCAAAAGAGGCTGAAGAGGAGAGGCTCCTCTTTAAACCAACAAGAAATGGACAATTACTAGAGTTTAAATATTTGCCACTTCTCTCAGTATTAGCTTTAATTTGTACTTACATTCTGCAGCTATATGATTTTGCTAAGGTAAAACCATGAACAATTTCACTGTATACTAACATACAAATGAAGAAACAAGATTCTGCTTTTGATGTTTTAACAATGAAACATGCAAATGCATGTCTGGGAAAGTCAACTTGGCTTTGGTGCAATGAAAGACTTGAAGAAGCTGAACAAACCATTCTGTATAGCCAGGGTCCACAGTGAACCCATAAATGTCCACAACATCACACATGGATAGAGCCAGTTCAATAGATTTCATCCCTGTCCCTTTAGCACCCCTCCTCAGAACAATTCCCTGGAAAAGATAGACTGGATTTGGGACTTCCTGCATAGCAAATATAAACTTTTGGGATTAAATCGACTTGAAATCAAGATAAACAGAAATATTGATGCAGGCAAGCAAGCATAGCTAAAATAGATCACCCATCACCATTATCTTCCCACTCTTCATGGGTCTCGACCCTCTCGACTTACTCCATATGTGGGATTTGACTTGTGATCTGGTTCTGAGTCTAAGATGTGGCAAAGATTTCCATGTTACTTGCTAGAGAGAGAGGAACATCTCCTCTCCTCCTTAATGTACTGTCTTTTTTAATAATAAAATTGCCAGTGCAGCCTGCCTTTTTTCAAGAAAGAAAAAAAATTCCATGTTTTTCCTATTGCCTGTTTTCCACATAAGAGTTCATCAAAGTCCGTTGGACACAGTTGGCAGGTCGAGAAGAATCCTACTTAACCAGTGCCAGTGGTCATTTAAGCTCTCGCACAGAAAGGAAAAGATAAGGGTATCAAAAATCGTCCAGATCGGGATTGGATCGGCCGATTCGGATCGGTTTTGGGCCGACCGATCCGATCCGGGGTAACCTTGCCAAGGGCTGAGTCTAGGCCGATTCCAGGCTGAGTCCACTTCGATTTCAGGTCTTATTTATCTGAACAATGTTATTATTTGTAGTTTCATTTACTTAAGATATTACATGTAAATAAGGAAGTATCCCCCATTTGAATCTAATAAAAATATCAAAAAAATCATCTCTCTTACCAATAAAATGTCAACTCTCACATCTAAGAAGAAAATCACGATTTTGGTGATTCCATCAAAATAGCGCCTTTCTAATTCCTTATAATTTGACCTATCTAAAAATTTCATAATTCAAATAAACCCAATAGAACACTAAAAATTCAAAATCCGGTGAAAAAAGTCAAGCGTGCATGTGACTTTTCCAAGGGAGCCACTCTCCTACTGGCAGCAACTAAGTCCTGGTCAATAGGAGAGTGACTCTCTTGGAGAAGTCACATGCACGTTTGACTTTTTTCATCGGACTTTGAATTTTTATTGTTCTATTGGGTTTATTTGAATTATGAAATTTTTAGATAGACCAAATTATGAGGGATTAGAAAGACGCTATTTTGATAGAATCACCAAAATCGCGATTTTCTTCTTGGATGGGAGAGTTGACTTTTTATTGATAAGAGATGATTTTTTTGATATTTTTATTGGATTCAAATGGGGGGTACTTTCTTATTTACATATAATATTTTAAGTAAATGAAACTACAAATACTAACATTTGCTTAAATGATCTTTAGGTAAATAAGATATTGTACATTAGTATACACTTCACACTTGTATGATTGATATACATATTGATTGTGTTTATACATTAATATGATTGTATCATCCACTTTGTATTGATGTATTTCAGTTAATAAATGCAATCCTTATGTTTTTCTATTTTTTACAATTTTTATAAGGGGTCGATCCAGCCACCCCTGGCTCAGCCAGAATCAGCCCGGATCGGCCGATCTGATCGATTTTTGGCTGGCCGATCCGGCCCCGATCCCCTTGTTCTTGAACCTTGGATCATATATCTATAGTCAGGCAGGAGGAAAGTTCCATGCAAGTATATGTGCTCTTTTCAAGACCTTGATGCGGCAATGAATAGTATACTACCATGCCCAACTATAGAAAGACATTATAATATAACCATGGGATTTGCTATGCTAAGAGCACAATATACTGATAAACATGCAGAAAATATCAAGAAGTTAACAATAGCTGCTGGATTTTCTACCTTTATCATTTTGTTGAAGTCTCTATGTACCACACTTTTAATAATAAGCACCTCATCGGCTGTAGAGAAGTTTACACATGTCAGTTCACTTCAGTCCATAAATAAGTACTAAAAGAATAAATAATAAGTAGTCAACAAAACAGTGACTACGAAGACTAAAAAAAAGTTAACATAATATCCACTCATTCAATCTGGAAAGAGAAAAAGATAGCATGCGGATTAAGGTACTGGAACTCCATAGCTGTTGAACCTCCCTAGGATGATTGTTGCCAATTGGTTAACAATAAGCAGGAGATTGGCACACAAATTCAGAAGTTTGGTTGTCAGCACCACACTATTTCTTGTCAGCGGATTCATAGCCCGTTGAAGCAGACCAAACACTAGTCAACCCTTGATTGTTGAAACACCACAACGTTAATTGGTGACTTTGTTGGAGTTCGGATTTAGATTCATTGGTTGATTTGAATGTCATGTCCCAACAACCTTCCAAAGGGTTGACTTCAAAGTGATGCAGGACAGCAAAGAGGGGGTGAAGAAGGAGGAAGAAAAACTGGAATCACCAGGGGAGGGAAGAGAGAAAAACCGGAATCCACCGGGGAGGGAAGAGAGAAAACAGGAATCCACCGAGGAAGAAGAAGAGTGGCTGCTGCAAAGCTATCCTTAATTCATCATCATCATGTCTGTCCTCAAGAGGATTACAATGCTATTTAAATAGACAAAACCCTAATGACCTTTTTTGACCTCATACGGACTAAAATACCCTTGGACATAGAAAAATAGTATGAAATTCGTACTAAAAATTACAGAAAATATAAAAAACTCTAATTGGGCCTCAAACATGCTAAATAAAGATCCACTAACTAAAATATAGACTTCTAACTTAAAAGACAATCAAATTACATCAATTGGATCTTCAATGGGCCAAATAAAATATAAATTAGGCTTTGGGCTTTGACTTTGCAGCTCTTTATTTCCCATCATTCTCCCCTTGTTCGAAAAAACTCGTCCTCGAGTTTTGAAATGCTGAAGTAGGACGAAGTTGAACACAAGGGAGCGAATATTGAACTCCATGCAAACAATCATGTATTGGACCTCAAACTGTCGGCCGACGTGCGCCTTGCAGAAATCTGACCATACTACATCAACATGAGATGAATCCCGAAGTATCACGGCATCCGATAGAACATTTGACAAAACCACCTCATGCACAGTGCCATCCATCAAATCTAAGTCAACGGTGAGTATAGAATCATCCACCCAATCCAATCTAGAATCAATACATAAACTCTGATCCTGCACGCTCGTTCACATCTCTTCTTCATACTCATCGATCAGTGCAGGGTCAGCCTCATAAATCACATCCTCCATCGAGATCTCCTGTGCTACTGGCTCCGGTGGCAACTCTGAGGTGTTTGTGAAGCCACAATAAGGGAATATACATGACTCGGGTGGTGGTAGTAGAACACATGGTGTCGTCCCAGATCTCAAATCAACATGCCGCTCCGCTAACCACTCAGCCCCAACCCAAGAGTGATGAACAACTCGTTAGATGGATAGATCTCAACCAATGCGTCGTCTGAATAAACACACCGTTAAAGGGTATCGCAACGTCGACAATCAAAAGAGAACTCCACAAAAGCAATGTCTGGATAGATGATAATCTGCCCAGTTCGAGATAACAAATCTACAACACTCTGAGACACATAATTACCTGGTTGATTAGGTTCGAGCAACATACGGACAAACTGACCATTTGGTATGCACACACTTATCTCGGCAAAACATGGCATCATATCCATAGACATAGAGAAACAAACGGCCATGTTGATCCGAACCCCAGCATGTGAGAACAAGTCCGTTGGACAGGCCGACTTAGTACTACTGGGTTGCTGCTGTTGGGCCTCGGGTGTTGACGTGGAGGCGTATGTGGACGACGCGACTGACCGAACTCATGCGGAAACACTGGAGGGTAGACGTGCACCGGGTGAGCTCTGTCAGCGTCCTCGACGCCCTGCAGGTTCGTCCACGCTTGTTTGAGAACCGTACGGATGGAAGGCTCACAAATTCGCTGGTTGCTGGCCAAAGTGATTGCTGGTTGGAGAAATGATGCAAATGGCGCAAAAATCGGAGCACAAATGAAACCCCTATACTGGCGGTGCAATAATAGCCTTAATGCACCGCCCTAGTATTGTAGCGGACCGGTACTGTAGCAAACCGTCTGGGTCTGGTCCACTTTAAGTGGCTAGTCCCTCCTTTCTATCCCACCTAACCCCTTTTTCCCAATCCCGCGCAGAGGGTCAGGGAGGGGTCCGGGCAACGACTACTAAAGGAGATGGCGGCTGTCAATGAGTGTGGAGGGGGCGGTTCCGGGGGCGGGTGACTCCGACGAAGGCGGTGACCACTGTGACGGCGGCGACTCCGACGACAGTGGCTAATGCTGCAGGCCTAAGCTCGCCCCGACGACAGAGGGCGCAACTATGCGTAGGGAAGCCGACAGAGGAGGAGAAGGTCGCGGCCGGCTGAGAGGGTTGCGTGCGGGCCATGTGGGAGTCCCGCGAAGGTGTGACGTCACTGGGAGGCTTGGGCGACCTCATCACCTGGTGAGTTGGTTCGCGTTAACTGATGGCTCTCCTCAAGCGGCATCGACGATGCAGGCGGCGGCTGGCTCGCACGGCCATGGATGGCAAAGTCGGCTGACTCGGAGCGGAGTCGGCCGACTCTGAGTCGGGTCGGCCCCTGGCGACCCGACTCTGAGTCGGGTCGGCCCCTGGCGACCCGACTCTGGGGGGGGAACACCGACCCACCTACAGGACTGGTTTACAAAGTCCACTGCCCCGACTCAGGCCGACTCTGGCCCGACTCAGGGTCGGGATCGGCTGGGGCCGACCCAGCCACCCGACCCGACTCTGCCATCCATGCGCACGGCAGGCGACGGGGACGTGGCACGGTCCGGTGATGACGACGCCGTGGGGACCGTGGAAAGTCTGCGGTGTGGCCATGGGGTGTATGCGAGATGGATCGCGAGTTACTGTAGCGCTACAATACTCGCAGAAACGAGAGAGAACGGCGTGGGAAGTGGAAGAAAGAGATGGGATCAGTGTCGGGCTCCGATACCAAGTTGATGCGGGACAGCAAAGAGGGGGTGAAGAAGGAGGAAGAAAAACCGGAATCCCCCGGGGAGGGAAGAGAGAAAAACCGAAATCTCCCGGGGAGGGAAGAGAGAAAAACCGAATCCCCCGGGGAGGGAAGAGAGAAAAACCGAAATCTCCCGGGGAGGGAAGAGAGAAAAACTGGAATCCACCGGGGAGAAAGAAGAAGAGTGGCTGCTGCAAAGCTATTCTTAATTCATCATCATCATGTCTGTCCTCAAGAGGATTACAATGCTATTTAAATAGACAAAACCCTAATGACCTTTTTTGACCTCATACGGACTAAAATACCCTTGGGCCTAGAAAAATAGTACAAAATTCGTACTAAAAATTACAGAAAATATAAAAAACTCTAATTGGGCCTCAAACATGCTAAATAAAGATCCACTAACTAAAACATAGACTTCTGACTTAAAAGACAATCAATTACATCAATTGGATCTTCAATGGGCCAAATAAAATATAAATTAGGCTTCGGGCTTTGACTTTGCAGCTCTTTATTTCCCATCACAAAGAGTACTAAAACTTTTTGCCTGCAACTTTTAGGAAATATAGTTTACTGGGGAATACAAAAATTGCTTCGCCCTGATAACTGCAACTGTAATGAGTTAATCAAGGTCTTCCTTCTACATAACCTGTTCATAGAGTTGCTTTCATATCAACATTTCTTGATAACAAACTTCAGCACTTCAGATTGGAAGACTGGTGACAGAATAGAGAAATAAAAAGGCAATTATATTGAGTAACATGATGGTTTTATGCCTAAATACAACTTTTATACCCATCAAGCCTACATGTTCAACACTTTAGTAAGTCTATTTCGTCTGAAGCACAGAAAGGATGAATAAAAAGATATTGTTTTTTTTTCTGATTAGCAAGCATCAAAACTTTTTGAAATTGGTGAATACTGCTTCTACAGTGAATTCAAGTAGTCCAGCAGTATACACAAGCAGGGGCACCAGAATTCTCCAAGCGTTGGAGTCTCAAGCCACCTTCAGAGGAAAGGGAGAATTGCCCAAACAAAAGGAGATGAGAAAGAAAAATGGAAAGCTCCATATTAAGGGAACAAACAAAAAGAAGTGAGTTACATAAAACTCAAAATGTGAGACTGGAGTTAAAGATGCAGCAGACACTTATGGTGATAGTGATTAGTGGACAATCAACTGGAGAGGAATAGAGATCACTTATATTTCCACAACGCAACTAAGACACATGAAAGAAATGCTAAAATCGTGCTGAGTGGAAACAGAAATGGTCAACAATGGTTCTGCTGAACATTGAATAGCCACAATAATGGAGGAAACAAATGACACTTAGGAATAGGTTAATAAGGCTGTGTTTGCTTACAGGAACCATTGAGAATGGCAATCATGTTCCTAGCTGCACCCCTGACCACAAGGCGGAAATCCCTCTTCAAACCCACGTATTTGGCATATTTCTGTATATGCATAGGTAAGTCAAATAAGTACTCTCAGAACTCATTAACAAACAATATGTTGGAAGAAACAAAAGAACATAAATCACCAGGTAATCAAGGTGTTTTTTTTTTTTATTGGAAAACCAGCTTATTACAATGTCCTTAGAAATTCCTTTAAACCTGCTCCAGAGATTAGAACCTGCGACCTCACCCAGGCGTACATGGAGGGCTAACCACTAGGCCACTCCTTGGTGTACACCAGGTGATCAAGGTTGGTAAACACATACAAGAAAGCAAAAGGATCAAGTTCAAACATATTCTTGATCACAGTCTATTTTGCAATTGAAATAATACAAGTAACTAATTTTCTTTGGATGAACCAATTATTACCAGGACATAGATTTTATATACTCATTTCAGTTATCGGTGCCTCAAAAGTCATAAACCGAAACAAATTTGTTCCTTCTGACTTCAAGTGTCACTTTAATTGCCAAGTACTTGTTAGTTGTTACTCATCAATTCCAGTAAAACAACACAATTTTTGACAACTTCTACAAGTCCTTGGAGCAATTTTAACAGCTTATTATTTCTATATTAGCCAACCACATGAAATTACCATATAATATCACACATAAAACCCTGTCAGAATTGGGTTAACATTATCCAATTCCATCTGATTGTTGATGATATGCAGGTCAGAATTCAATCTAGGATATCAGAAATAGATGACTAGAAGAGGGATGAATGGTTGTCAATATTCAATCCTTTCCAATGACTGGATAATTCAAGAAAATTCCAATTCTGGAAGGACTCAAGTACGTTATCCTATTATAAAGCTCCTGAACTCATGTAACCACCAGTCTGAGGCATCTTCATGGTTAGTCCTCTGTTGTGACTTGTGATGTTACTGCTTCCATCATTATTTTTAAGGCGTTGCCAAGGCGACAAGGCGCTGGCCAACTACCAAGGCGAGTGGTTGCCTAGACGAGGAGTCCTATAAGAGTAAACAGCTGCATGATTCATGAACCACAGCAGCACTTCTTGTGTTTTTATAGCTGGATGCAATGTTGCCATATCGGATCCCGGCTTCGTCTCGGGAGGGTCAAAGAGAAGAGATCTCAGGAGATCAGGATAACATAAAAGTGTGGATCACATAGATTCACACAGATAATTCCTTAAGGAACATAGATAATTGCGTACATTCTCAAGTCTCACCCATGGATGACGTAGGTTCACCGTTCACATACATCATATAATAAGAGTGTGGGGATTGGGATTCGGGATGTGCGTTTTCACTTTTCAATCTGTAGGATTTTACTTTAAGCATAAAAAAAATAATTATAACATGGGAACCCATGGTAAAACACCTTATTTATTTGAATAGCACAGTGGACCATGACTAGGACTTAGTTGCTATCAGTAGGAGAGTGGCTCCCTTGGAGAAGTCATATACACGTTTGACTTTTTTCACCGGACTTTCGATTTTTAATATTTTATTTGTTTTATTTGAATTATGAAATTTTTAGATAAACCAAATTATGAGGGATTAGATAGACGCTATTTTGATAGAATTATCAGAATCGCGATTTTCTTCTTGGATGGAAGAGTTGACTTTTTATTGGTAAGAGATATGATTTTTTTTATATTTTTAGTGGATTCAAATAGGAGATACTTCCTTATTTACATGTAATATCTTAAGTAAATGAAACTACAAATACTAACATTTACTTAAATGATATTCAGGTAAATAAGGGGTATTCGGGTAAATAAGGGGACAACCCTGGTTTCAGAGGATCCTAACCCTGAGTCCCTGACTACTCATCTCAACATTCTTGTTTCTTGGGAAGGCACCAAGACCGAGATTCTAGAGAGATTGCTTTCCATGGATGGATGCCTTAATTATACATATAGCTTAGTCATTTTTTATCTCTCTCATTCTCAATTTATTATTTCCTCGGCAATCTTTCAGGATAAATAAAACTTTTTGACTTGTTGACACTTGACAGGTATATGCTCAGATTCTGATTGATTGGCTATTATTATTAATATATTGTTATTTCTTCTATTATATAACCTTTTTACACACATATGTGCTAAATATTGCGTGGAACACTTTTTTGTTAATAAATAGAGAATGTACATGGTATAAAATATAGAGTTCTAGGTACTTTGTTACATAAACTAGGCTTTGCCTAGGTGTCTAAATAGTAAGGCGGTGGGCCACCCCGTTAGTTGCCTAGGTCACCTTAACAACCATGGCTTCCATTCTCTGAGGCAACAGCCTCTCAGTTTCTTTCTCACACTTAATGGCTTAATGTTCAACTTGGGTTGCTCACAAGAAGATTTACACATGCTGCTCACATGTTAAGCCACCTACTTCCCACTTCATAAAACTGCAATTGCTTGAGATTTTTTTAAAAAAATACTCACCCACCCAAAAGCATCAGAGTCAAGGGACTCCCCAACAAAGGCCCACAGGACAATTCCAAGTTTCAAATAATTGAACTCCCTCTATTTGAACACAACACCAACTCTACTTGGATGTTTAGACTCTCTCATGCCTGGAGATCACAATGACAGGTCCGGAGGCATCCATCAATACAGCTTCCACTCCACTTCCACTGTCAAGAAGGAGAGCCAACATGTGGCTAGAGATCACCCCTAGAGTGGCACATATTTTTCAAATTAGATGTTTTCAAGTTGATAAATTTTCCTTTTTTCCTTCTTTTGAGGTCTCTACCATAGTGGTAGAGCACAGTCCAAGCAAAGAATAAACACACAACCCAGGTTTAAAGCCTGGGTCCTCCCTTCCCTCCCCACCCATGGTACAGCCCAGTTGGTTTGTTGATAAAACTTCTTTAGTTACTTTACTTGTTGTCAGTGTTTAAATTCCTGAAGATGTTAAATAATTTTTATCTATTATCATAAATCTCATTCATTTTATTAACAAAATTGGAGATACAAGCACAAACTGCTTCAGGGGAGAGGGGAGGACAAATGTAAGTCTTTGTTTACTGGAATCCTACAGGTTAAATAAACCACAAGGTCAAGAAAAGATTCAATGCCTATGTATAACAAAAACAACAAAACCATTTTCATAGAATCTAACTGCAGATAATCAAATAATTAAGTTCCCAAAATCAGCTGCAAATGACCAAACTGTCACAATTTGATCTCCTTGACAGATGGCTCACTTTTGGGGTCCACCCCTATTGTAAATGAGCTACTTACATCTAACCAGAAGGCACCATCAGTGATGAAAAATTTACACAAGAAAAACCCCATAATTGTGAGTATTAGATAGAAAAAACAATAGATAATTTACCTCCCATTGTTTGGTGTTTCCTATAAAAAAAATAATAAAGGAAGATTAACCATTATCAAAGATTGATAGGGTATTTTTGGTACCTCATTCACAGGGGCTTCATTATCTCGAAAAACTGCATCATGCATGTCAATCTCTTGCCCAAACTCTGTTTTTAAAAGATCCCCAGAGTTCCCAACAACTGCACATGTCCGAAATTGACGAGGATGAAATGGTGGTTTTGCTGGCAAGATCAAATTTAGATGTTCCTCACAAAGAGAACGGTTGTAACATTTGTCTGCACCCCTAAACAGCCAACAAACCACATAGCTGCATTACCGAAAGAATAACGAGTAGCATCCATAAAAAAACTGATATGCATGAAAGTAGACTATCTTACAACTGTGCAATTCTTTTTGCAGCATATTCTAACCAACCATCAGGTCGAGCATCTAGATATTCCCTTGTCAAGACTGTTGTCATGTTCCGATACTGGCATTCCCACAAAGTGTCTCAGTAAGAGGATAGTCATTCATGAACTTCTTGGTGAGAAAACGTTATTCTTCTTTTACTTTTTGGGTGATAAGCAGCTTGGGCAAGAATAGTAGGCCTAACCTGTTCCCATAGCAGAACAGCATCACAGACATCATATGTGTACTCCAGTGGTTCAAACACTTTGAACTGCTCGTTGTACTGCAAATGTGTCATAAAACAGACGCCAGTTCAATTTAATGACTTTTCCTTTTAAGAAAAAGGTTTATGTGGAACAGTGTGCATTACCCATGTACTGTTTGTGCCTTCTGGAAACTTGAGAACTAGTTTGCAGTGGTCGATTATGTGGGCAGTAAGTCCAAGTCCTCTGCTTGCCTAGATACAATTCGTCATTAGTAAGCACTAACATAGTGATTAAAAGAGGGGGCAAAAGAATCGAAGGGAAAAATGGAAATCAACAAAAAAAATATTTGAACCTCTAAATGCTTCGATGTGTATCTAGGAACAATGTTTAACAATTCAGCAAACGATTTAAATGGAAAACACAGCTGATGTAAGGAAGCCACGTGATTAGTAATGTTTTGGGTCATTGACTTCATGTAACTAGTCCGCGAATTTAACACTCATTAGCACAGGGCCCAAGAACACGCAAGTGAAAAAAGGATAACCTCAATGCATACCAGTCTCGTTTCACGATTCCAAGTAAGTGAAACGGAAAGATTAAAAAGTGACTCGGACGTGGATACACATTAGCTTGAGAGATGAAACAATGGGGGAACCTCAACCACATAGTTCCACTAACCGGAACCGTTATACTGAGGAGAAAAGAAAGAAGACAATAGACCATTTCTTGATGCACATCAATCCAAGACTGTCCGGACACCCAAGGGAAGCCAGATCCAAACATCGAACAGAAGAATTAACCGAAAAACGAACATCAAAAACGACAAAACAACATACCACACATTGCTGAACCCGTGACTGGAAATCGAAGAGCGTGCGGATCTCCTCACTGTAGGTAGACCTTCCACTCCCTGCTACGAAGGAAAGAGAGGGAATGCGTGAATAGAAAAAAATGAGGAGGGCGGCGGCATCCCAGGCCCTCCGCCTGTTCTTCATTTACCTTCTTTTTTCTTACCTGTGAAGAAAGAGGTCTGGATGGCAACGACGAGGACGGAGAAGGCGAGGGCGGCGAGGAGGAGGACGAGTATGGCAGGCCGCCTGGTCGGCGAACCCTTAAACCCGCCACCCCTCATCGCTGCAATTGCCCCGTGCAAGGGGCAACTGAGAGAGACAGCACTGAGGCACACTACTGTGCTCGTCTGGCGAACCCCGTCTGGTTGGCGTCGCCGGAGCTGGAAAAATGCGTGGTAGAGCCGACGGGGCGTGCGCCGGATCTGGCGGGCTCCTCTCTCTGAGTACTGCTGGTTCACCTGCACTCCGTGGTGGTGGTGGGTCGCGCCCCGCCGCCGGCGGTAATGAGGAGATCTCGGCGTTGGACAGGAGCTCGGAGAGCATAAACAGTGCTCCAGATTCGGAGCAAACTTCTTAGACCAGTTTATTTTGAGGGGAATTTATTAAAATAATAATAAAAATTTAAATAAATAATTATATTTTAAAAATATTTACAAAACTGATCACACGAAACTGCCACGTAGTCAAGTTTTTGACCAGTTTGACCTGCAATCTCGACTTACTGTAATGTCTATATTGGCAACACTAATATGGATGCCGATATTGTTAACGACATTATCAACATCGACATTAATTTACTTAAAATACAATCACTAGATAAGAATTTGGTATTTGTTTTCTATACAAATTAATATCAACGTGGTCAACATCGACATCAATATTACCGTTGGCAATGTTGACATTATCTTTGTCCACCTATGTCAGTTATGAAATTAATTACGTGGCAGTTTTATAATTAATTTACAAATATTTTTATATGTGATTAATTAATTAATTAATTTTTTATTTTATACATTTTTCTTATTTTGATGTTGCGCCATAAAAATATGGTTCTGTTTTCACCTTTTATGATATTTCTTGAACAAACCTAGGGAAATTTTTTAAAATAATTTTATTTAGGGCAAATTAATTAAGAATTCTTAATAGATATTTGACTTATTTTTTAGTCTCTGACAGAGCTGTAACTCATTACAGCAAGTGTTATCTCCTATTACAGTACATGTTAAATCATGTTACAGTAAGGACCTCTCTATTACAGTCACGGACTTCTAATTAATTTCTCCTTTTATTTAAAAAAATTATACACATATATCTAGTTCTAATATATTTACAAATCTATGCCTCTCATTTACACTAATTCAATGTAACTTACACATTTTTTCTACAGCTTACGTATTTTCTCTGTAATTTAGACGATTTCAATATAACTTACACTTATTCAGCGTAATTTACACATAGAAAGTGTGTAAGTTATACTAAATTAATGTAAACTATAGAGAAAAAATGTAAGTTACAGAGAAAGTGTGTAAGTTACATTGAATCAGTGTAAGTGAGAGGTATTAATTTATAAATATATTAGAACTATGTATATTTGTGTAAAAAAATTTAAAATATAATTATTTAAAAATCCCTAAATAAATATAAATTATAGGAAGGCTCTACTATACTCTAGACTCGACTACTTTTGCTCTACAATTAAAAAATTAAAATGAAAATTTATTAATTTTTGTTGCTCAATGTTTAAAGGGTTAATTAATTGGGGGTCCTTGTCAGATGGTATTACTTTTTTTCTAGTCCTTGTCAGAATACTGGAAGACGTAGAGTCCTTACTTTTTCGCCTAGTTTAATTTGGAGTCCCTACTTTTGAGACGTCACCATTTACAACCTTCAATTCACGAGTTTCGTCTCTTTTATATTTGTCTCTTTTTCTCATTCCCGTCTTACCCTTCCGTCCTTTCGAAGGTCTTTTTTCCATTTCCGTCTTACCCTTCTATCCTTTCGAATGCCCGTGAACTGACATCGATGGAAGTTGCACTTACATGAAGTGTATAGCACACATACAGCAACCATTGACATCACTTACACATTGTGACATGATGTGCATTCATTTAACCCTTATCTTCTTCCCCGTGAACCGTTCTTCATAACTATAAGAGGAACCCAAGTCCTCATACTTATCCTTCACAAGCTTCTCCGAGTCTTCTTCTTCCTATCTTTCTTGCTCGTCTTCTTTCTCTTTATTTGCAGATGTCTTCATCTGACGGTGCTCCCCACAGGGATGGGAAGCAACCGGCGCCACCAGCTGAAGAAGCCTACAACCCCGACTTCTGGAGGGGTTTTTACAGTGGTTGGAGGATGGCTTTAGAGAAAGCCTATCGGCTGTACGACAACAAGGGCCTCACCAACATCCGCCCTGAGGCAGAACCCATTTGTTCCTCCTCCCCTCCCTCCCCTCTTCGTTCCTCCTCCCCTCCCTCCTCCCCCGAGTCATCAGCTTAGGGAGTATAGGGAGTTGTTGTTGTGAGGCTTATTTTTATAATATATTTTCATTTTATGCATTCTTCTGTGGCCGCTATATAATCCATTGTATGTGCTCTCTATCATTCAAACTCAACATGTTAGCAATAAGTGCATACGGTAACATGTTATTATCTATACTATAATCAAAATAAGTAAGTATTGTATCAGGTTATTACGTATACTGTAATAGTGTAGTACTTGTACTGCCAGCAGAACTGTAAGAGTGTAGTGATCGTATTGCATGTAGAACTGTAAGAGTGTAGTGCTCGAACTGTAACATGCTATTATCTATACTATAATCAAAATAAGTAAATACTGTAACATGTTAATATGTATACTGTAATAGTGTAGTGCTTGTACTGCAGGTAAAACTGTAAGAGTGTAGTGATCGTACTGTATGTAGAACTGTAAGAATGTAGTGCTCGAATTGTAACATGCTATTATCTATACTATAATCAAAATAAATACTGTAACAGGTTAATACGTATACTGTAATAGTGTAGTGCTTGTACTGTCAGTAGAACTATAAGAGTGTATTGATCGTACTGCATGTAGAACTGTAAGAGTGTAGTGCTCGAACTGCAATTTCTAATGTAACCGGTTATTATGTATACTGTGTACTGTAATAGAAAACGTTAGTAGGATAGTGTCCTCACTGTAATAAATAAACAAGTGCTTAGGAAATTGTACGTGCGGCAACTACGGTTCTTTGCCTTAGATTATACATGCTATGAACATTCTTGTGCATTGAAGTACGCTTTGATGAGGTGGACGGCGAACCTAGCTCTCACGCTTGACATGTCATCCTGAAAGAAGTGTTCGCCGTTTAGAGAAGATGGTTGATTGTTGTGTGAGAGGTTGATTGATGGAATGGAGTACCTGAGTGAAAGGGAAACCTTGAGTGTCCCTACATGCCAGACACTCCATGTATTTGCAAGTAAATATGACGTAGTCGTCTCCCGATCCTTGTTGTGGGCATGGGTCGGGGTAGCGTAGTGACCAATTTGTTGTATCGAGGTCCCTGCCTTTCATGTATCTTCTTAGTATGTCCACTTGCATGAAAAAGTAACAAAGAGTTTCAATTAGTTGATGTACATTTACTGTAACATATGTAACATAAGTGTGCATGCTCTATAACAAATGTAAGCCTTGTATGTAACACTTGACACTTACGTATTCTGGAATGTCGGGACGATCTTTGTTTCTTAATGAATCGTACACGTGGAACTCTTTTTCTTTAATATTGATGACCAAAAGAGCACAATGGTTCGTCTCAACATGCATGGGGGTGAAGAGGAGATCTAATTCAGTTGGGGCGCGGTCTAGTCTTTGGAAAGCATAATCGAGATGTTGTTGTTTGCTCTTATCGTCTTTGCACGATTGAATGTAACCTTTAAAGTGGCTCCCACATATTCAAAAGTATTAAAAATGCTTGGGTTGTTGAGGTGTGTGTTTTGATGATGACATATTGATGATATCTACACTCTCATACTTTGATTTTAATGATGACTACAATATTTGGTTGTGAATGATGTCCAAACACTCATACTTTGATTTTTGATGATGACATATTACACATTTACAATGATAACTAAACAACATATTTTTTATGCTTCATATTTCATATTTTACTGATAATGACATATTATGATGGTCCACTCTTTATTTACAGGTTTACAAAGTTTTGTCAAAATAGTGTCGACTCTAGTTGAAAGATAGGTCGACACTAGCTCTGTCAGGTCGACTCTAGTTGACAGGCAGGTCGACTCTCATAGTCTGCTCAGCAAGTTTCTGAGGAGTAATTGGTATGTAGTGTCGACTCTAGTTGGAGATGAGGTCGACACTAGCATCCATCCAGTGAACCAGTTTTGGAGGAATTCACAAGAGGTCGACTCTGTCTGTTGATCAGGTCGACTCTACCTAGTGATCAGGTCGACACTAGTGATCTGTCAGGTCGACACTAGAGTTCTGCCAATAAAGAGAAATGGAATTTTTGATCAGTAGTGTCAACTCTATGGAAATGTAGGTCGACTCTCTTTTCTGTAACCCAGAATTATGCAGAGCATAAATCTAGCGGCTGTGATCTCTTTCTGAGATCTTTATGAGAGATTCCACAATTACCAAATTGCCCTTTCATCCAAGTGGCAATGAGGTAAAGGCCTTTTTGGACACGTGGCAGCCTTGGGTGCACTCTAGGTTTTTGTGCACACCTTTCTCACGTTCATGGGACTGCACAGTGGCTATATAAGCCTCCATCTCATCTGAAGCAGCCATCTTCTCCAGCCATCCATCGATTCCATCCAAGAGAACATGGGGATCAAGGCCAAGCAGTGAGAGAAAGCTCTGGAGTGTTGAAAGAGGAGCAGATCAAGAAGAAAAGCAGCAAAGGAAGAAGAAGGAATCGTGCAGGCAGCAGATCTGAAAACAGAGCATCATGGATCATGCAAAAGAGAAGCATCAGAGCTGAGAAGATCAAGCATATCTGAAGGAAGGTGGAAGAGGAAGTTTGTGCAAGAGCAGAAGCACGAAGCTCAGCATATGTGGAAGAACTCAAGAGCAAGAACTCAGATCTAAATTCTTTGTAAATCAGATCCGAAACAGAGTATAGCGAATTGAGGTTGATTTGAAGGAGTTCAGATCAAATTGGTTGAGAAGCACAACCAGATGATGCGTTTGTGCAATATGATCTGAAGCAGAACTTCAACCCTCTAGATCTGGAGATTTAGAGTTCAAATTCATCAGTCCAGAGGAAATTGGGCAAAGTCGAAGGATTGGTGTTTGAAGATTTGTCTCTCTTAACTCTGATCTTCATGTGAATTTATTTTTCACTTTTAAACTTTACTCATAACTTATTGAGTGCTCCTACTGGTGATAGGAGTATTCATCCCATACTGTGTGTGTGTGGATTGAGAACGTCTATCTGACCTTGAAGCTATGAATCAACGGATAAGCTATGTAATCAGTGGTTTGCAAGCTGTGAGTCAGCGTTCAAGCTATGAGTCAGCAGGTGTTTGAAGCTGTGAATCAGCGGTTTAGTGAAGCCTCACTTGGTTTGAGTGAGGGGTGGATGTAGGTCTCCATCTGGGAGCCGAACCACCTTAAAAATATCCTGTGCAGTGGTTTGATGTATTGATTTTCCACTATAATGCTTGCATAGGATTTTGATCACCTTCTAAGCACTCACACACTTATAGATAGATGATCTAATGTGCTTTAGATTCCTATAAGTTAATCAAATCAGTAGGTACCTATTTGAATAGAGATTTTTAATCTGACATATTTTTAATTGTATAAAGTTTCCGCTGCAAATCTATTCAACCCCCCCCCCTTCTATATTTGCCATTTCACTGCATCTACGATCCAATAATTGGTATCAGAGCCTAGGCTCTCCATTCTTGTAGTCTAACAGCCCGAAGAGTACAGGTGAAATGGATTTAAGGGGATATATGCCAGAAGGGCACTCTATGTATAGACCTCCTTATTTTGATGGATCAAATTATACTTACTGGAAAACTCGTATGCAGGTCTTCTTAAGAGCCCAGAATCATCAAATCTAGAAGGTGGTTAATAGTGGACCATATGAGCTTCCAGAGGAGGAGAAAGATGGACAACAAAACAATCAAAAAGTCAAAATGCTAACTGGAGTGCAATGAACATCATGCACTGCTCCCTTCACCCAATGGAGTTTTCAAGAGTTTCCTCATGTGCCACTGCCAAAGAAGTATGGGATCATCTAATGGTAATCTACGAAGGTACTTCTGAGGTAAAAGAAACCAAAGCCAACATGTTAATTTTAGAGTATGAAGCCTTTAAAATGGAAAATGATGAAACCATCTCAGAGATGTACGGTAGGTTGACTCTGTTGACAAATGGCTTGAAGAGTCTAGGAAAAGCATATAATGAATATGAACTTGTCAGAAAAATTCTTAGATCCTTGACTCCCATTTGGCATACAAAGGCTACTATAGTTGAAGAGTCCAGAAATCTATCTACTACTACTGTTGACCAATTGATTGGTTCTTTAATGACATATGAATTGAGTTTGAAAAGGACATATGATGAAGTTAAGAAAAAGGAAGTCACTAGCACTTAAAGCAAGTCCTAGTGTGAGAGAATCAATTGAGGAAGAAGAATTTTCAAGCTCAGGAAATGACTCAAGTGAATTTGCCTTGCTCAAAAGAAAATTCAAAAAGTTTTTAAGAAAAGAAGGTAAATATTTTCTTAAAAGAAGACCTCAGGTTGACAACTCTTCCAAACAGAAACAATTTGCTAACAAAAGTTCTAACAGAGTTGTTTGTTATAATTATAGGAAACTAGGGCATGTCAAACCAGAATGCCCGGATGCTCAGAAGAAGATTCAACCCAAGTGGAAGAAAAATAAGCTCAGAGCTATGATAGGAACTTGGAGTGAAGAAGAAGAGGATGAGGAAGAAGAAAATTCAGAAGATGATGAGGATGAAAGGAAAATATGCTTGATGGCCAGGGAGAGCTCCAATGATTCGGTAAATACCAATAATTTTATGAATTCATGTTCTGACAGTGATGATGAAGAATTATCTTATGATGAATTGAAAAATCTTTGTGAATATTTGTGTAAAAGAATAAATAAAATGAAATCTGAAAGTAATTAAACTTCTAAAACTTGAAATTCAGTCAAATAAAACCATGTTGTAAAGTTCACAAACCATTTCAAAAGAAAATGAAAATATGAAATCTAAAATTGAACAATTAAAGAAACAAATTACAAACATGGCTCATGATCATCAAGTAAATGAAAAGCTTAAACAATTGGTTGAAGAAAATCATCATCTGAAAAAGAAGATTGAATGTATGTTGCATGACAAACCTTTGGACAATGACTGTAGCAATTAAGTAATAAAGTGCTCTTTGGAAAAACAAATTGCTCAATTTGAAAATGAAAAGAAGAAGATAAAAAATGATTTTAATGTCATGCTAAGCAAACTTCAAATTTCAGAAAAAGAAATTGCTGCATTAAGAGTTGAAAAGGAAAAGATGAAAAATGAGCTCTTTACTATTTTGGAGAAAGTAAAAGTTTCTGAAATGATCAAAACTGTTGCTAACAAGATGTAAGGCCCTAGAATTTCCTCTCCTATGTACGTGTTTAATTGTGTGAAAATGGATGCTTGTGTGTATGGATGTATGTATGTATCTATATATATAACTAATTAATGCATTGTTTTAAATATATGAATGTATATCTATTATATATATATTTTTTATTTGTATAGTATGAGAATGTGTATAAGTGTGCCTGTTTGAGCAGTTTTAAGTTATGTGCAGACGACCTGTTGGCGTCAACAAGAGTTGATGTTGATGGTTAGTCAGCGGCAACATCAATGGACGCCAACTCCATACTGGCGGCCAGTGATGTTGACGTTAATATGCTAGATCTGCTGCGTTTTCAGATCCGGAAACACCCCCGAAATCTTCGCCCCTTGTTATGGTACCGTTCTCCAACGGTAACCCAGCCTTACCCAATTACGTCTTCGACCCTAGCTCTATAAAACACCCCATCTCCGCCAGATCTAACCCTTTTTGGCTCTTAAGTCAAAACCCTAGTTCTCTGTGCGAAACCCAATCTTTAAGCTCTGAAATTTGGCGATTGGAGGCTTCATCCGGTGCTCTACTGTGACTGGAAGGAAGGCTGGACATCAAGGAGCATCTTTCCAACCCTGGGGACCCTAAAGACCATCACAGAACCCGGATCGAGGGAGTTTTGAAGGCTCTTTGGCTCAGGCCGAGGAGGGCTTCTCCGGCTTAATTCGTTGATTTTGGATTTTATCAAAGGCAAATACCCCTTTCACATCATTCCTACATACGTCTAGTAGGTCCTAGATAATTTTCTGGATTTTTATTCGTGTCCTGGAACCCCAATTTCACCAAGTTCTTGCGTGCAGTCTGTGTTTTGCACAGACAGGAACTTAACGGCAGGATCCCTTGCCATTAAGATCATGAGTTAGCGGCACCCTTTGTTGACGTTAACTTGGTAGATGGCCATCTGCATGCCGTCAAGTTCGCCAGACTGCGACAGTCTGCATGTCTGACCTATATGAACTATTTTCCAGAATTTTGCGCCTGAGGATATATGGTAAAAATTACTATATGTAAATTATCTCTTGTGGATCATGTCAGATGATTTTGATAATTTTTGGTTCATGGTATTAATTATCAGATTTTCTGAAAGCTGGTATTAAACCTGTTTAGAACATAAAAATCTCTATTTGCATGATTCATGTTAATGTGTGATGTTTGAGAATTTCTGTGGCAAGTGGATATACCAGATCATGCTATATAAATTGACTAATTTTCTGAGCTCTGTGTTAATTATAAATTTTTTTGAATTGTAAAACAGTAAGTATGGATTAGTGGATTTAAATCTCCAATAAATTATATGATACTTATAAAATTTCCTAAAATTTTTTTCGTAATATTATGACTGTTAGATACAGGTTTGTAAACTATTAATATGACTGTAACATTGTGAATCCATGATTAATTGAGTTATGAATAAACATGCTAAATGATTGTTTTATTCTCGGTAAATTGTGAACAGTCCATAAAAATATGAAATTTGGTATGCATGATGTATGAACTGTAAACAGTCAGTGGTTAAAATCTCATGTGAATTGGATAACCGTAGGCACTGATTTGTTATTTTATGAAGAATGACCAAATTAGTGCAAAATTGATTGTAATTATTGATTGAGTCAAATAATTACAGCATGATTAATGTTAATTGCGACTGATTAGTTCTTGTAACAGTAGTGCCATGTTAGGGAACCTGAACCATGTGCATAAATGTGAATATGAGAATAACGTGTTAAAAGGGTGTGGAATTGTGTGTGTCTAATTGGAAAATGTGTAATTGTGCCAATGAGTGACACTGCTACCTTAGAGGGCTGAGGAACTGTACTGTGGTAAAGTCCCCACGGGAAGATTTATAATGTGTGATATCCCATGGGCATTTGGATTAAATCCTGGAGGTGGACAAGTACCGCTGGTTAGAGTGGAGAGTGCTTCTCTCGGTTCTGCGCAGTAACTAAGGTCTATCATTGTGTTGCCTAGATGATAGATATGTGTGTGATGTGACAAGTGTGTGTCCTTCTAGAGGTGGTTTGGACTATGTGTCATGGCATATAATAAAGTGTGAACTTGTGTTTATGTGAAAAGTGAATGTGTAAATTGTGTAATTGTGTAAATGATCATGTGAGATTATAAATCAATATAATAGCATGTAAAGATGATAATTCATTATATGAACGTGTCATATCCATGTCAAACAGTAAGCTATTCATGTGTATGAATGTGAAAATGATGATAAAATCCATGCTAGGAATATCTCTTGTAATATGTGTAGACTCCATGTTCAAGTTAACTATTGTCTTAGATTATAATTGTGAGTAAGTGAGACTTAGATTAGCATGTAGAAGAATGTGTAGAAAGCATGTGATAGGTTTTAAATTGTTGAAATTTTGTTACAAGTCATTTATCATGGGTGGTAAGTTGTAGAAATCATGTTTAGGTTTTCTTTAAAAGTTTATTCAAGTACATGCTTATGTGATACGCGTGCGATATGAATGTGAATACCCCATGTGGCGTATGTATGTTGAATGTGAGTGGATTCTACTTGTTGAGTCTTTTGGACTCACTCTTGCTTCGGCGTATAGGTGCAGAGATTTCTACTTCATCCGAGGAGATAGTCAGAAGTGACTCGGAGTGGGAGTAGGAGATCTTGTGGAGTTTCATCATTGTACCTTTTATTTTTCATAGTATGTAATAAAGGAAATTTTGTAATTCAGTTTAGACAATGTGGACAATGTATTTATTTTTCATCTCTCAGTTATTAAATGTTTAGTTTTCTTTTCCTCTATATAGACTGTGAATAGAATGTGGATGATGGAATAAGAAATTACATTTGACTCCTTCTTTTCCGCTGTTATGTGTTATATTTGTGTACATTTCAGTCTATCGATTTTGTTGGGTAGTTGTCCCACTGTAGTGGCGTTTATTATATCGATGTGGGTTGGTGTAACCGTACCGGTATAAGGAGGGTCGTTACAGAGATTGGTATCAGAGAGACAGGCTGAAATTGTACATAAATATGCATTTACCATCATCTTCAGTATATGCTAAGTCTGTGTAGATTGTCCACATAGCTAGGTAAACAGTTAGGAATTTGATAGCGTAGAACTAAAGGATGAATTAAATCATTTGCAGGTTATGGCTTCACGTGGTAGGCGTGGTGTTCCTGCTCGTGAGGGTGCAGAGGAGAGATGAGCCTCAGCGTGAGGATCAGGGTGAGCAACAGGCCCCTACACCCCAGGGTCCCGTGCTTCTTCCACCGCCACCAGTAGACTATGGAGTGTTCATGCAGGGTTTAGTGTAGGCCATGCAGACATAGGTCCACACCTAGGCTGCACTCCAGGCTCAGCTGGAGGCTTAGCAATGATTGTCACGTCCTAATAAAAGGCTATTTATCGGAAGTGATAGAAAACAGGCACAAAAGGTAATAATTATTTATCCATTCATAACGTCATAAGCAGAAGTTTTATTACACAGATACTCCTCATAATAACTAAGAGATGAGTAGATCAAAACAACTTAATTTATATATCTCATTTCACACTACTAAACAAAAACAGAACGGTTGGCTTGCTTGACACGGTCGGTCCACTCAGCACACATGCCCTTAAACTTCACCCCCATCTGAGTTACCTGAAAAGAGTAGGAAATAGTGAGCTAACTAGCTCAGTAGAATTCAAATCCATAATTCAAGGGTGATTACACGATAGCCAAGGCAAGGATAAATCAGATATCAAAGAGACAATACCATATTTCAGAACAATAACTTGATACAATGACAGTAAAACTCAGGTCATGGTCAGGTATATAGCTCAAGAATTGGTTCATATGTCAGTTACATAGTACAAGAATCATGATGACCTAGTCAAAAGTATTTCATGCAATTCCAGACATCCCGACGCCCTTTATCATTCCACGTGGTCCGAAAATGAATTTGGGTGCTCCTCTCAGGACTGGACCAGCCCTATTTGCACAGGCATATTAATCAAGGGGGGTCCAAGGACCCAATAAATGTCATCATCATCAATTAATCATATCTCACATGGTGTTCAAGCATTTTAACTCTCAAGACATCAGGTTATATGAACTCAATTACCGAATATAGGAGAATGGACTCAACGGAGTACCATTCGTAGTTGACGACTTCAAGGATAATTCAATGGTGAGTAAGGTACTTCAAGTGGGTAATCTTTACAGTAGAATGACAGAAAATACCCAAGTAATTAAGGGGGTAACTTGCTAGGCTATTAGGATGAACTTTTAGCAAGGATTCATATACGAAAAAGTGCAGAAATTCAAATCAGGGTTGTAGCTGTCGACAGCCAGGAAGGGGCTATCGACAGATTGCAGCAGACAGAGCTCAGCTTTTGCTGGTCTGTGTACATCTGTCGACAGCAACAAGATGGTTGTCGACAGATTCACACAGTCCCAGTTATTCCAGAGTTTAGGAAGGCTGGCCTGTCGACAGCTATGGGCTGCCTGTCGACAGCCGCCTGTTCCTCACTCATAAGTGACTTTGAATTCACTCTAAACACTCTAACCATGGAACCTATGAATCAAGCATGATTTATATCAATTGGAAGAGTCTAATTGTAGTTCTCACAGTGGTTTATAAGCTAAACAAATGAGATGAAACAAGAGATTTACAATTCGAACTTGTCTAGCTAGAAGCTAACGTAGTGTAGTACTGGAAGCATGATCTTGATAGCAATGGTTTATTGGAAAATTCCTACATGATGGACACTAAACCACAAGGTTTTCATGAATCTAAATCAAGACTTGAAGTATCAATCATCTAAACCGAAGTCTTCATATTTCTAAAGATGATGGAGACTTCTACAAAACTCTATAGCATGTACAAGGATAAGGGTGGAAGAAGAGGATAGGAGTTAGTTTCTAAAATGGAACAAGGTTGTTCCTCCTCCAACAAGAGTATTTCTATCATGATTGGAAGAAAAATAGAAGAACCACAGTATAGCCTTTTGTCCTCTCATCAAGAACTTCTTGTCAGTATGGACAGATTTGAATCAGAGGGAGATGAATCCTACCTTGCTTAAATGATGAACTTGCAAGTATCCTTGATGAAAAATCCCCACCCAGCAAGAGAAGTGTTTTCCCCTTAAGTTGATGGCGTTCTTGCAATGTCCACACCAAGTACAACAGCTACAGTGGCACATAAGAGTAGAAGTGAAAGCAGTTGCAGGTGCAACAGAGCTAGCAACTCCAACAACTCCCCAGTAGTAGTTCTAGGAGCTCCTCCACAACACTTCTAGCAACCAAGAGCAGGGGAAAACAAGAACAGAGATAGGAGCCAAGGTGTAGAAAGGTTCGAACTCAGGAGAGGGAGTGGCTTTTATAGCCAAGCCAAGTTCCCATGCAAGGGAACACGTCCACGCACAGGTGTAACAGTAAAACCCATTGGGTTTTTACTGCTTACACCTAGTTCATGCTTCCTCTTACTCCCTTACACCTCAATCCTCACGTGTAAGAGGTTTAACTCATGTTTCATCCTTATCCTAATGTGTGCTGGCCTCCTCATACTTCACACGTAAGCACTCAAATAAACACAAAAATTGGTTACCGTAAATACTCCATAATTCAACTGGTCCATTAGACTTGATGTATCATGTCCAAACAAAGTCTGTTTGTACTAAATTTCAACCATAGACAAATATGATGGTTTTACAATTATGGTGATTTTAGTTTAATTTTAGAATTTATTTTACAGTAGGTGAAAAATCATCCGGAAAATAGTCGCGTTGACTTAATCTCAAAATCCAAATGTCGAAAAATTTGGATATTTATATTTCTGAGATCTCCATATTTTTTTTTGGAAATTATGGTGTTCTCGGATTTCATTTTCGTTACGGTTTTTTAGTGTCGCCCTGTGGGAGCGCGCACGTCCGAGTACGACACTGGGGTAACGTTAGTTAATACTAATCATACCCAAATATCAATTATTTCAATTTAAGACTAATGCTTAAGTCTAATAACTTTATTATTCATATTTTTCAACAAATAAAAATTCTGGGGTGTTATAATGATAGATAAAGTAGTCTGTTTTACTTGATGATCTGTTTATTATGTTGCTATGCTATATGTGTTGCTTATGTTGTTTGTTGTAGCAGGCTCAGGTGCCAGCTCCCCAGGCTGACCATGGTGGACCCTCCATCATGGAACGGTTCAAGAGGATGTCGCCACCCTCTTTTAAGGGGGAGAGTGATCCATTACTTGCTGAGAGCTGGATGAGGGAGATTGAGAAGATCTTCCTGGCTATTAGGTGCACTGAGGATGACAAAGTCACTTTAGCCACCTATATGCTATAGGTATGTGTAAATTAATTCGGTGGTTATTTCTTTAAGTATAGATTATATTGGATTGTTCCTTATGGGTGGTTTTGGTAGGAGCGAGCTGACGTGTGGTGGTCCTCGATACTACATACTCGGTTCGAGGATGGTGCTGTAGAGATTGCTTGGGACGAGTTCGTGAGGCTCTTCCGAGCCAAGTTTGTTCCGGAGCACATTCAGGACAAGATGGAGCAGGAGTTCCTCTCGTTGACTCAGGGCTCTATGACCGTGCTAGAGTACGAGGCCAAGTTTTCCGAACTATCGAAGTATGCCCTTCATATTGTAGCTGATGAGCGCAGGAAGGCGAAGAAATTCGTGATGGGTCTGAGACCATCACTGAGGTCGAGGTTGGTGGCTTTCGACCATCGTACCCTCGAGCAGGCGCTCAACGCGGTGTGTCGGCAGGAGGGAGAGATGGAGCAGTACTTGGAGGAGAAGAAAGCTTCTCAGAAGAGGCTCGCGGCTCCTTTTCAGAGGCAGGATAGGAAGAAGGCAGCTTTCCAGTCACCGCAGCGTCCCATGGCATCGGGAAGCAGTCAGGTATCTTCTCAACGTTCCCCTAGTGGCAAGAAGGAGTGTCCTCATTGCGGGAGGACACATGGTGGTTCGGAATGCTGGAAGATGGCGGGGACGTGTTTGAAGTGTGGAAGTAGTGAGCACAAGATCAAGGATTGCCCCAGACTTCAGCAGGGAGTTCAGCGTGAAGCGGCTCCAGTGGCAGCAGCAGTAGCAGCAGCGCCAGCGACAGGACGACCAGGGAGACCTCGAGCCCCAGCTCGGGTGTTCGCGTTAGCCCGTGAGGACGCCGAGCAGGCGGAGCATGTTACCGAAGGTACGATTTTGTTCTTAGGTGTGCATGCTCGGGTTCTATTTGATACGGGTGCTACTCACTCGTTCATTTCTGAGCATTTTGCTAGGCAGTTAGCCCTAGAGTCGGGACTAGAGTCTGAGGAGTTAGAGGTTCCTCTATCTGTGCACACACCCGCATGTACGGTATCGACTAGGAAGTGTATTCCGTCTTTACCGATGTGCATTGAAGATAGAGTCCTAGAAGGGTGCTTCTTCTTGCTAAAGATGAAGGACTACGATGCTATTCTTGGTCTGGATTGGCTAGAGGAGCACTATGCATTAGTAGATTGTCGTGGGAAGAAGATTGTTTTCCGCATTCTTGGTGAGGATGAGTTTTCTCATCCATTTCCAAGAAACTTAGCGGGGAAGTTTGTCATCTCAGCCATGAAGGCAATGAGAATGGTGAACAAGGGCTGTGATGCTTTTCTTGCCAACGTGGTATTAGTACCTAAGGCTGATGAGTCACCTACTCTTGCAGAGATAGATGTAGTGCGAGAGTTTCCAGATGTCTTTCTTGATGATTTATCTGGATTGCCACCGGATAGAGAGATAGAGTTCACTCTAGTTGCTTCCCGGCACCTCTCCTATCTCAAAGGCCCCTTATCGGATGGCCCCTGCGGAATTAGCTGAAATAAGGAAGCAGTTGCAGGATTTGTTAGATAAGGGATTCATTCTCCCTAGTGTTTCCCCTTGGGGCGCATATGTCTTATTCGTGAAGAAGAAGGATGGGTCACTTAGGTTATGCATCGATTATAGAAAGCTAAACCAAGTGACAGTGAAGAACAGGTATCCCTTACCTCGGATTGATGATTTGTTTGACTAGCTGCAAGATGCATCAGTCTTTTCTAAGATTGATTTGCGGTCTGGTTATCATCAGTTGAGGATTAGGAGTGAGGATGTGTCCAAGACGACTTTTAGAACCCGTTATGGACATTATGAGTTTTTGGTCCTTCCTTTTGGTCTAACCAACGCCCCTGCAGTATTCATGGATCTCATGAACAGGGTGTTTAGTCCATACCTAGATAGTTTCATCGTAGTTTTCATTGATGATGTGTTGGTCTACTCTTCGGATGAGGCCACACATCGTCAGCATTTAAGGGTAGTATTAGAGGTTCTCCGAGAGCACAAGCTGTATGCAAAATTCAGCAAGTGCGATTTTTGGTTGCACGAGGTTCATTTCCTTAGGCATGTAATCTCCGGTGCTGGTGTAGTAGTGGATCCAGCAAAAGTCCAGGCTGTTATGGATTGGGAGATTCCCAAGACTCCTTCGGAGATTAGGAGTTTTCTTGGTTTGGCAGGTTATTATTGGCGATTCATTGAGGGATTTTCATCCATCGCCGCCCCATTGACTCAACTAACCAGGAAGGGAGTAAAGTTTGTTTGGTCTGAGGAGTGTGAGAGTAGTTTTCAATTATTGAAGACTAAGCTCACATCGGCTCCTGTGTTAGTTTTGCCGAGCGGTGTATAGGGTTTTACTATCTACACGAATGCATCTCGGATTGGCCTTGGCTGTGTATTGATGCAGCAAGGAAGGGTAGTAGCGTATGCTTCTCGCCAATTGAAGGAGCACGAGCAAAACTATCCGACTCATGATCTTGAGCTTGCGACAGTGGTTCATGCACTAAAGATCTGGAGACACTATCTTTATGGTGTCTGATTTGAGGTGTTCACTGACCATAAGAGCTTAAGGTATCTTTTCTCCCAAAAGGAATTAAACCTGAGGCAAAGAAGATGGATTGAGTTCCTGAAAGACTATGACTTTGACCTCCAGTATCATCCTGGAAAGGCGAATGTCGTAGCGGATGCCCTTAGTAGGAAGAGGTCGTCTCTCCAATAGGATTGGAAGATGTTGGAGGATGCAGCATGTGCGATGACTGAGTTAGAGCCATCATTGTGCCAGACTTTTGTAGCTCAGTTGTCCATTAGGTCTTCGATGTTGGATGTGATTGAGCAGCAGAAAGCTGACCCTAGACTCCAAGAGTTAGTGGGCAAGGCGGGCATTGCTCGTGATGAGGATGGCGTGATTAGATTCCACCACCGTGTCTGTGTTCCAGACATTGTAGATGTCCGTGAGCATGTTTTAGCGGAGGCTCATAGGTCTAGATTCTCTATTCATCTGGGTAACACTAAGATGTACCAGAATTTGAAAAAATCTTTTTGGTGGTCTGGCATGAAGAAGGATGTAGCGGAGTATGTGTCTAGATGTCTAGTTTGCCAACAAGTGAAGGCCGAGCGGCAGCGACCATCTGGTCTTATGCAAAAGATGGAGATCCCAATATGGAAGTGGGAAGCTGTCACTATGGATTTTGTTACGGGTTTGCCTCGATCTAGACGGGGTAATGACTCGATTTGGGTAGTGGTAGATAGATTCTCGAAGACTGCGCATTTCTTACCCATGAAGAAGAAGCAGTCAGTAGAGAGTTTAGCTAGATTGTATATTAGTAGCATTATTAGGTTGCATGGTGTGCCGAAGTCGATCATTTCGGATCGAGATCTGAGATTTACTTCGAGGTTATGGAAGGGTCTTCAGGATGCGTTAGGCTCGGAGTTGAAGCTTAGTTCGGCATTTCATCCCCAGATAGATGGACAGTCCGAGAGGACTATCCAGACGCTCAAGGATATGTTGAGGGCGTGCATTCTGGATTGGAAGGATGATTGGGAGCGCCATTTACCTCTAGTGGAGTTCGCATACAACAATAGTTTTCATGCGAGTATTGGTATGGCTCCATTTGAGGCGTTGTATGGTAGGCCTTATAGATCTCCTTTATGTTGGGAGGAGACATGCGATAGACAGCTGATTGGTTCGGAGTTAGTTCAGGAGACTTCGGATAAGGTCCAATTGATTAGGAAGAGGCTTATTGCGGCACAGGATAGGCAGAAAAGTTATGCCGACAATAGGAGGAAAGATTTGGAGTTCGAGGTAGGTGAGCATGTCTTTTTAAAAATTTCGCCTACTCGTGGTGTAGTTAGATTTGGCAGGCATAGTAAGCTAAGTCCTAGATTCATTGGCCCGTATGAGATTCTTAGACGATTGGGCAACGTGGCATATGAGCTAGCTTTACCCCCAACGTTAGCTAGTGTCCATCCTGTTTTCCATGTATCTATGCTCAGGAGGTATGTCAGAGATCCATCTCATGTTATTAGTCACGAGCCAGTGGAGATCCAGCCAGATCTTTCTTACGTGGAGCAACCAGTGGCTATTCTTGACCGGAAGGTTCAGCATCTCCGGAACAAGAGCATTGCGTCGGTGAAAGTGTTATGGCGCAACTTCTCGCGAGAGGAGGCTACTTGGGAGCTTGAGGATGCAATGAAGAAGAAGTATCCTCATTATTTGAGTAGTGTCGGTCTAACTTCGAGGACGAAGTTCCTTAAGGGGGAGAGGGTGTAAGGCCCTAGAATTTCCTCTCCTATGTACGTGTTTAATTGTGTGAAATGGATGCTTGTGTGTATGGATATATGTATGTATCTATATATAACTAATTAATGTATTGTTGTAAATATATGAATGTATATCTATTATATATATATATTATTTGTATAGTATGAGAATGTGTATAAGTGTGCTTGTTTGAGCAGTTTTAAGTTCTGTGCAGACGACCTGTTGGCGTCAACAAGAGTTGACGTTGATGGTTAGTCAGCGGCAACATCGATGGACGCCAACTCCATACTGGCGGCCAGTGATGTCGACGTTAATATGCCAGATCTTCTGCGTTTTCAGATCCGAAAACGCCCCCAAAATCTTCGCCCCTTGTTATGGTAACCATTCTCCAACGGTAAACCAGCCTTACCCAATTACGTCTCCGACCCTAGCTCTATAAAACACCCCATCTCCGGCCAGATCTAACCCTTTTTGGCTCGAGTCAAAACCTAGTTCTCTGTGCGAAAACCCAATCTTTGAGCTCTGAAATTCGGCGATTGGAGGCTTCATCCGGTGCTCTACTGCGACTGGAAGGAAGGCTGGACATCAAGGATCATCTTCCCAACCCCGGTGGACCCTAAAGACCATCACAGAACCCGGATCGAGGGAGTTTTGAAGGCTCTTTGGCTCAGGACGAGGAGGGCTTCTCCGACTTAATTCGTTGATTGTGGATTTTATCAAAGGCAAGTACCCCTTTCACATCATTCCTACATACGTCTAGTAGGTCCTAGATAACCCCAATTTCACCAAGTTCTTGCGTGCAGTCTATGTTTTGCACAGACAGGAACTTAACGGCGGGATCCCTTGCCGCTAAGATCATGAGTTAGCGGCGCCCTTTGTTGACGTTAACCTGGTAGATGGCCATCTGCATGCCGTCAAGTTCGCTAGACTGCGACAGTCTGCATGTCTGACCTATATGAACTATTTTTCAGAATTTTGCGCCTGAGGATATATGGTAAAAATTACTATATGTAAATTATCTCTTGTGGATCATGTCAGATGATTTTGATAATTTTTGGTTCACGGTATTAATTATCAGATTTTCTGAAAGCTGGTATTAAACCTGTTTAGACCATAAAAATCTATTTGCGTGATTCCATGTTAATGTGTGATGTTTGAGAATTTTGGTAGAAAGTGGATATATGCAGATCATGCTATATAAATTTGACTAATTTTCTGAGCTTTGTGTTAATTATAAATTTTTTTGAATTGTAAAACAGTAAGCATGGATTAGTGGATTTAAATCTCCAATAAATTATATGATGCATATAAAATTTCCTAAAAATTTTCTGTAATATTATGACTGTTAGATACAGGTTGTAAACTGTTAATATGACTGTAACATTGTGAATCCATGATTAATTGAGTTATGAATAAACATGCAAAATGATTATTTTATTCTCGTAATTGTGAACTGTCCAGAAAAATATGAAATTTGGTATGCATGATATATGAAACGTAAACATCAGTGGTTAAAATCTCATGTGAATTGGAAAACTGTAGGCACTGATTTGTTATTTTATGAAGAATGACCAAATTAGTGCAAAATTGATTGTAATTATTGATTGAGTCAAATAATTACAGCATGATTAATGTTAATTGTGGATGATTAGTTCTTGTAACAGTAGTGCCATGTTAGGAACCTGAACCATGTGCATAAATGTGAATGTGAGAATAACGTGTTAAAAGGGTGTGGAATTGTGTGTCTAATTGGAAAATGTGTAATTGTGCCAATGAGTGACACTACTACCTTAGAGGGCTGAGGAACTGTACTGTGGTAAGTCTACACGGGAAGATTCATAGTGTGTGATATCTCATGGGCATTGGGATTAATCCTGGAGGCGGACAAGTACCGCTGGTTAGGGTGGAGAGTGTCTTCTCCGGTTCTGCGCAGTAACTAAGGTCTATCATTGTGTTGCCTAGATGATAGATATGTGTGTGATGTGACAAGTGTGTGTCCTTCTAGAGGTGGTTTGGACTATGTGTCATGGCATATAATAAAGTGTGAACTTGTGTTTATGTGAAAAGTGAATGTGTAAATTGTGTATTGTGTAAATGATCATGTGATTATAAATCAATATAATAGCATGTAAAGATGATAATTCATTATATGAACGTGTCATATCCATGTCACAGTAAGCTATTCATGTGTATGAATGTGAAAATGATGATAAAATCCATGCTAGGAATATCTCTTGTAATATGTGTAGACTCCATGTTCAAGTTAACTATTGTCTTAGATTATAATTGGAGTAAGTGAGACTTAGATTAGCATGTAGAAGAATGTGTAGAAAGCATGTGATAGTTTTTAAATTGTTGAAATTTTGTTACAAGTCATTTATCATGGGTGGTAAGTTGCAGAAATCATGTTTAGGTTTTCTTTAAAAGTTTATTCAAGTACATGCTTATGTGATACGCGTGCGATATGAAAATGTGAATAACCCATGTGGCGTATGTATGTTTAGTGTGAGTGGATGCTACTTGCTGTCTTTTGGACTCACTCTTGCTTCGACGTACAGTGCAGAGATTTCTACTTCATCCGAGGAGATAGTCAGAAGTGACTCGAAGAGAGAGTAGGAGATCTTGTGGAGTTTCGACATGTACCTTTTATTTTTCATAGTATTAATAAAGGAAATTTTGTAATTCATTTAGACAATGTGGACAATGTATTTAGTTTTCATCTCTCAGTTATTAAATGTTTAGTTTTCTTTTCCTCTATATGGACTGTGAATAGAATGTGGATGATGGAATAAGAATTACATTTCCTCTTTCTTTTCCGCTGTTATGTGTTATATTTGTGTACATTTCAGTCTATCAATTTTGTTGGTTAGATGTCCCACTGTAGCGGCGTTCATTATACCGATGTGGGTGGTGTAACCGTACCGGTATAAGGTGGGTCATTACACAAAACTTTATTTCATCAAATGAAAAACCATGAAAGTTCCTTTCAGAAAAATGCTTAGAAACAAAAAGAAAAACATGAAGAAAAACACAACAAATAAAAAGAAACATGTGTTTTGCTAAAATCAGAACAGAAATTGAAAACAAATAAGTTTTCTACAAAGGTTTCCAACCTTCTTCATCAACTCAAAGTGCTCCAAGGCAAGCTTCAAATCCACATCATGTTAGAAGCTACCAAAAGGTAAAGTCTCCTCCAAGGAAAATGGGTTCCAGCACATGTACTCATGTCAAGGTAAGTATCAGGTAAGAAATTCTCCTATATGCTTTAATTTCAATAAACTTGGTCATCTTGTCAAACATTGCAGGGTTAGAAATCAAAATTTCAATAAGCATGCCAAGCCAGTCCAATGCTTCACATGCCATAAGTTTGGTCACATCTCTAGGGACTGTTGGCATAGAACTGATCTTTCTGTGCATGCTCCCAAGCCTCATGCTCATGCACATGCTTATGTACATAGGAATAAAATCATGTTCATACTGAAAATACTCAGAAATCTCATGTACATAAGAATAGAACTGCTGCACAAAATATGTCCTCTGTGTTAGTGTGGAGCCTGAACTTACTGATGTAGACAAGAAGGTTCGGGACGCGGATCGACTGATGCAATTGAAGACATCATTCGACTGATGCATCCGAAGTTAGCATTCGACTGATGCAGCTGAAGTCAGCATTCGACTGATGCAGCCGAAGACAACATTCGACTGATGCAGCCGAAGACAACATTCGACTGGTGCAGTCGAAGTCAGTTTTTTTCTTGCACCCCAAGACAGACGACTCTGTGTTCCTACGTTAAAGGTATATTGTCCTTGTAGATCTCGATCATGACGCCCTAACCTCCCAGTATATAAAGTGGGGCGGTTCTCCTTGTAGTGTGGTTGTAGTATCGAAAGCTACTGTGGTCGTGGACGTAGGAAGTGTAACGTCGTGTGTTTTTCGGATCTTCGTGATCCTCGATTTAGCGTATGGGGTGGTCACACCTTGACCAATGCGACTTGTGTTGTGTGTTTCTTAGTGGATCCTTACTAGAGTTGGTTATGGATCTGTGTTGGTGTTCAGTGCGCTGGACATCAACAGTGGGTTGGCGTCCAGGTTTGTGATGTCTACTGTGTGTTGGCGGCAATGGTGTTGCCGTTAACATGTTATTGGCATCCATCGATGTGGACGTCTATCGTTCATTCTAGTGGGTTCTATTGCATGAACTTGGCGGCGAGCAATGTGGAGGCCTAGTTGTGACGGTTTGGTTAACGACGCAGAGGTTGACGTTAACCTGAGGCGCCTGTGTTTTTAGGGGCAACCCGAGCCTTCTTCTTTCCCCACCTTCATCCCTCCTTTTTCCCCACCTGTACCCTTGTGCCTCTTCACTACTTCCGGCGGTCGACGGGAGCACGTGGGAAGGCAATGATGCATGCAGCAGCGGCAGATCAGGCGGGGAATGACGGACTGGAGGGCGGTATTCGCGGGAAGCTCCTGGGGTTTCGGCACGATTTGAGGTTCTTTAGGAGTTTATTTGCATTTCAGAGGTGGGGACTGGATCCCTTGATTTCTCCTGTTTGACTTATCATGCTCTGTTAGCATAGATTGCTTGTTAATCGTGTTTTCGGGAAAAAGGTTTACCATGCTGGGAGATTGGGTGGTTTGATCAATCCAAGTGTTGGATCTTGCTTTTCCAGTTTGATTATAGTATATAGATGTAAGGGAAAGTGTTTCCCCTCATTTTTCTGTTGTTTATAGGGCTAGATTGCCTGTGTGATCGGCCTGGGGCCGTTCTGTGCGTCCTGTGTGTGTGAGTACTGAAGATCTCGACGTCAACATCAGTTGACGTTGAGTTCTTCGTTGGGAGATTAACGGCTAGGTTTCTAGCCGTTGATTTTGAGTAAACGGCAGGGTGGTGGCCGCTTACTTAGTATTGACGGCAAGAATATTATCGTCTATATCCTATGGACGGCAATCGATGTTGCCGCCAACCTGTGCATGTATCAGCACAGTGTGTTTCACGGCGTTCTTGTTGCAAGTATTGCGATGCAATTGTTTATCGATACTGAGCGGTGCATTAACACCTGTGGTGCTCCTAGAGCACAGGGCTTTTGAGGCCAGCTTACCGGCTATGTAGTTTACTAGTTCTTTATGTGTGTGCGTGGATTCACTACATCCTAGCGCACAAGATTTATGTGAAATATTACGGGGTTTTGGTGTCGTGCATATGGTTGGTGTGTGCATGGCATATCGTACGTTATTGTGCTTATTGTATCTTAATTATTATGATTAGTTCGTGGTATTGTGGCGATGAGGTTCACATCTGAAGCTAGCCTCGATCCTTTAGAATCTTTTGTAGATTCTTCTTGATGAATATTAGTAAAGTTTAAGTATGATTATTATGTGAATATTGTGTACTGTGTTTAGTGTGACCTTCACTGTCACTTTGTGACCGATGACAGGCCATGGTGTTATCATTAATATGGTTTATATGTGTGATTGTTAGGTTAGCTTGTAAGTCACAGGGTGACCGGAACAAGCTATTCCTAACATATGTACTGTGATCGGTAACATAAAGTGTTTGTGAACATATCGTGGTTTGAGCTTGCCTAGTTTGGTGGTCCGGTGCCTATTCCGGAATGCCTCTCTAGTCGGGTACCCCAGGTTCTTTGTGAGCCAGGCACGTGTGTTTGTTGTGCTCGGGGTTTGTCCCGGTACAGTGTGGTACCGTTAAGGTCTGTGTCATCTGTCCTGGACACCCTCACTCCTCTGTTTGAGTTGTACGTCCGGCTGAGGGAAAGACGACAGTAGGGCAGCGGCTTGTGTTTGTGGGTGTGCAGTCGCTTGTAGCGCGCTCGTAGTTGGGGGTACGGACACCAGTAGTCGACACTGGTCCCCAACTAGTCCTGTTTTCCAATGCCTCACTTTAGGGTGCTCCGGCCAGAGACCCTAGAGGTGCCAGGCATGGACCTGCAGCTGTGTGTCTGCAGGTGTGGTGTTGGTTGGTCTCCACAGTTGTTTGACTTGTTCTCATGGAGTGGCAGTTGGACCTTTCGTCTGTGACTGCGAGACTGAGAGGTTGTTCTTGTGTTGTGTTGTCCAGGTTGGATACTGGCCTGATCAGCCAGTAGTCCGTTCCTATGTGGTGGCGTCGTTCCTTTCCGACTCGAGCTTTGCTACTCATCGTGGTTTGTGAGTTAGTGACTCATAGTCGAGGTTTGACTCATTTGAGGTGTGCCCTGGTGTTGGCACAATTGTGACTACAGTTGTGGATTGTGGTGTGCCCGAGTGGTGGCACAGTTTTGGTTATGGTTGGTGAAAGTTGACTCACCAAATGTGGTTTAGCTCGCTATGGTGTGCCCTGTTACGGCACTGGTTTACTTGTGGTTTCCGTGCTGGTACCTTGTGGTAATAGGTACATGTACCCTGTGTGGGTAATGGTTTGTGGTGGTACGTCGTGTACCAGTCTGTTCTGGTGTTGACGTGGAACTGTGTTTCGTGGAGGTCGTGAGGTGTGACCTTCCACTCAATGTGCTTTACCCTTTCTCGAGTAAGCTTTCGTGTATGTTTTCGTGTATGAAGTATTGGCCGTTGTAGCCAACTCTGCTATTCTGTGTGTGATTTCTGACATATTGTGGTTTGGGTATAAAGGGCCAGCTTTTAGTTAGCAGTCTTGTTACCCACGTACTTGAGATTTGCCTGTGAAGCTTATAGCCTAGGCAGTGATTTACTTGTGCAACTTATAGCTTAAATGATTGGTTGAGACTATGGTTTGCCTATGAGGCTTGAGGCCTAGGTGTTACTGTTGTTGAGCGAACTAGTGGTGTGAAGCTAGTCCTATTGTTTCCTCTTACTTTCCGAGGTTGTGAATAGCTAATGTGTTTATATTTAATTGTAGTTTAAATACAATTGTTGTGAGCATGAAATGGTTTGGTTATGTGTGTGGCCAGTGAGACCCATTGAGTTGAGGTCTCTTCTGTTGGTTGCTGTGGTCCTTAGGTGGTCCCTACTGAGCCTGTGACTGTTGAGGCTCACTCCCCTACAGTTCTTTTCAGAGCTTGCCGTGTGTTTAGCTTGCAGCGACGTTGTGTCAGACTTGTACCACCAGTAGTTATGTAATAGTTAGTGTTGTGTGAGCTTGTGCTCCCTCGGGGTATGCCCCAGGTAGTTGTACTTTTTAATTGGACATGTAATAATGTAATGGGACAGTTGTAAATTGTTATATGCAAGTATGAGCACATGTACTTTCTTGTGTCTTATACTGTGTAGTTGTCTTTTATATTCTTACTGGACAGTTGTGTGAGCTATCCCTTGCGAGACTTCGGTCTGTTCGGGGGAGGCGGATCTGGATATGGAGCATTAATGGGCATAAATATCCAGGGCCGTCACGGGAAGGATCTCGCCTCTGAACCACGTAAAATCTGGTGTTTGTGTGCTCTTCTTCTCCTTCTTCCATCTCTTCTCCAAACTCTACATGTGAGTTGAGTGAGAGAGGGCTGCCGATCGGGGGGACAATTCCCCAACACTCTGCTTTCCATGCCAAAAATCTAAAAAATATAAAATCTCATGAAAACATAGATGCATTGAGCAAGACAAAGAGAAAATCTGGAACTAATGCTACTCATAGTTCTATTAATGAAAGAAATGCATCCATATCAAAAATAAAATACCTTTGGATTCATAAATCATTGTTGCATTCTAACATTAATTTCATTGTAGGACCCAAGCAAGTGTGGGTCCCAAAGGTAGCTTGATCAGCAAGCTAATGAGCCTTATAGCCATATTTTTTCATCCAGAATCAAGTTAATGGCTATGCAAGGTAAGAAAAGTTGGAGAACACATGTAAAATCTTTGAAAAATCATTTCAGAATTGAATTGCTTGAGTTGAAATAACTTTTTAGATTTTTATCTGAACAATGAAAAGTGTGTTTTATTGTTGCCCCCAACAATAATTCATCTTAGCAATGGGTATCATGGTTGTATCAACTTGCTTGTATGAATTTACCCATGATTTGCAGTGCATGTTACCTCCCTGTGACTTCTTGGTATATCAAATGGTGAAATGTGGAAGGACAAGTTATGCTTGTCTGAAAACTATTATTATGTGTGAGGACAAGTCTAGGGGAAAGTCACACTTACATCAGAGCGTCGCAATCCCCGTAGTAGGTTGGATAAGGATTGTCCCTTACCCCGGCAATCCCAACAGAAAAATGGGAGATCTCTTTGGGGATGCTCTAGTCTCAATTTTAATTGGTGCGTCAAAAACCATGCCTATATCATTAACATAAGTCAGAAAACTGTTAACTTATATTGTAACAGACAGGTGTATCATATGTAAAAGACTACTTTGTGTACTGTAACAGACAGATGTATCGTATGTAAAAGACTACTTTGTGTACTATAACAGACAGATTTATCGTATGTAAAAGACTACTTTGGGTACTGTAACATACAGGTGTATCATATGTAAAGACTACTCTTGTTGCCTCAGTACGCATGCTAGTTGTCAGTCAGGTGATCCACCACAACTTGTAATGAGAGGCAATAGCATATGTACAACTACTGATAGGTACATACTCCCATGCATCATTCCCATGCATTCTTGAACAGCCTTCATGTTAGCCCATGCATCATGTATGTATGTACAATTTTTACAGAAGTACTGCAGACACGTATGGCACTTCCTTGGAAACCACAGAACCGTCCCAATTACTTAGAAGCAGTCTGGAATTGTACGATGACCGAACAAATGGAGCAGAAGGTCAAGTACCAGTTTTGACGCAATATTGTCTAGGTAGAATACATTCAGTAGGACAAGTCTTCATAAGCAAAGAGCAATTGTAGCCGGAATGACAAATTATGTGATCACACGAGGATTTAATTGAAAATATTTGAAGAACGACTCTGTAACTGTACGGTGCAATGTAGATGTTTGCCCATGGCGACTTTATGCGTCCATCATTCGTCAAGGTCTAGAATTTGCAATCAAGAATATCAACAACACACAGCTATGGGTGTGACATTATGAGCGAACGACATCCTATGACATCTAAGAAGTGGGTTGCAAATGCTATGAAGGAGAAATTTCTTGATAAACCCACTTATAGAGCAAGTGAAATGATGAGAGACATACATCGAGATTACGATATCTCCATCCCTTATCATCAGGTATGCCATGATTTAAAACGCTACTTTACAAGTTTTCAATTCTAACACATCAGGACTTCTTCTGTAATGCGTACAACGAGAACTATAAGTTTCTGGCGCTTGTATTGTAACAACTGTAATCATATACTATAAGGGTCTGTATTGTAACAACTGTAATCATTACAAATTATACTGTATGATTCTATGCAGGCCACTGTATCAACAATAATATAATCTGTAAGATATAAAGATAAGTACTGTAACAATTTGTAAATAGTCTGTAAATAGCATTATATCAATTCATCTAACATACCATGTATCATCATATCAATAGGCATGGTGGGGCAAAGAAGTTGCTGTCAGTTCTCTATACGGAGATTTTAGAACAAGCTATCATATGTTGCACTGGTACAGCGAACGTGCATTACAGTCAAACTTGAGATCGGTTTTGTCTCTTGAAGTGGATAAGTAGTGAAAACGTGTTAGAGATATATGATGTTACACTAATTTCCTTTCCATTGTCTCACAGGTTTGGTGAGTTATACTCTAATTTGGCAGAGTCATTCAACAATTGGATATATGATGGGCGAAGTCTACCAATACTTCAGATGGTTGACAAAATTAGAGTTCAAATGATGGAAATGGCTGCAAAGAGGAAAATTGAGGCAACCTTGTGGGATACTCCATACTGTCCTAAAGTACAAAAAATCATTGAACGAAACCTTCAAAAAGAAGAAACTTAGCAATTCGTCATTTAGACGGAATCAAATTTGAGGTTATTGAAAATATGAAGGTGTACGCCATTAACCTCCATCAACAAACATGCTCCTGTGGACACTGACAACTTGTCAAGATTCCTTGCAAGCATGCATGCACAGTAATTGACAGTAACAAGGAGGCCGTCTCTCAATATGTTTCAGAATTTTACAGCATAGAAGTGTACAGAGCTGCATACGAAACTAACATTCAACTGATCCCAACATTTGACATACCAGATCCACCTCAACTGTAACGACCCAACCTCCCGGACCCCGCCAGGGACCCCCGAAGGTCGTGTCGCCACCCACGGATCTGAAGACCCAGAAGGGTTAGAATTTAATCAAGTGAAATAAGCAATGAATTCAAATAACTATAACAATAAAGACTGTACATTAATAAAGAAATTAAGTACAACATGTCCCAAATAAAAGTACAGGTACAGAAAGAAGGCGCAGTCCTTAAGGGGCATACCCCGAGGACTTGGAAAAAAGCCACTCTCAACTCATGCTACAAGAGCACTCACGCTCACAACTCACACTGCTGGCAATGCACGGTGCAACAAACCGCCACCACGACCGTCCGGCAACGAACTCCTGCGACATCGAGTCCCTACCTGAAGAGAGTAGAGGGGGGGGGGGTGAGCCTCGCGAACAAGGCTCAGTAGGGATAACCATCCCTTACCAGCCAGAGCAGCAGGAACTCCAACAAGTGGAAGCAAAACTACTCTACAAAGCAGTAAAGCGAGAAATGCCTACCACAGAGTACTATAAAGCAGCGAAACAGAGAAACGCCTCGACCACAATCCGGGTCGGGCCAAACACGACTCCCGCGGAACCAGCAGAGTCAACACATGTGGAAGCGACGAGAGCAACGCCACGACCCGCAACCAGGGTCGGGCCAGAGCAACACAATGCGGAAGCAAACCCTCAGCATACACCCGCCGAGACAAAGAAGCTCACGGAACACCGGAGCGACCATGTGAGACCAGAGTCTCACGACACAAGCACCCAACAACCCAGACCTCCACGAGGTCAGGAAGGAACAACCAGGTGTCACCATGAGAGTCACCGAACAACCATGTGAGAAGCAACGTCTCACCACAAGCACGACCACCTCAGACCTCCATAAGGTCGAGGGTCCACAAGCAGAACCCCTGCACCTCGACACTCCACGAGTCAGGAACTACACCTACCGGTGCCACCACGAATGGCACCAAGGAATGGGTTACCGAAACAGCAGTTGGGTGTCTACACAAGACACCCCGAGAGAACCCGCAAAACGGAAAGCTCTAAACATGGTCCACAAGGCCAACCGACAAAGCCCGAGGAAGCGAGACACGGCTAGGCTATAACCACCGTGTAAACCAAGGCAACGAGAAACCATTTCTTGGAAACAACGTGAGAAACACCATCACAACAAGAGCAACCAAGCCACCGCCACAGGCAGCTAAGAGAGGGACACACAGTCCACCCCTCTTGCACGCAGGCCGTCGACTCCTGCCTACAACCTCCCCAGTAGAGTGAGGCTAGCGAGCCACAGCCAAGAACACAACCACAACCCACTGCAGCCCGGTCGAGCTGCGGCCCCACGCCTGACCTCCCTACGCGGCTCCGGAACCAACGCAGAGTGAGGATGTGAGAAGGACTAGGTGGTCCACACCGAAAGAGTGCCACGACAACCTCGAGACCATACCCAGCTAAGAGAGCTCTACAAATGACAGAAGCCGCTGTCCCCGCCGTTTTCTCCTCTGCTCCGAGTCCATAACTCGAGCACGCCCACCGCCCGGAGCAACACCCTCTGACACAGGCGTGCGGGGATGGGGGTCCCAGGAAACGGTAACAACCTATCTCGCAGACAAGCCCTCAAGTGCCTAGCACTAGGCGAATAGAGAACTGGCGGGGCAACCACCACAGAAACGGCACAACTGGCTTGTAACCAAGACAAGCCCAGCAGGCACAGGCACGCACGGCACCCCTTCCGGAAACAACCTCCAGAAGGGCCGTCGGCCAAACACTGGCACACACGGCACGGCCCGAGAAACTCGGAACACCATCAAAGAGCACAGCAACCAACGCTCTTCTAATAATCGATTGGCAGCCAGACCATCGATTATTAGACAAACACGAGCCTCCTAGCGACACCGCTAGAACACGGCTACGAAGGTGTCACCTTCGGTCACTGAACGCAGCGAGCCAACCGGCTGCGTTCCCTACCAGAAGGTCCTAAGGGCAACCCTGCCCTGGGGCACAAGCCGACACGCCAAACGGGCCAAAGAACCACACAAGGCAACTCAGGTCTTGTCGCGCCCTCCTGAGCCATCGCGATAGCATCACGACGGGCAGGGCAACCGCGATAAGAACCGAGTCGCGACGGGCCCACGCGTCGTGACAACTAGCTTGTCGCGACGGGGCAGCCTGTCGCGACAAATGACTTGTCGCGACGGCCAACCAGGTCGCGATGCGACTTTTATCGCGATGGCCAACCGCGCCGCGATAAGGTCGCGACCGACCGGGGCGATGCCTCCTCTGATGTCGCGATGCGCTCGGCGGTCACGACATCAGTGGGAAGCCCAACCGTGGGATGCTCCATCCCGGGGTCCCCCAAACGCTACAATCAAGCACACAATGGGGAGGGGAGCATGGTGAAAGCTTCTAAAGCAACCAAGCAACCAAAGGAGCTTCCAATCACTCGGATTGGAAAGGGGTGACAAGAATCCCTACCCTTTTGAAGACCGAAACCTCCAAAAGAGGCCTTCTCCATGCACGGCCGCCTCCTCCTCGCTCCCACGATGCCGCTCCACGCTCCGCACGAGCCGCTGGTGCCACCACGAGCCGAACCGCCGGAGAAGATGAGAGGGGAAGCCTCTCCTCCTCAGAGGGAAGAAGGAAAGGGGAGGAATGCCAAAGAGGGAAGGGAGATCCGGCCAAGGCTTTTAGCCTGCGGCTCCCCAAACGCGACGGGGCGGGGCGTCGTGTTACCAACCGTAACGCGACGGCCACCCCCATTGCGACCAGAACGCGCCCCACCTAGGCGCCGCAACAGCCTGACAGGTCGCTCTGACCCGCCTACCACCCTGATAGGCAGCAGACGCCTATCAGAAGACCAAAAGCAGAACCCTGTCGCGACCCGTTGACCGGGCACGACAGGAACACGACACACCTAGTGGTCGCAACAGGGATGACTGTCGCGACGGGCACCTCCGTCGCGACATGGCTAGTCATCCCACACAAACGAAAACCGGAAACCCGAGATGTTACATCAACCATTTGATGTTTTGATCAAGCCACCAACAACAAAAAGTTGTCAGGAAACCGAGAAAGAGGAGAATACATTCAAGAGGAGAAGTAGAGCATGCGTATATTTGTTCAAGGTGCAAACAAATAGGTCACAACAAAAGAACTTGTAGAAACCCACCCCACAATCCTGAATCAATTAAAATCTTCTATATCTGAAGCTCTCATTTTTATTCTTTACCTACAATGTGTAAGTGATGTCAATGGTTGCTGTAAGTGCGCTACGCACGTTATGTAAGTGCGATACACACGTTATGTAATTTCAACTTTCATGGATGGCAGAGGCGGATAGACAAGCAGACATGCCACTTCATGGCCTTCGAAAGGACGAAAGGGTAAGACGGGAATAGGAAAAAGAGACGAATGCAAAAGAGACGGAACTTGTGAAACGAGGGTCGTAAATGGTGACGTCTCAAAAATAGGGACTCCAAATTAAATCAGACGAAAAAGTAAAGACTCTACGTCTTCCAGTATTCTGACAGGGACTAGAAAAAAAGTAACACCCTCTAATAAGGACCCCCAATTAATTTTCCCATGTTTAAATTATTTTTGGAAACAAACACTACAATTGTTGTAAAAAATAAAGAGACAAAAAATTTGGTAGCCTGATCTTCCCCATATACTTTTATGGATAGAAATCCATGAAAAGTATTGATGTTACTAAGTGAAATTAGTTATCTCTTGTGACCTTGTCTCCTATAAATAATCTTCAAGTAGAAAAATATTTAAAAATGAAATGCTATGATAAAATTTCGGTAGGTGAAAATTGCTCTTATGTTTTTTATTGTGTGGTAATACATCAAAATTAGCAATTGAAGACAACATTTCTCATTTAATGTGAAGATTTTTGGACGTACAAACATCTTTATTTTAGTCATTCGGACAAGATATAGTTTGTTGCCATATAAGTTAATAATATATTTCTTGAGTTTAACTATCAGTAATATAATTATACAAGAAGAATGTGGAAGATGATGAATCCAGGGTAAAGACAGTGCTATGTAGGGGTGAACAACGGGTCGGTTCGGTTCGGTTCACCCCTATTTTTGGGGGAACCGAACCGAACCCCTACAGTGAATCGAACCGAACCCAAACCGAAATCTTGCAAAAAGGGGGGTTTTACAGGCGATCGCGAGATTTGATCGCGCGACCTCCGCACGCATAGGGGGCGCCAAAGGTGACCAACCACTGCGCTACAGGCACTTTTGTGTATATATATATATATATATATATATATATATATATATATATTCGGTTCATTTCGGTTTCCCAGTCTGAAACCTAACTGAACAGTGAGGACCATGGAACCGAATCGGTCGGTTCAGTTCGGGTTTTTAGTTTGGACCATATAGTGAACACCCTTAGTGCTATGGGTAGAGATGGAGAGCTTAAGCTTAAAAAAATAGCTTAGAATTTAAATTATGAATATTCTATAATAGAGTCAACAAAAAATGAAGAGTGAAAGAAGATGTTTTTTTTTTTCAATAAAAACATCAAATAAATAGATTTAAAATGATGTTATTCATAGAAAAATAACCTAAATGGGATCATTTTCTTGGGATGGACTTGTAGCTTGACCTCTTGTGTCTGAGGTGGGCACAAAAAGAAACTACACGATAAGCAACAATAGTTTCTCCATTTGCTTATATTCTCACTGAAAGATGGTAAGAGAGACGAGGAAGGATTGGATAGAAAAAGGCGATTGAATTAGTGGGGAGTGGATAAAAAAATCAAAGAAAGCTATGAATATTTGAAATTATGATATACCTTTCATGTTTATGCTTACAAAGTTATAATTTAAGGTAAACTAATTAGAAGTTCTTATCAGATATTTGACTTATTTTCTAGTCTCTGATAGAACTGTAATTTATTACAGTAAGTGTTATCCTCTGTTACAGTATACGTTAAACTATGTTACAGTAAGGACATCTTCTATTACAGTTAGGGATTATTAATTGATTTACCCTATAATTTATATGTGGGGGTTCCCAAAAAAAGAGATGTCCTTCCATTCCCAGCCTCTCTACCTTTGCCTTTCCACCCATATCTTCCATTATTTAGAAGAAGCTTTATTTGACATGGGCTTGCTCCCAAGGAATTGGGCCTTCTTGATCAATGATCTTTCAAGTCAGATTTGGTTCAAATTTAAAATCTTATCTCAGCAGATCGAAATTATAATCCGTCAAATCCGAAGTGAGCCCACCAAAACCTGTAGTGTGTGGATCATTTGTACGACATAGAAGGAGTCCATTTCTAACTACATGGGGGCCCATTTGACATCAAGAAGTAGGGCTTCAGACGCTCCTAGTCTCGGCCCAGTTCGACATGAGGGTTCTTTAACCTGCCATAAACATCGTCAATTTTATCTAGTGGAGTTACTCTTTTTAGAAAATTAGCTAACTAAATCAATTTAATAGAAAATTTTCACCCATATTAATAGGATTTTAAAATTTCGGTAGGATCATGTGGTATGTTAGCCCATATTATCTGTTCATCTTGTTGGCGGCCTCCTTAATTGTTCTCCATGCGTCTTTTACCCTCTTTCCATATCTTATTTCTATTGTTCAGTTATGGTTATGTGAATAACCATACTTATTATTTTAATTTATTTTGATAATGACATAATCATTATTCATCTTGTTGATACCATAACATCATTATTTTGTTGATGAATTTAAGTATTTTCATGTTTCATATTATTGCAAATCATATACTGACTGGCCATATTGATGACTTACATAAATGAAGAATCGATTGTACATGGTCTGGTCACAGTCAGCTGAAGCCTGATCAATCGATTCTTAAATACCCTTTCATTAATGTTTATTAAATTGGGTAATCTCCATGTGCAGGGACAAGACATTCAAGCCAGGTGTGTCGACACATTTGATCATGTGTCGACACAGGACAAGCTCCAGTAACTAACCAAATTTTTAAGTGATAATTTTCTGTGTTTAAGTTTCTATTTTAGATTTCAGAAAAACCTATTCACCCCCCCTCTAGGTTAGCTTGTTGCCGTACCAAAAGGCCAACAAGTGGTATCAAAGCGAGGTTCTCTGATCAATCAAGAAGATCTAACGATCTTAGAGAATCCATGGCAACTCAAGGATATGCTGAAGGTCAATCAGTCACCAGACCTCCATTCTTTGATGGAGAGGACTACCAATATTGGAAGATGCGAATGGAATACTTCATTCGAGGCACAGACTTTGATCTGTGGCAGGTAATAGAGGTAGGTGATTTGTTGTTGTTCCTACTGCAGGTCCTACTGCTATTACAACAACTGATAAGAATAAACTATATTTAAACTTTAAGGCTAAGAACTACTTATGTTGTGCCTTATCTAAAAAGGAATTCAGTAGAGTATCTGCTTGTAAATCTGCAAAAGAAATGTGGGATAAACTGCAAATAACTTATGAAGGAACATATAAGTAAAACAAACTAGGATAGATATTCTTGTCTCACAATATGAGCAATTTAAAATACTTCCATACGAAAATATTACTACTATGTATAATAGATTTTCAAGCATAGTAGTAGGTCTAAATTCTCTTAGTAAAACTCTTTCTAATGAAGAAATCGTTAGAAAGATACTTAGGTCCTTAACTATTTCATGGACACCTAAAGTAACTGCTATTGAAGAAGCCCATGACTTAAACAAACTTTCTATTGATAACTTAATAGGTTCCCTCATGGCACATGAAATTAATATGGAGCGACTATCTGAAAGCTCATCAAAGAAAAAAATGTACTAATGCTTTTAAAGTTGCAGCTACTCCTTCCACCTCTTCTTCTTCTTCTAGTTCAAAAAATGCAGGATCTGAGGATAGTAATGTAGATGAAGTACTGTCCAAGCTTCAGAAAATTCTTAAGAAGAGAAGAATGGATCAAGAAGGATCCAAAAGAAAAGAAAAAGGAAAAAGAACCAGTCTATTATGAATGCAGAAAACCTGGACATCTAAGACCAGATTGTCCTAAACTCAAGAAGGCTGGTCAACTAGAAAAATCCAAGAAGCAACACAAGAAATTCAAAAGAAAAGCTATGGCGGCTGCTTGGGACAATGATGAGGCCACAAGCTCAGAATCATCAAGCTCAGAATTAGAGAAAGAGCAGGTAAATCTAGCCCTCATGGTAGGACTAGATGAGGTACATTCTAACTCATCTTTTGATTCTTGCACAGATTCAGGATCAGAATCTAAAGATTTAGAACAAATTTTTAATGAACTTTATGATAAACACAAGGTTGTTGTAAAAGAATTGAAAAATATCAAGAACAACCTTACTTGTTTGGAAAATACTAATTCTGATCTTAAATCAGAAATGGAACAATTAGATGAACAATTAAAAGAATGTAAAGATAATAATCATCTTTTAAATGAAGATTTGAAAAGTGAGAATAATGAGAAGTTAGAGTTAGAAGAAAAATTAAAACTCTAACTGAAGAAATATGTATTTAAATAATCAGTTAGAAAATTAACTAAAGAAAAACATCTTTAGCCCTATGTTTAAAAGGGTCAAAACTGGAAATAATAAAGGCTTGGATACATACCTTCTGAAAAGGGAAAACAAGCCATAATTCCAGAAAAATATTCATTACCAAATTTGTAAAAGAAACCAAGATGTCTCAGAAAAAGGCCCCTATAAAAGAAAAGGTTTCAAAAATGTGTTCTAAACAGACAGTACAAAGATAATAAAAACGACAAAATAATTTATATTCATTGTTGTTCTCATTGTAATAAATTAGGACACAGTAAATATCTGCACAACAAGGCACTTAGTTTGGATTTCTAAAGGTTATTTTCATGCATCTAACCATCAAGGATCCAAAACGATTTGGGTACCTACTACTAAGTAGTTTATTTGCAGGATAGCCTTGAAGCATTAGGATCAAGGATGCTCAAGGCACTGATGACTGCCAGCTCTTCATCCAACTCATATCTGAAGAGGGAATAATCATTAATTTATTTTTTAAATGTTAATATTACTAACAATTATTTGCAAGTCTCTTTCAGGTAGAGTCTCTCATTCAGGGGAGCTCAGACTAAGGGGGAGTTATTTATTAATATCAATCATTGTTGAACCCCTCAATGGTAAGAATTTTTCACAAAAAGGGAGAGAATGCATGGTAATATCCTTCCTTTTTAGTTAGTGACAAAAGGGGGAGTATGTATGTTCTATGAATTTTCTGTATTTTCTATGCCTAGTATTTGTGTCAGAAATTCTCATAAATTTTGTCATCACAAAAAGGGGAGATTGTTGAACCACTCTTATATTTTACCATTATATTTGATGATAACAAAATTTATGATTAATTAAATATTATCAATATATTTAATATCATGATTTTCTAAATAAATATAATTTATTAGAATTATCGCAGTATGTGGTGCACTAAAATGCTAAATCGATGTTCATTCAATATACATCGATTTCTATTCAAAGTGCCACATCGATTTCACTAACAACGATTCGTTAGTGAATATCGATTTGATTGTGCAACGATTTGATAAATGAGAAACAATGATTTGCTTCTCACAACGATTCGCTAAGTAAAACATTGATTTGATTGTGCAACGATTTGACAAGTGAGAACAACGATTTGCTCTCACAACAATTTGGTTTTCATAACGATTTGATAAGTGAGAAACAACGATTTGATTCTCAAATCGATGTTCATTCAATATACATCGATTTCTATTCAAAGTGCCACATCGATTTCACTAACAACGATTCGTTAAGTGAAATATCGATTTGATTGTGCAATGATTTGATAAGTGAGAACATGATTTGCTTCTCACAACGATTCACTAAGTAAATATCGATTTGATTGTGTAATGATTTGACAAGTGAGAACAACGATTTGCTCTCACAACAATTTGGTTTTCATAACGATTTGATAAGTGAGAAACAACGATTTGATTCTTACATCGATTCGATAAGTGCCATAACGATTTGATCGCCACATCGATTTCTCTCGTACATCGATTTCATAAGTGAGAACATCGATTTAATAAGTTTCATAACGATTTGAACGCCATAACGATTTGATAATGAGAACAACGATTTGGTTCTCACATTGACTTGATAAGTTAAATACAATTTGCTTATGATTGAACATTGATTTGCCCATCGATTTGCCTATCTATAACATCGATTTACTTTTACTTAAACATCGATTTTGTCCAAACATCGACTTCATGTAAACATCGATTTCCTTTATATTCAGATGTTTCAAATATGTTTGGTGCCTAATGAAAAGTCAAAAATGTTTCTGACAGAAGATCTCTTTTATCTTTCCAGATCTCTTCTCTCCTGTTAGACAAAAAGGTGGTCACTTGCTACTTCTGGGAGAAAACAGAAGCATAGAGGTATGAAGCTTGTTGACAGAAACACTGTTTTAGCTAAACACTTTCTTCTATGCTTGCAGACCTCGAAGATCACCAAATGGTTGTCATCTGAAGAAGAAAAAGTTTAGAAAGATCAAGCAACGACTACAAGAGCCCCAACAGATCTCTTCAACGGATCTATTCAAAGCCTCTCATATAAGATGAAGCAAGGCTGAAAAAAAAGAGAGCTTTTCTTGAAGATCTTTGAAGGAGTGTATAACCAGTGAGGAACCTCAACACCACATACACTCAAAGAAAAAGAGAGAAAGAGCCTGAGCCAAAAAGAAGTGTTCAAGCAATTGAAACACTCAAGCATTCAAGCTCCTTCTCCTCTCTTCACTCTCTCTGTGTGCATCTTGCAATCTGGGGGAGAGAGTCTTTTAGCTGAGAGTTTCTTTTAGTTGGTTTTCATCTGTTCCAACTCTCAGCCATGTTCTTTATTTACTAAGAAAGATCTTTGTCCAGCTGTAGGACTGTATACAGTGTAGAACTAGCTAGGGATTTGTGTCTAGCAGAACGCATTGGGGTTTGTATCATGAGGTTGGCTTCTTTACTTGTAAGAGAAGTGGGCTGCCTTCTTGCCCGGGAAGAGAAGAAGACCAGCTAGGGTGCTAGGTGTTGTATTGTCCTTGAGGGGGACTGTACCCTTGGTTAGTGAAATCCCGATGCTTGGGGACTGGACGCAGGACTTCCATGGTGGAAGGGCCGAACCAGGATAAATTCCTTGTGTCATTTGTGTGATTGTTTTTATTTACTTCCGCACTGCTACTCTTTATCACACTTAACTAACCAAATTTTTAAGTGATAATTTTCTGTGTTTAAGTTTCTATTTTAGATTTCAGAAAAACCTATTCACCCCCCCTCTAGGTTAGCTTGCTGTCGTACCAAAAGAGCCAACAAGAAGAAGGAGCTGCAGAGCGGAGAAGAGAGATCTGATCTGAGAGGGAATCAAATCAAAGCTATCTGAATTGTGCAAGGAGCAGAAGAGGAGCAGAGAAGAAAGAGCAGTAGTGGAGAAGAAGAAGAGCTACCATCTGGGAAAGAGCAGAGCAACAGCAGAAGAAGAAAGCTGAGTACGATTTAGAAAAGGTGAAGTCGCAAAGCTCCATTTTAGGAGGACGAGTACCCTTGAAGAGTTCCTTCTTGAAGGAGAATGATGTTGCGACCCACTATATCTTGAGAGAGTAGATCTTGCCTCACCAAAACCATATCTGAAGGATCTGGAACAGAGCATCGCGATTTAAGGTTGGTTTGAGGGATTTTAGGTCAAATTGGCTGAGGAGCACATCCAGATGATGCGTTTGTGCAAGATGATCTGAACCATGACTCCAACTCTTAAGATCTGAAGATTTAGAGTTCAAATTAAATAGTCCAGAGGAAATTGGGTGAAGCTGAAGGACTGGTATTGAGGATTTGTCTCTCTTAACTCCGATCTTCATGTGAATTTGATTTTTCACTTTAAACGTCATTATGAACACTTTGAGTGCTCCTACTGGGTTAAGAGTGTTGATCCCACACTGTGTATGTGTGTGAATATGGCTTTCAAGCTGTAAGTCAGCAGTCAAGCTGTGAGTCAGTGTTCAAACTGTGTGACAGCATTCATGTTGTGAGTTAGCAGTTGTTTGAAGCGGTGAATCAGCGGTTTAGTGAAGCCTCACTTGGTTTAACTGAGGGGTGGATGTAGCTCTCCGTCTGGGAGCCGAACCACCTTAAAAATCATGTGCAGTGGTTTCTTGTGTTGATTCTCTACTAGAATGCTTGCATAGGACTTTGATCACCTTCTAAGCACTCACACACTTATTGATAGATGATCTAATGTGCTTTAGATTCCTATAAGTTAATCAAATCAGTGGGTACCTATTTGAAATTTTGAATAGGTATTTTAATTTCATGAAGTTATTAATTACATGAGGTTTCCAATGCAAATCTATTCAACCCCCCATATATATTTGCCATATCACTGCATGAATGATCCAACATCTATTTTATTTTATAATAGAGTTTATCATCCATTTGCAAATCGGGAGACACGCAGTCGTCGTGTTTTGTCAAACCCCCCGCCCTCCGAGCCCAATTGTGATATAAAAGTTGAATAGGTAAACTATTGATTTAACTTGGGTGCTTATATGAGTTCAAGAGCATTAGACCTACGTTTGATGTCTAACATCACTCCTAACTATCTAATTTTGGAATGATAAAAACCCAAATGGGAAACAACGTGAAGAGAAGTGGTGGCGCTATAGTGTCTTTGTGTAATGTTCTACATGATTGCATGACACACATATGCAGATATAGCATCTGTCTCCATTAATGTTTCATGACAGAAGAGAAACGACAATAATAGTAACAGTACTTGTGTGCGTTAGCACCAAAATCATGTAAGTTAGAAAAACTTAGAACACAAGTGAATTGCCATCATGGTCATGGTTACTTTTTTTTACAATGAAATTGATGCCTTTCATTCATCACAAGAAGGAAGTACACAAAGTGGGTTGAAAGGTCTGCCCATACCCCGCCATACTATAGACATTAGCACCATAACTTCCTACAAAGAATCTTACAAGATGTGTTCAAGGCACGTTGCACCCGAGATAGGGGGACTCAAAGTCCTTACATGAAAGGCCAACACCAAGACCTAATGGAGAAAAAGGTTTGTCTATCTGTCACACAAAACATCGGATGTGGTGGCTGGACTTTAGCGGTGGCGGGATGACAGGTAGAGGCTTCCCCACGAACAAACTATATGCTAAGGGGGAGCTCGACAGAAACGATAGTAGAGATGTTGTCTGAGAGCTGCATTTGGGGCGCGAAAAGGGGGCCGATTTATCAAGAGCATAGGTGGTCACCCCCATTGTTGTCGAATGATTGGAATGACATCCTATCGAACTTCAACTAGCAAAGAACCAAACCCGTCCCAATAGAGAAAGTGTTGAAAGCAAGTCATCGCCAACCTACCTACACAACAAAAATACAACTGTTGAAAGAAAAACACCACAGAGCAAACAACCAACAAAAGCCACCATGTCGAATCAAGCAACTTCAGCAAGAGAGATCGCGCCAACAATGGCCGAGAGCGTTGAAACTGTACTAAAGCCGTAGCCGAATCTCCGAATGTCCAGTGCGCAACCACTGGCCAGTCGAAGAAAGAGACCCTCCAACAAAAGGGGGAGACCCTTGATGGAGGTAACAAAACCTCCTACCTAAGTAGGAGAACACCACGGAGAAAGAATAAACCCTAAACTATAAAGCAGAGATAGAGGGATCACCACCCGCGAGCGCACAACAAAGAAGGGGCCAGAGAGCCCCCTCCCCTCCGAACGAGAACATGGTAAAGTAACCCTAAACTATAGTGTGGAGATAGAGGAAGAATAAAATTCCGGAGCTTCTCTCTCTAAAAAAGTCTAGAGGTCATGGTTACTCATGGGAGAGAATTTAACTTTGGAATGATATATGCCAATGGTTGTAGTCCTCCATATACCAACCACACAACATTGTTTAAATTGTCTGTATAGGTTGTACCCAGTTGATTGCTAACTTATATGCCAACCATTCCGAGGAAGAAATTTGTTGTGTTGCCCTTGTAGTTGAGAGAAGATTGATTTATGAGGCTCAAGGGGAGAAGGCTCCAAATGGTACAATTGTTAGAAGAGGAATAAGTGAAACTTAAGAGGATAAGATAAGTTTTTCTTCCCCGCTTTTTCTTGGTTTGAGGGGGGGGGGGGGTAAGGTTTGGAAACATAGTCTATTACATCTATCTTATAAACATTCTTTGTAAATTTGATCCTAATAGAATTTGAATCTGAGGCCTTATAACTTTGGTGCACATGGAGGACTAATTATTAGACCACTTTTAAGAATATAAGAGGAGAAGATAAGTACCACTAAAAGGTCCAATAACACACAAGGAGCCCCCCCCCCCCCCCCCCCTCAAATGCCCAAGCCTCCCCTTGAGGGAGGTAAACTCATATCGGAAGATGAGATTTATCTTCACCCTTGGGTGGCTTCAAAATAAGGTGAATAGTCACAATTAAGGAGTTTTTGGCTAGTGTGTATGTTGCTCGCTCGCTCTCTCTCTCTCTCTCTCTCTCTCTCTCTCTACTTAAATTATTTATTTTACTCAAAATTTCACTGATTTAACCGTCAGAGGGTTGTCTATGACACTCCTATGACCGACTTTTGTGCAAGTTGAGATAGACTGAGTTGAGTAAGAACTTGTCCTACACCATCAAACCCCCCGCCCTCCGAGCCCAATTGTGATCTAAAAGTTGAATAGGTAAACTATTGATTTAACTTGGGTGCTTATATGAGTTCAAGAGCATTAGACCTACATTTGATGTCTAACATCACTCCTAACTGTCTAATTTTGGAAGGATCAGAAACCCAAATGGAAAACGAAGTGAAGAGAAGTGGTGGCACTATAGTGTCTTTGTGTAATGTTCTACATGATTGCACGACGGACATATGCAGATGTAGCATCTATCTCCATTAATGTTTCATGACAGAAGAGAAACGACAATAATAGTGACAGTACTTGTGTGCATTAGCACCAAAATCATGTAAGTTAGAAGAACTGAGAACACAAGTGAATTGCCATCATGGTCATGGTTTTTTTTTTTTTACAATGAAACTGACGCCTTTCATTCATCACAAGAAAGCAAGTACACAAAGTGGGTTGAAAAGTCTGCCCATACCCTGCCCATACTGTAGACATTAGCACCATAACTTCCTACAAAGAATCTTACAAGATGTGTTCGAGGCATGTAGCCCCCGAGATAGGGGGACTCAAAGTCCTTACATGAAAGGCCAACACCAAGACCTAATGGAGAAAAGGTCTGCCTATCTATAACACAAAACATTGGATACGGTGGCTGGACTTTAGCGGCAGCGGGACGGCGGGTAGAGGCTTCCCCACGAACCAACTATATGCTAAGGGGGGAGCTCGATAAAAACGACAGTAGAGATGTTGCCTGAGAGCTGCATTTGGGGTGCGAAAAGGGGTCCGATTTATCAAGAGCATAGGAGGTCGCCCCCGTTGTTGTTGAATGATTGGAATGGCGTCCTAGCGAACTTCAACTAGAAAAGAACCAAACCCATCCCAATAGAGAAAGTGCTGAAAGCAAGTCATCGCCAACCTACCTACACAACAGAAATACAACTGTTGACAAAAAATGCCACAGAGCAAACAACCAATAAAAGCCACCATGTTGAATCAAGCAACTTCAGCAGGAGAGATCGCGCCAACGATGGCCGAGAGCGTTGAAACTATACTAAAGCCGTAGCTGGATCTTTGAATGTCCAGTGCGCAACCACTGGCCAGTCGAAGAAAGAGACCCTCCAACAAAAGGGGGAGACCCTTGATAGAGGTAACAAAACCTCCTACCTAAGTAGGAGAACACCACGGAGGAAGAATAAACCCTAAACTACAATGTAGAGATAGAGGGGGATCACCACCCGCGAGCGCACAACAAAGAAGGGGCTAGAGAGCCCCCTCCCCTCTGAACGAGAACATGGCGAAGTAACACTAAACTATAGTGTGGAGATAGAGAGGAAGAATAAAATTACGGAGCTTCTCTCGTTAAAAAAGTCTAGAGGTCATGGTTACTCATGGGAGAGAATTTAACTTTGGAATGATATATGACAATGGTTGTAGTCCTCCATATACCAGCCGCAACATTGCTTAAATTGTCTGTATAGGCTATACCAGCTGATTGCTAACTTATATGCCAACCATTCCGAGGAAGAAATTTGTTGTGTTGCCCTTGTAGTTGAGAGAAGATTGATTTATGAAGCTCAAGGGGAGAAGGCTCCAAATGGTACAATTGTTAGAAGAGGAATCAGAAGTGAAACTTAGGAGGATAAGATAACCCCCCCCCCCCCCCCCCACTCACTTTTTCTTGGTTTGGGGTTGGGGAGGTGAGGTTTTGGAAACATAGTCTATTGCATCTATCTTATAAACATTCTTTGTAAATTTGATCCTAATAGAATTTGAATCTGAGGCCTTATAATTTTGGTGGCACATGGAGGACTAATTATTAGACCACTTTTAAGAATATAAGAGGAGAAGATAACTACCACTAAAAGGTCCAATAACACACAAGGAGGCCCCCCTCCCCTTGAGGGAGGTAAACCTCATATCGGAAAATGAGATTTATCTTCACCCTTGGGTGGCTTCAAAATAAGGTGAATAGTCACAGATTAAGGAGTTTTTGGCTAGGTGTGGATGTTGTTAGCTCTCTCTCTCTCTCTCACTCTTTCTACTTAAATTATTTATTTTTTACTTGAATTTTTCACTTATTAATTGTCGGGGGTGTCTGTGACACCATCCTATGACCAACTTTTGTGCAAGTTGAGATAGACCCAGTTGAGTAAGAATTTGTCCTCCACCATCAAACTCCAATCCGAATTCTTTTCTAGACCGATATATTCACCTACTCACTAAATCTATAAGTTGGGTCGGAACCGACCATATTATATATGAATAATGGAGGAGGAGGAGGTTTTAAGAAAACAAAGAGTGAAAAAAGTGCATGGAGGACAGCTCCTCTCTCCAAACCGAAAGGAAGCTGCAACTTTCATTGTGTTACTCCGTCAACATCACTTTCTTCTTGACAAAGTTTGGTCCACGTTGAGCCCCATTGCAGCGGAGGGGTTATGGGTTCAAAACTTCAAATGCAAGATAAAGGGATCCAACCTGCGAATTATACCTATTTGCTCCCCTACGAGATTGAATTCATATGAAAATTATATATAACTTGTTTCTTGTGATGGAGAAACCTTTTGCCTACAATGCTTCGCTAAACCCGGTATATATATAATATATATATATATATAATATATATATATATACTTGAAGAAGAACAGAAAATTTCTAAGAATTACGGGAAGCCTTGTTTTAAAATAAAAACTCTCGAGAGATTGTTCGAAATTATAAACATCTGATTAGAAAGAAGAAGAAAAAAAGAAAAGAGAGATAAATTGGGCCCATATGGTGCGGGCCATAGACGTGGAGAGGATGGCGGCCTGCCCGCCGAGGCCCACGCCAGCATAAACTGTCGTTCTCGACGGGCCGCCCTCTCGAGCGCGCGCACGAGGGAGAATACCTTCTTTGGAGGGTGATGGCAAGGTATTTTGCTTTGATTAACACTACTACTACCTAGGTTTGTTGAAAAATAATAAATTTAAAAAAGAGAGAGAAAAAAAATATTTTACCGGGCGGCGATACAAACTGGTACGCCAATCAAAAAGTTGGCGTACGATAGTATGCCATTGACAACGACGCAGGGCCGCACCCCATTCCCCTAAACTATATATATGCGCTGGTTCTCGTACTTGGTATTTAAATTATGTCTTGGGGAATAAATTGGGAACGGTCGCTTTCACGGCATTCAGATAAGGCTCTGGGCTTTTGCGTACTGCGACCACCACCAGGGGTGTTTTTGATTCCTTTTAAATTAATTAACAGTATTTAAATATTTATTATTATTTATATCTATCTATTATGGAGCTGGTGGGTGGGTGGGGGGGGGGGGGTAAGCAACGGGTGGGCACGCCCTTTACCATCTCTTCTAACACTACGGCGCAGGGGCGCTTGCTTAATGAGGAGGTATCATATATCAAACACATAGGTGACATACATATGCATATATGTTTATAGATATACATATGTGTGTAAGAGTAGGGTTTTGAAATTTGATCGGATCATCTATCAGGTTAGAAAGAGGTTACGGATGTCGATCGGATTATTTTTTGGGATGTACATGCATCCTTTCACAAAGGACTTTTTACAGAGATTATTCAAATTAACATGTGTTATTAGCTAGTATGATCTAGATTTATTACATGAAACTGATCACCGGCTAAAAATTTAAGCCTCATCTAACATATAATGTCATTTAGAGTGTGGGGCGGCGCGAATTTGATCAACCGGGCCTATTGCTATTCAAACACGAAACCTGCGCATCATACGGTTGTTTGATAATTAATGGATCAAAATAATAATATATAACATGCATGCATATTGCTACTATTTTATTGACAGGAGGTTCAATATTCTAAGTACCAACTTTGAGCAGTCTAAAAATTATATGGGGGAGCACCGAGCATGCATGGTCTCAGTTTAATTAATTGCCAAGTTGTCAAAAAAAAAAAAAATGGATAATTACGTGTATGCATACCTCTAGAATCTTCTAAATGCATGCTACAGGATGCTTCGTAATATTTACGTACTATCATACCCATAAGATTACTAATATTGTCTCGATCGGATCAAAGGAACATTCCATTGAAGACGGATAAATGGTGTAAAAAGAGAGAACATTTTGAGAGAGTAAACAATCTAGAGAATATTTTGAAAGATTTCAAGAATATATGTCATATTTCTTTATTCGTGTCAAAAAGTTAAACAAAGAGTAATTTAAAATTTTTTTTCCCTTCTTTAACAAACGGCAGGAATATAGACCGGTATGGGGGCATATGTGAGACTATAAAAGTGCATGTATGGAATACGCATTCGCAATAGAAATACCAAGATTCCGAGGGCATATATATAATTATCATAGGTTACGAAGTACAAAGTCAAAATTTCCTTCTTTCCAAGGGCGGGGTCAGAGGATCTCCTGTCTGGAGGCGCCGTCCAAGCTGGCGTACTAGAAGAAACGAGGGACAAAACCGTTAGGTGGTCGGCCCCGGCGGCCGGATCCCCAAAGTTAAAAAAGTAATTTTTTTCGCGCTTAGAAACAAATATTTTTTTTAAAAAAATAAAATTACAAGGAGATCCCTAAAAGGACCCACTTTTAGGAAAAAGAAGTTTAATTCTTAAAATCAAGAATGAGCAGAAAAAGTTACAAATTAAACTAGTTGTAAAGGGTTACAAATTAAGACTAAAAACTGACAAATGAAGAAAAAAGGTATTGCGGCCTTTTAATCCCTCTTCTTCTTCTTTTTTAAATTTTTTTTGGAAAGAATGATATATATGACCTTATTTGCCTCTCAATCACCGGTACTCCTTTTGGGCACCACCTTATATATATCCTCTGTGCCAGATACGCCGAGGCCATGGACGCGATGGAATTAAATGGAATGGCGGGCGCAGAAGAATAAGGTTCGCTTCAACAATACAATTCCATGCTCAACACAATGCGGTGTGTACGTACGTAGATGTTGGGTTGGGTGAGAGGACGTTTTGGGACCTGTTGGTTCTTCACATGATTAATGAAGGTGATGATAAGTTAATTAGATCTCGCCGGCCCGCTGCCTTTTGGACAGCGATTCCTCTGTTTAATCGGGTGGTGGGTGGGGTTTCGTGTGCATAGTAGCATTAACAAAAGAAGAAGATGATGATAGGGACGGGCAATGGTATTGGAGGAGAGGGAACCAACGTTTATATAGACATATATATGCATATATAGAAAGCTGTTGTCTCTCTATATATATAATATATATTACGGCCGGCGCTGGGAGAAAGAGCTAAGTCTACGAGCTAGGGAGGGAGAGGGATCAACCCTCTGCTGGAAGAAGAGAGAAGAGGGCAGGTCCGTGAGAGCTAGGAAACGTACGACGTCGACGTCTCTCGGCCGAGTTGTTCGGAGGTGGTGCAGGAACAGATCTTAGTGAGAGGAGAGATATTGGAGGGAACTATTAGGAGAGGCTCCCATGGAGGGAGCCACCACCAAGCTGCAAACCCTCAGGTTCGCCGAGAACCTGACCCTCCCCAAGGTGGGCATGCATGCATCTCTCTCTTTCTCTCTCTGCCCCTCTCTCTGTGTGTGTTTTGCCTTGTGTAGGACAGGCAGTAGGAAGAAGATCCAATGAACAGCCTTCTCATGCATCTTCCTTACATCATTCCGGTTGGTTTACCTTGGGCTTAATTTCCTGCTCAAAATTAAGATCCCAAAAAACGATGTGTAACTGTTCGATCGATCGGTTTCTCTCATGTATTTGAGTGCGTACCCAAAACCTGCAAGCACGAATATATGTGATCACAACGTCCTTCCTGTTGGATACATAGATCGTATATCACATATGCTCTTCTTATTCTTCTACACCCTTCGGTAGACATATCATGCAGTACTGATGATCAGTATACACCGACGGAGAACGAGATCATCAAATCCGGAGAGCAACTCTGCGCGCTGCAAAAATTCTTGGATGCCTGCGAGTGCAAACGCCTTTGTGTTTCAGGCTGAACAAGGGACTTCATCAATTATATATATATGTTCCAAAGTGCTCCTTCAAATCTCTCTCTCGTCCATCCCTTTCACCCGAAAGGGGAAAAGGAGAAAGCACAAATTAATTAAAAGGAGGAGATTATACAGAGAGCCGATCGAGTCCTCCACCAGCAAAGCATCATATGATTTAATTACTTCTTGATGCAAACACCTCACCTAACCCACGAACTCTCAAAATAATATGCTACAGCACTGCTCATGATCACCTGGTGCAATCGTGGGACGCATGCAAGAGCGCCATCCAACCATGAACGTAGGTCTGCTTGATAAACAGATCATATGGCTCTGCGCGCAGAGTCCACGGTCTTATATAATAATCAGCTGTTAGAAAGGGTACGTATTGCTAAAGGAGACGTGCATGGGTTTTGTTGTTCTATTTTATGCGCAGGTACAGGTGGTGGTGATGAGGGCCAACGTGGGTTGCAGCCACTGCCGGGGCAGAGTCTCCCAGGTCGTCGCCAAGATGAACGGTGAGGCTTAAGTACTCTTGCATCCCTTCCTCTGCACTGGCCGCTAGCTGCTTTTATTAATTTATTAATTTGCATGTCCTCTAGATCTACCGACGCGCGGCCTCATCAATCATTAATTGTTGCCAAACAAGTGTTTTGAAAGAGGAAGATGCCTCAAAACCTTCGCAGTCATTCCCTCACTGTACATAACTCTTAGGACGTGGCGACCGGGAATCCCCCACGCTGTACCTGATTAAGATTAACGACGATGCTGCATGCAACTAGCTACTTCATGACTTGTTAGCTTATCACTAATAGGATCTTCTGAGACCAGCTGTGTTTGGAACTATATATATATTTAAAAAATTGGGGAGCAGACGAAAGATACTTCTTGCGTACGTGCTATATATTTGCAGCCTAAAAAAGAAAAGTCGAAATTTTCAGATTTTTTTTCATCCTAATGATCAGGGGGTGTTTTTAAATACTAGTTGAGCATATATAATTGTGTCACTTCGTTGAAAAAAAAAAGAAAATAATTGCATGTTTCTATTTGTTGGATTCCTTCTTCTAAATCTAGAACATGAATGAAAGCTCCCAGTGGAAGGGGCAATGGCCAGACCCTTTACAGTTGCCTTTTTTTGTAAAATTATACAATCTCTATATATACCAATCAAGTAATTGATTAGAGGGACAAGGCATTATGGGAGTTGGTAGGCCAATAATGTACATATGAAGAAACGTTATATAAATTGCATCATATTTATATAAATTACAGCGTACGTATATGTGTAAGTTGTAACTTATTTATGTAAATTATAATAAATTTATATAAGTTGTAATATATATATTTGTATAAATTATATTATTATATCATATTTGCGATTTCCAACGCGTCCTTTCTGACATAACTAATTGCATACTATATAGCTTTAGTCAAACATCTTGGGGGGTATGATACGGAAGGTTCTTTAGATTAATCCAAACGACGTGGGATCCCAGGTTGGGCAAAATCCATTCTTTTGTTTTTTGTTTTGTTTCCTCTTTCCTGTTGTTAACAGTTGGACGAATTGTCTCTACAGTAAGGGTAGATCTTTGCTTATGACTAACGCCATCGTTGGACGCGTTTTTTTTTAGCAGGCCTGCTCGATTACATGGTAGACCTCCAGAAGAAGGAGGTGGTGATCAGGGGGATCGTGGAACGCAAGAGAACGAAATCTTATCAAGAGCTGGGCAAAGAAAGCAGCAAGAAGCCTTCAGCTTTTTTAAGTTTTTTCAGATTATTTTGGTGCTCCAGGGGAATGTAGCAGAGTCCTCTGTTCCTTTCTACCTTCGCATCTGTACAGATATTTTAGTTAATTCCAATGTCATGCAGCACCTCTTTTGTCAAGAACAAAGCACAAGAGGGGCCTAAGATTGACCTGGTTGGTAGGACTAGGGGAATTATAGCGACGTGATTGGCAAACACAAAACCTTTGATGGAGTCTTGTAACTTTTGGCACCCTTTGTTTGTATATACGTCTCCAAATTCCAATGTCTCGCCCACTTGGATTTTCTTCCATGCCATCCTATATATGAATTTGGGCTTTTTCATGTGTCGCTAGGATTTTGTGAGTTTAGTTGGAAGATGATCCAATGCTTTTAGCAATACTTCTATAAGTGCTAACTAAAGAAAATTCCAATTGTAATGAAGCAAATAAAATTACAGACATCGAATCTACCCAACAACGACAGAACTATGTCGTTGGCGGACGAACCGCTACTTTGCGAGGCAAGATCTCGAACTGCAGCAAACATTTCTTCTTCAAAAAAAAAAAAAAGGAGACAGCCACGCAAGATCTTGGGTGCATGCATCAAAACCATCCTTTTTGATAAAGATAGGTACAATATTCTTTTGCATATTATGAAATATAATAAATGCTTAACCATTCTACAAACTCTTACAAAATTAATTCAAATGGAATGAATAAACATAGGGAACAAGAAAATCCCATTAAAATAAAATAGACTCATATTTTTATTTTATTTAATAAAAACCATAAGTTGTCGCATCGTATGGAGCAATTCTATGAGATAATTTGAGACAATCAAGCATCTGTTACATCCATATACGCAACAGGGATTGTAGATAACTCCATTTCTTGCAACGGTCGTTTGCTTTTGCTGGTCTCGTCGAAGTGCAATTAGGAAATCTTTTCTATCAATTTGTGATTCCTTGAGTATTCGCAAATAGATGCGTATCAACAATATCGAGAAAGCCCAGACATTTCAAAAGACGTTTCTTCAAATAGCTTAGAGTCCATTCCTTCCTAAGATCAACAGGGGAAGTGCAATGCCTACATCACACATTGGAGGAAGATGGCTTTGTCATGATTTGCCGTGTGGATTGAATGGGTCTAATTCGACTGAATCAGATCGAATCAGCATAAATTCTATTCATCCGATTTCCATCGAATCGGATTAATTTTCATCCGATTTTTATGTGAATCGGCTTGATTCGAATGAATCATGATGGATCAGAAAAAAATCGATTCTCAGATACAACGAAGCGAGGAGTTGCGTTCTGTTCAACTGCTCTTGCAGATGTAAACCCCCTCCCCCTCTCCTCGTCTCCCGAAGTTCTTCAAAATTTTCTGTTGGAGTTGTTGTTGTTGTTGGATTCATTTCTTAGAACGTTACGATCAACCATTGTTTAACAATTTCCTTCTCTTTGCAGCCCATTCACCGATGGACTTCATGATGCTTCTTATATGATTGTTGTTAGAAGCAAGTGTCATTCTTACGAGCAGCAAGGCCACGAAGCCTGGATTATGTGGCTCAGAACAAATTACTTGCTGAACACTAGGCCTCAGTTTGGTAATAGGTTAAACTAAAGTTAATTCAGAGTTAACTCAAAACTAACTCAAAAAGTAGTTTCAAAAAGTTACAAAGTTAACTCAAGTAGGTTAGATTAAAGGTGAGTCAAATGTGAGTTAACTCACAATTTTCCTACCCTCCTCTGGAGGTGGGTTGGAGTTAATCCATTGAGTTAACTATCTTTTTGCTCTCACGGTATACAACATTAATTACTACTTTTTCTTTTTCCAACATAGGTTAACTCACTTTTTCTTACCAAAGTATATTTGAGAAAAATAAGTTAACTCACTATAGTCAAATGAGTTAACTCAGATGCAAACAAAGTAAAAGTGAGTTAAAAGTGAGCTTTAACTCTGAGTTAAAGTTAATTTTAACCCAATCCATTACCAAACTGAGGCTAGACATTAGCTGTTATATTTGCAAAGCCTTTCCCTATTGATCCCCGGTGTTTGTTGTTATATTTGCAAAGCCTTTCCCTATTGATCCCCATGGCATTGATGTGATAGGGAGAAGGAAACAGTTGTAAACCTAGCATCAAGGCCTTTTTTTGTTTATCATTTCATATCGTTCCTTTTGGACGAGTAAATTTGAAACAATACTTGTTGCAAACCAAATTTGCAGCAAATATTACTCGAGCAACACTTGTTGAAAACATGATGAGTAGCACCCACCAGAAATATCCTCCGAAAGTTCCAGCGATTTGACACAAGCCCGGTGAAATAGCAGCATAGACCCCTGTATTCATAGGTATCAACACCATCGGACGGACATTAACAAAATGCCCTTTTGAATGTGAGGAATATTTATTATACATCAAAAAGGTTGGCTTTGGACTCAAATCAAAATTTTGGACTCATAATTACTTGTCTGCACCCATTTTCTAGTGGCCAATGGGCTGTGAATGGGCCAAAGGCCCAAGAATCCGAAGCAAGCAGTCCGCAGCAGCAGATGGCATCTGGGTAAATATGTGCAAGAAGGGGGCTACCATGGGCTGGGGCCTTTGCCACCTCAGCCCTCAAAAGGTGGGCTATAAAACCCCCTTTTCCCATGCAAAAGAGGAGGTCGGAGGAAAGAAAGAGACCCGATCGCAACAGGAGGAGAAGGCACAGCAGACAAGAGAAAGCTTCTGGCGGCTCTGTTTTTTTTTGTTTCCTTCTTCCAAGAAGAGGGTGAAGAACCAGGGGAGCAGAAGGGAGAATGGTTGTGTGTGCAGTGATCAAGAAAGTGAGGAGAGGTGAGAGGAAGGGTGATAGGAGAGCTCCGATTCTTTTTTTTTTATCTTCTCCCCTCCACAGACTCTTTCCCTTTTAATTTTATTTTCTCTTGATATGTGACCTGATGTATGGGGCCGGCCTTCTAGGAATATACTCCCACTGCTATGGAGTTCAAGAACTTGGAATGGCATGCAAATTTCTTTGTGATTGTGAAATATCAAGTCCATAATATTTTATGTACATACTTTTCTGTTTTCGTTCTGTTTATAGCGGAGTATTCAGTTCCTTATTTCTTTTCTATTGGTTTATGGATAGCAAAAGGAGAGATAGAGACCCCTTTCCCTACGCAATGAATTGGGTGAACCGATACCCAACATCATTCATGGAGGGGCTGAACAAAGCTTGGGAATCTTCTCCTCAGTCCTTTAGACATGCGCATATTGATGGTAGCCTTATAATTCCTCCCTTTTATTTTGGCGATTTTCTGTGTAAAATGTGGTTTGCCCCCACCTTTCATATTTACCCCGTTTATATCACAAGTGAAATCCCAGATGCTTCCAGGGCGGGTGATATAGTACCCATGCCCTGTGTTCGTGGATTAAATAGCCCGACCGTTATTTTTATTATTATTATTTACATGGTCGTTCATGTGAATCTGGTTTGAGCCAGCACGGTTGCCTCAGATGTGCATTGCTTTATGCCATCGTTTTCCTACCGTTCGGATGGTTTTTCGGTGGTCTTTTTCCCTGTCATATATACTGGGGCAGTGGCCCCCTGCCCAATTTGAATACCTCATGGCTGAGCTCTCACCCTCCATGTGATGTGCATCAGCTGCCCCTTAATTTCCAGACTTTTGTTGTTCCCTGTCTGGGTGTTTAGGTCTTGAACGGTGGCCCTACACAGTGCTTGTGCAGTGCCACCGTTCACTCTCTTTCCCCACTTCAGGGCCATGTGCTTTTCTTCCTGTTTATAGCCCGCTGTTCAGGGCTCTCCCACCGTTTACCCTCTTCCTTTCTCAAACCAAGCTGCTAGTAGCTTTCATGAAGCCACCATTCACGGTTTTCTTCGTTAAATGGCACTTTGTAGCTCTATGTTTGGGGCCACGTTCAGGACTGTGCCTGATACGAAGGATTCCGTTCAGGACTGTACCTGACTCAGAAGCCACCGTTCAGGTCTGTCTCTATTAGAAACCCGCTGTTTCAGCCCCTCTACTCCTCGTCTTGATGTATATGTGATCCGGTGGTCACTGTAGCCACCGATTCGTGAGTATATGCTAAGAAATGGGTCAAATAGAAAGTAATACATTGTCCCGATGCAACGTCGTTCGGTCTTGGCACATAACGGTCTCCTTCTGGGTATGCCCGGGAAACTGGTGCCATATGCCGTGGTGTTGTTGCCCTTGACATCAACATCGTTGTTGGCACCGTCTCTATCGTGGTGGATGGATGTCATGCAAATCCCCCCCCCCCTCCCAAAACATGCAAATAAGGGGAGGTGCTGCCGGATTTTTGTCTCGAGTCTGGTGTTCATCCGCTTCTACCGATGATCTTTGAATACATTTGTGCCGACATGGCCGCCGTGCAACTTGTGTTACGATTCGGCACCATGCATTGACAAATATTGTATCGCCGCCGTTCGGCGAACATTGCCCTGTGGGCGTCGCCTCGGGTTTATAGGTGGGCATCCCTAGGTACCACCCCGACATACGGTGGGCAGGGGTGGTTACCATCAAGTCGGGTTATATCATACTACCAGATTTTCGTCAAATTAAAATTTATTTCTTCAGCCGTGATTTTATTGGCTTGTGCTACATTTATGCATGTATGTATGAACGAGACAAATAAGTGCCGGTGCAACGTACGTTATCTGATCAACGCGTCAAACATGAGAATAAATAAATGAGCTAAATAACGATGTAATAATAATAATAATAAATAGATAATAATAGTAATAATTGAAAGACATTAACATAACAAAGAGAAAAGAACAACAACAAACAGAATAATGATAATGATTAAAAGAAAAGCTAACAGCAAAAATAAATGGTAAATAGAGCAAAGATAATAAAAGAAAATGGTAAAAAGAACTATCAAGATTATTGAACAAATCATTGATGGAGTAAAAAGAAGTGGGGAGCTGCCAAAGCATGGCCACCGTTCGGCTTTTCCTCTGCACAGAGGCCGTCGTTCAGTCCTCTGCACTTGTATGTACTCCACCAAGGCCGCCGTTCAGCCTTCCAAAAGAAAAAAAAAGGCCCACCGTTTAGCCCCCTGCATGCATGCACAAACTCCCACTCCAGGCCGCCGTTCAGCCCCCACCGTTCAGGCTTCCAAAAGAAAAATAAAAGGCCCACCGTTTGTTCCCAACCCATGCATACATAAAAAAAAAAAATCTTAAATTCCCCACCGTTCCAACCTCAGTCACCATCTGCATACTTAAACCAGCATTTAAAACCCCCATCCCATACACACCTACCTACATACACATACACATGCATATATTGGCCATCTCCCCCCTTTACATATTGTAACAAATGTTAATATATATTGTAACAAAAGTTAATGTATATTGTAACAACGGTTAATGTATATTGTAACAAAGCTTAATGTACATTGTAATAGAGCTTAATGTATTATGTAACAAGACTTAACATAAGTTGTAATAGAGGTTAATACATATTGTAACAAAGGTTAATGCATATTGTAACAAAGGTTAATGTATATTGTAACAAAGCTTAATGTACATTGTAATAGAGCTTAATTATTCTGTAACAAGACTTAACATAAGTTGTAATAGAGCTTAATACATATTGTAACAAATGTTAATGTATATTGTAACAAAGGTTAATGTATATTGTAACAAAGCTTAATGTACATTGTAATAGAGCTTAATGTATTCTGTAACAAGACTTAACATAAGTTGTAATAGAGCTTAATACATATTGTAACAAAGGTTAATGTATATTGTAACAAAGGTTAGTGTATATTGTAACAAAGCTTAATGTACATTCTAATATAGCTTAATGTATACTGTAACAATACTTAACATAAGTTGTAATAGAGCTTAATACATATTGTAACAAATGTTAATGTATATTGTAACAAAGCTTAATATACATTGTAATAGAGGTTAATGTATACTGTAACAAGACTTAACATAAGTTGTAATAGAGCTTAATACATATTGTAACAAAGCTGAATGTATATTGTAACAAAGGTTAATGTATATTGTAACAAAACTTAATACGCATTGTAATAGAGCTTAATGAATACTGTAACAAGACTTAACATAAGTTGTAATAGAGCTTAATATATATTGTAACAAATGTTATAATATACATGAGTTGTAATAGATGATAATGTTTACTGTATCATAACTAATGTATATTGTAACAGGGAATGATATTGACTGTAACAAGACTTAACATAAGTTGTAATAGAGTATTATGTTTACTACAATACGTAAATAAATATATTATATATTCTGTTATAACACAAATATAGTTGTGGCTTAGTGGTAAGGGTATCTCATGTTGTCTTTGTGAAGACTTATGTTCGAATCCTGGCACTTGCAAACAAATAAAGTTTTTTTTTTCTTTTGTAAGAACTTATAGCTGTAGTCTGTAACAGTTACAAAGGCTTACTGTAACAGATATAAAGACTTACTGTAACTGATACAAAGACAACTGTAACGAATGTAAGTGTGTATAAGGAAAAAAAGACTTACTGTAACAGATATAAAGGCTTACTGTAACTGATATAAAAGCTTACTGTAACTGATACAAAGACAACTGTAACGAATGTAACTAGGGAAATAGCAGAATAAGGAAGGGCAAAATAGGAAAAAGTTGATGTTAAAAGGACGGCTCCTCTTTCAAGACTCATTAAATGCTGAGAAACAAAAAGCAGGGACTAGAAACAAAAAGTATGGACTAAAAATTAAACTAACATAAAAAGTAAGGACTATATGACTTCTGATTTTCTGACAGGGACTATAAATTAAGTCAACACTCTGACAAAGACCCCTAATTAATTCTCCCAATTTTAAATCAAATAATAAGAGGACATAAACAACCTTAAACCTAATCTAGCAACATAAAACAAGTGTAACAAAAAAAATAACTTCAAAATAAACAAAATCAAATGATCCTAAGCAAGAGAAATCAAATCAAATAATTCTAGGTTATGCTCCTAACTTGGAATAAAATTCAAATTAACTCCAAACTCAAGTAAATCAAGAGAAATAAATGGAAGGGCATTTGAAATCAAATAAAATCCCACTTCAAATAAAAAAAATCATGAATTAAGGCAAACCAAAAGGCCAATAAATTAAAAGACAATTCAATAAAAAAATCAAGCATACAAAAGATAAAAATCAAACTGAATCAAACAATTTTGAAGCAAATTCAAACCCTGTTAATAATTGTGAAATAACATAAAAAATACGTCGAATGTTATATTTTGGTCGTCTTGCGTTAGGCACAATTAAATTTACAGCTCTATTCATATCTTTTATCGGATGTTTCCGTTAAAGGCCACGTGACTCTTTATTCTGATGATTAATCAAGGGTTGTCTCTCTCAGAGAGATGTAATTAACGTCGTTACGCTTAGACAACGTCGGGATCTTGGTCCCGACCCGATCTCCACTTTCGTTTGACAAAGTCAGACGGCGTGCGAATAAACTCAAAACCTTCGACTCTCGAAGGCAGAACATGTTGTCACTTCGATGACTGGTACACTTGCGCTCCGTAGTTACCGATTCATCTTTCGTTATAGTGACTTGCTTAGCACTAAACGAGACTTAAATTTGTAATACACAAATACACACATGAGAACATGATAAATAATAGATAATTTTTGATGGGTCTACAAAATCCATTTCCACATTACTACACTTCGGTTTCCAAAATACCAACTTGATTTAAAAATTTTAAACTGATAAATACTACCCTTAGAATTTTAAAATGCCAACTAAACTTCTAATAATAATAAATTTGAGCTAAAAATATAGATTTGTGGCTAAAAATACAAACTTTTGGTGCAACCGACCGCCCCTGATAACCTACAGTCGCCGCTGCCCGCAGCGGCCATGTCAGCCGACCACCTCAGCTGCCAACAGAATACTTTCTAACATAAAGGAAAATAGTTTAGTAACACTATTTGGTAACATATTAAAGTAACACACCAATCAAAGTGCACCACAAACAGTTTTGTAACACCATTTGATAACATCATTTGGTAACATCACTATTAAAACTGTACCACATCAGCAACTAAAATAAAAAAGTTAAAAACACCTCATAAATGATATTTGGCTAGGGGTTCTCAAAAGCATCTTAATAGGAGAGATATTTGGCCTTCCCACGTGATGATGCAGGTCTCAGTTAAGATGGAGTCTAGCAAAGACGAGTATTGAAGTGGGTTTCTGCACCCGAACCGTGAAACACAGTAAATTCCATTAGGGACAAGCAGATGTCACAGACTTCGGGCCAGTGCCCGGCTACAGATGCAAAAGACAGGAAATTTTCCTACCCAATACTTGGCGCCACAGAGCAACGTGGGAAGAAGCTTATTTCAAGCAAAATAGCTGCGTGTACAACTCGGGAAAACCATCCATTTCAACGATCCACCACTTTGAGGAAGGAAAGATGGCTGAAAGTTATGACAAATGTGCGGATTTCCATGGGACCCAGTTCAACCACAAGCTTGGAGAGATCAACAGGCCCGCCTCTCAGTCTCCGCTGTTGTTCAGCTCCCGTGGAGCCTTCCACTTTCCAGACAAGTCTCTTCTTTTCCATTTCTGCCCGCCCTTGATTAGCAGAGAGGCTCATCTCCTTGATGTTCTCTATCTGTGGAGGGGGAGATGATTGTCTTATCTTACATGCAAATGAAAAAAGTTCCAGGCCTGGACAATTGAAATTGAATACTAATTTTACCTTCTTATCTGGAAACATCTTCGTAAGCTCGACCTTCGCCATCACCGAGAGATCCTTGTCCTCTCCCACCTATTGGAGCACAGAGTGTGAAATAATGTTAAAACGAGGTGATTAGTCATAGAGCATGTGTTTCCTTTCGACATGGAATCTCCATCCCCTTCTTAAGGCGATCAGATTAGGTGACCCTGGATTCATGCAGAACCCATGTAAGCTGACGCTAGCATAATCACTCCTCTTTCTGGGGAGCACACATGCTGAGTGGCACTGCCGGATTTTGAAAACGGTGTAAAAATTATAACTTCGTAGTGTACACTTTATTTTAACTGAGAAACAATGAAGCGACTGGAGAAATAACAATGTAAATAAAATCTCTACAGTGCAACAATAGTTCGATCAATGTCACCATGACTTTTTAACACAGAATGGCATATAAAAGATGCAGATATGTACATTACTGGCTGCATCAAGATCAAACAAAGTTGTCCCCCGCCTGTGGCGGAGTGGACATTGGGACAGGGTTGGGGGGGTGGGGTCCAGGTTCGAACCCGGGACTGGGGGGAGGGGGCTTCCTCAGTTGGTAGTTTACCAACTGAGATGATCAACCCAAAAAAAAAGATCAAACAAAGTTGATGATAATTGATAAGATATGCTGTCATTATGTTGGTGAAAGCTGTTTATTCAAGTTCAGCATTCATAAGCCATTTTGTGCCTTTTCGACTGAGATAGTGGTGGACAGTTACAGTTCAATGATATAGTACCAGGGCGAATTCACTCGCAGGTTCCCCACATCTGGCCTCGCAATTTCAGTTTGTACAGCCGCTTGTTGTATTTGGTGTGTTGGGATGATATAGTGAAAGCTATTTATTAGTTCAGACATCTGCATCCACGTTACTCGATTGTGGGTTGGCAATTCATTCATTAAGGGTCCATATTTCAAATATATGGTATGATGACATCCAAGGCTTAGCTTCAGTCTATACTCTTGTGGTTTAGTCCCATGTCGGAAATCCATGGGAGTTTCATCTCTATATACATAGAGGATTCTCTCAATTTAATGCCTATATTTTAGGTTAGAGTTCAGGCCTTTAAAATGGTATCAAAGTGGGTTACCCATAGGATCCTCTCTGTATGTGGACACTTATCTTTACCTCGTGTTACATCCCAAACCAGTTGGTTTGGAGCTAGGGGGGTGATGTGGTTTAGTCCCATACTGGAAATCCCTGGGAGCTTCACCTCTACATATCACATATGTATAGGATTCTCTCAACTCAACGCAGGTTTTGAGTTAGAGTTCGGACCTTTAGCATACACCTGGATTGCTGGTAACATCTCCATACAAATATGAAGCCTAACTGTGCCCAGAACATCTATCATTTGTTGTCTTGTGGTGATCTTTTTCCCCTGTAACCTTCTTCCTAGGCAAGTTTTATTTTCCCTTTTTTTACGAGCTTGCATATGGAAGAACTCATTTCATTTTCTTGGGGTCCCTACTCCAGCAGCAGGGAGTGTTCAGGTAAATTCAGTTCATTGTTAATACTCATTCCAAAGAAGCAATAAATAAAACATACTTTTAATTTCTATTTACAGTTCGGTCATCTTGAACATTAAATTAATACCTCATAAAGGTGTGCCAGGCGAAGGAGAACACTTCCATCTTCGAGGGCCTGTAGATGCCAGAGCCATCAAGATAAAAAGAAACAGCTAAAGTATTCATAACAAAGCAAATGCATTACATGCACTCAAGTTTTTTTAAGCACTGCATAAAGATTAACATATTCTAGGCACCTCATTGCTAAGTAAAGGCAAAAATAATGGATTCTATAAAGTAGCCATTGATTCACAGCAACCTGTCTTAAGCTATAACCTGAAAACCGGAACTGCTACCACCCAGATAATCAATTCTACTTCAACTTATCACATAAAAATTAGTAAGCAAGATTCTTCAATGCATGAACACATATAGACAAGTACAAAGTACACACAGCACATAGGTCACCAGGCGGTTTCTCACGTCTGAGGCATGGGGCCACCTTTTTCTGAGCTCGTAAAGGTGATCGAGGCACTGACTTAGGAAACAGGCTCCAATTAGCTGGATCCTGATTAAAATTTTCCCTCATGCACCCTGTGAGTTCCCAAATGCATCCCCATTCTCCCACAGAATAAGATTAGGACACCCTCTCTTTCCACCCTCAGCCACCTTTCTGAGCACATAAAGGTGGTCAAGGCACTGAAAATGCATCCATATTCTCCCCCAGAAGGAGATTAGGACTCTCTCTCTCTTCTCTCTCTCTCTCTCTCTCTCTCTCACACACACACACACACACACACACACACACACACACACACACACACCACACACACACGCACGCACGCACGCACGCACGCTCTCTCTCCCTCTTGCCTTTTCTGATGAAATTGCCTCCTAGGTGGGCCGTGGGCGAGCCCTTAGCACTTAGGCCACACACTCATGCACTCTCTCCCTACACACATGCACTCTCTCCCTCTTGCCTTTTCTGATGAAATTGCCTCCTAGGTGGGCCGTGGGTGAGCCCTTAGCACTTAGGCCACACACTCATGCACTCTCTCCCTCTTGCCTTTTCTGATGAAATTGCCTCCTAGGTGGGCCGTGGGCGAGCCCTTAGCACTTAGGCCGTTGAACTCCCAAGTCACCTTGGGTCAACTTGGAACCTTCTCAACTATGATCCAGGCTCAATGCATTGAACAAATATGTGCTTTCTTTTCCTTACACCGGCTCTGCAGACCCAACAGCCTTTTTTATTGAAGGAACTGGAAACCAACATGAAAATTTATGCACACTACGACACAGACTACAGAGATATAATCATATCAGGCCTTCAACTTACTGCTTGACAAGCACTATCCACACTAGAATTCTGTTGGTCTAACACAATTACTCATACTAAGATATAATATTCAACTATGTACCCAAGTGACATAACTTCTATCTAGAATAAGAGAAAATTTTAAAATTATTTTACATTCTTTACCTTTTGATATTCATGTAGAAGACGAAGGATGGCGCTATCATACCTGGAGGGTAATCAGTGCCACATTGTCAGGCAAGCTGTATGAAGGATCCATTGCTGTAAATGTTGGTACATGGGATTGCATCCAATCACCTCCCTTCTAAAACAGATATCATTATTCTCATATCAGTAAAGAAATTTTTAGCTGGTCATATGTTTCCTTTTTACCTGCTCTGAAAATGCTATAAGAAGAGGCGAGTATATCTCCTGCCCCACTGACCTACGCCACTTAGATCCATCTCCTAAAGGGTCAATTCTAACATAAAATTTTCCTTGAACCTGTCAAACGTATTAAATTTTTAAATTGCAATGTGCCTCAACCAAGAGCATACAGTAAAGATCAACCCTCAACTATGACAGTGTTAGTTCCACAGATGCCTACTAAACTTAACTATTGAGCATAATTCTACCATAATTTCACAGCGCTTTGACAAGAGAAATGGCAACTGGCCATGACGTGAAATTCATTTCAAAAGACATAAATATTAAAGATCAACTAATACAAACTATAGAAAACATATGGGATGCACGTACTGTTAATCCTGCACAGTTATCATCAACACAAACAGTCTCATTAAGAGCCTCTGCAACTCCGCGACCATCATCATGGAGCAATCTCCTATATTAGAAGATAAATGAAGAGAAAAATGAGTTACAGAAAATTCCTCCTAACCACTATTATTTAGCATGGCTTCTAAAACAGATAATATTAGCCTAAATCAAACTAATGATTGGCAAAGGATGGGCATGAGGGCTCCCGGATGTCTTTGGTCTACCAAGCAAGAATTGACAACAGAAGCTTCAGAAGCAAATTTCTTAGCCACAAAATGTTCCCCTCCTATTCACAAGTAGGCTAGTGCTGATGGAGAAGGAGTCCTCTAGTGAATAGAGGATAGTTGCAAAGTTGTATATGTTGTCTAAATTAATTCTGGAATGGAATACTATTCACGTTATTCAACAACTTCTAGCACCCTGTTGGAAAAGTGAATGCCAAGTGTTCCAAGGGAGGCCGAGTCAGCCCCGGACTTTGATGTTCTCCATATGTTTCATTTCTGTACTTTCTTATTTTCAATGTAATGTGGTTCTTGCAATCTTCCAAGAGAAAGAAATTAGACTTATGATTTTGCAGAACACACCGATGGAGCATCAACTCTAGTTGACCATCTGAAATGCTGGAGCCACCCACCGACCGGTCTACCAATACTGAAAATTCCAAACTGTTGTCCACCATATATATTCCCAAATTAATCTGTAAATAAAAAGGAAATGTCAAATTGGTCATTTTCCCCAAAGGAGAAACTAAACTGCCTATAACAGGAATTTAAGAAATATTTCCACACTTTTCCTCTACAACACACTTGGAAAGCAACCAAAAGAAACAATCAATACGGTACATTGACTAAGCGCATGCATCTAAAGCCCACTGTAGTTACTATATTAGCTTTCAGGATCACAGTAAGAGAAGGTATCTATGAGAATCTTTGCTCTCAAATAATTTTTTTTTAATGTGAGCTCTAAAATAAGATTGGAACTGTTTTTACAACATTTTGTTAGAAGAGAAGAACATACAGGATAGTAATTTCCAGCAACAGGTTGATGGACTTCCAGATCCCAATCTGTTCTATAATCCCGTATCTGCACTTGAAATCACGAGTTACATTATTGTATTAAAAAATCAGGCATTTTGCAAACTCGTGATGAAAACCACACACACACACACACACACACACACACACACACATACATATATATATATATATATATATATATATATATATATATAATATATATATATATATATAATATATATATAGATTACGAAGTAATCCTCTTGTTTGACGTGTAACATATTATGTGAAGCCAAACTCTGAAAAGACAGACAACATGGTTAAGATCTATTAATATGATGCTACATCATTAACATGTGCATAAACACACAATGGAACGAATAACATGGTTTCCTTGTGAAAATGGTTCAGTGCGTAGTCTGTAACAGGCTGAGTACATGATCCAACTTATCTTGTGATACCATGCTATTCCCTCAAGTGAACCACATCATGATCAGAACACCAAAAATATGTTGCCCCTCCTCATAAACCCAGATCAGAGCCATCACACTCCAGCCATTGACAGGTTTGGGAAAGGACATTTGCTTGAAGCTTTACTCCTTTTTTGCGGCAGTCACAGCGAGCAGACACCAAGCAGCATATAATGTCTAAATATAAACACAAGAACAAGAGCATACCCTTTTGATGAAGTCACGTCCATTAGAATCTGTATAGAATGTCCTGTCATTTGTCATATGAGTTGTAATTTGGGTGACTACTTCTTTCCCAATTTTATCATCAACAGGTACAGGTCCAACCTATTATTCAAGGTAACATCCTTAGCACTTTAGTTGGTAGAACTACAAACTATATAATTACAAATGAATATGATCCTCTGACATAGGAGATAGTATGCTTAACATACTTGCTCCAACCAATGTATGCTAAACCCCATATAATACACACTCACTTTGAATTCAAATTCTGCATGCTCCTTTCCCTTGTACAATCGGGTGACCTATACATACATGATACATCCATGGTTAATGCCATCAAATTTGAAATTCCATTTTCAAAGAAAGAAAAGCTTCATAGTGAAGAAAAGAACTAAATGGGTTGAATGAAATATCCTTCACTTTTATTATGATCATAAATTGCATAAATGCCATCATATAGCAATACATTTTGTGCCATCTGGTCATTTCTCTAACTGGAATGCATAACCGAGGAGCATTAATTACGAATTTACGATAATGATAACACTCTTTCAATAAGAAAAGCTAAAATCTAATGTAAACAAAGCGCCTCTATAGGGTAAGCTTTCTTCTGTAACTTACTACTGTCACCGAATAGAACCACCAACACAGCTTGAATGACGGAGGAACATTAATCACGAATTTACAATAACATTCTTTCAATAAGAAAAGCTAAAATCTAATGTAAAGAAAGTGGCTCTATAAGCTTTCTTATGTAACTTATTAATGTCACCGAATAGAACCACCACACAGAGCTTGAGTTAGTGCAGAGAAGTAGCCCAAAATAGAGGCATGAAGTGGTAATACATGATATGGGACAAATCATCATCAAGTATAAATAAGTATCAAACCTCTGCTAGTACACTGTTGAACCCCTTTAAATGATTTCTTCTAAACATATAGATTTCAATGAGGGGGAAGGGGTACACTCGTACACAGTCAGATATGCCATAGTGTATAAAAGGAATTGAAAAGGAGTTGGACACGTGTGCCTCTGCCAAAGCCAGTCCAAAATCGAACTCAAAAGGAAGCAAGTCTGGCCGTCCTCCCTTTCCTCTTCAAATTGGAATTTCAAAAAGGGGCAAGCTTGGCCACCCTCCATCTCCTATTTGAAATAGGAATGCCCCACCAATGCATGGCACCAGAAGGATTCAAAATAAGGAAACTCAGTGGCCATCCCACACAACTTACATGGAAGGCAGGATTGGGATCGGGATCGGGATCGACCCTGGTCGATCTGATCCTGGATCGGATCGGATCGAAGATCCTCTGGATCCCAGGGAAGTCTGGCCGATCCTGGATCGGCCAGACTATAAAATGTTTATTTTTTTGGAAAAAATGCAGGAAAATTCAGGAAAAATCAGGAAAATTCAGGAAAAAACAGAAAAAATCTGAACTCCTGAAAGAACTAAGATTTGCATCAAAAATCAATTATACATGCATTCATAGTACATAAAACATGAATTTTAAGACATTGTACATGTAACTTACATTTGATAGAAGACTAATAATCTTTCCATCCACTTCCAGACATAGATGAGCCACCATCATTTGGGTTTTGGTAGCTATGACCAAAGAGGGAATTTGCTAAATCATGCATACCCATTTGAATCCCTCTTGGTGTAAATTGTTGACTTGAGCTTTCTCCAGATTGTGATGGAGCTGGACACCATATACCAAGCGGTTTGTATGTACTTGTTGCTTCACTAGGGCCACTAGGCTCTTGTTCTTGTGAAGGCCAAGGTCCCCATCCTCCTTGTACTCCATAAGGTGAGCTACTAATATCTGAGTACGGTAAAATGGGAGGCTGAAATGCAGGTATATGAGTAGACCCTGAACTATAGTTTGGCTCCCAAGGTGGCCACTCATAGGCTGCATGATGTTGTTGTCCTTCATATCCCCCTTGTCCATGCCCTTGTCCTTCTCCTCCGCCTCCCTGATGTTCTGTTTCTGGTACATAACTTTCAGTAAGCCCTACACCTGTGGCCCCAATATATCCTGCTCCTGCATATCCCTGGCCAGCTCCTGTGGCCCCAGTGGCAGCCCCATCATCATCATCATCATTTGGATCTTGTGGTGTCATCACTACGAATTGGTTGCTGCACTTTCCTCTTTTTTTGCCTGGCATATGTTATTTTTTCTAACTCTAAGGCTTTTGAACTCTTCTCTTTTGTGTGTTGCAGCTCTTCTTAATGCAGGCTGAGTGGGAGGCACTCTAGATGTCTCTGACAAGATAGCTGAGTGTCGTGGCAAAGAGAAGAGAGGACCGAGGGTGAGAGGTTGGTCCTCACTTACCCTAAGCTCTGGATCTCCAGCCTCTACTCCATCCAATTCTCCTTCCGCCCATGAGCAATCACGAGGGTCAAATTCTGGAACATCCCTTTCCTGTCTTGTTTCCACCCATGCATTTAGTGGGTGTTCCTCATCAAATAACTCATCAACATCAATTTGAGATGATAATGCTTCCCTCTCTGCAAAACGTTGCTCCCAATGACTACCTGCAAAAGTCATTAGCCTTGCCTCGCTCTTCTTTTGTCTATCTTTAATGCATTTCAGCTTCAACCTCATATTGTAGTGGCAATAAACCAACTTCTCTAGCCTAGTTGCACTCAACCTGTTCCTCACTTTTGTGTGAATAAGTGAAAAGTGCTCCAATTTCTCTCACACTGGCTAGATGAAGTGGTCTGACTGAGTACTCTAATAGCAATCCTTGCAAGTGGACTTCTTTGACCAGTCTTGTAGTCTAACATAACCCACCACTCACCTACAAAAAAAAAATATACAATGAATTAGCACATAATACAAGTGATTTGTCATTTTGTTATGAAGTAAGCATGAGCTTAAGTCTGAAGGTTCTTACCCGGACCCATTCTGGTCACTGCTTCTTTAACATCATAATCTCTGTAGATGTCCAACTTCAGTTTAAATCTGTCCATCTACAGTATAATACAGTTGCTAAGTGTAACTCCAAAAGTATATTGAATACATGAAAATGGAATGAAGTTTTTAACTTGGCCGTACCTCTATCATAGCATCTATTCTTTCGTCCATGCTCCTAGATAATCTCCCGATGACATTGATTGTCCCCTGGAGCACCTCACCATCATTGTGAGGGGAATCACTATATTGATGCCTAGGGTTAAAGAAATACCCTATATGTACAAAACATGTGTAGTAAGTTAGAAATTCAACTCATGCTAATAAGAAATATGCACAATAAGATATAATACATTTACCTGCTGCATGTAAATCATAGTGGAGTGTTGACTCCCATCTTGCATCAATAATCTTCCACCATTTTTTATATGCTTGCGGATGCTTCTCTCTCAACCTTTCCTTGGCTTTATCCATAGCCTCATATAAGTAACCCATGTCATTCTTGTCCTCTCCATCAACCATCCTCAGCACATGTACTAGAGGCTCTATTAGCTTCAAATAATAGTGGATTTTCTCCCAAAAACGATGGTCACTGACCAAGCAAGAAATCTCATGTGCCACATCTCTGGATTCCTCTCTCAATGTAGCCACATGTGCCAAGTACTCGGAACTGTGTATGAGAGTGCCCAACTCATGTCTAAACTGATGCAGACTCTCCAATGCAATAAATTGTGAGGCAAATCTTGTTGGCCCAGGACGAATTATGTCATGTCCATCTGTGCACTCTCTCATCATATGTAAGATTCTATTGTGTCCATAAATAAAAGTAGTAATCATTTGCGACTTGGACACCAAGTCATGCACATGTTTGTCTTTGCCAATATCCTCCATCATCAAGTCTAGGAGTGGGCTGCACAAGGGACCCAATAAAGATGATGTCGTTTTGCCATCAATTTTCTTCCAGCTGTCTTGTAACTTGGTTCATTATCAGTGACAACTTGGACTACATGTTCCTCGCCAATTTCATCAATCATCTCATCCATGAGCCTAAACAAGTAATCTGCATTTTTTATTTGCCCACTTGCATCTATAGATTTCATGAACACTGTACCCTCACTGCAATATATAAGAAAGTTAATCATGGACCTTCTTGTTGTTCCCGTCCATCCATCACACATAAGAGTACAACCTCTTGCCATCCATATATCTTTGAATGACGCCACCCAATCCTTTATCTCAGTCAATTCCTCTTCAAGATATTTGCCATAAATCTCCTTTGGTGTAGGAGCTTTCAAACCTGGGCCTGCCTCACCAACTGAATCTATCATCGTTTGGAAATAAGGACTAGATGCTGTATGGGCTGGGACCCTTGCATGCAAAAACCATTTTACAATGTTTTTAACTGCATGTTTAACAGAAGCAGCTGTGGCCTTTACCCCTTTCATTGCATGCTTTATGCCAGGCTGTTTTGATGAAGATTTCCTTCCCAAAATTGTGTCAACCCCACTAGTTGGTCCCGTTCCCCTCATTGAACCACCTCTCCTGATAGGTGGTGCCGGTGGCCGTGTGACACTAGCCCCTGATGATGATCCTTCTCTTGTACTATGGAACCTCAGCATGTCACTTTCCAACATGGCAGCACGTCGACTCTGCCGTAGTCCTTCTCGCCATTCTCTCTCATTAGGTGAGAGATCCTCATAATCTGTATCATCTGAGTCCTCAACATCAACAGTTCTTGTAGCTGCCTTACTTTTTCCCTTCCCAGAAATCTCTTCATGCAGTTCTTGTTGATGTTGAATACGTATGCCTCTTTGTTGTTGTCTTCCAGCCATGTACTCTTTCATCTCATTCACTAACTCCCGTGGACAATGCTTGCATTTTACTACATTTGTTCAAATGCCTGCAATGTGTTGTTTTAGGCGGTATACACCTCCATTCATTTCCTTACCACAGTGGTTACAACGCACGCCTCTCTTAGAGGCAGCATCAATAAGACACCGTGTTTTTCATCCAATGTCTACTTGTGGTTGCTCTTCCTCGTGTTCCTCATCAGCCATACTTGCTAATCCTATAACAAATTAAGAATACAAACACAATTCATGTGTAAGTATACAATTATAAACATAATTACATCTAATATTAACCCTAATTAGGGTGAAATTTAAAGATTTTCTCTAATTTCCCGAAATGAAATAGTTCCATTATCATAGAAAGGCATGATTAAGTCAATTAAGTGATTGGAACACTTAATTGATCTCTAATTGTGCTAATACAACATAAGCCCCAAATATCAAACCCTAATTAGCCAATTAGGGTGAAATTTGGAGATTTTGTCTAATTGACAAAATGTAAGGGAAGAATAAGAAGATATAAGAAGATTAACATGTGTACATGTGTTTTCATTTTTTTTCAGAATTTATAACTGAATTTCGAAATTAAAAAATGAAATATACCTTAAGAAGAACAACTTCTTCCTTGCTTGAGTAAGATCTACTCAAGAAAATCTCCCTTGGATGTGCTCCTTCTAACCTCTTTCAAACTTGAAAGAAAGATAGGGTTTAGAAAAAAAGTAGAAGAGGAAGGAGAAGAGGAAGAAGAAGAGAAGAAGAGAACAAGAAGAAGAAGAGGAGGAGGAGGAGGCCGGCTGGGGAGGACGCCGGCGGCGGTGGAGGAGGCCGGCGGCGGCGGTGGAGGAGGCAGCCCGAGCTGGGGGGGGGGGGGGGGAGGGGGAGCACCTTCCTTCCTTCCTAGGACACCAAAACCTGCATCTTTTGTTGTCCTCGGGTGGGAAGGGGCAGAAATAAGGGGATCGACCCTTATCGGGTCGGATCGACGCCAGATCGATCGATTCGACCCAATAAGGGTCGATCCGGCGCCTTAAGTTCAAATTTGAACTGAACACGGCGGATCGACTGAATCGAGCCGGGATCGATCGATCCCGGTCGACTCGAGCGATCCAACTCAGATCCTACTGAGTTGGGTCGATCCAGCTGGAAATGTGGGGTTTTGGGGTTCTTCAAGGGGGAATCGACCCTTGGGGGTCGATCCGATCCGGGATCGAGCGATTTTGGCTCGATCCGGCGATTCTTCCTTCCATGCACAACTTGGTCATTTCAAATGGTTCAAAATAAGGAAACTCACAGGCCACCTCACACTGCTGGCCATTCATTCAAAATAAGGAAAATAAGTGGCCATCCCTCGATGTTGGCCATCATGCACCAGTGGAATTCAAAATAAGGAAACTCAATGGCCACCCCTCACTGCTTGGCCATTTCAAATCCCTACCTGTGCATGACACCGGTGGAATTCAAAATAAGGAAATTCAGTGGCCACCCTTCACTGCTTGGCCATTTCAAAACCCCACCGGTAAATGACAATGATGGGATTCAAAATAAAGAAATACATAGCTTCCCCCCACACTGCTTGGCCATTTCAAAAGCCTACCGGCGGGATTCAAAATAAAGAAATACATGGCCACCTCCCACACTGCTTGGCCATTTGAAAACCCCACCTAAGACTGGAGTGATTCGAAATAAGGGAACCTCACTGCTAGTCCATTTCAAATCCCCACCAGTGCATGACACCATTGGGATTCAAAATGAGGAAAGTCTTGGTTGCCCATCACTGCTTGCCTATTTCAAAACCCCCTTGGTGCAAGATACCTGCGAGGTTTCAAAAACAGGTAATGAGCAGGCCCAGCAGGGACGAGCAAAGGATGGAAAGAAAAACCCACCAGTGGATCTCACCAGTCACCAGTGGGGTTCTAAATAAAGTAAGAAAGGCTACCACTGCTTTCCCCCTATGCTCCCCCCTCTCCCTCTATATAAAGGGGGCACCCTGCATCCAAGGCCAGGAAAGAGAAGAAAAAAACACAGGAAACAGAGAAGAAGAAGGCAAGCTAGCTAAAAGGTCTTCCCTGAGCCAAGGAGAAGAGAAAGAGAAGAAGAAGAAAAGAAGGTAACCAGGTCAGCACCAGGAACGGGAAGAAGAAAAGAGGAAGAGAAAGCCAACCCAAGAGGGATAAGCACAAGGAAAATTCCCAAAATTGCTGTCCCAGCACACTGAGGGCAGGGACTGAAGATTTGCAGAATTAATTAATTCATCAAGACCCTTTCAAGTTGTACAAATTTGTTTAAGTCTTGATGAGATATATTTGATCTATGAAATAAAAAAAAGGGGAAGTCTTGTTTTTAAACTTGTGAACAAGTCACTTCAATATCCTATTTTTGGAAAAAATTCAATAATATCCTGAGCACCTCAGTCTGGTTAATTACCTAAGCAGTCTACATTGAGCATGTAATTACATAACTTGTTCCCTAAAGAGGGTAGTTTATGCAACAAGGAGGAAAGCTGTAACACTAAACAGCATTATAGCCAATGAAAGAAGTTAAATGAGCGGAGCATGTCACTTAAATATTTGAATAAAGAAAAATGGCAATAGCATACCCTAACAATGAATGAGCATGAAAATAAATTAGAGGACAAGGATAACGAAATTAAATTTTTTATGGATAACGAAATTAAAATTTTCCCTATTTCTAAGTTCCTTTTCCAATTAGCAAGATTATGGCTATGGGTGTCATGTGGTGGTTAATCAGGGGTGTTCAATTATGTGATCAATGTAATTAATATAAACTCTTGTTGATGGGGGGAGGCAAATGAAACGAGCCTACATTAGTAGGCCGAGCCCAAAACACCAAAAATATAAACTAAAGAAAACCAAAGTCATGAGAGAATCCATGTGATTCAAAAATTGTCTTTTTCTCACGAGAACATAAATCATCTCTCCCACATGGATTTCAGGATCAACCTGACATAGAAGTTGAATAAGTAAAGATAAGACAGGGCTACCTCCATCCTCTGGTTTAAGATATTAATTTCTAGTTTAGTTCAACACAGTTTCACACTTTCACTTGCTATGTACCACAGATCTTCATCTAGTAATTATGCCTTAGATCTGCAATTAAGTGCAAGTCTTCATGGAGCATGACTCCGGTTTCCTATATGTCTCAATAGTCAATTCATATTTAAAAAATCAGCAGTTCTTTACCTTACAAACTGCCCATAGCATACATATGATATCATCCTCCATAAGTTCGGATCTTCCCTGGTTACCTTGATCCTTCACCACCATTGCACTTGTTGTGGTTTTGTCCACATCAGAAATCCGTGAGAGTTTTACCTCTATATATATAGAGGATTCCCTCAATTGAACACCTATGTTTTGGGTTAGAGTTTGGGATTTTCACATGGTACCTGAGCGGGTTTACCCATTGAATGATCTCTCTGTATGTGCACACTTGTCCCTTCCCCTGTTGCATTCCAAACTGGTTGGTTCGGTGCAAGTGGCGTTGTTGTGGTTTCGTCCCATAAAATTCGCAGGAGCTTCACTTCTATATATTTAGACCATTCCCTCAATTCAACGCCTAGGATTTGGGTTAGAGTTCAGGCCTTTAACAGCACTAAACTGGGGATGACACTGAACTCTGTTACGGGTGTGTCCAACAGTGTCTACAAAACCCTCCACAGTGATTGGACTGTTCAACAATTAATTTGTCTTTCCTATTTTTATGTAGGCCAAAAAGCCAATCAGAAGTCATGGTTCTTCCCCAAGTTATCTACACATGCATGTTCTGATTCTGATGGGCAACATAATGTTCCACACCTGTCCACCCTACTCTACTCTCCTGCCTCCTTCAAATGGAACTCAAACTGACAGCAGAGCAAACAGAGAAATTCTCTCCCGGATCCCATCTCACTCCATTTTTCTGGCGGACATCATGCGGGAGAGGATTAAGCTGTAGCATTCTAATATTTCATTTTCTTGCTGATCCCAAAGTTTCCTAGGGATGAATTTACATGTTCCTATAGTCTCAGAAGGTTAAATAGTTAAAATGAATTTACATTTTTTTGCTGTTCCCAAAGCATTTACATATTTTGGTTCAAAGGGTCATCTCAATGTTCTCTGTAGTATAATCCTTAGTTGTCCCCATCTTACATTCATTGACCTATCAGTTTAAACATAACCTTCTCATCTGTAAAGAAATGGTAGGTAATTCTCAACCAAATTATGTGAATAAGACCTTCATTTTTTTTTCATTTTTTCCAGAATAGAAACAGATTAACATTCAATAAGCCAAGACCTTGTATCCCCCCCCCTACTACCTTGCTTTTTATTATCACGATGACCATAGAATGCTCATTTCATAGCCAGCAATCACTTACTCCAGTCACTATCCATGTTGTCAGTGCAAACAACAAGCCTCAAAAGGCAACATAAGCTATTGTTGCTAGCAAAAAGGGGAAAAGGACATCTTCTGCACATCTACTAATCACAATTGTATAAGAATAGAGAAAGTGGGCAAAGCACCTGATGTATCCATGGATTTATCTGCTGATGTACTTCATCTAAAAGTGGCCCCCTCATTACAGTTAAAGGTACCTACAATAATTAACAACATTTCTTGAGGAAGACAATGAAATAATCATAAAAGCTATCCCTTTTATTTTCTTTGAAAATGGACGGTACATTTTCTTTGAAAATGGACGGTACCACATTTCTATACAAGCAAAAGGAGATGATCACAAGTTTTTACAAGCCTTGGAAACCCCAAAATACCCAAAGCCAGTAAACCCAATACTCAGATATTTCCATGGCCCCCACTCTGCAACAACATGCTTCGATTACATTTCCATCCTAACATTCACTATCACCAAAATACTAGATACAGAAGTGTTTCCCGACCATTAACAATACGGGTCAAAACATCAGTTTAGTACCTGTGCAGGTTGTATCTGAACTGTTCCATTGGGGCGAAAAATGTATGCTCCAGAGGCCTTCAAAGGTAAATTTCAGACTGAATCATGGTGTTTCCACAGTAACTGAAAGTCTGAAACATTTTAGAGGACCAATTAAGAAAAGAGGGAGTTAAATTATAGCTTGGAATATATGACTACCTGGAAATCAACACCGCTCCCATCATCTCCAGCATAATAAATGTAAGATTGCTGTAGAGACATATTTACCTAGAGAAAGAAATTAGAATAGCATCAGATGTAAAAGATACTATACAAAGATCCTCCCGGCAAATCCCTTAAATGGACAGGGTGTACTTACAATCTAGTATGTTAACCAAGTTATTCTTGAAACAAATAAACAATGGATCTGAATCAACTGACATGATTAAAAGATAGAGAATCGAGCAGAAAGAAGAATGATCAAATGATATTACTCATATGAAATAGTCAGCACTGACTCTTGGAAGTTGGAAGTGTGAGAATCTGACCTTTTTTCGGAAATTTAAATAACGACTGAGTCTTCCTTCATCAAAAGTGAGCTTCAGGTTCCCATGACCAATTTCTGTTACACCCGTTGCACTTTCAGAAGTCTTAGACATGAGAGGACGGCCTGAAACTGCAACAAGCAGATGTTAGTACATGGAGAGTTGTAACCCAGTTGGAACCCAACATTTACTCTGATCAAATGCTAGACATTGTAGCATTTCATCAGAAAAGGCAGGTTCATCCCACCTGATTTTTCTGCATTTGAGATGATGTATGTGCTGAAACCTAGAGGGGGTACAGATACTGGAAAGGCAAGCCAAAACTTGGGGTTGACTTTAGGGGACATGCCCAAGTATGCCTGAACATGGAATTTCCGCATTTCCAAGGAGATGTCCAATATAGGAAGAAGCTGGGACTCAATGTCGCTCCCTTCAGAATCCCTTACAAGCACAGACTCACAAACAACTGCAGAAAGAAATCAATATTCCAAGGATGAACACTCCAACAAAAGTTTCATAGAATCTTGCAAGAAGCAAGATTATGCTGTTATGCAACTCTAGCAGCAAACTCACGATCTTGTTTAAAGAAAGAGAAAATTCATTCTTCATATGCATTTCTCAACCATTACCCTCGTTTCAGAGTCACCATAGGAGTTGGACAATCCTATTAAAACAAGAACCCAGCATTTTAGTGGTGTAGAATGCATCAACAGCATGGCTGTAACTTTATGGCAAGCATCACAGACACTTTGTGCTTCATGTTGAGATAGTCATGTTGTACAGTAGAAAGGTATGGTAAGTAGCACAACTCAGACTAGTGCCAAGTAGCACAACTCAGACTAGACATTCTATAAAGGGATCTGAGATTCTGAATGAATGCATAAACATTCGTTGAGACACCTGTTTCAGAAGCTTTTGGCCTCTTCGATAACGAGATAAGGGGACTGATATAAGTAAATCGGGTATAAACTATCCGCGTTTAGGGGTTTTTTTTGGTTTGAGATGGTTTAAATGAGGGATAGTTATGTAGGGGATAACTTTTAATGTGATGTGATATGATGTGATGTGATGTGGCACAGTGTGTATAGTTATCACCCCCTTTATCCCTAATTTGACACCATTTACTTGTGTATAAATGTACACACACGATTTTCAAGAATACAATAATAATAATTAATGAGTTATCCACATGGATAACTTTTATCCCCCCTCCATGGGAGGGATAAGTTATCACCCCTTTATCCCCCCTTTATCATGCTTAAGTTTTATCACCCCTGTTTATTGTAGCACCCCGGAAATTTTAATTACATAAAGATTTAATTAAATGGAAATAAATAATTTCCATAATAATAGATTATTTAAAACATACGTACCATTATCGTATGTGCTAAAACACAACGGAAAATTCCGTAAAAATTATAAATCAACCCCACACATTATTCATAAATGTTCCACAAAGAAATTTATGCCAAGAAAAATCAGATTAGTCAAGTTTCAAGTGTTTCGCGACTTATTATCGTAATTCATGAATAAGTCGAAAAATCATTATCACACGTACTTGGATGAGTCGGAAAATTAAATAAAAATCATATGTGGACTTCAATAATATCCTCTAATGACCCATCAAGAAATTTGGGTCAATAAAAAATCATTTGGACTAGGTTTAAGAGTTATTGTGACCGATTATCCAAATTAGGAAACAAGTCGGAAAATCGTTAACACGAAAACACGACACAACTATAAATTCAATAAAAAAGTTGGGGAGACTTCCAACATTATATATTAATGACCCATTATCATAATTGGGCCATTGGACCTCATATGACCCAAAAATCAAATGAAGCAAGAAAATGCATGGAAATTCGTAACCATAAATAAGTTGAAATTAGAAAGTGGTAATTAGGTTTTAATTGGGATGCAATCATGCATTCTTGGCAACCTAAATTCGTGCCTACCCACCCATGGAGGTTGCTTGATGGCCAAGACTCTCTAATGGAGGGAGAGATCTTCAAATTATGGAAAGACACAAGCCAATCCCGCAACCCTTCTTTCCTTGTTGCATTAGGACTCCTAAAACCCATAGATGCTTAAATACTCTTCACCCAAACCCTAGGGACGAGTTTAGAACTTGCTGGGGTCGTGTGGAGGAGCTCTTGGTGGCTGGGGAGCTGTGGATCATCCATAAGAAGCTAATCTTCTTCCCCCGTTCTTCTTCTGCTACGACCTACACAAACCATCCACTTGAAGTCGACTAAAGGTAGGCCAAACCTAAACCAAACCTTGCAAGGCTTATACCCCTGGAAAGAGGGTCAAGTCTACGTTCTAACCCAAGTGAAACCCTTCTTTCCTTGTTGCATTAGGACTCCTAAAACCCATAGATGCTTAAATACTCTTCACCCAAACCCTAGGGACGAGTTTAGAATTTGCTGGGGTCGTGTGGAGGAGCTCTTGGTGGCTGGGGAGCTGTGGATCATCCACAAGAAGCTAATCTTCTTCCCTCGTTCTTCTGCTACGACCTACACAAACCATCCACTTGAAGTCGACTAAAGGTAGGCCAAACCTAAACCAAACCTTGCAAGGCTTATACCCCTGGAAAGAGGGTCAAGTCTACGTTCTAACCCAAGTGAAATGCCCAAATTCCATGCAGTATACGCGGAGTATTAAGCGTTCTTCAAACAGTGGTCTGAACACGAGTTTTTTGGAAAAACGGGACTTCTTCAACCCAGAAGGTAGGTTTTGTCGGGCCAAACCTTAACATATCCTATACCAATGTGTAGAGCATCAAGTTAGCTTTCATTTCCCACTAGTTTCATCGAATTTCATTGAGTAGATTTTGAACTATAAGTGTTTTCCCAAAGTCGCGCACTGTCAGGGTTTTTCCCGTTCTTTATTTGTTACCTGCGATTTGAGACCGAATTAGAGCAAACCCTCAATATGAATGTTTTCCTACTAGTTGTCCTCGTCATGTCTTGTGTTGAACGTTTTGTCTAAATGTCATTGGTTAGAGAGTTATAAGCGTGGTAAGAGGGCTGCTGTTTGAAACTTCGTTTTCAGGTAGCACTTGGCTTTTACGTTCGAGTTTGACTTGATTAAAACCTGTCGAAACCATCATTGTTTTCTAATTACGATTTACTGGAAGCACCCTTGCATGTCTAGGTTGGTTTAAAACTGGTTTCGTTATTTTTCATGCATTGTGCAATTTGTTCTCTATTTTTGAAACACCCTGTGTCAATATAAGGCAGTTCTGGACCGCAATCCAATGCCCTATCCTTTCCCTGTTATACTCTGGCACGGACCCTGTGAACACGACGGCCCGATAGGCCGCGTTCACAAGGCTGTCGAGACAGATTGCACTGTCGCGATCTGATCGCGACAGGACATGTCGTCGCGATCTGCTGTGAACCTGTCGCGTTCCCTTCATACCCTTGTCGCGATCTGCCTGCTTGTTCTGTCATGCCTGTCGCGACCTGTACATGGCACTGTCGCGTTCTGTTCCCGACCTGTCGCGACCCTTACCAGGATCCGTCGCGACCTTAGTATTTCGCATGAAGCCCCAACAATTTTGTTTGTAAACTTTACCGTTATACCCAAGGTCTGTTTAATATGATTTTAATGTGTAAATTGTATGTCATGGGTCTGATCATTGCATGATGTCTATTTAACAGCTTAAAAGTGTTTAACCCATGGTTTGGCGCGCCGGATCGAGTCGGGCCGATCCCCCAGAATTGCATCGGATCAGGGAGGATCCGATGCGCGGCTCGCCCGATGCACCCGGATCCCTTCAATAAGGGTTCTGGCCGAATCCAAGCGGATCAAACCGAATCGGTTCGATCCGCCCGAATCGGATCGGATCAGGAAAAACCCGATCCGGTCCGAATCAGGGATGCGCCAAACCTTGGTTTAACCTATTTAAAAAGCCTTAAATACATGAATATTATTCTAAACTTTTTCTTAATGATATGATCATTCATGAAACTTGTGATTGACTCTTGTTACCATTCTAGCTTGATTAAATGATGATTATTATATTTAAATCTTGCAAACCCATGCATAGTTAAATACATTGTCATTTGCATGTCATCATGTTAAATGTTTTCCATGAGTTTGAGACCGATGGATTGAGAATTGAGACGTGTATGTCACTACACACTTGCACATCTAGGCAACCCTTTCTTGGGGATTTGGAAACTCTCTACCGATCATTTCGAATCGGTAGACTAGTGACCTTTTCTCTAAGGCCTCCGTAAATCTCCTCTGACCATGGATTCCCACATGACCGACGAGTTGGTTGTACCATTGAAGTTCCTTGGAGATAACGTGCACTTCCTCTCTCATCTTGTTCTCGTGAGTGTGATTTACAATATAGACTAAAGCCATTAATGTAAAGATTGAACCAAAGTATGAATCGTGCCGTTATGCTGCCAAATTTATCTCTTGACCATTGTTATCATGAAATCATGTTCCATTTACTTATTGTTGGTTCTCATCATCATCATGAACATGATATCACACGTGTTTACATCTTGAAACTCTCATTGGCCATTATTAATGACTGTGAGTATCTACATTTAAAATTTAAGTGAGATGCTGACAGGACACGGCGTGTGTCCAAGGGCTCCAGTCTAGCCCCAATGACGGCGAGTCATAAATATACTGTTAACCATGGGGTATAATGATTACTGGCGTTGCATCTGCGCTGGGAGTCGTGCGTGCATGTTGAATGATAGATATAGAAACCACATACACATGTCCTGGTGTACATTCTTGATGGATCTTTTCTTGGTGTACATTAGTGTCTACGTGCCTGATTAGTGTTACATGATCGTGCTCGTGCGTGCTTGCTTGCTTGCGTGATATGGCCATCCTACATTTAATGCAACTAGTGATATCTTGCGTTCTTGAAAACTATTGACATCAAGCGAAATCTTGCGTGCTTGTACAAAGTGATCTATTGCTAGTTCTATCTTGTCATCTTGTTCTAGATCTTGTTCTATCATGATCACTCTATCTAGCTTGTTCCATATATCATGTTTTAACGAGTTTTATTCGCACATGCATATCATGACATTCATCGTGCTTACCTAGTTCTAAAATGTTAATCACTTATATCATTGCCCGCACATTGAGATATAATCCTACTGGGCTAGTTTGCTCATCCCCTACTTTTACCTCATCCCCTACTTTTACCCAATCTAGGTGACTATGAAGTTCAAGAGGAAGATTAAGTCGAGGATGGGATGCGTCCGAGTGAAGAGCGTTCCAATTATGAGTCTATCTATAGTTATTTTATTTTGAGTGTTAGAACAATGTAGTAGGAAGTGAGGTATTATGTACTTTTGCTTTTATTGAGTCTTAGTCATGTAATAGTTTTCATTTGGAATACAATGAGTTAATATTCGAATAAAAGATTAGTTGAGTTCAATATTTGGGCCCTATGATGATGTATGTTGTTATACATTAGTGCGTGCTAGCTAGAGGCTTATTTGCCGACTGTTCACGTCTCGGGTTATCGTCTCGAATTATTTCCGAATTATTATCAATATCCGCTGCAAAATTCTCGGGACGTGACATTTATCCTATCTCGGTTACCAAATTACGTGTGGGTATAAAACCGGTGATAAAAGGGGGATAAACCCCCTTATCACGTTACCAAAGAGCCAGGATTAAAAGAAGGATACAGATATAACCATAAGGAAATTATTTATATAACTTTGAATAAGGATAAGAATATGGTATTCCCAAATTTGGTCATTTGAGTATCATTTTTCCGCTTTGCTCATCTTAGCCATTAACAATAAACGGAAATTGCACCTCAACTTTTTATGGATAAACCATCCCATATTCATGTTTGGACATTCTCCATCACATGCCCCATTCCCCACTCTACTCCTATACCCCGTATTCTTTATTCATCTGTTCACAGAAGTTAACCATGAGTAGGACGTATTATAATAATAGCTAATACTATTCTACTACCAATTGTTACGTCATTACCATCATCATCGTCACTTTAGCACCTCCATCTCTGCCTCCTGCTTCTTTTTGTCCATCGCACCCCTCTTCAACCTCCTACTCCCTTCTTCTTGGTTTCAATTTTAGTTTCATTCATTTCAAGATGCTAGAGAGGGATACCTCAGAGATCTTAAAGAGAATGAGAGAGATGCAATTGATGCCAATGACAATCTATCTCAAGTACTGTAAATGTAACAACCTGAATTTTTCAATCCTAAATAAATAGGGAAAAATATAAATTAGTGGAGAGGTTTGATTAAAAGCACACCAATCGATATGCATAGCAACAATCGATGTTTGCTTAAGGCAATCGATATGCATAACAGCAATCGATGTTTAATGACCAATCGATTTTGGTCAACAATCGATGTGTAAGGTAATCAATATATCAATCGATTGACCAAGATATAACATTGTCAGTTGAAGTGGAATTCGTATATGACGAAGTTAGCTTTGACTGATCACGACTAAATCGTGCATAACGAAGTGAAACTTCGTATATGACGAAGTTGCTTCGACTGATCATGATCAAATCATATATGATGAAGTTAGCTTCGACTGATCATGACCAAATCATGCATGAAGAAGTTACCGATCAATGCAAAACTAGGAAAAATGATAGTGCAAGAATATTATTAAATAAATATAAGATAAATATGAGTTTTGTTATCATTAAAATAAAGGAATAAATTGTAGGAGTGGTTCAACATAAATGACAGATCCAATAGGGTTATTGGACCGATAGGAGGTTAACATAAGGAAAATCGTGTTAAATCTATACCCGATAATAAAAAGGGGTTAGTTAAGATAAACATGGAAAGTATGGACCATAAATCGTGACCGAACCCGAATTCAACAGGGGAGTCCGAATCTGCTCCCTAAACCTAACCAAGGAGGAATGGACCTGTTAAGGAAACAACTCCTATGGAAGTTCTGAACATGGTAGGACTCCTACCAAGAGTTTAGGGAACTACAAACTTGGAAAGTGCACCATCACGGCGTTATAAACCATCGTAAGACCCCCATAGCCAACCATAGATCTTTCTCTTCATTGTTGGGCGAATTTCTGGGAGCAAGGGAACGAGCTAGTAGCAGGGATTCAAGGAGTCTTCATCCCCTTAGCATCTACTTCAATCTGTAAGAATCTTGGTGCCGGAAACAACCAAAGGTAGGCAATCTCTCAAGCAAAAATCTAATTAATCTCGTCCATAGATAGTCCATGATATCGGTAACAAAGCCCTATGTTTTTCCCAAATTTCATCCATCAAGTTGCGAAGTTTTCATGTTCAAAGTTCCATTATTTCATGTACCCGTGACCTCTTGTTTGCTCTTGTTCTCCATGAAATCCTTGTCAAAATCCTTGATTTTTTGTTATATCTTGTTAAGAATCGTGTTAGCTTTGTTTTAAAACTAGTTCCATAAATTTTCATGTTTTATACATCGAGATCTATATTTTTCTCTAGCCTAAAACCCAAATTTCTGAACCTTCATGTTATAATAATATGTTGAGTCTTGTCGTTAAGTTCTTGTAAATACTGTTACATAGTAACAAGTGATATTAAGGTTAAACCATGCTAATTTCTCTATCCAAATGATATGTGCACGATCTTATTTCACCACCTCTTGATTCTTCTTCACATGCACACATCAAAAATCTCAACTTTTTACCAGTACCGACTGTGTGCTGTTGTTGAACCCCGAAAGTTTGCAATGGATATCCATAAAGGAATGCCTGAAGATATTTATAGTGATCCAATGGTTACTTAGGTAATATTGGGTCCAGGTCTTTTTCAAGTTAAAGAGAAAGACTTGTTGTGAAAGCCAAACACTGAATCCTTCAATGAAGTACAAGTTCGTGAAGAACAATACTTTGGAGAAGACAAGTTTTAAAGAATCTTCAGCGACACGAGGTCAACAAGACCCAGAGTTCGAAGGAAATTACAACTCCAGAAATCACTTGCAAGGAGAAGCACTAAGCACTTGCAAAAATCCAAATTCAAACACTTCGTCGTCCGGAGCAAGGTTTGCCGAATCGGAATCGGAAGGCGAATCAGGTTGCTCCTGATTCGCCCCGATTCCCCCAGAATCGGTCCGAATCGGACCAATTCACATGGGTATATTATATATATAATATATCATATGATATATATATATTATATTATATAAAGGGAATCGGGGCGAATCAGGGATCGGGTTTCCCCTGATCTGCACCGATTCGGGGGAATCGGGTCGATTCGCCTCGATTCGGCAAACCATAGTCCGGAGATCTTCAAGGAATGAAGGAGTCTTCACGACATCAAAACACTCTCCGGCGAGGCCCAAGGAGGGGATATTTATAGAAAATCAGGGGAAGGAGTCCCCGGGTCAAGAAACCTCCAACTGGAGGGACCTCCCTCTGATTAAAGAGCCAAGGCCCTTAACCGGAGGGGCCTCCCTCTGGTAAAGGGTGCCTTAACCGGGGGGACCTCCCTCCGGTTAAGGGGCCATCCTTAATAGGGGGGACCTCCCCCCGGTTAGCCCTCTCTCCTCTAACCGGGAGGACCTCCCCCTGGTTAGCTCTCTCTCCTCTAACCGGGGGGACCTACCCCAGATAAATGCCCCATGTAGCCTGATGGCAAAAGGGGGGTGGGTTGGCAGGTGAAAAGATTGAGAAAGAAGTAGCTTGCGTGGGAAGATTTTGCTCGGATTCGGCGTGAAGGTATTCATCTCCGGAAAGTCAAGGTCGTCTCCCTCCGACTACGAAATTTCTGTAATTCCTCCCATGTCGAGTTAGTCTCCATGAAGATGAAAATGTTAAATGTTTGTATGTACATATGTTTTCGTGTTTAAATATTTTCTATGTCGAGTTAGTCTCCATGGATACAAAATATTTAAACATGTTTATGTGTTTCGGTGTTTAAATATTTTCCATGTTGAGTTAGTCTTCATGGACATAAAATATTTAAACATCAAATGTTCTCATGTTCAAATGTTTCCATGTCGAGTTAGTCTCTATGAGGATAAACATTTAAACATGTTTATGTTATTTCCCTCATGTCGAGTAAGTCTCTACGAGGGTAAAAGAATGTTTGTGTTCATATGTGTATGCTTCCACAATGAGACTCTGTCCAAGCAGAGACTCCGACCAAGGCATACTCACATGCCCGCAACATATATGTTCATATGTGTATATTTTATAGGGAAACTCTATCCATACAGAGACTCTGCCCAAAAATACGACCATATGTTCGTGTATGTATTTTTATGTAGAAACTTTGTCCATACAGAAACTCTGCTCTAAGTACATAACATGTCCAAACATAAACAAATCCTCAGGTTCATACCCACTTATCATGTCAAATTGCATGTTAAACTCACAAATAGAGTCCATGCTCTCTTAAAAAAAAAGTCTATTTTGTTCGATAAAAACAATTCACCGTGTTATTGTTTTATATAAAAATGTAAACATCGACATTACTATCAAGGGTGTTCGGGTTTAATTTGATTAAATCTGATGTAAAGTAACATCAATTTCAGTCGATGGAGAAGGGGTCTAGTACACGTAACCCTAATCGCTTGATAAAATAAAACATGCGGAACAAATATTTTAAAATAAAATAAAAGGCACGCTTGTCCAATGGACGTAAAAATCTTTTCCGCGTTAAGCGGACTACAACTTCTAGCTGATAGACAGGCTGGCACGCCCTGCAAGGCAAAAGCCGCAAAAAAAAAAAAAATCAAAGCCGCAAAATAAAAAAAATATCTAATCTAATGTCATAAAATTTTCCGCATTCGACAAACGAGACATTTGTTGAACCCCGAAAGTTTGCACTGAATATTCGTAAAGGAATGCCATAAGATATTTATAGTGATCCAATGGTTACTTAGGTAATATTGGGTCCAGGTCTTTTTCAAGTTAAAGAGAAAGACTTGTGAAAGCCAAACACCAAATCCTTCAATGAAGTATAAGTTCGGGAAGAACAATGCTTTGGAGAAGACAAGTTTTAAAGAATCTTCAGTGGCATGAGGTCAACAAGACCCAGAGTTCGAAGGAAATTACAACTTCAGAAATCACTTGCAAGGAGACGCACCAAGCATTTGCAAAAATCCAAATTCAAGCACTTCATCGTCCAAAGATCTTCAAGGAATGAAGAAGTCTTCACGGCATCAAAACACTCCCCAGCGAGGCCCGAAGAGGGGATATTTATAGAAAATTAAGGAAAGGAGTCCCCGGATCAAGAAACCTCCAACCGGAGGGATCTCCCTCCGGTTAAAGAGCCAAGGCCCTTAACCGGAGGGGCCTCCCTCTAGTTAAGGGTGCCTTAACCGAAGGGACCTCCCCCAGTTAAGGAAAACTTTTTAACCAGGGTGGACCTCCCCCCGGTTAAGGGGCCATCCTTAACCGGGGGGGGGGGGGGGGGCTCCCCCTCAGTTAGGACCCTAACCGGGGGGACCTCCCCCCGGTTAGCTCTCTCTACACTAACCGAGGGGACCTCCCCTCGGTTACCTCTCTCTCTTCTCTAACCGGGGGGACCTCCCCCCGATTATCTCTCTCTCTCTCTCTCTCTCTCTCTCTCTCTCTCTCTCTTCACCCCTATAAATGCCCCATGTCCCAATGGTAAAAGGGGGGTCGGTTGGCAGATGAAAAGATTGAGAAAGAAGTAGCTTGCGTGGGAAGATTTTGCTAGGATTCAGCGTAAAGATATTCGCCTCCGACAAGTCCAGGTCCCCTCCGACTACGAAATTTCTATAAATTCCTCCCATGTTGAGTTAGTCTCCGTAGGGGGGTTTTAAAATCTAAATATACAATGTTTATATCTCCATGAAGATAAAAATGTTTTGTGTGTTCATATGTTTCCGTGTTTAAATATTTTCCATGTCGAGTTAGTCTCCATGGATACAAAATATTTAAACATGTTCATGTGTTTCGGTGTTTAAATATTTTCCATGTTGAGTTAGTCTCCATGGACATAAAATATTTAAACATCAAATGTTCTCATATTCAAATGTTTCCATGTCGAGTTAGTCTCCATGGGGATAAACATTTAAACATGTTTATGTTATTTCCCTCATGTCGAGTAAGTCTCCAAGAGGATAAAAAAATGTTTGTGTTCATATGTGCATGCCTCCACAAGGAGACTTTGCCCACGCAGGGACTCCGACCAAGGCATACTCATATGTCCGCAACATATATGTTCATATGTGCGTATTTTATAGGGAAAATTTGTCCATACAGAGACTCTGCCTAAAAATACGGCCATATGTTCATCAAATATGTTCGTGTATGTATTTTTATGCAGAAACTCTGTCCATACAGAAACTCTACTCAAGTACACAACATGTCCAACATAAACAAATCCTCGGGTTCATACCCACTTATTCTGTCAAATTACATGTTAAACTCACAAATAGAGTCCATGCTCCCTTAAAAAAAAAAAAAACTCATTTTGTCTGATAAAAATAATTCATCGTGTTTTTGTTTTCTATAAAAATGTAAACCTCGACTTCACTATCAAGGGTATTCAGGTTTAATTTGATTAAATCCGATGTAAATTAACATCGATTCCGGTCGATGGAGAAGGGATCCAGTACACGTAACCCTAATCGCCTGATAAAATAAAACATGAGGAACAAATATTTAAAAATAAAATAAAAGGCGCACTTGTCCAATTGACGTAAAAATCTTTTCTGCGTTAAGCGCACTACAACTTCTGTCTGGTAGACAGGTTGGCACGCCTCGCAAAGCAAAACAAAAAAAAAAAATCAATCAAGTCGAATCTCGTAATGTTTTTCGCATTCGACAAACTGGCACGCCCGGTGGGACCCTTTCTTGTCGTTTTATAGTAAGAGTCGAGGTCTAAACATTTTTCTTATGAAAATTCTAACAATGGTGTTTTCCTTGAAGGTGAACTCGGACGAAAAACCAAGGCTTCAAGCTTTCGTCTACAAGGTGTCCAAAGGAGATGGCGGTCACCTACGGACCACTTGTCGTCAACAATCACATCAGGTTCGGCTACCTGGCGACTCTGGTTGTGTTCAGAGATTTTCCAGCCATTGTCGGGTCCCTTTTCTTCTTAGGGGTAGTCTCGGCTCAACAAGGGGAGGGTGCTGCTCAGAAGCTTCCCTCCAACAAATCAACAAAGAAGGCTAGCAAGAGTCGCGGGCAAGTCAGAGCTCGTCCTGTTATTAACAACAAGGGCACTAAAATGCCCTCAAAGAATGTTGCTGCCAAAGGGGTCAAGCCCCGCCCAACTCAAGTTCAGAGTTACTTGGTTCGAGTAATCTCTTCTGAAGTTGTAGTTGATGTCCCTCACAACGGGGGCAATACAAAAATCACAAAAGTAAGAAGCCATCTGCTGCCACCTCTAGATCCGGCAAGTCCGTGATGGTCGGAAACTTGCGGGTATGGCTCGATAAAGGCCTATCATTGTAATAGGCATATCCCCACAATTTCTATCTCAAACCGCTTCTCAATCTTGTGGTGGTTTCGGGGAAAACAAGAAGACTCCAAGGTGGAAGCCGACATCAAGCAAAAGATACGGCGGCCCGCCAAAATCAAGCAAGTTTAGGTCCCCAAAAAGGAGGGCCAAAAAAATCAAGAAAACTAAAGATGCTGCAGCCGAGGTGGTTGAAAGCAGGGTTTTGCAAGGCGGAGCGAATCCGCCCGATTCGGCAGAATCGGATATAATCAGAGCGAGCCTGATTCGTGATTCGCATGATACGCTTGAGCCTGCCGCGGACTGGTCGAATCGAGCGGATCGGGTTCGATTCTATCCGACCCAATCTGCTTCTCCGGATCTGCCACGATCTGATGCGGTCGACACCCTTTAGTGTCGACCGACATCCTGCGAATCGGGACTGTGCAATCCCGATTCGTAGGGTTTCATGCGGAAGCCCTTGGTTCTCTCATTTTCCCCCCTTTTCCCTCAAGGAAACCCCAGATCTACACTCCAAGAGACCTAAGGAGGCTTCCTACGTGGATTTGAAGGTGCTTGGAGGCATTCTTGGGCTGTTTTCATCCCTCTCTTCACCCATTTAACTTTTTCAAGATAACCAACCATGTATCTTTCATATTTTGATTTTTTTGTTGATGTATAGGAAATATATTCATGGGAAATGATGTTGCAAGTGATTAGTGTTCACTTGCAACCATTTATCCCTTGAATCTACAAAATTTTCACATGGATTTGGTCATTTTCTTCTAATTTTGAATTAATGAAATTATTTAAAAATAAAAAACAAAAAATGCAACCTGTGTGTATTTTATAGCAATGCAATTTACAACATCCAACATATTGTTAGAAATTGTTTGTATGTGAAACCAACATAAAAAAAAAATTGTCTGAAATGTAATGATTATTTATTTTACATAAATGGCACCGAAGAAGGGCAATAGTGAGGACATTGGGTGACAGCATCGGACTGCATTGGGCAGTAGGCACAATTACAAGTGCAACTACTGCGGCCATACGAGACAAGGAGGTGGCGTCTCTCGTCTAAAGAAGCACCTTGCAGGTGGGTGTGGACACGTGGATTCTTCTTCCTCTTTCTCTTCTTTCTCTTTTTTTTTTTTCGTTTCGTTTTCATTTGATTCGAGTTAAACCCGATTTGTTTTTTTTTTTTCTTTTATTTTAGTTTGCCTTGCGGGGCGTGCTAGCCTGTCTAGCAGACAGAAGTAAGGATCCGCACAGTGCGGAGAAAATTTAATGTCCATGGAATGGACGAGTGCGTCGTTTTTAATCTGAACTTCTTTGATTCCGTGTCTTAATCATCAGGCGATTAGAGTAGCGTGTGCTGAACCCCTGTCTCCATCGATCGGAATCGATGTTTTATTTACATCGGGTTAAAAGCCTTTGATGCCATATTAACATCAATTTCAACCCGAATACCATTCATAGCAAGAACGAGAAAATATGCATTTTCTAGAAAATTGTAATACGATGTTTTTCCCTTTTTTATTATTGTCGGACATAATGGATTTTGATTTGAAAGAAAGGATTTGTTCCTTTTGAAAAGGATATTCAGGACTTTGATTTGCGATAGAGGATTGGTTCTTTTGAAAGGAAGAGTATTTGTTTTGAGAAAAGAGTTTCATTTTGAAAAGGAATATGGATTTCCTTTGAGTTTTGAAATGTAATTTGGAGAGTATGTGGGCGTATACCCATGAATTTATTTGGTGATTTGACATTTTTATTTCAAAAAGGAATGTGAGATCCCCTTTTTGAGAAATTACTATATGATTTTGAGAGTGAAAGGGTGTACACTTGTGAATTCATTTGGTAGTTTGAGTATATTGTGAATTTGAGCAGCACCCCCGCAAAGGCAAGGTTTTCGCGCAAATATATGAGTATGAATTTGATGCACATATGTTTGTATTGATTTTTAGGGGAGAGTCCCTGTATGGACAAAGTGTCCTCATGAAATACAGTCATATGAGCATAGATATTTATGGACATATGGATATGCTTTGGGGAAGGACCCTTGTTTAGACAGAGTTTCCTTTTAAAAGACATATTCATATGAACATATACTCGTGAATATATGGATATATTTTCGGCGGGATCTCCATTTAAGCCGAGTTTCTCCCCAAGACCATACGTGTATGAACACAACTTTTTGTGAGTATATAGATATTCTCCCGGGCAGAACCTCTGCTTGGGCAGAGTTTCCTTTAGGGGAATATACATATAAGCACAATATTTGTGAATATATGGATATAATTCTGGTAGAACCTCCGCTTGAGCAGAATTTCCTTTAAGAAATATATTCATATAAGCACGTAGTTGTGAACATATGAGTATGTTTTCGGGCAGAATCTCCGCTTATACGGAGTATCCTTCAGAAAACACATACATATGAGCACAAGATTGTGATTATATGGGTATGTTCCCAAGGAGAACCTCCACTTGGGCAGAGTTTTCCCTAAGACACATATACATATAAGCACAAAATTGTGATTATATGGGTATGTTCTTGGGCAGAATCTCCGTTTGGGCAGAGTCTCCTCTAAGAAACATATACATATAAGCACAAATTCCACTATCCCAGAGTCTTGCTCGATGGGCGGGGAGAACATATGCATCTAAATGCGCATACCCATAGAGTCTTGCTCGATATGGAGGCATTTAGAGCACGAGAACAAGGAAATTTAAATACCATATGTCCATAGAGTCTTGCTCGATATGAACGGTATTTAAACCCCGAGGAATATCACCCCCACAGAGTCTTGCTCAATGTGGGGGTAAGGACCGCATTATGATATTTTTAGGAAACCCTCCATGGAGGGGGATGAAGGGGATGGCGATGCCGTATAGGGGCGATCTCTCCTTTGCGCTTTATCGAATTTTCTGCACTCCACACCGAGCGGGGAAGGGGCCGGTACCTTCACGCAGAGCCGGGAACTTGGAGAACAAGTAGAGGAATTTGAGAAAAAGAGCTTCTTGCTATTCAGAAAATTTTTTGGGAGAATGGGGAGAGCTCTGTTTTTTTTTTCCTAAGGGAAGGAGGGGGCCAGCCTCTTACAATGGGGGGGTGCATCCCTTTTTATAGAGGTTTCCCCCCCTACATGCGCATGAGGGAGAGGGAGAGACCCCCAACCGATGAGACTCTCATCGGTTGGGGGAGCTTTTGTCCCCAACCGATGAGACCCTCATCGGTTGGAGGGGGGGGGCCTCCAACCGATGAGACTCTCATCGGTTGGGAGGGGACTCTCCCCCAATCGATGAGACCCTCATCGGTTGGGAGGGGGAGGTCCCCCTAACCGATGATACCCTCATCGGTTGGGGGATCCCCCCCCCCCTTCCTCAAACCGAAGGGTTTCATGGTTAAGGGAGAGGGGGAGGATTGCCTATAAGTAGGCCTTCATATGCCCCATTCTAGGGGTGCCCGAGTTGCTGAAATTCTGCTTCCTTCCTCGGAATTTTGCTTGATGGAGACTTGGATTTGCGCATCCGTGGAGCTTCCATTGCGGGCTTGTTCTTCTACTTGTACTTGTACTTTACACTTGGTCTTTATGGACCTTGTGTTGCCGGATTTCCTCCGTGCTGTAATTTCTGCGGAGTATCATTCCGCCCTGGATCTTGGTCTACCTGGAGGGCTTAATGCCAGCAGAATTTATAGGCCTCCTTCCTTAGCTTGGGAGGCACCTTGGCTTCACTCATTACCTAAGTAACCATGGGGTTACTTCAAGCAATAACTTACTTTACCTTCAAGATATTCCTTTTACTTTAAAGGGGAACCTTATCCTTGTTACTTAAGCTACCAAGATAGGCTACCTAAGTAACTATTTGGACCACTATAAATGGATCCAAGAGCTTCTTCCGGCAGATATCCACCGTAACTTTTGAGGGTTCAATAGTGGACGGCTAGTAGCATGGATGGCAAAATCGGCTGACTCTGCTCTGAGTCGGCCGACTCGAAGCGAAATCGGCCCATGCCGACCCAACTTGGGGGGGGGGGGGGACACCCACCCACCCACGGTACTAGGTTTACAAAGTCCACTGCACGACTCCGGCCCGACTCGGGTCAGGATCGGCTGGGGCCGACCCAGCCACCCGACCCGACTTCTCCATCCATGGCTAGTAGGGTACCATGATGTGCAAGGTTGCAAGTCGGTGTCTGCTGAAGTGAAGCGGCTCATGGTTGAACACTTGAAGGGTGTTCGGGCCATGACTGTAAGAAAGAGGGCGGACAGGGAGATGCAAGAGAGGATCATCTCAGGAAGGTAGCGAGATGAAGACAACGATGATGAGCCAAAAATTTATGCAAAGCATGTGCCTGATTAACCTCTTAGGCGGAGCAGATAACAAACCAGGGTTGAGTCATGGGAAGCTGGGCGGAGAGGGAGTTTTGAGGTTGGCAGTGGTAGTGGTGGCAGTGGGTCCAGGGTTGGGGGCAAGGCCCAGTCCCGTCGATTTTCCAATGCGGGGATTACTTCACTCATATTCCAGCCGAAGTCTTAGTCCCAGACCAACAAGAAAGGCAGAGGAAGAGATCCACAGGTGTAACCTTAGAAGAGGTGAATCCTAATATATATTCTCGGGAGCATGGCAAGCAAACTAGAATTGAGGATGCATACAACCAGCAAGGGCCTAGATATAAAGTGGGTCGTCCAGTGGCAAAATGGTGGCATCATTTAGGTATTTCATTCAATGCAGCTAATATCCCATATTACAAAATCATGATCTAGAAGGTACAACGACATGGACTTCATGTACAACCTCCCTCATAAGGAGACTTGGCAGGGAGATATTTAGATGAAGAAATATATAAGATCGTCATATATCCAAAGCTTCAAGAAAAAGTGGGAGAAATATGGATGCACATTGATGTGTGATGGTTGGTCAGGTACCACCAAGAGCAGCCCTCATCAATTTCCTTGTGTATTATGATAAACAGGTGTTCTACTACAAATCTACTGATGCATCAGATAGAGTGCACAATGTTGAATACATTTTGAGTTTGATGCGGGAGGTTGTTAATGAGATAGGAGAGCAATATATTGCGCAGGTGGTGACCGATAATGGCTCTGCATACAAGAAGGCAGGGGAGGAGTTGATGGAAATTTATCCCCATCTTTACTGGACTCTTTATGCAGCACACTGTGTAGATTTGATGTTGAAAGAGATTGGTACACTGCAACCCGTGAGGATGGTGGTGGAGGCTGAGCAGAAGATCACAAGGTACATCTATAATCATCATGTTGTTCTGGTATGGATGAGGGAGTCCACTGGTGGAGAGTTGTTGAGACCGGCCATCACACGCTTTGCAACTAATTTCATTGTCTTACAAAGCCTCCTAAAGCACAAAGACCGTCTAAAACACATGTTTAAGATAAACAGATGGGTGCAGAGCACTTTTGCAGGGACATCGGATGGTAAAGAGGTTGAAGGGATCGTCTGCAGCCCTAATTTCTGGGACTGAGTCTTCAACCTAGTGCAGATCATTGAACCTCTTTATGAGGTTTTGAGGGTGGTTGATGGGGATAAGAGACCAACCATAGGGTTGGTTTATGCAAAAATTGAAGCTGCAAAGAAGAAGATTCGTGAGGTGTCCTCTCGCTATGCACACTTGGTCTTGGACGTTGTTAAGGATCGGTGGGACCAACAGATGAGTAGAGATCTACATATGGCGGGTGAGAAAATTTTACTTCAACTTGGTTTTGATTTTAGTACATGAATTTAATTTATTTTCTACTCCCATTACAGCTTACTATCTCCATCCTGCTTACCATTATTCGATGGATCTATCATATGATGATGACTTGACGGCCGCCTTTACACGAGTTGCTGAAAGACTGACTTGGATGCAGCAGATGCTATTGATCAGGTGAGCATTAATCTCCCTACATGATGTCAATTACAAGTTTAATTATTTTGCTAATAGTCTTCATTGCGGAAGATGAAGAGCTTTCGAGAAGGGGTTGGGAGTTTTGCGGAGCCATCCGCCATTGCTGGTTGGGACCGCATTGACAGCGGTAATATGCTTTCCTTTTCATTCTTGGATATTAGTAGACCGAAAGATTGACCAATTGAGTATGACTAACTTTTTTGCAGCTGATTGGTGGTTCAACTTTGGGCACTTGACACCCATATTGAGGAAAATTACAGTGAAGATCCTGTCACAGACCTCCTCCTCCAGTGGATGTAAGAGAAACTGGAGCACCTGTGCATTGATACACACCAAAATCCGGAACAGATTGTCACATAGGCGCTTGGACAATTTGGTGTATGTACACTACAATATTTGTCACCTTGATAGTTTACTAGGTAGGATTTTAGATTTTTGGTTTTGGGCATCGATGAACAATGAAAAGTGAGAGGCGTGAAACTTCCCAACTTTCATTTATTCACTCGTTCCTTGTTCAAAAACACTCATTGGCTTTGTTTTGTACAAAGAGTGACTTTGGCTTCATGCTCTAACAGGATTTGAGGGTTTAGGGATTTAGGCTATGTGTGGTCAGATAGAGATTTGATTTCTTTATCCCTATCTTTGGTAGACTCTAGTTTCAGCACCGATCTTTGGGAAGGGTACCTTTCATTGCTTTTCAGCTTCCTGCCTACTTTGATGGTTGGGTTTTCCCTTTGATGATTGGCCAGAGAACTCATGTTCTAACGCACGGTATAGCTTTAAATTCTTTCCATTGAGCGGAGGAAATGACACGGTGCCTTTGTGGTCCACCAGCTTGTATGCATCTCTTTCATATGCTAGGGTGACGATATATGGGCCAAGCCAAATGAGTTGCAGTTTGCCACTTGACTTCCCTGCCATCACTTCTCTGCATTTGACCATGACTAGATCTCCCTACTTAAATGTCTGGGTCTTGCCAATTTATCGAATGCATGAGCCATTCTAGCTTGATATGTTTGGAGACATTTATATGCTTCGAGTCGTTTTCCTTCTAAATTGGAAAGCTCCTCGAGTCTTCTTTCTATTTGATTTTGTTCTTGACCTTGCAGTCCAACTTGCATTGCCACCCGATAAAATGTCATTTCAATTTCTATGGGTATCATAGCTTCTGCCCTATATACCAAGGAGAAAGGCGAACACCCAGTAGGGGTTTTGTATACCGTTCGGTAAGCCCATAGAGCTTCGTGAACTTTTTCTCCCATTCACGCTTTCGACTGCCAACTATTTTAGCGAGCAGTTTGCAGAGTGTTTTGTTAAAGGCCTCTGCTAACCCATTGGCTTGTGGATTGTAAACTAATGACGTCCTCCAATTAATATGAAATTTGGCTGCCAAGACATATATTGTTTTATTTCGAAACGGTGTCCCATTATCAAACAAGATTCTGTAAGGGGTACCAAATATGTATATTATGTGTTGCTAAACAAATCTGGCAACAGCTTTTTCTGTCACTTCTCGCAATGGAATAGCTTCTGCCCATCAAGAAAAGCAATATGTAGTAGCCAATATGAATTTATGACCTTAGAATGAATGTGGGAATGGTCCCACAATATCCATTCCCCATTCTGCAAAAGGCCAAGTTGGTGCTGTAGGATGTAATGTATTGGGCGATTTTCTAGGCACAGAGCCAGAAACCTGACATTGATGACATATACAGGCATATTGAATACAATCCGCATACATGGTGGGCCAATAGAAACCTTTCAATTTGATATTGATTTTCATCTTTTCACCTGCCTGGTGTGCACCACACAATCCAGAGTGAACTTCTTGCATGATAATTTTTGCTTCTTTTGGAGACAAGCATCTGAGAAGAACTAGTCCCTCTTTTTCATGAACCAATCTGTACAATTAGTCCCCTATTAACTGGTATGATGTACGCAAGAGCTGAACTTTTTGGGCTCGGTCAGAAGGTAACCAACCCTTCTTTCTTTTGATAATTGGCTCACGCCAATCTTCATATTGAATTGTTGCAATTTCTTCTGTGCTATTTGCTTCCATAATCATGAGATTGGACTCACTGTCAAAGACACTTGGCATGAGTCTTCTTTGTCGGACCATTATGTCCAATTCCCCTTCCGAAGGTAGTTTTATGGCAGAGGCTAACTTGACTAAAGGGTTCGCCTGTGAATTTTCACTTCTCGTACATGGGCTATGTCGAAGAAGTGAAATTTTTATGTGAGTTTCATAACTGTAGCATGGTATGGAACCAATTGTTGTTTTCGGACTTCATACTGGCCCTAAATTTGTCGAATGACCAGCTGTGAGTCACCATAAACTTGTATGCTTTTTACACCCATTTCGAGAGCCAGTCGGAGCCCAATCATCAGAGCCTCGTACTCAGCTTCATTGTTGGTTAATGGCTTCATAAGAGCACAGGAATTATGTAGGATTCCTCCTTGTAGAGTGACAAGGACGATGCCTGCTCCTGTGGTGAGGCTAACGGATGTAAAGTGGAGTGTCCAAGAAGCTTCATCAAAGTGTAACTCCCAAGAAGGTAGTTCGATTGCGACGATCTCTCTGAGATTTGAGTTTTCTTGAATTTGATTCTCCCTTTCATTTGTGGGGGAGAGAGTTTCCTCTTCTGAAAGCTCAATAGACAAGGGTGAATCATCTGGCACTGGATGTGCGGCCAAGAATTCAGTCAGGCTCTGCCCTTTGATTGCCCTTTGTGGGATATAAGGTTGAATTCCATGAGAAGTAAGGCCCATTTCCCAAGTCTTCCTGACAATATAGGTTGCCTTAGCAGATATTTAAGAGGATCATACTTGGAGATGAGTTTTACTTCATGGGCCAGTAGGTAATGTCTTAATTTCTTGAGGGTGAATACCAATGCTAGGCAAACTTTCTCCATTGGAGCATATCGAAGTTTTGGACCAATTAGCTTTCTGCTAAGATAGTACAGAGATTGCTCCTTGCCTTCTTCATTTATTTGTGCTAGTAGGGCTCCTAAAGAGGCGTCCATAGCTGCAATGTAAAGTATGAGAGGTTTTCCACCAATTGGTGCTCCCAATATTGGTGGACTGAGGAGATATTTCTTTATCTGCTCGAAGCCATCTTGGACGCACATCTTCCTGAGATGTTGGAGATAAATTGCTTGGTATAGGCCAATTTTCCTTGGAATGACCTTAGCTCGGTCAAATTTTGGGGAGGTGGCAAATGTTGGATCGCCTTGATTCTGCCAAGGTCTATTTCTATTCCTCGATATCTGACGACAAACCCAAGAAATTTGCCGCTTGAGACCCCGAAGGCACACTTCATAGGGTTCATCTTCAATTTGTAATGACGAAGTCTTTCAAAAACACGACACAAATTGGATAAATGATCTTCTCATTTTTTGGTTTTGACGACTAAGTCGTCCACATAGGGTTCGACCACATCATGGAGCATTTCATTGAATATTTTAGTCATTGCTCTTTGGTATGTGGCTCATGCATTCTTCAATCCAAATAGCATTCTTTTATAATTGAAGATTCCCTTAGGTGATCTAAAGGCAGTGTGATGAGGCACAGCTACGCGTGGGGGGAGGAAAAGACAGTGAACAGAGGGGAGAGAGAGGGCGGCTGGAGGAAGAAGAATAGGGTCTGGGGATTCCACCCCTGGGGAATCCACCCCGCTGGAGGAGACAATAATGGCGGCACACCAACTGTCTCAAATCTTCATTAATTCCTCAAACAGTCCATTACACTTTATTTATAGTGAGGAGCCCTAATGGCCCTCACTAAACATCTAAAGACCAAAATAACCCCAAGCCTAAAAATAGGTCCAAAATCGGACCCGAAAATACACAGAAAATAACAGAACTCTAATGGGCCTCATATGGGCCTTATTACATCAACTAAATGCCCAAATTCATAAAATAAATATGCTAGTGATCCGAAAGCACATCGTCAAGCCAAATGGATGTCGTCGTTGCTGCACATTGTCTCCGTCTTCAATAGACTTGCACCTACTGGCCCGGTCCCAGGCTCGGATGTCCCCACCAATTCTCCCCTGATTCGAGAAAACTCGTCCTCGAGTTTTGAAATGTCGGAGAATTCTCAAAATAGACAAGGGAGCAACTAGCCACTGGAGCACTGCCAAACCCATGCATATAATCAAACTGGACAGCTGGGGTTGGTGCCGACAACGCAACTCGAAACCATGCCACACCACATCAAAGTCACCGGAATCAATGCTAAAAAGCAAATCTTTCATGGGCGGATGACTGCCAGAGAGTGTTGAGATCTCGAATAAATGATCAGAAAGTGCATCAAAACCTGCTTCAATGAACAGAGAGTGATCCCATGACTCCTGTTGGAACGCGGATTTTTTTTCTTTCAAATTTTATTTTCTTTTCTCACATCTCTCTTCTGAGATGAAGAATTTTTTTGGGCGTGCCAGACTGTTTACGGGAAACAGACAAAGATTTATTTCACGAGGAGTATTGGGTGAGAACCCTGATACCCTCGAATTTCATTTCATTTATTTTCCGCGTGCGCTCGCGTTCAGGGCGATTGGAGTGGTCGTGTACTGGACCGTTCCCCATCGACCGAAGTCGATGTTTCATTTACATCGAGTATAACACTCGAATACCTTCGAATGCGTAATGTTTATTAAAAGACCGTATGCCGAACTTTAAAGAAGAAAAGGCAGATGACAAGCAAATTTCCACAATTTTATTCAAGCATGTCCATGTCATTTATATTTATGACATTTACAATTGCGCCTTTAATGGGGTTTTGTACCTCCACTGGGCGTGTATACAACAAGTCATGTACATGAGCGTCGACGACAGGGTGTTTGTGCCTCCGTCGGACGTTTACATGGTAAGGAGTACATTTTTGTTACTAAGGGGGTGTTTATGCCTCCACAAGGTAACATGCCTCTACGTATGTCATTTTGTGACACCGGAGAACTTGAATACTCGCCTCGACGAGTGTCGTTTTATGACACCGGAGGACTTGAATATGCGCCTCAACGTGTGCCGTTTTATGACACCGGAGGACTTGAATATGCGCCTCGACGAGTGTCGTTTTATGACACCGGAGGACTTGAATATGCGCCTCAACGTGTGTCGTTTTATGACACCGGAGGACTTTAAACATGGCCAACGGGGGTCTTGTAACAACCTGTGGTGTCTCTATGCGGGCGAGCGCAGAAGGGCCCGGCCACGGAGACAAAGCACCAACGGGTGTCGAAGACCTTTCCCGACACGTGCGGCCTATATAAGCTCACGCACGGACCAGTTGAAGCAGTTTGAAGGCGCGATGTGTGGGCGCGGCGTTTTCCTGGCCGAGAGTCGCCTTTTTTTCTGGGCTGAATCGCGCGTGTTGTTAATGGGGGTATGCCCCCCTATTTATAGGATTCGTGGGGGGCATACCGGCGGGGTACCCTCCCCGGCGGAGGTGTCGCGGGCACGAGCGTCGAGGGCGAGCGCGAGCGCCGAGGCTGGGCGCGAACCGGCGAGGGTGCTGGAGACGGGGCAGGCTGGCAGAGGGGGGCCGCCAGTCAGGGGGCCTGACCGGCGGCCCTCCCTGCTGGCGCTGGGGCCGAACCGGCGCCCCCCTTGCTGGCGGGGGCCGAACCGGCGCGCCCCCCCTGCTGGCGGGGGCCGAACCGGCGCGCCCCCCCTGCTGGCGGGGGCCGAACCGGCGCGCCCCCCCTGCTGACGGGGCCGAACCGGCGGCCCCCCTGCGCCAGGGGGCCGAACCGGCGGCCCCCCCCTGCGCCAGGGGGCCGAACGGCGGCCCCCCCTGCGCCAGGGGGCCGAACCGGCGGCCCTCCTGCAGGCGCGCAGGGGGGGGGGGGGTGGGCGAACCGGCGGCCCCCCTCACTGACGAGGGGGGCTAACCGGCGCCCCTGTGCAGGCGCGGGAAGGCCAAACCGGCGGCCCCCCTCACTGGCGAGGGGGGGCTAACCGGCGGCCCTGTGCAGGCGCGGGGGGCCGAACCGGCGGCCCTCCTCACTGGCGAGGGGGGGCTAACCGGTGGCCCCCCTGAGCGGGCGCGGGGGGCCGAACCGGCGGCCCCCCCCTCACTGGCGAGGGGGCTAACCGGCGCCCCCTTGGGGCCTCCTTTGGCCCACCACCTATATAAGTGGGGCCTCCCGTCATTTTCTCCGCACTGTCCGGGAGAAGATTTGAAGATTTGGGAGAGAGCTCTGTGGGCCTCCCGTGGTTGGTTCGTTGGTTGACGGTCGTGACGCGCACGTGCATCCGTGCACCGCCTGTGCTTCCTCGGCCGTCCCACGTGCGTTTGTCCCCGTTTTCTGGAGGCACGTGCATTTGGTCTCCCGGAACCCTTCGGCTTCAGGCGCGACTTCGAACTCCGCTCCGAACGTGGATTTTCTAACACCCGGAGTACGTGCTCTTCGCCGACGAAGACTTTTCAGGTTTCTCGCTTCCGGGTCACCCCGGTTTGGCGCGAGTACTCGGACTTGTCTGTTTCTGACGTCCGAGCGGGGGAGACCGGGGGTTTGTTCCCGGTTCCCCCAGGGCGTATTTATCGCCCGGGGTTCGTTTAAGCCCTGATATTTTTTTCGGGTTCAACAACTCCACTATAAAAGCTATCTCGCGTACGTCAATGGAGTCAGTCATAGCCACATTCTCAATCATCTCCTCAGGCTCTACCATAATGGGTGTCAGTGGGTAATGCACCTCTACCTGAGCATCATCCACAGTTGGCAAGATTGTGGACTCTAATTTCTGTTGCAGTGCCACTTGGGAATCTGGTTGACAAGCTTCAACCTGTAAACTTCTTTGAGCTTTAGGCACATAGGCAGGAAACTTGAATCGGCACCCTAGATAATCAAGATATCAGATGGTACAATAACTCTCGTTAGCAAATACCTCAACACGCTCTCTTTGTAACCATTTCCGACCCATAATGAGGTAAAAGTTGTCGGTTGGCAAAATAGACGACTGCTGTGAAGGAATTGTAGCCCAAGCGCCAGAATGATAGATAAGATCTTTGTGCTCCGAATTCTCTCTGAATGTTAGAGAAAACGGCACCCATATACTTCCACTTTCAGAAATAATTAGCTTCCCACTTTGAGAAAGTGAATCCACGACGGCTTGAGATACGTAATTGCATGATTGTAGCGGATCAAATATCAACAAAATAACCCTTCTATTTGATAATCGCACTAGTGTTCGAAATGTAGAAGAAATCATGGTGCCCAAAATTACTCACGGTCTGGGTTGGTAGCAGCTGCAGCCGGAATCATCGAGTCGGAGAAAGGCTGCTTGGTCTCGCTGGGGATCCAAATAGAGTGCTGACTGTGCAGAAGCATCCGTACTCCGATTCGGGCCGGCGTTGGCACTGGTGCTGTGTCGTTGAAACGACGGTCTGGCCGGTCCAAGTCGGTCCACAGAAGGACAGATGGCCTCGACCTTTTCTTCTTGCTGCGCTGCGGGGATGCACTGGAGCCGCTGAAGCAGGTGCTGTCACCGGGTACGACAGACTTGACCCGGTCCACGCACACAGAACAACGGGTGATCTGTCTGCTGGGTCCGCATCAAGGGGTGATCGCGGAGGTGCGTCGGCACGGCAAGCAGGCCGGTTACGGGGGCGGGTGCGATCAGGGCGACGAAAGGCGGTGTCATGCAGGGACGTTGCTGACGAAGGCGACAGAGGAGAGAGAAGGCGACGCCGGTACTGCGCGGTCGGAAGCGTCTGGCAGGCGGGTCGCTGCCGTATCGGTTCGCGCAAAGTGCGGGTGGAGGGAAGACCACGCCACCCGCTGGCCTTCGTGCTCACGGCGCGACGAGGTGGTACCGCAGGCCCGCAGGCGTTGCGCCTGGGCTTGCGCCACGGCGACGAGGGGGTGCGGACCGGGGCCCGCCTGAGCACAAGGGCGCTGCGTTTCTGCGTGGCGATGAGGCTCGCGCGATGGCAGGGTGGTCGGCTCGCGAACAGGGTAAGCGGCGCGGGGTCGAAGGCGACGACGCGGAGGGCCCCGACGCAGAGCACGGGGGCGCAGGGGTGTTGCGCGGGGGATAGTCGGTGCGGCGCTGGCGCGGGGCGTGCGAAGGGGGGCGCGGCGGTCGTGGGCGATGTCTGCAGAGCGCGAGGAGGTGTCCGCAGGGTCTCTGTGGCGACTGGAAGCGTGGCGGGAGAGGGGCCACGCGACCAGCGGAGCGGGGGGGGGAGCGCTGGCGATGGCGCGGGCGCTGGCGCGATGGCAGGGCGGGCGCGGCTGGCGAGGCGGGGCGCAGGGCGGACGCGGGGTCCGCAGGCGCCCAGGGATGCGGGGTCGCAGGTGCTGGGGGCGCGACGTCGCGGACGCGTGCCGTGGGCGTGCGGGAGGACAGCAGTGCAGGGGCGCCGCGGCTGTGGTCCTGAGGCGCCGGGTCGCGGCGACGACGGGGGAAGGCAGAGCGCGCAGGGGGGGAGGGGTCGCTGGGCGTTCTTCGCGCGAGTGGGTAGGTGCGGGTGGCTGGGCCCCTCGCGCAAGGGCTTTCCTGTGCGCAAGGGCGCCTGTTGCAGAGGGTTGACGACGGCTCCGCGCAATGGAAGGGGAAGACCGGACGGGCTCTAATACCAATTTGATGAGGCACAGCTACGCGTGGGGGGAGGAAAAGACAGCGAACAGAGGGGAGAGAGAGGGCGGCTGGAGGAAGAAGAACAGGGTCTGGGGATTCCACCCCTGAGGAATCCACCCCGCTGGAGGAGACAATAATGGCGGCGCACCAAACTGTCTCAAATCTTCATTAATTCCTCAAACAATCCATTACACTTTATTTATAGTGATGGAGCCCTAATGGCCCTCACTAAACATCCAAAGACCAAAATAACCCCAAGCCTAAAAATAGGTCCAAAATCAGACCCGAAAATACACAGAAAATAACAGAACTCTAATGGGCCTCATATGGGCCTTATTACATCAACTAAATGCCCAAATTCATAAAATAAATATGCTAGTGATCCGAAAGCACATTGTCAAGCCAAATGGATGTTGTCGTTGCTGCACATTGCCTCGTCTTCGATAGACTTGCACCTACTGGCCCGGTCCCAAGCTCGGATGTCCCCACCACAGTGTGATTTTTGTCCTTGATTGCCATGCAGATCTGGTTGTAACCTGAAGACCTGTCCATAAAAGATAATGTTTCATGGCCGATAGTCATGTCCACCATGGTTTCCGTAATTGGAACCGGAAATCATCTTTGGGACATGCCTTGTTCAAATCCCTATAATCAATACAGATCTGAACTTGGCCATTCTTCTTCTTTATTGGAACAACATTGGCGAGTCAAGCTGGATATATGCAAGGCTCAATGAAGTCTACTTCAGAGAGTTCGTCGACTTCAGCATTTACTTTAAGCTCCAGCTCATGCTGCATACGCCTTTGACGCTGTTTGACAGGCTTGGCCATATAGAGTATGGATAATTCATGCTCAAGGATTGATGGTTCTAGCCCGGACATTTCTTTGTAATTCCAAGCAAAGCAATCCTAGAACTCCAGTAGGAGAATTTTGTAAGATTGCCTTTCTTGTTCATTAAGAAGAGCACTGATGAAGATTGGTCGAGGGGCTTCTTGATCCCCAAGGTTGAGTTCAATCAATTCATCAACCGTGGCTTGTCCGCCATCCTCGAACTCATGAGGAGTCGGTTGCAAATCCACGAAGTCTTTTTCGTTGTCAGAGTCGGCGACGTAGACCTCGTAGTAATTTATATCTTCAAGATTCGTCGATGAAGCTTGTTTGTCAGATTCTTCTGGCGACTCTTCACTTGGTGGTTCTCTCTTAGGAGAGAGTATTTTCTTCTGAGTTGGAGCCGGAAGACTCTTCTTTGCCTTTTAGATTGTAGGTCTCCGATAATAGCCCAACAGTATTGCCTGTGAAGAAGACCTTCTGATGACTATGGCCATAGCCTAGCCCTCTTGTATCCTTCTTGGAGAAGGGAGGTTGTCCTCGCACTTGGGGAGGTTTCCATAGTTGATTAAAGAAATCCCGTTGGGACGCATTTTGCACCTGAAGGATATTCTGCATTTTGCACATTTCTTTGATATTTTGTGGCATATCAACCATGTTGCCCAGCTAGCAAACCCAGAGGGGGGGTGAATGGGATTTAAAAAAAAAATTAGATTAAATACCTTTCAATAAAAATGCTTTAACAGAAAAACACAAAGTTCAATTATTAGTGTTAGTGATAAGGAAGACAACAAACAAATAAGCACACAAGCATACAACACGGGAGATTTTTATCCTGCTTCGGACCTCCTATCCCAAGGAGTCCTACGTCCAGTCCCCAAGCAACAACTTAGGATTTCACTAACCAAGGGTACTATCCCCCTTACACATCCAGCCGCAGTTGGCCTTCTCTTCTAACCCTGAAGAGGTATAAACACACATTGATACACAGATCTTCATTCTTTAACGAAGGGAATACAAACCACATGTTTCCAACAGATCTTCTCTTCACAACCCGAAGAGGAACTTCACAACAGATGTGAAAGAAAATGAATGGCCCCTAGACCAAGCTTACAACAAATGCTTGATCTGAGGCAAGGTCTGAGAGAGAAAAGATTTGCACTAGAAAATCTCTCAGAACTACAACAGCTCTCTCAAGGTTGAGCAAGAAGGATCGAGAGCTAAGAGCTACAGAAAAAAGATGGAATGAAACAGGCGCTCTTCTTGTTCGTTGAGGAATTCTCTGAAGGCTCTATCACTTAAAAATTCAAGTTGTCGAACTGTCCAACTGGGAGTCTTCAGTCCTCTATATATCTTTTCTTTAACAAAGTAACCGTTGAAGAGACCGTTGTCTCTAAGATTAATGCTCGTTAGACTGCATGGTCCATCATGCGCGACAGGTAAGCTTGCAGTCATTTAATGCTCTGGAGCCATGCACGTAAAGAGAAGATTCATCCAGATATCCTTCAGCTTCATGTTGTCCAACGTTGTAAGATATGATACTGGCAAATACCTGCACATATGGTTTGGCGTGCCAGATCGGATCGGCCCGATTCTCCCGAATCGGGGCGAATCATGGAAAACCCGATTCTCGATTTCATCGATTTGGTCCGATTCGCCTCATATATATAATATTATTATATCATATTATAATATATATTATACATTATAAATATCATATATATGATATTATATATATATATATAATATTATACCTATGAGGATCGATCCGATTCGGATCGATTCAGGTCGATTCGGGGGGAATCGAATCGGATCAAGGAAAATCCGATTCGCCTCCCGATTCCGATCCGGCAAACCTTGCCTGCACACAATAAATGTCGAAGCACAGACAGCTAGACTGTCTCTACGCTTGTCAGTCAACATTAGAAACCATGCAGTAAGAACGTACACCAAAATAGTAATGCCATTCTGCTATCCTGAGAAGTGTTTACTATAGAAACAAAGGAATAGAAGACACCCAAATATGCAACATGCAGAGATGTGTACATTCACATTAAATGCAAGGATATTAGTGAGGCACGCGGGAAGACTTTGGCTTTCACAGTATTTGAAAATATATTTGAATATCATGTATGAAATCGATGTAATCCATGAAGTCGTTATGACAATGAAATAGTTGTTCAACTTATGAAATCGTTGTTTATGCAAATCGTTATACAAATATAGGCAAATCGTTGTTCAAACATAAACAAGTCGTTGTTTGAGCAAATCGTTGTTCAAACATAAACAAATCGTTGTTTGAGCAAATCGTTGTTCAAACATAAATAAATCGTTGAGCAAATCGTTGTTCAAACATAAGCAAATCGTTGTTCAAACATAAGCAAATCGATGTACAAGCAAATCGTTGTACAGATATAAGTAAATCGTTGTACAGATATGAGCAAATCGTTGTACAAGCATAAGCAAATCGTTGTTCAAGGAAATCGTTGTACATATATGAGCAAATCGTTCTAGCTATCAAATCGTTGTTTTCTCTTATGAAATCGATATCACAGTCAAATCGTTGTTTTCTCTTATGAAATCGTTATAAGAGTCAAATCGTTGTTTTCACTTATGAAATCGATATAAGAATCAAATCGTTGTTTTCACTTATGAAATCGATATGAGACCGAAATCGATGTTTCACTTAACAAATCGTTGTGAGACCGAAATCGTTGTTTCACTTAACGAATCGTTGTAAGACCGAAATCGATGTTTCTCTTAACAAATCGTTGTGAAACCGAAATTGTTGTACTTGCTTATCAAATCGTTATAAGATGAAATCGTTGAGAGATAGAATCGTTCATGCTCACTTATCAAATCGTTATGCTGTAAGGGAAATCATTGTTCTACAAGAAAATCGATGTGTACTTAGAAGAAATACATGCTTTGAACTTTGAATGATACAGTGTAAGAATTACTTACAGATTAGGCTTGACTTATTCCCTGTGGATGAACTTCATAAAAACTTGTTAGAAAATAGTTGTTAGGGTTTTGTTAATCACCAAAATTGTATATAATTAAATAAAGTTATATGGGGATAGACTAATCATCAAATCATTTCTTATATAGGCTTGAAATGATTTTTGGGTTTATTTTCCCAGTTGAAATCATCCTCTGGAGGTTCCTGAGGTGTTGATTCCCCTTTATAAAAGATAATTGGCTTCACTACCTTTTTGTCATTTTTCTTCCTTTCCTTCCTTTGATAAGGACGAACGTTTTCAATCGTCCGAAGACTTGTTCTTGCTTAGGGAAGGAGATTTGCATGCACCTAGGAGGCAGATAAATACTTTTGTCGATGACCTAACTTACATGATCGGCCTCATAATTGATGCTCCGCCTTTCTAGGCGGGTTGACTTACTCCAGGGATTTTTTTTTTGTGAAGCTTGGCAAAGCCTTCATTTATCACGAATAGCTCGCCAGTTTCACTGTTTTCTTCTGTACAGCTAATTTGTTTACCCTTCCCTTTGGCTTGGGTGGAGGGTTAAGAGGCTGGCTCTCCAAAATATAGTTGGGTATCGGTCAGGTTGCATTCATCTGACCGAAAGGGAGCTTGATCAGCAAATATTGTATGTTGCTTCTCTTCTTTTGCATATTTGATGCACTGATGAAGTGTTGAAGGGATGACCTAATTTTCATGTAACTAGGGTCTTCTGAGCAATACTTTGCATGTTGTATCAGCATTAATAATATAGAATGTCATCTTGGTGGCATAGTCACCTAGGGTTAGGTCCACGGTGACTCTGCCATGGCTACCTCAAAATCTTGATTGAACCCCGTGATCTTTACATCATTTAATTTTTGCATGTAAGGCATGAGGTATAAGGATTCAAAAGTCTTGAAGGGCATTACATTGATTGATGCCCCCGGATCAATTAGAATCTGATTTAACTCGTTGTCGTTAATCTGCCCCCTCATATATAGAGGACGATTATGACAAGAAGAAGATAGCAACATGTCTCCGTCTGTGAAGGTGACATTTGCTGCCAAGGCTTTATATGCTTGGTCCCGCAAATCGGCCACATGAGCCCCATAAGTTTCTGGCTCTGGGAGTATTTTGACGAGAGTTTCTCTCAAGTCTTTGCTCTAAGCTATAGCCTTCCAGACAATAATATTGACGGGAAGTGACTTCAATTGCTGAAGAATTTTGTGATCAGCCTCGGCACGTGTCTGATCCAATAGGGAGGATTCCCCTATCAAGGACTCAGACAGCTCCTTGGACCTTTTGCCTTGCTCAACTTTTGGTTTGACGAGTTCGTTTTGGAAAAACGAACTCAGTGGCTCTTCACTTTGAGGGAGAGGAGCGTTGTTTGGCTCATTGGAGGAAGTACACAGACTTTGGTCTCGATCCTTTAGTTGACAGATTGTATTTGGGAACCCTTCTTCATTTGAAGGGTCGAAGATATAAGAGTCTACCCGTATTTCAATTTCAGGCAGGGGTTTTTGACTTTTCTCCGCGAAAGAGTATCACTTTGTCTGAACTAGACTTCTTAGCGGTGGTGGACATTGCTTTTTGCCATTTGCCACGTCCTTTACCGCGATTGTGATTTGAATTATTTGTAGAGCGGCGCCGATATGTCAACATCACTGGCTTGTCTTCAGCTTCTGTAGTAGTACCTCTTAGGGAGATTTGTAACTCCTTAAGTAGGGGTACGAATACCATATTGTAAGAGAAGGTGTTGAACATCTCCTCCAATTTTTCAACAGTAATTTCTTCATCTTCATAGAAGATTTCTAATTGTTCTGGGAGGTGAAGCTCCCCTCCTTTTAGTGCTTCTTGTTGTATTTGGGGAAGCCAATTCTTGAGCGGGGTTCTCCACTCTAACTCTTCCCATGGGATGTATCCACCGATCGCAACCCTTCTAGAAGGTCTGGAAGGTCCATATTCTTCCAGCTCATCGATCAACTTTTGAAGCTTCTGAAGAGGAGTTGATTCCCCAGAGACTTCTGCAGCAGCAGCGCGCTCTATTTGTTTCTTCATTTTCCTTTTCTCTTTCTTTTTTCTATTCTTCTCTTTATTTTTCATTTGCAAGACTTCAGTTGGACTCATTGCTTTTTGTTTGGGAAGTGACTTGGAGACACTCCTTTGCTAGAGTCACCTCTTGACATGAACCTTTTGAATAATTTGGAACTAGTTGACCTTCGAGGGCCCACAGTGACCCAACCGGCCTCTGAGGCTTGTGTCTCAAAGGTTGCATTAATTGCTTCTTCAACTAATTCAAGTGGGAGTTGATAGAACTCATCCACAAACCCCTCTGCTTGTTGCGAGATTGACTTTGCCACAGCTTCTTTCCTCATTTGATTTGAGTGTTGCAAAATGTCAGGCTTGTGCTGTTTCATCTTAGCCTTGCCTTTGTTTTGCTTGACGCCAGATTAGGACTGACAATATATGTCTTCACTTTGGCTGCTTGATTGGTAAACTGGGTTCACCATGTTTTGATCGAACATTTGTTGTGACGCCTCACCCAGGTGTCTTTGAACCAGAGAATGTCCAAACTGATCAATTTCCCCATCTCGGATGAGCGTTTCAATCTAGTCTTGGACCTCCAGACAATCTTTGGTTGAATGTATAATCTTGGCATGATACTCACAATAGCATACATGCCTCATTTCTCTTTTAGTAATGTAGAGTGATGGTGAGTGCACCGTCATTCGCTCTTCCTTCATGAGAGCATCAAATATTAGCTTGGTATTCTCTATAAGGAAGAAGTGCTGGTGAGTAGGATGCTAACCCGATACCATCGCCTGGACAAGCCTTGACTTGAGTTTGATTCCTCTATCCTTGATTTGAGAAAATCAGAGGGTAGAGGTGCATGGATAACATTTATCGAATGAGACATAAAGTTGATTGGCTCATTCGAAGGGTGTCGAACATGGGGTTGTGGAGGGTTGACCAGAGAGTCACCCAAGTCAATTGCCCCTTGCTTAATCATAACTTCCACGTCATCTTTGAAGTCAGTGCAATCTTCGATAACATGACTTGTTGTTTGATGATATGGACAGTAATTAGATAATATATCTGGCAGAGCAGAGAAATCCAACAATCCGGCCCGCAAGTATAGCTGGAAGAGTGTTAATGTTTCATGTCGAGGGAAAGAATATAACTTCTCCGCCTCGACAAAGCTTGGATACCCTTCAGATAACCACCTTATTGAGTCTGAGTAAAGTGGGATTAAAGGCAGCTCTTGTGTTACTTGTGTATGGATGGGGGTGGGAATATGGACTTCCTGAGGGAAGTATCCTGGTGTTCCTCCGCACTTTCTATAATTTGTCGCAACTCTTACTGACCTTGTTGTAGTCGCTTGAGTTGCTTTTTAACTCCCCAAATGACTTTCCATGTTGTTCGGCGCCTGGATCTTGGCGGAGAACAAGCCCCGGAATTGTCTTGAGGTGGGTCACATGAGGGACCAGCTTCGGAATCATTTGAATTTGTAGCAGATTCCGCTGCATATATTACATTGACTGACTGCTCCGGTCGATCCCAAGTATGAGGCTGAGGAGGGTCAACCAGACCACCTTGCATGGATATGAGGCCCCACTTTGAATCATCTTTTGAGCCTCATTCTTGAAGATGTAACAATCTTCAATTGTGTGTCCCAACATATAGTGATATGGGCAATAGTTGGATTCGTTGATCTAGCTGGCATCTGCCGGCAACTTTGATTCTGGCACTGATATTAATTTGTTGTTCAAGCAAAAGATCAAAAAGCTTCCTGGTATGCTCCTTTTTGAAGGAATAAGGAGCTTTCATACGATCCGTCAATGTTGGCATTGGTGCTTTTGCTTCTGACTTTTTCTTTGGAGTGACTGAGATTATCACTCCTTTTCTCTCATTGCCAAGTAAGAAATCAATAGCATTGACTCTTTCCCCACTATATTGCGCTCTTTGGAGAGCTTGCCTTTGTGAGATGTACGAGCCATATGATCGGCTAAGAACATCTTGATTTCTGCCACGACGGAATTTAGTTAGTCGAAACTCTTAATATTTGATCCCAAGAGTTTCTCACTAATTACCGTCTCCAGCCTTTTTCGGCAGATAGTGATTGCATCTTCCTGGGCAGGAGGGTTGTCTCATTTCATGCTGAACTCTCTCCACCTTTTGATGAAGTCGAGTGCCGACTCCCCTTTCTTTTGCTTAAGGGAACATAACTCGACAAGAGAGACTTTTCTTTCAACCGTTTGGAAACGGTTGATGAACTTCTTTTATAGATCAGCCCAATCAACAACTGAATTAGGCTTCAGCTTTGAGTACCATTGACATGCAACACCAGTCAAGGAGGTTGCAAAATACCGGAGAAGATAGGACTCCTCCAAGGCGAGGTCAGCCATGGCAGTTATATAATATGTCAGTCAGATGTTCCTAAGGTGACCCATGTCCATCAAACTTTAATAGTTTTGGGACTTTACACTCAGGTGGTAGCTTCTTGTATTGATGGTGTATGGGATATGGGACACTATATAAGTCCATAACATGAATCCCTTCACCTTGTTGAGCAAATTTTTATTCAACGATCTTTTTGATCATATGCCTTTGTATGGCCATATGTTGCATTGCCCTTGTTTGAGGGGATATAATATTGGACGGATCAGTGATCACCTGACCCGTAGCTCTAGGAAGAGGGCCACTCATAGAAGCCGTCGGACGATTTTCCAGAGCAGACTCATCTGGATGCTGGCTTTATTGTTGATTTTGAATAGAGACTGGCTCCACCGATTGCCGAAGGCTGGTGGTAGCTAGTCGCTTCATTTCATGCAGAAGTGTGGCCATTTCTGAGTGCCACTGCTACATGACTTGATATTTATCATTGTCTGATATTGCCTGGAAATCCGCCCTTGTAGGCAAGTCGACAACGAGATCAATAATTGACGCAGGAAGCCTGCCTTCCCCATCTTGAGCAACTTCTTCCTCAAAGAAAGGGATTTGAATTCCTTCATGTTGAGGCTCGGCATGAGGAGGAGCTTGACCAGACGTCCCTGCTTGCCCGCCAGGGGGTACCTGGAGGTTCCTTCTGGCAAATTGTCTGGTATTGCGATGAGTAGCCTCAGCAGGAATATTTGGATTGGCCTCCGCGATTTGTTATGGTGGTTCGCCGGAGTCCTTCCCAGAGGCATAACATGAGAAGATTTTGAGCTTGGGTTTCTCTCCCGTTGCCCAAGCAACTCGCCGCCTTTTTGACTAGCGGGTACCGGCTTTGGGAGTTGTCCCCAGCCTGTCAAAGACCGAGATTCGCGTTATATGGTCGAAGACTGATACGCAAGGTTTGAATTATTGAAAAGGATTTGCTTTGACTACCTAGATATTTTTCGGGTTTTGAGGGGTATAATTTGATTTTTTCTACAACCCTTTTCTTTTTTGTCCATTGAGATGCTTGAACTCAGTATGTTGAAGAGAAGTGCATTTGGCGTCACTCCTCCTTTCAACCATCTCGGATTTATTTGCTTGAATTTTCTTGATTTTTTTGGCCTCCTTTTTGGGGACCCAAACTTGCTTGACCTTGGCGGGCCACCGTATTTTTTGTTTGATTCCGGCTTCCACCTCAAAGTCTTCTTGTTTTCCTCAAAATCACTGTAAGAGTGAAAAGTGGTTCGAGGTGGAAATTGTGGGAATATGCTTATCACGAGGAATGATAGGCTAGCCTTCATTGAGCCGCACCTGCAAGCTTCCCACCATCACGGACTTGCCGGATCTAGAGGTAGCGGCAGATGGCCTCTTACTTTTGAAATTTTTATATTGCCCCCGTTGCGAGGGGACAGCAGCTACAACTTCAGAGGAGATTACTCGAACAGAGTAACTTTGAACTCGAGCCAGGTAGGGTTTGACCCCTTTTGCAGCAGCACCTTTCGAGGGCATTTTGATGCCCATGTTGACAATCGGCTCACTTCTTGCCTATAAAGAGTAAGTGGTCTGTGGATGTGCTAGCCGCTTTATACATTAAAGAGGTTGTCAAACTGCATGGAGTTCCCTCATCTGTAGTGTCTGACTGAGATCCATGATTTACTTCACACTTCTGCAAAGGGTTACAATCTGTACTAGAAACTAATAGGGTGTTTGGAAGTAAATTTTTTTAAAAAACTATTTCTATCTAAAATTTAATGTTGTTTCCGTTTTCTACTAAAATTTTAAAATTATAAAAAAGTAGTTTTATCTGTTTGGCAAGAAGTGTTTTTTTTTTAAATTTGTTTGAGGGCCTTGTAGGGTGGGGGAGGAGGGGATGGTGCAGGGGGCCGTGGACGATCCGTTTCGCCGCACCCCCGTCGGACTGCGGGGTCCTCCGGTGGCTCACGAACGTCGCTGGACTCTCGTTGGCGATGATGGGTCGCTGGTTGACCTCGTTGACTCCCCGGTTGACTAAGTTGACTGAGGAGGAAACAAAGAAAACCAGAAATGGAAAGAGATGTTTGTGATCGCCAGGGCCTTACCTGTGCCCAAGGAGAGGTTATGATCACGTCGGTGCAGTAGCCTCACGCAGCGGACAGAGATGAGGCCTCAACTTCCCTTTCTTCAGCCGGCCAAAGAAAGAGAGCTCCGCGGTCTTCTTCGGAGTATTCCTGTCACAAAAAGAAGCTCTATTAGACTCAAATGCAGTGTAGTAAATGTCCCAAACGAAAAAGCAAAGCCCAAAAGGCGAGTCCCGTACCGGTTGCAGACTTGAGAAGAGGGGTGGCCAAATGTTATGACCACCCTTCTTCCCTCCGTTTTTGGTTGGGAAACCCCTTTCTAGGTGTGTAGGAAGGTGCCCTACGTGCCTAGAGTGTGTGGGAATGTGTGTGTAACATGCAAAAGCTAAAGGGAAAGGAAGGGAAAGAGAGGAAGAGGAGGGAGATGATCCTCATTGCTGACTCCTTGTGGGGATCCTCCAGCTCGGGATGAAGCCTCCTAGACGTCCTAAGTGATGAGAGAAAGAAGAAGAAGAGTGGTGGAAGGTAGGGTGTAATTTTCTCTCTCTTCTCTCTAAGTGATAAAGTATGGACGTCCAGCCTCTCCCCCACTCACTTAGAAGGCCAAAGGGGGAGTTAAATAGGCAGTGGGGGCGCAGCTTGGGAGTTTTGGATGCTCAAGTGTGAAGAAACACACTTGCACAGTTGGCAATCTAAGTATTAAGGCTCCAACCAATGGGGAGAGGCCAAGTAGGATTTTTACTGGGTCAAGGGGGTGTCAAGGTGGCCCATTTGCCCGTTGGGAACGGTCCCATGCGCTGCATGGGCGAGAGAATGGCGCAAGTGGGCTAGATTCTCGGGGTAGTTGCGCAGACCTGGTAAACCATGTTAACGTCAACAGATCCTACCGCCAATACCATGCAGACGTCCACCGCTGTGGACGCCGACATAAGTAAACGTCCAGGAGGCTTGCCGTCAACATGTAGTCAGCGGCAATCGATGTTGCCGTCTACATGGCATCCGAGGCAAGTCAACAAATGGTCAAACGAGCTTTATTGGGCCATAGAACCACGCGGGGATGGGCCAAATCTCGCGTTTACAGGGGCGATGGGAGGGAGGGGGGCGATGGCAGCAGAGAGAGAAAAAGAGAAGGGAGGGGGACGCCGCGGTGCAGGGAGGTGTCGGCGAGGGGGGCACCGACGTGGGGAGGAGGGGGCGCCGGCGTGGGGGAGGGAGGGGGGCGATGGGAGGTAGGGGGGCGGTGGCAGCAGAGAGAGAAGAGAGAAGGGAGGGGGACGTCGCGGTGCAGGGGTGTGTCGGCGAGGGGGGCGCCGGCGTGGGGAGGAGGGGGCGCCGGCGCGGGGGAGGGAGGGGGGTGATGGGAGGGAGGGGGCGGTGGCAGCAGAGAGAGAAGAGAGAAGGGAGGGGGGCGCCGCAGTGCAGGGGGGTGTCGGCGAGGGGGGCGCCGGCGTGGGGAGGAGGGGGTGCCGGCGTGGGGGAGGGAGGGGGGCGATGGGAGGTAGGGGGGCGTTGGCAGCAGAGAGAGAAGAGAGAAGGGAGGGAGACGCTGTGGTGCAGCAGATAGAGAAGAGAGAAGGGAGGGGGACGCCGCGGTGCAGGGAGGTGTCGGCGAGGGGGGCGCCGGCGCGGGGGAGGGAGGGGGGCGATGGGAGGAAGGGGGCGGTGGCAGCAGAGAGAGAAGAGAGAAGGGAGGGGGACGCACGGCCGGGAGAGTTAAAAAAAAAAAATTGGTCAAGAGTTGTTTTTTTTCTTAGAGAGTTTTAGATAGGTGAAAATTTTATCTTAAAAAAAAATTGTCTTACCAAACATGTGTTAATGAACATCTTATCACTTTTTTAAATTTTATAGAAAAAAGAGGTAAAAAACTGCAACCAAACACCCCATAAGTTAAACTTCAGTACTGCTTTCCATCCACAGACTGATGGACAGATTGAAAGGACAAACCAAATTGTGGAAGATATGTTTCGAACTTGCACAATTGATTTTGAAGGGTATTAGAGTGATCAACTATCCTTAGTTGAATTTGCAAACAATAGTTACCAAGCAAGCATCAAAATGGCACCGTTTGAAGCATTATATGGCCGGAGTTGCAAATCGCCTATGTGCTGGGAAAAAGCAGGAGAGAGACAATGGTAGGACCTGAATTAATACCAGACACCACTCAGATGATTCAGATTATTCGTGAACGTCTCAAGACAATACAATCAAGACAGAAAAAATATGCAGACAAAAGGCAAAGGGAATTAGAATTCCAAGTTGGTGACCATGTGTTTTTGAAGGTGTCACCATCGCCTGGAATCTAAAGATTTGGGGTTAAAGGAAAGTTGAGACCCAAATTTATTAGTCTATTTGAAATTCTTGCAAGAGTTGGAGAAGTAGCTTACAGACTAGCGCTACCTCCATCGCTGGCAAGTGTACATAATGTCTTTCACATCTCTATGCTGAGCAGCTGAGGAGGTATGTCTATGATCCCGAGCATGTGATTTAATATGAAGATCTGGAACTAAGGAATGATTTGACTTATGTGAAGAAACCAGTCAAGATCTTAGATCAGAAATTTCAACAATTGAGGAACCGAGCCATACCTGTGGTAAAGGTCCAATGGAGCTAGCGAAGAGTAGAAGTTACATGGGAATCTGAAGAAAGAATGAAGAAGAGTCACCCAGAACTATTTCCAGGTATATGAAACTATTACTTGATTGATTATGAATTTGGAGATCAAATTCTTTTAAGTGGGAGATGATGTAACAACTTGAATTTTTAAATCCTAAATAAATAAATATATATATATATATATATAAAATTAGTGAAGAGGTTTGATTAAAAGCACACCAATCGATATGTATAACAACAATCGATGTTTGCTTAAGGCAATCGATATGCATAGTAGCAATCGATGTTTGCTTAAGGCAATCGATATGCATAACAGCAATCGACATTTGCTTAAGGCAATCGATATGTATAACAGTAATCGACGTTTGATTAAGACAATCGATATGCATAACAACAATCGATGTTTACTTAAGGCAATCGATATGCATAATAACAATTGATGTTTAATGACTAATCGATGTTGGTTAGCAATCGATGTTTAATGACCAATCAATGTTGGTCAGTAATCGATGTGTAAGGCAATTGATATATCAATTCGATTGGCCAAGATATAACGTTGTCAGTCGAAGTGGAATTTCGTATATGAGAAAATTAGACTTCGGATATGACGAAGTTAGTTTCGACTGATCACGACTAAATCGTGCATGACAAAGTGGAACTTCGTATATGACGAAGTGGACTCCGTATATGACAAAGTTTTCTTCGATTGATCATGACCAAATCGTATATGATGAAACTAGCTTCGACTGATCATGACCAAATCATGCATGACGAAGTTATCGATCAGTGCAAAACTAGGAAAAACGATAGTGCAAGATTATTTTTAAATATTATTAAATAGTTATAAGATAAACATGAGTTTTGTTATCATTAAGATAAAGGAATAAATTGTACGAGTGGTTCAACATAAATGACAGATCCAATAGGGTTATTGGACCGATAGAAGGTAAACATAAGGAAAATCGTGTCAAATCTATACCCGATAATAAAAAAGGGTTAGTTAATATAAACATAAAAAATATGGACCATAAATCATGATTAAACCCGAATTCAACAAGGGAGTCCGAATCTGCTCTCTAAAACTAACCAAGTAGGAACGGACCTGTTAAGGAAACAACTCCTATGGAAGTTCTGAACATAGTAGGACTCCTACCAAGAGTTTAGGAAACTACAAACTCGGAAAGTGCACCATCACGACGTTATAAAACCATCGTAAGACCCCTATAGCCAACCATAGATCTTTCTCTTCATTGTTGGGCGAATTTCCGGGAGCAAGGGAACGAGCTAGCAGCAGAGATTCAAGGAGTCTTCATCCCCTTAGCATCTACTTCGATCTGTAAGAATCCTGGTGCCGGAAACAACCAAAGGTAGACAATCTCTCAAGCAAAAATATAATTAATCTCGTCCATAGATAGTCCATGATATCGGTAACAAAGCCTTATGTTTTTCCCAAATTTCATCCATCAAGTTGCGAGATTTTCATGTTCAAAGTTCCATTATTTCATATACCCATGACCTCTTGTTTGCTTTTGTTCTCCATGAAATCCTTGTCAAAATCCTTTTTGGTTATATCTTGTTAAGAATCGTGTTAGCTTTGTTTTAAAATTGGTTCTATAATTTTCCATGCTTTATACATCGAGATCTAAGTTTTCCTCTAGCCCTAAACCCAAATTTCTGAACCTTCATGCTATAATACTATGCTGAGTCTTGTCGTTAAGTTCTTGTAAATACTGTTACATAGTAACAAGTGATATTAAGGTTAAACCATGCTAATTTCTCTATCCAAAAGATATGTGCACGATCTTATTTCACCATCTCTTGATTCTTCTTCACATGTACACATCAAAAATCTCAACTTTCTACGAGTACCGACTGTGTGCTGTTGTTGGCATGAAAAAATGTCAGAAAACCCCTTCATTCCCTGAAATCTCAAAAGCACCCCTATAAGGGGGCGAATGGGACAGTTCTCTCCCCTCGTAATGTTTTTATATAAAAACTTGGACTTGGGAGTTTAATGAACTTGGGAGTTTAATGTTTTTATATAAAAACTTGAACTTGGGAGGTTAATGTTTTTATATAAAAACATTGGATCCTAATGTTTTTATATAAAAACATGGGAGGGATCTCTCCCCCTCCAACCTTTTAATGTTAAAAGGTTGGAGAGGAGACTCCCCCCAACCGTTTTAATATTAAAACGGTTGGAGGGGCTCCCCCCCCACCCCCCCCCCCCCCCCCCAACCAAAAAGGGGACTTTCCCCTCTCCTTCTACTGCACAGCCAGCAGGAAGGGGAGGAGAGTCCGTCCCCTATAAAAGGGGGGGGGGGGGGGGGGGGGGCAACCCCCTCCATCCAAGAGGAGTCCAGCCAAAGCTCCATAAGCCCCTATATGCTGCCCTCAATCCCTGCTGTTTTGCAGTCCCAAAACCCTGCTGGTTGGCAGTCCCCAAGCCTTGTAAACCAGTCCCAAAGGGAGAGGCAACAAGCCCCATAGAAGCTCCCCCTCATGCTGTGCAAGTCCCTGGAGAAATCAGTCCCCAAAGGCCTTGTAAAATCCTCCCTTTTTGTGTTCTGAAAATTCAGAAAATAGCAAGTCTCCCTTCTTCCAATTCTCTTCAGCCTGTTCTTCCAAGTGATTGGTTTGGCGTGAAGGTATTGGCCCATTCTTCGCTCGGCATGGGGTGAGAAGTGTTCAATAGTGAAGAAGGAAGGGGGAGATCGCCATCTTATACGGCATCAACGTCTCCTTCATCCCTTCCGTGGGAGATTTCCCAAAAGTTTTATTGTATATTTCATATCCCCACATCGAGCAAGTCTCTGTGGGGATTTTTCGGGGCTTAAATACCGTTCATATCGAGCAAGTCTCTATGAACATGTGGTATTTAAGCACCCTTGTATATTTGTATATCTCATATCCCACATCGAGCAAGTCTCTGTGAGGATTCCCCGGGGTTTAAATACCGTTCATATCGAGCAAGTCTCTATGAACATATGGTATTTAAACACCCTTGTATGTTTGTATATTTCATATCCCACATTGAGCAAGTCTCTGTGAGGATTCTCCGGGATTTAAATACCGTCCATATCGAGCAAGTCTCTATGGACATATGGTATTTAAATATCCCTGTATATTTGTGCTCTAAATGCCTCCATATCGAGCAAGTCTCTATAGACGTGTGCATTTAGATGCCTTTGTATTTATATATATATGTTCTTAGAGGAGACTCTGCTGAAGCGAAGATTCTACCCGAGAATCTATCCATATGGTCATAATTTCGTGCTTATATGCATATATTTACTTAAGGAGATTCTGTTTAAGCAGAAGTTCTGCCCAAGTAAATACTCATATGACCACGTTCTCATGTTCATATGTTTATGATTCTTAGGATGGACTCTTGCCTACGTGGAGGTTCTGCTCGAGAACATATCCATATAAATACAACTTCATGTTCATATGAATATATTTTCTCAAAGGGACTCTGTTTTCTACCCGAGGATTTATTCACATGCTCATGCGTATATATTTCCAAAGGGAAAATCTATTCAAATGGGAATCTCGGAAGATATTCGCATATTCATAAAAGTTTCGTTCATACGAGTATATCCTTGGGGAGTAATTCAATCTTGATGAAGTTCTCGGAAAAAAAACATATTCATACGTTCACATGTATATGTGGGAGACTCCTTTGAACGGAGATCTTGCCCCCGGAAATGAGTATATACTCAGAAGATAATTTTGCTGGCACGGGCATGTTCCTGCCCATAATAAACCATATGACAAGTTCCGCAAAGGAAGTTCATACTCCCTTATGAACCATAAATGTTTCTTTCAAAAAAGATAATTCCATTTTCAAACCAAAAACTTGTTTTCTTCAAAGCAAACAAAAAAAGGAAAATATTGTATTAGGATTTCTTATGGATGCATATACTCTCGCTCATGCTATGAAATGGTATTCAAGTTGAAACTGGTGTTAATATGACACCTAAGGCTTTTAACTCGATGTAAATGTAACATCGGTTCTGATCGATGGAGACAGGGGTCCAACACACGCCACCCTAATCGCCTGATGATTAAAGGCACGGAATCAAAGAAGTTCAGATTAAAGTACGGCGCACTTGTCCGTTCCACGGACATATAAATTCTTTCTCCGCATCGCGCGGACCTTTATTTCTGCCTGGTTGGCAGGCTGGCACGCCTCGCAATATAAACGAACACAAAGTCATGGAAGAAATCCCTAAATAAAGAAGGAAGAAAGAAATCCCCGTGTCCACAGCTGTGCAACTGATACTGTCGCTGGTATTAATCGTCGTTTTATGTGTATAACATGTAGTTCTCATCTATTTCTTCTTACTCTCATCTATTCTTGGTACTTTATTGGCCATTGATTGATTGTCTAAAGATAATAAACATGATCAATATCTAGCAATATTATAAAGGGCTCGGTCTGCTCCTGGAAGGTGCGCCCAAAAGTGCTACTGCCCGAGGGAGTTAATTGACCAGAGTGTTTTGGCATTACACTCAAATGCTATCTATCTCGACTATCTATTGACAATTAAAATGCTATACTATGCTCAACTCATTGTGCTATGTGCTATCATGAACTATGTTGTACTATTCGTGCTATGGTCATCTTACTCTTGTGCTATACCTGACACATGTGCTATCTATACCCTGCTATTTGTGCTATTACTCTCTCGAGGTTACTTGACTCTCTCGGTCATTAGTTTTCTCTGCTCTTAATACAATTAATTATTTAAACATGTATGTCTATGAGATATTAAGTTCTACTGAACGTTATCACTCACTTTGCGTTAATTGTGATATGATCTCAAGTGAATATAATGATGAGGACTACACTCATGAGGATGGGGACAAGAAAGTTCAAGAGTGACCAGGATGTCGTCCTGTTATTTTAGAATTTAGTATAGTTAGTTGCATTATTTAAAGGTGGTAAGTTCTCTAGGCACATAGTTATGACTCTGAATTAGTGAATGTAATAGACATAGTGGAATGAATAATGAAATACAATTGGTTTCATATTATTCAAACTGTGCAGTGGTTTGATATTTATCTTCGCTCTATACTCGCGCTATATTAATTGCCTCACGTTCCAATATTCCGCGCCGGGACGTGACAGTAAATGTTGTGGCGATGCATATGCAAGCAGCCAAGGATCGAGAGGAGCAACACATATGCAGGCAGATGCGGCATCCACAACATTATATTTGTCAAGAGGCTTCATTCACTGCAGGGAATGTCTTGGCAGTGAAGGAAAGTCAATTAAAACTGGTATTGGTATCAGGCAAGTAGCAGAGGCATAGATAATTGCAGTGCAGCCCAGAGTTGGCTGGACCCAAGTTGCCTTAAACACTCGCTCAATCTCATGTTTCGAGGATGACAAGGCTGGAAAAAGGCTTCAATCGAGATATTTTGGTAAATCTGTTAGATGAGTAGACAGCTGCCATGGGGATGTGTTGTATAACATGAACTAAATCATTGCAAGGTGCTGTATATGCGTGGATGGTTCCACTTATCCCTTGTAGATACATCAGTATACTAAAAAATGATGTGGATGAACAAACTAAGACAATTTGATAGAGATGTCTCAAGTACCCAAATCAAAACAAAAGCATTAGTTATTGAGTAACATAGAATGCTTACTGGTATTCTAATTACGTCATCTCTCTTCCATCCAAGTGAATTGTAGACAACAACAACCTACAAAATGGACAGAAACTGATAAACAAGTCCTTCTATAGTTATCTTCATTGTTGATGAAGGTACAATGATATTTATCTTGGTTCATGATTATGAATAGTCTTCAAATAATTAAACAGAGTAAATGATAATGGACTTTACCAGGCTATTTCCACGAGAAATATCCACTTCCGATGGAGGACAATAACTTATGTTCAAAAGAGGACACTGAAAATAGAAGCCCAGACACCAGAAGACAAAAGTGACTAGTGTATTTAAATGTGACAATTGAAAACAGTGAAAATGGTTACAAAGGCAGCATAACAGCTGCTAAGAAACTAAGTGTTTAATCATTCACCTGCTCAAACTTTGTCAATGGATCATGACATTTAGTTTTTGAGGTTGTCTCTGTCAGGCAAGCAAGTGAATTTGCAACAAGCTTCTCAGCCTGCAGAATAATAAAACAAGAGTTCCATATATCTTCTCTCAATCATCAATGGTAGAGAGGGGATAAACTATGAATGACTATCACAAATTTTCACCTCCACAAAACCTATTGATAGTCGCTTTGCATAGTCATTAGCTACATGTTGTTTTTCTGTTCCTGTAACTGCATCATGATGTTGGGCAATTGCTAGAGAATCACCCAATGGCCCTGTTGTGGGTCCTGAACCGTTTCTTCCTCTAAGAAACTCCAATTGCCTTGCTGCCTAGTGATACAAGAACAGGCCTTAGGCAAAAAAACTTCAAAAAATGCAGGAAAGAAGAGCAGTTTAATCTGTGACATCTGTTGGACAAATCGACCAATTACCAAGTAGTAGCCGCTCATTGCTCTGACATATCCTTTCAAGGCAGGTCTGCTAGTGAAGTATCCAGTCCAGTATGCATTTGTACGGTCAGCATATCTACAGAAAGTGATCACTAAATGAACGAGCAGAGAAAACCCTTTCCCCAGAAAAAAAATAAATGTAAAACGGATATTGGTTGACTAACGGGAAGAAGTCTTTGGTCTTTAAAGGCCAAACTTCATTTGCCGCATGCTTTGCATCTGTATATATTGATGGGGTTGAATATAAAGCATTGACACGTCCATCCTAAAAGCACCAGTAGGCAATTTTGAGAACCTTTCAGTACATATCCTCACAAAAGGAACTCAAACTCAAAAGAAGGAATCAACTAGGTGCAACAACTGAAGTGATGATTTTTTATTATTATGATCATCATCAATTTCTTTGTTTTTGAGGGGGGGGGGGGGGGGGAGGGGGAGTGTAGGCAGGGGTAGTTCTGCCTTTTCTAATATCTTATGACCTTTTTTTCTGTCTTTTATTGTTCATCTTGGATCGTCTTATTTAATTTTAATGAGGGGTATTTTGGTCTTTGTCACATTCATAGTTGATGCCTCACTCGACTTTTAAGGCTGTTGATGGTGGCCAGCCTATGTTGATCATGCCCCCCTGTTTCACCAATCTTTCATGCTTGTGCTCTGCTTTCCTTCCTCTCTTTGTCTTCTCTAATTTATCATCGAGATTCGAGAGTCATTGACAAAGCTAAAGAGAGTCACCCAAGAATGAAATGAAGGATTCATGTGTGAAATGGCACATGAAATTATCCTTGCGACAGTTACCAGGTGTTGCCCTATGAGTAGTTAAGGATGCATGAAAATAACCAAGTCTGGGAGGAGAAAAAAAATGAAAAAACATAGTTCTGAAAAGACAATGTCATGAAACAATAAACTCAAAATAGCCCTACAACTTCCATATCCCTTCTCTGAAAGTTTACCAAACTCACATTTACCTCAAAGGGTCAGGGAGAATGGGGGCAAAGAACAGCAAGAATACATTGATGAGAACAAGTGTGATGTCAAGCCATCAACAATTTACAAGCAAGAAGAAATGCATACAAAGCTTTATTCTTCATTTTTCAGATTTACAATAGAAAACAAATCCTGACAAGCTATTGAATATTCACAAAGTACACCACAAGAAGCTCTTACCTTGTTTACATAATGGATGAACTTATCTAACTGCTTGAACCATGAATTAGCATACTGATACTTGAAATCTGTTCCCATTGTCCACATAATGTGATTTGTCCTGGTAATATTCGCCTGGAATGGTAAAAACATCTCACTGAGTTCCAGAAAAAGAATGGTTGGATTTCAAACAACCAGTTTTGAAAGATTTTCAAGTGGTTGTATCTTTCGGAGTCCCTTTAAAAACAATTTCACAAAAGAGTTTCATCTCGACATTTTTCCACTTAAATTTTGTTTTCAATCAAAATATCCATTGGATTCAGGTTTATACAGAACTTTATAAGCATATACAGATGTTTCTGGGACTATAATCAGAACCATCAAATCGTTTCTGAAAAGCATGTAGCTAAAACTAGCTTCAACAAGGCGTTCATGAGTTGTTTGATGACTTGATCAATGGGGATATTCCAAGCAGCCAACCATTTACTGCAGTTATTCTTTTCTTTCTTCCTTCATCCTGACCTAGAAAAACACCAAAGACAGAGAAGAATTCTTCCTCCCTTCTGAGATGCTTAGATGTCCTCAGAGATAATGTACAATTTTGGTCATCTTTTGATAATATCCTTACTAATACATACCTTTATAACCCTTATTTTATGCAAATAAAAAAGGAGAAAGAACCTTATAAAAGGGAGAAGAACTTTATATATATTATTAAATTGTAATAGTAATTTGTCATGTACACTTCTGTTCAAAGTTTCAAAAACTGGCTGATTTGGACCAGAACCAGGTGAACATGACCGGAACCAGACAGGATCAGTCCAGATCTCTTGACTGTTTTTTTGGCCTAGACTGGTTTCTTGAAACCTGTCTTAAAACCTTGCTTCCATTCCACAATAATTTTAACAATAGGTCTGTAGTAGTGGATATATATTAATATAAATATATTATTCAGGAAATGGAATATAGTTGCAGGATAAACAAAATGATGGAGCCATTACTGACCAAACAGATCAACTTTCACATCTTCAGTCATGTCAGCTGGAGACAAAGCTTAGAACCTTTCCTTTTTCCTTTTTTTTTTTCCTTTTAAGTGACGGCAAAGGTTATATGAGGATGGAGGGCAAGGCTTGACAAGAAACTTGACATTCATTGATCAAATTTCTGTAGTTCCTTCTGAAGCATGGCTTAAAGATCAGGGTTTTTACACAGGATGGTGAACCTGTGGTCTGAAAACCTTGATAGCTCGTAGTAGGATGCTCTGTTTCTGCTTAGCATTGCATCTGAATGCAATGCAGATCAGTAATCAAATACTTAAGCAGAATATATAACTTTTTAGCCTTAAAACATATAGCAAAGTATTATATTCAAATATTGGGACCCAGAATTAATCTTCATTCACCCATGGTTTACAGTGTCCTTAGGCCAGAGTAATTTCTGTTCACGCCTTCATGGTACCTCATCCAAAGCAATGGATGTATCTAATGCCCTTCTTGATTGGAATATTTCTTTGAAAGTGGATGGTACCACTGCATATATAACTAGAAGGGAACTTACAGGGGTAAGGGAGTAGCAACAAAAACTCCCCTATACAAGAAAAGAGCAAGGCTAAGACTACCTCCCCAGACAAGCAAAAAGATAAAAGCTAGAGCTATCCACTTTCTGTTAGAATTATTGTGATAATTCATTTTACTGTAATGTTAGTATGAAAATTGATAGAGCACAAACCAAACACCTACTATTAGTAGCAGTATCAAGACTGATATCGATAAGTCTATCTAATACAGCAAAAAAACATTCTTTAAGGAGAACAACTAATTCATCATAAGAATCCGGTCTGCGGTAATGGATAATCTCACTAGATGAAATACATGACAATGAAATTACAAAAGCATGAAACTAAATGCATACAAGCTTGATTGTATCTAATCTGCAGAAAAGAAAGGAAAAAAATGCCCACCTGCAACACTGCAGCAGCTACAAAGGCATTCACACGTTCTTCAACATTGTAGTCAAATAAAGTAATATCATCCTTCAATCATAAGAGAAATGCCATATCAGATTGTCACAATCACTGAAGATATTTATGAATGTGTAACATGTTATTTATGGAGCACCTGAACAATAGGGGAGTCACTATTAGCATCATTAACTTCAAAGTAGAAACCACCACTGGGAGGCTCATAGTTCACAGGAAAAATACCAGTGAACATCTGATTCAGAAGCAACAACAAAGATCGATAAGATGGACAACAGCTTGAAAGGGTTAAGCAAACACAAGATGATAGATTACCATACATCTTAGGAAAGATTACTGTTTTTAGCCTGAATTAAATGAAATACTAGCGAAGGGCATAAAAGAGGCAACTCACATCAGCTGATGAGCTGAGGGACTTAGACCCTCGCCAGACAACTTCAAGGGTCTTCAAATTTTTTCTCTTTATCAGATCTTGATAATCAATCCGTGAAAAGAAAAGAGCATCAAAACCAACCTGAAGACATCTCATCATTCATCATTTGCAAACAGTCCACATTGTCATTAAACTATAGTCACTTCTCCAACTCACTCTATATCACTAGATAGAGCACAAGCATACATCTTGTATGCCTACAGATTAATAAGCTCCATAGCCCACAAGTATGGTTGAAAAGAAATGATGTTCATCCCTTTAGCTACAGAGAGCATAAACAAAAGAGTCCTTTCCTGGGGGTTTGGTGGCTGACCCATCATCCCCTTGGGACATGGATGAGGAAAAATGTCAGTTCAAGCAAACAAAGGAAAGCAACAAAAGACATTAGGCAGCTGTAGCTACTAACATGGATGAGCTTAACATTGATCTCTTGGAGCTCACAAAAAGCTACTGGTGGGGCCAAAAGGAGGTGGGACACGGGGAAATTAACACATAGATGAGCCATCTTCACTACAGATCACAATTTCCATTAGTTTACTCTACTCCAGGAGAATGCTCAGCAATATTGTGTGACACTATATTGGAGTTTATTATGCTGGGTCATCCAACTCAAAACCTTAAGCTATGTGTGCAGAAGGCTCCATTACTTCATACACTTTTCTTTCATCTCCACTTGCTATGGGACTATTCGTAACATATGTTAGGCAGGCAGGCTTTTGATGACGGATGAGAATGGATTTGGGGCTTTGGGTCAGCTTTGCTTCATTATGAGTAGCAAAAGACCACCATGTCAACATGCACAGAAGGTGTCAAGAAGAGGATTTCAACCTGTGACCTCATGGACAACCGTGAAACACAGGACTAATTGACCCACCCCAAAATCCCACATGGATCCCTTCCCTTCTTTCCTTTTTGGAGACATATGAGAGGAATCAAACTATGTCCTCTCTAGTTTCCAATAGTACGTGTTAAGCAGTCTTTTTACATCATTCCACTAGTCTGTGAGGTGCTCAGACACCAAACTCAAAGTCAATAAAAATAGATATTACCGATACATGATATGGACGATAGCTGATATACCTCTGCACTTAGCAGGTAAGCTTGCACTGCAGAGTGCCCAAAAGGATCGATCTGCCAACCAATCCTCGGAATCTGATCGAATTCCTGCTTAATGAATTTATGCCCAAGGGTTGTCTGATCGATCATGTCGATGTAATGAGTTGATGCCTCGTCGTGCATGCACATGCCGCCATTTCTTGAATACAAAAAAGAGAACCGTCAAAATCCATCGTGAAAGATTATTTGAAACGGCATAAGACAAAAAAGAACGCGAACGGACTTAGGCATGACATAAAAAACGCTAAAATTATGCTTTATGTAACGATAAAATTATGCTTGTTGAGAATGCATCGAGCAAAATATAGCAAGAATTACATGAATTCTAACTGGCCCGAGCTGACGAGCCTCTTCACGATCTTCTTAACTGCATCGCTCTGTTGTCTCCACCAACGCTGGAAAAAGGCCTACACGCAAAGACTCCAGATTGTATTCAACTCATTGACGGAGTAATCCACTAGCGATAATACAGATATAGCAAAACGAACCAATGTGGACCCAGAAAACAATGCTAAACCAGGCGCACCTGTTCCACATAGATAAACCTTCTGTTCTCATCAGCCAGCAAGGCCGAAACGACACTATCCAGGACGTCCTGCACGCAGGCTCTCTTCACAAGGCGCAAGACAAAACCCATTAAAGACGCAAAGCAATTCCATGAACACCAAAGATGAAGTGAAACCACCCTTTATGCATCAGATTACCTGGATAGAGTTGTTGGATCCCACGTAGTACTGGTCGACGGTCTTCAACCAGCCGGTATCGTCATGGGTATGCGGCACCAGGTGGACATTGATCTTCCCGGGAACAATCCGCTGCGTGGTGTTGTAGGCGATGTAAATGGACGCCGCAGGCATGAAAGAAGCAAGAAATGCCAGGGAAAGAAGCAGGGAGATGCCGGCAGACCAGGCCGCCATACTGGAGGAAGCGGGAGAAGAGGAGGGGCAGCTACAGAGACCTTTCTTAGGAACAACGGCACATCGGTGACGAGGACGGAATTGCCTCGGAGAGGAAGCCGGGAGAGAGTTCCCGGCGGAGATCGGGTGAGGAGAAAGCAAGCAGGAGCCTGCTGCTCTGATCTGTCACTTATCCCCTGCTCAGTCCTGGAGGGGGCGAGGTCCGTGGAGGTGTCGCATTGCCCGGACTGGAAGTGCCTCCATAATGACCATGCCGTCCTTGCCTTGCGGACCTGCGGTCCCGTCGTCCTTGTAAAAGGGCTGACGTGTAAAGTAACATGTGCAAAGAACCGCCACGTGCCCTCCATTTTGGCCGGAGGCCCGGAGGGGGAAGACATGCTATCCGCGGGGTTGGTGAAAGGAGAAGGGGGGTGGGCCGTGGGCGGCAGTGGTATATGTGGCAGTGGCTTGTAATAGAGCCGGCGACTCGCGAATAAAATTTGAAAAATATTTATTTTTTTAATTTATGACTGTATTAATTTTTGGGTTTTTATTTAAATAATCATATTTAATTATTTAATTATTTAAATAATCATATTTTAAAATTAATTCCCAAAATAGTCACCAAGTTGCCACGTTGGCAACTTGGTGACCGGAAGACCGGAGACCAGCACAGAATCAGTGTTGGCAATACCGACTTCAGAGTCGGCATTGACATTGCCGACTCTGAAGTCGCCATTGCCAAAGCAGACTTTGAAGTCGGCATTGTCATTGCCGACTCCAACGTTGGCAATGACAATGTCGACTCCTATATGTTTAAAAAAAAAAAGAACCCCATGGACGTTGTACGGCCATGTACACGTCCGTCAAAAGATTCACCCCGGCGTTGGGCGCTTCGGCAGTGCAGATGTTGGCGAGGGGCTCTTCCATACCCGTGGGCACAAAGTTCTTTCTTGTCCATGGACGGGAGTCTGGGTTTCGCACACAGTGGTGGAAGGGGCGCAGAGCTACCGGGAGAGGCACTGGTCGGCGCCCCATTGCTCCAGGCGCTCCAGCTGCTAGTGGCTGGAGTCGTGCCTGTGCCACCACAGTTTAGCTGGCCTAACTTCCGGTGATGTCCAACTGGTGATGAGAATCTTCATCTGCTTCTCAATCCACTGGATGGCGTGGATATAGACAAACACCAGTGAAACTAAACTTTCTTTATGCGGTGATGAACAGCATGAGCAGCAGCAATTGTGTCAACTTAGAAACACCACCATTTCGCTATTCAACAATATCATGTGGTGATGAACAATCTGGCATCCATCGATGGTTTTGTTTGTCACCACCAGTTGTTGCTGCTCATGCTGTTCATGGGCTGCTGTTCCGCATTTGTGTGATTGTTGGGACATGGGAGAAGATTTATGCACTTGGTTACAAGAGACGGAATATGAAAAGGTCTGCAAAGGTGGTGTTTCTAAGTTGACACAATTGCTGCTGCTCATGCTGTTCATCACCACATAAAGAAAGTTCAGTTTCACTGGTGTTTGTCTATATCCACGCCATCCAGTGGATTGAGAAGCAGATGAAGATTCTCATCACCAGTTGGACATCACCGGAAGTTAGGCCAGCTAAACTGTGGTGGCACAGGACTCCAGCCACCAGAAGCTGGAGCGCCTGGAGTAATGGGGCACCGGCCAGTGCCTCTCCCGGTAGCTCTGCGCCCCTTCCACCACTGTGTGCGAAACCCGGACTTCCGTCCATGGACAGAGAAAGAACTTTGTGCCCACGGGTATGGAGGAGCCCCTCGCCAACGTCTGCACCGCCGAAGCGCCCAACGCCGGGGTGCATCTTTTGACGGACGTGTACATAGCCGTACAACGTCCATGGGGTTCTTTTTTTAACATACAGGGGTCGGCATTGTCATTGCCGACTTTGGAGTCGGCAATGACAATGCCGACTTCAAAATCTGCTTTGGCAATGGCGACTTCAGAGTCGGCAATGTCAATGCCGACTCTGAAGTCGGTATTGCCAACGCCGATTCTTTGCTGGTCTCCAGTCTTCCGGTCACCAAGTTGCCAACGTGGCAACTTGGTGACTATTTTGGGAATTAATTTTAAAATGTGATTATTTAAATAATTAAATAATAAAACATGATTATTTAATAAAAAACCCTTAATTTTTTAAAAAAATAATTAAAATTTTATATCAAATACAAAGATTTATTTTCTAATTTCTGTAAAAAAAGATGCCACAAATAATCTCGTCCTTTGGTGAGTTTTAATAATCAGTCTTTGAAAATACAATTTTTGTCTTTTATTTTGTTTCTAATTTTATTTTTTCTTAAATGTGTATCTTTATTCCTTGCCAACGGATATATATGACCACTGTGTTCATACTTTGATTGATTTTTTCATCTATTTTAACTGATTTTCTCGTATACTTTAACTAATTTTTTCGTCTACTTTAACTTGATTCTACATTTACTTTAACTTATTTTTTATGTTCTTATTTTTTGTTTTTACACTTTAACCAAATTATTCTTATACTTTAACTCATATACAATGTTGCTTTAACACATTCATATATGTACTTTAACAGAGATGTTAGTCTTCTCTTTAACTTCAACTATTTATGCATCTTACAGTAAGACGAATTGTTTGTTATTTCAAGAGTTTACAATTTTAGTGTAACCTTCTATGTTACATAATATATCACATATGTAACTATTGTAAAATTTTAAAGTAAGGTAAAATTTTAAAGTAAGAATTTGAAGTCGTTAAAATATATCCAACAATAAGTTAAAATGTATAGGACTTAATGTCACTATAGGTAAAATTTAAAGTCTAAGTTCGAATATATTAAAGTAAGAGTTCGAAATCTTTAAGGTATGTGTAATAGTGAGTTAAAGTGTGTGAGACTTAAAATCACTGTTGGTATAACTTAAATTCAAAGTTTGAAGATGTTAAAGTAAGAGTTCGAAGATCTTAAAGTAAAAATTTGATATCAATAAAATATGTGTGAGGTTTAGTTAAAATGTGTGAGATTTAAATTAACTATTAACATGACTTAAAGTTTAAGTTCTAATACGATAAAACAAGAGTTTAGAGTTGTTAAAATATGTGTGATATTGAGTTAAAGTGTGTGAGATTTAAAATAATTGTTAATATGAATTAAAGTCTAAATTTAAAGATATTAAAGTAAGAGTTCGAAGACGTTAAAGTAAGAGTTCGATGTTGTTAAAATATGTATGACAGTAAGTTAAAATATGTAGGACTTAAAGTCACTGATTGCATGACTTAAAATCTAAGGAGATGCAACTCATAAAATATAGAAGAGTCCTTACACCTAAGATAAGATACATTTGATACTCAAATTAATAGAGTGTGATCTCGAATCGACTCTTTTCTTATTTGAGATATTATCTCTATTGTCTTAAACATCAATGGGTTTTCTTGAAATCCTAATCTTAATATTCCTGATCTTTCGTTCATCTTGCAAATTTTCTCATCACCGGAGGTATCTGATGGTCTATATCAATCGAGATCGACCCTCTTCAATGCATATGAGGCTAAGGGTCTGTTTGTTTCAACGTAAAAGCTCATGTTGAAAAATATTTTCGAGAAAAACTTCATACAATAGTTTATTTGGTACCACTGAAAACTTAATCTATGAAATTTTTTTATCTAAAATTATGGATTTTGCATTCTTGATAAGACTCCGTAAACCATTTTTTTGGATTTCTCTTTCATATAAGATTTTCATGAGTATGACTACAATCTCCATTATAATTCTTAGTGTCCGATACTTGAAATTCGACGGCCGGTGGCTAGCAACCCGGTGCCCGGCAATCAGCGCCAGGCAATCGGAGGCCAACGCCTGGCACTCGACGTCCGACACCTGATGCATACGGCGTTCGGAGTCGGGTGACCGACATTAGGCGATCGGGTGGTTGACATGCGAAACGTACTTTTTCTTTTTTAGACTTTTATTTTTTTTAAAAATTTATTTTTAAAAAATATTTTACAGGTAAACAAACATCAGAAAATCTTTTCAAGAGAAACATTTACACAGGTACCAAATATATAATTATATTTTTTATTTTATGTAAAAATTAATCTTTGAAAAAAAAACTCTATAAATTTATTTTACAAGCAACCAAACGGACCCAAAGTTGAAATAGATTCGGGTCAAATTTTCGTAAATTTAACTCTACCCACTTGAAAATTTAGACTTGGTTCCAAATATTACTACGGTTAATTTTTTTTTCTTTGCTCTTTTTCTAAAGGTCGAGTAGAGTCACCGTGGGTTCGGATTCTGCAGGTGTGGTGTGGACACTGGATTGGCTTCGGTGCGCCGCAAGCACATCGTATCGTAATCTCGTGTGGATAAGATTGTTGGTGCTCGTGACACGGCGTGGACCCCACGACGTACGCTGTCCCTTGTTAATGTACGTATGTCGTCTGGTGTAGTTTACGCGGTGGGGACTGCCAAATTTATAAAAATGGGCGCGCTGATGCTAAAGATGTATATATAAAGAGAAAAAGAAATATTTTTTATTTGTGCGACCAGGTAAAAACCCAAGCTGACTTCTGGTGGTGACGTCTGAGCAAGTCATTTATGTTTTCTACCCGACTGTCCCAGTAAGAAAATATTAGTGTTGCGTCTTGATTGGCTCTTATATAAGTATTTTCATATATAAAACATGATATGAGGTTAGAAAAAGTGAGCGTTAAATAAATCTGTGAAAATAAAACTCTGCGCGCGGCATAATGGACGTACATAGTATTTTAGAAAATTTGCAACAATAACCCTTTTTGTAAATAATATGAGATTACCAGCCAACATATTAATTGCAATAACTTTGTTGTTGGAATATAAAATGCAGAGCCCTTGTGGTTGAACTAGCATAAAAAACGTACAACAGCGTACTAACAAGATGATATTGTTGCACATTAAGATGAATTTTGTACCGACATATAAATATATCATAGATATCTTTTAATATAACTGACTTTTAACTCAAGTTAACTTGGTGATGGACGACAATGTTTAAAGAAAGGGATTTTTAGATTTCTACCATGAACTCTTTTATAATTAGGAAACAACCACTGCAATCTATCTATTTATAATTAATAAACCCCAAAATCTCTTAATCCTTAATAAAGAATCCATATAATTAACAGTCGTTCGAGAAAATGTAAGATTTGAGAGTATATTTCTTCCCTAGTCATTGTAATAGGTTGTTGTACTCAAATTACCTTTTCCTTGCCCCTTTAACCCATTTCGTGAGCATATAAGGTACAGTCGAATGCGGTGGCGGCACACCTTGTTTGGCGGCGGTGACGAGCCACACCATCCTCACCTTGCTATGGCAGCAACTACCCTCATAACTTGGTCCTCTGTACAACAATGGCAACCAGCTTATTGTATGATGTCGACGACTACGGTTGCAAACGAACCAATACACTCGACGAGTAGCTCGAAATTCGGCTCAATAAAAATTCGATTCGACTCGTTTATTAAACTAACGAGCAGAGCTTGAACAAAAAAATAAGCTCGGTTCATAAACGAGCCGAGCTTGAACAAAGATATGCTCGACTCGATTATGTTCTCGAACAACTCGTTAAAATACTCGATAACGAACTCGCTAAGATACTCGATAAATTACTCGTTAATATATTTGAAATGATATTAATTAATATATTTAAATTTCTTATAATTAATATGAGGGTACAAATATATTTATCTATTTTTGTAGAGTTATTATTATTGTATAAATTAAACATAAGGATTTAGATGTAAAAGGTTAAATACTAAGGTGTATATTACAGAGATGTAGTGGGAGTATTTACACAAAATTTAGTTTTAAATAACTTATGCAAATATGGGTATGAACACAAATATGAAAACTTGAAGGTCTCCAAGCACCGCAGTCATCTTCTTCCTCCCGACTTTTGCAGGAGCGCCGCGCCGCGCCCGATGGCCATTGCGGCATTGCCCCACCAGGTGAAGCCAAGGGGGCCGCGATCGATTACTAGAGTGTCCGGCGATCGCCGCGGAGTCTCGTCCGCGGCCGGAAGGATCTTTGAGCTGCCGTCGTCCCCCCCCCCCCCCGGGGGGTACAGACCATTGGTGGTGCGGACGCCCCGGTCTGGAGTTGCAGCGGCAGGTCGGCGGCTACGGCGGTGCGGACGCCAGCGCGGTGGTTCTGGCTTTGCCAGACACCGTCTGTAGGTCCTCCAGTGGCGTCTTCCGGCTATGCCATCACCCCCTCCGTGACTTCCGACGGCTTGCAGCTCCGCCTCCCCCAGGTGGTCGGAGGCCCGCACGGTGGTTCCGGCAGTACCGGACGCCAATGGTAGTGCTCGTGGTGGGATTCTATGGCTACCCCACCCCTGCACGGCGCCACCCACCCCGCCCCCACCCCTGCAGGCCTGCACCTTCTACCCTACGACCAGCCTACCAGGTATCCCATGGGCATATAGTCCCATATCGGATACAACATTTGTGCCATGCCTAAAAGTTCTATAAAATAGACCCCCCACCTCAACTCCAACCCTGTGTGTCCCCAGGTCCGCTTGGGCTTTAACAAATCAAATATGAGCTCGATTTCAAGCTCGTTTATTTACCTAAACGAGCGGTAAAACGAGCGCTTGACGAGTCGAGTTTGAACTGCAAAAAAATTTCGGTGAGTTTCGAGTTCGAGTTAGGTAATAAATGAGTGAGTCAAATTCGAGCGGCTTAACGAGCCGAGCTCGAACGTGAAAATTTTTTAACGAGCCGAGCTCGAACAGATGTTGTGAAGCTCGCGAGTATCGAGCCCGAGTTTGAACTTATTTTGGAGTGTGCGAGCTGAGCTCGAGCAGAGTGATATTCGGCTCGGCTCAGATCGTTTGCAGCCCTATCGACGACTAACACATTTTAGGGCGACTTGCACATTATACGGCAGCGGTATAGTGACGACGACATGCCCAATTTTTATCTCCTTCATGACCTTCTCTCTCAACTGTGGCGTGAAATCTACTTCTACTAACCCATATTCCATTTGTGCAATGCACCCTATAGAAACACACGTCTCTATCACCCTGAACTAATATTGCAAATGGTATTCCCTAAGCTTGCACATAAAATGTTTAATATTCTGTTCATATGAAGTAACACTACCATGTGACTTTTGTTTGACATAGTCTTCAAATGCTAGTGGCAATGCATATGGTAGAGGTTCTTTTTACACCCAACCACTAAAATGCTATTGCAGAAAATGTTTATGCCGGATTTTCACTTCCCAACGTGAAAATCAAGAGGAAGACGTTTCTATTGATGTTCAAATGCTAATAATCCACATGAGGATTGCATTTTTTTTGAATGGGTTGATAATGCTGGGCACACTACTGTAGATCTAAAATACCAAATGATAGCAATAGAAGAAAATGTGGCCAAGAAATTGGACGACTTGAAGTTTCAAATACGGAAGTTGAAGAAAATCTTGTTTATTGCAATCATTTTGCTTACATTTTTGTCATGGGAACGATTGATATTGAGATTCTAATGGCTAATCAATTTGTTACTGTAATCAATATATTTGTGGACAATTTGTTTTTAGAAAGACAATGCTCTTACTGTAATCAATGTAATCTTATTGCCATTTGTTTTTGGAAAGATAATGTTTATAGCTAAAGCAATTAGTTGTTTAATCTTCTTGCCATTTGAGAATGAGGACAATGTTGATCATATAAAGGCATGTCATTTAAGAGTGAGGACAATGGTGATCATATAAAGACATGTCATTTGACACGGAGGACAATGTTGATGGGGGTGGGGGCAGGTACATACCCTTGTCCTATTCTTCTATAAAGGGGTTGTTCTAATTAACATATAAAAATATATAAAAATCCATAATTATATATTTAAGAAGATTAATTATTTTGATGAGAATGTAAGACAAATTTGCATAATTCTAAGAATGGACAAGGGTTCTTCTAGATTTCTATTAGCCCATACATAACTTGTTAAGGGACCACAAGTTAAAAATTTCCAACTCCCTTAGACTGGTTACGTAGAAGAATCTGTTAACGGACCAAAGAACAATTTAGTGGTCGAGTCCAAATTGGAAAGAAAATCCTTGCCAGAATCTCCGCGAAAAGGGGTAAATTAGTTTCCCATTTAGACCAGGCTCCTTTGACGCTATAAAACTCCAACCATCACTAACACTCACAAGTTGGTGTGGAGCCCACTGTCATGATATCTTAAATTAGTGTCTTTGTTCTTGTTTGCATCTTCAACGACATCAACTACCATTTGAAGATCTCTCATCTATGAGAGGATAGTTTGACCAGAAAGTGAAGAATTTATTTAGGCAATAGACTTTTTGGTAAGAATTTTTAATGCTTGTTTTTGATGTTGAAACGGTCTTTCTTTATCCGTGGGCAATGAGTTTTGATGTATTGGGTGTATCCGTATTTATAGAAGCTTTCAATTATGCAGTTTAGTTTTATCTGACATCAATTTGTGTTTGCATATGTGCCTTAATTTGGTGTTATTTAAGTTAGCGTTCTTTGTTTAGATGTTTTTTAAAATTGTTGTTCTTTAAATTAAGTTATGTATAGATGTTGTCATTAGACTTATGCATATCAATTAAGTTTGAAGTTCTTTATTTGAATTTCTTTAAATTACATGTCACTTAATTCAGTATATGCATGCACATTAATGAGATGTTTTTTAATTTGATATTATTTAAGTACTTAGAGTGTTCCATGTGAGATGAGATGCGTGGGTGCAACCTAACGCTTCACGCATCTTAGGAGAGCGTGTTAAATCTGTGCCATGAACATTCACGTTCAGGACTTTGGGATTGATGGGTATGTTCTCATTCATTTGATGAGAATGTATATATTTAACTTAAAGTCTTGAATTGTCATGTTTGGACATTCTGTGAATGTTTGATCACATTTAAGTGGTCATTTACTATATGTGTTTATACTGTTTGTTGAAAATTTCAGTTGCGTCTATTCACTCCTCTCTAATATACCTTTATTGATTTTGAATATTTTCTTAACCACTTACAAATAAGTGTTTAAAAAATATTTTAATCAATAAATATTTTTTATATATCGAAAAGGTGTGGAAAGATGTGGTCAAAATTTTCAACAAATAGTATAAACACATATAGTAAATGATAGTGTGATCAATCCTTGACAGATGGGTTAAAAAGTGATAATTTAAATGATGTGTCCTTCCTATTCATTTTGACTAAGTCGAATGATATGAGAAAAATGGTCAAACTTATTTTTCTAAGTTTGAATTTTAAAGTTATTTGTTTGTTAATATTTGGTGAGCGCAAGAAAAAAAAAATCTATAGATCGTTCATGGATGTATCGTAGAATAGTTGACCAAGTGGTGTATGTGGAGTTTAGGGCTGAAGTTGAGACTTTCATTCAGTTTGCATTGGGAAATTCAAGTGCAACAATAGACAATGAGGGTTTCATCCAATGACCTTATAGAATTTGTAAAAACTTGAAGTGAATTTCACCATGAGAGATTCTGTAACGACTCTCTTTATACCGGTACGATTATACCAACCCACATCGATATAAAGGGCACCGTCACAGTGAGACATGTACTCAACACAACAAAGTGGGAAGAGATGTACATAAATACAAAAGAGAGTACATCGGAAATAAAAGATAAATCTTATTCCATCATCATTCACACATTTCACAGTCTATATAGTAGCAAATGTAAATAACAATGTCCACACTTATACAAGTCCATAATAACAATGTCCACATACTAGTAAATGAAAAGTAGACTAAACAAGTGATCTCCTCAAGTGCAGCTTCTCCTCTTGCTCGGAGTCACTCCTCACTATGTCCTCCTCTAGCACGGGGACACCTGTCTCACCTGTATGTTAAAGCAAGTATGAGTCTTCCAAAGAGACCCAGCAAGCAACCTAAAGGCACATCCTTACACATATCACATACATGTTATTCTTTTAAACAATGAGAGAAATATATGTCACATGATTTGTTTCAATTAAGCAAATATACATGAACAACCTATACATGCTTTCTACACATGATAATTAACTTGATTCATTGTGCTAATTTCATTTCATATCATTTCATAATTCTACACAATTAGATCATGAAATCAAGCACAAGATAACTAACAATCCTATCATGATGCCTAACATTTTTCACATGCTTTCTTAACACATATTCACACCACTTAATTGCTATTTTAACATAAACATATCACATTCACATGGTATCACATTAACATAACACTAACACATGATCACATTGTGCATATTCACACTTTTCACACTTTTACACATTAATTGTCATGACACATAGTCCGAACCACCATAAAGAAGGACACACATCCACATAACACATACCCATCACCTGAGCAATACAGTGACGAATCTTGGTAACTGCGCAGAACCGGGAGAAGCCCTCTCCACCCTAACCAGTGGTACTTGTCCACCTCTAAGATTTCATCTTGATGCCCACAAGATATCACATACACAATGAGCCTTCCCATAGGGACTTTTCTATAGTACGACTCCACAGCCTTCTATAGTAGTAGTGTCATTTTCGGCACATGATACACTTAAACACATTATCTCACTTAGTCACATGATTTCATTCATTTACATGCACTACTTAGCCCATTCACATGCACTTTAATTAAACATGCATACTTCAGATTACAGAACTTAACATGACTGCTTCACAGTGTCAAATCATTCAAACAGTGCCTAAACATGCTGCAAATCATTTGAAATTACATTATTTAACTCAATCATGCTTAACATGGTCTAATTATCCTTGTTAAGATCAAACCATATCTACTGATGTCAAAATAGTATCAAATTTTAATCACAGACTCTATACAATAATATGTCATATGACCAATTTTTTAGAATTTTCGCAATAGTAGAACTATTTTTACAATTAATATAGATTTCATGTAATTTCAGTAAAATATTCACTTAACATGGTAGACAGTAAAATAGTCAATTTTCTCAGTTTTAAAATGTGTAAACAATAACACTAGGATCATAAAAATTCTCTGTAACATTAACACGCATTCAAACTATTTGTTCAGAATTAAATACTGTCAAAATAGGCATATTTTACCATAGCAGAAATTATATTAAATAAAATCATGCTAAAAATTTTGATAGAAACTCATGATCTGACCTAAAGACCATACCTGACCAACCATAATTTTTACAGTATGTACAGACATTTAGAAGTTTGAAAATCATGGCACATAGATCAAGATCAGAATTCTGTAAAACTTGAAGAACTTGGCGGCAAGGGCCTTGCCGTCAACATGGGTTAACGGCATATTATGTTGCCGTTAACTCAGGAACATGGCGGCAACAACGTTGCCGTCAACCTCCTGTCTGCAGAAAGTGCAGACCAAACTCCATAAGAAGATAGAATTGGGGGTTCCAGGACACGAAATAAAATCCGTAAAAATACCTAGAACCTAGGGGACATGTCTAGGGATAATACCCATAAGCCACTTGCCTAGAATAAAATCTCTAAAGGTTCAATTTGGCGATGAAGCCCTCCTCGGCCAAGTCAAGAAGGTGACTCTTCCAACTCTAAATCCGGTCTTCCTGTTTGTGCAGATGGTTCTCCGGAGTCGGGGAAGCTTCTTCACCACCAAGAGTACCTTCCAATCGAAGAAGATCGCCGAAACAACCTCCCAAATGCCAGATCAAGCCACGCAAAGCTCTGACTTTCTCTCAAGCAAACCCTAGTTTTTCTCCTTTGAACCAAAGGACCTAACTTAGTTGAAATCTCTAAGTTTTATAGGGTTAAGAGTCGGGGTGCACCTAGTATTAGGATTCCTAACCGTTGGGATTGGGTTTCCTAATTAGATCCCGGGGAAAACACAAGTATTTCAGATCTGGAATCCCAAACGCAGCCGGAGAAGTAAACGACCACTTTGCTGCCGTTAACAGAAAGTAGATGTCAATCGATCTGGACGTCTATATCCTTTGGCCATGCAGTCAATGGCACACATGTTGCTGTCAACCTGATGTTAACGTCAGGTGATGTTGACGTTAACCAGGGATTTCAGACAGAATTTAAAACATCAAAAAGCACACATGCATAGAAACAGATAAACATACTATGTACAGAAAATTTATAAATACCATATGCATAGAATTAAATAAACATAAGATGAACAAAATTTGAGGGCCTTACACCCTCTCCCCCTAAAAGAAAACTTCATCCTCGAAGTTAGAATGGGAATACTAACCAAACAAATGGGGATACTTCTTTTTCATAGCGTCCTCAAGCTCCCATGTAGCCTCCTCCCGCGAGAAATTCCTCCATAACACCTTCATGGATGCAATACTCTTGTTCCTGAGGTGCTGAACCTTCCGGTCTAGGATAGCTACTGGTTGCTCTACATACGACAAGTCTGGCTGAATCTCCACTAGCTCATGACTAATGACATGCGACGGATCTCTCACGTATCTCCTGAGCATAGACACGTGGAAGACTGGGTGTACACTAGCTAGCGCTGGGGGTAAAGCTAGCTCATATGCCACGCTGCCCATCCGCCTGAGAATCTCAAATGGGCCAATGAATCTCAGACTCAACTTACTATGCCTGCCAAACCTGATCACACCTCGGGTAGGCGAAACCTTGAGAAATACATGCTCGCCAACCTCAAACTCTAAATCCTTCCTCCTATTGTCGACGTAGCTCTTCTGCCTATCCTACGCTGCAACCAACCTCTGCCTGATAAGCTGAATCTTATCTGAAGTCTTCTGCACCAACTCCGGACCAACCAACTGCCTATCACCTATCTCCTCCCAGCACAAAGGAGATCTACAGGGTCGTCCGTACAGAGCCTCGAATGGAGCCATGCAGATGCTCGCATGAAAACTGTTGTTGTAGGAGAACTCCACAAGAGGTAGATGATGCTCCCAATTAGCCTTCCGATCAAGCACGCACGCTCTCAACATATCCTCGAGCGTCTGAATCGTCCTCTCAGACTGGTCATCCGTCTAAGGGTGGAACGCCGAACTAAGCTTCAACTGAGAACCAGAGCCTCCTGGAGACCCTGCCACAACCTCGATGTAAACCGCGGGTCTCTGTCAGAGATAATGGACTTCAGCACACCAAGCAACCTCACAATGCTGCTAACATAAAGCCTAGCCAAACTCTCCACGGACTGTTTCTTCTCCATGTGCAAGAAATGAGCAGTCTTGGAGAAACGATCTACAATCACCCAAATCGAGTCATTGCCCTTAGCTAATCTGAGCAAACCCGTCACAAAATCCATGGTGATTGCCTCCCACTTCCATACAGGTATCTCCATCTTTTGCATAAGGCTCGATGGTCTCCGGCGCTCGGGCTTTACCTGCTGGCACACTAAACACCTGGACACAAACTCGACCACATCCTTCTTCATGCCAGACCACCAGAAAGATCTCTTCAAGTTCTGGTACATCTTGGTGTTGCCTAGATGAATGGAGAACCTCGACCTGTGAGCTTCTGCAAGTACTCGCTCATGAACATCCACAACATCAGGAACACAAACTCGGTGCTTAAATCTAATGACACCGTCCTCATCTCGAGCAATGCCTGCCTTGCCCACCATCTCCTGAAGCCTAGGATCAGCTCTCTATGCTCGATCACCTCGTCCAGAACCATGGATCGGATAGACAATTGAGCCACGAAAGCCTGACACAACTGTGGCTCTAATTCGTTCATAGGACATGCTGCATCCTCAAGCATCTTCCAATCATGCCGAAGTAGTGACCTCTTCCTGCTGAGCGCATCCGCCATGACATTCGCCTTCCCTGGATGGTACTGAAGCTCGAAGTCGTAGTCCTTGAGAAATTCAATCCATCTTCTCTGCTGCTGGTTCAACTCCTTCTGAGAGAAAAGATACCTCAGACTCTTGTGATCAGTGAACACCTCGAACTTGACACCATAAAGATAGTGTCTCCAGATCTTCAGTGCATTAACCACAGTTGCTAACTCCAAATCATGGGTCGGATAGTTACTCTCATGCTCCTTTAACTGGCAAGTAGCATAGGCAACTACCTTACCATACTGCATCAGCACACAACCAAGGCCTATCTGAGAAGCAACAGAGTAGATAGCAAAACCCTCTGCACCACTAGGCAAGATCAACACGGGTGCAGATGTAAGCCTCGTCTTCAACAACTGGAAACTACTCTCTCAATCATTAGACCACACATACTTCACACCCTTCCTGGTTAGCTTAGTCAAAGGTGCTACGATAGAGGCAAAGCCTTCAATAAATTGCCTGTAATAGCCTGCTAAGCCAAGAAAACTCCTGATCTCCGATGGTGTCCTTGGAGTCTCCCACTCTAACACCGCCTGAACCTTCGCCGGATCAACAGCAACTCCAGCGCCTAAGATAACATGCCCAAGGAAGTGAACCTTGCGCATCCAGAAGTCGCACTTGCTGAACTTAGCATACAGCTTGTGCTCTCAGAGAACCTCTAGAACAATCTTCAGATGCTCACAGTGTGTAACCTCATCAGGAGAATAGACTAACACATCGTCTATGAACACCACTACAAAGCTATCCAAATATGGTCTAAACACCCTGTTCATGAGATCCATGAACACTACAGGGGCGTTAGTCAGACCAAATGGAAGCACTAGAAACTCATAGTGTCCATAATGAGCCATGAAAGCAGTCTGGGACACATCTTCTCCCTTGATTCTCAACTGGTGGTAGTCGGACCGTAGATCTATCTTGAAAAACACCGATGCATTCTGTAGCTGATCGAACAAATCATCAATCCGTGGCAAGGGGTACCTGTTCTTTACTGTCACCTGGTTGAGCTTCCTGTAATTAATGCATAGCCTGAGGGAACCATCTTTCTTCTTCACGAACAGTACAGGTGCGCCTCATGGTGACACATTGGGGCGAATGAATCCCTTATCCAACAAATCCTGCAACTGCTTCCTCAGCTCGGCTAACTCCACAGGTGCCATCCGATATAGAGCCTTCGAGATAGGAGAGGTGCCTGGAAGCAGCTCTATAGTGAACTCTATCTCCCTAGCCAGTGGCAATCTAGACAAATCATCTGGGAACACGTCTGGAAACTCTTGCACTACCTCAATCTCCTCAAGGATCGTTGACTGATCAGCCTTTGGAACTAAGACCACACTGGCAAGAAATGCGTCACAACCCTTGTTCACCATCCTCATCGCCTTCATGGCGGAGATCACAAACCTTCCCGCTAAGTTCATTGGCAACAAATGTTAGAACTCATCCTCACCAGGAATACGAAAAGTAATCTTCTTCCCTCTGCAATCCACCAAGGCATAATGCTCCTCAAGCCAATCCAGACCAAGTATGGCATCATAGTCCTTCATCTTGAGCAAGTAGAAGCACCCGAAAAAGCATCGGTCCTCAATACACACAACTAAAGATGGAATGCACTTCCTAGTCGATACTGTACCTGCTGGTGTGTGTACAGATAAAGAGACTTCTAACTCTTCTGCCTCCACTCTAGACTCTGCTGCTAACTGCTTGGCGAATCGCTCGGAAATGAACGAGTGTGTAGCACCCATATCAAATAACACTCGAGCATGCACACCCATGACTAAAACTGTACCTTCCGTGACGTTCTCAGCCTGCTCTGCATCCTCTCGAGCAAGTGCAAACACTCGGGCTTGGGCCCGAGGCCTTCCCGGTCTCCTGTCACTGGTGCTGTTGCCGCTACTGCTACTGGGGCTGGCGCTCCTCTTTGAACACTCTGCTGAAGTCTGGGGCAATCTTTGATCTGATGCTCCATGCTGCCACACTTCAAACACTTCCCTGCTAGCTTCCAACACTCGGTGCCGCTGTGTGCCCTTCCGCAGTGACCGCCTGTTGACTCGATGCCGCTACTAGACGCTGTGGTGACTAATGCCTTCTTTCTGTCCTGCCTTTGGAAAGGTGGCGTGGACCTCTTCTGAGCTGCCCTCTTCTCCTCCAAGTACTGGTCCATCTCACTCTCCTGCTTGCATGCTGCACTGCGAGCCTCGTCGAGAGTGCGATGGTCAAAAGCAACCATCCTCGACCTAAGTCATGGTTTAAGCCCCATCACAAACTTCTTGGCCTTCCTGCGCTCATCAACCACTATATGAGGAGCATATTTGGAAAGCTCAGCAAACCTGACCTCGTACTCCAGAACCATCATGGAGCCCTGTATGAGAGAAAGAAACTCCTGCCCCATCTTGTCCTGGATGTGCTCGGGGATAAACTTGGCCAGAAATAGCCTCATGAACTCGTCCCAAGTCACCTCAATGGCACCATCCTCGTACTTGGTACGTAGTACGGAGGCCCACCAAACATCGACTCTCTCCTTCAAAACACAACTTATAAGCATCATCTAAATAAAACTTAACCTTACACAAGTACATATACTCTAAGTACCTGTAGCATGTAAGTAGCCAGGCTGACTTTATCTTCTTCCACACACCTAATGGCCCGGAAGATCTTCTCCACTTCCCTCATCCAGCTCTCTGCCAAGAGTGGCTGACTCTCCCCCTTCAGAGAAGGCAGAGCCATCCTCTTAAACCTCTCCATGATAGACGGACCACCATGGCCATGCTCCTGAGGAACTGGAGCTGGAGCCTGAGCCTAAGACAACAAGCAATACATAAGCAACACATAAACAATCATGCATTCAACAAAACAGACTACTCCCTATTTAACAACTCAAACCTGAGCCTACAACTGAGCCTACAGTGCCGCCTGAGTCTGAGCCTGTGTTTGCATCGCCTGGACCAGGCCTTGCATGAACACGCCATAATCCACAGGTGGTGGTGGAGGAAGTACCGTGGGACCCTGGGGTGCTGGGGCCTGCTGCTCACCCCTCTCCTCACATCTCTGCTCATCATCCCGAGCCTGAGCACCACGCCTACCATGGCTTGCCTTATATTTACTTAGTTAGAATCTAAGTTACTTAGTTCTAACCATTTTCTTAACTATCTTTGATTCATTATTAGATATTTTCCACATATATGAAATATTTCTATAAAGACTTTTAAATATTGTGTAGATGATGGTTTATCATGTACAATCTCAACCTGTTTGCTCTGATACCAATTTTTGTAACGACCCTCTTATACCGGTATGATTATACCAACCCACATCGATATAAAGGGCACCGTCATAGTGGGACATGTACCCAACACAACAAAGTAGGAAGAGATGTACATAAATACAAAAGAGAGTACAGCGGAAATAAAAGATAAATCGTATTCCATCATCATTCACACATTCCACAGTCTATATAGTAGCAACTGTAAATAATAAATGTCCACACTTATACAAGTCCATAAAACAATGTCCACATACTAGTAAATGAAAAGTAGACTAAACAAGTGATCTCCTCAAGTGCAGCTACTTTTCTCACTCGGAGTCGCTCCTCACTATGTCCTCCTCTAGCACGGGGACACCTGTCTCACCTGTATGTTAAAGCAAGTATGAGTCTTCCAAAGAGACCCGCAAGTAATCTAAAGACACATCCTTACACATATCATATACATGTTATTCTTTTAAACAATGAGAGAAATATATGTCACATGATTCGTTTCAATTAAGCAAATATACATGAACAACCTATTGTAACGACCCCGAGAACCCGACCCTCGGCCCACGCCGAGGACCCGATTTTCACGGTCGCCGCCCATAGATCCGGAGACCCGGAAGGGCTATAATATAAATCTAACAGGATATGTAACGGAAGTAAACATCAACTGCTAAACTAGAAGCGCACACGCGGAAACAGAAAAAAAAAAGCGAGACCGCTGTGCACCACTCTAAGTACAGTCCCAACACACACAACTAGTACAAGTAAAGATAGGGGATAACAAGTCCCTTAGGGGAATACCTCGAGGGTGACGTACATTGAGAGGGGGAACCACTGGTAGCTATGGGGACCACGACTACCTCCTCGTCTCCTCCACCCGGCGCGCGCCCTGCCGCTGCTGAGAAGTCTCACCTGGGCAAGAAAAGGATGAGCTTCACAACAGAAGCTCAGTAGGGACTACCAATCTCCTACTAGCTCTAACAGGCAGAAGAATATATATATATCAATTAAATAACGACCGTTATATCTTCTACCTATGAACGGAAGTGAGGAAGCAAAGCTACTAAGTAGCAATGGTACGGAAGCACAACACAGTCGAAAACTCTGTACGACTGCTCGTCGTGACCACCACACGGCTAGCAACACAGACAGGGGGAACCCCGCGTGGACAAGAAACACTAGCTATGGAAAGCACTACCACTAGTCAACCGGTCAGGTGCGCCCATTGACGTCTTATCCTCGACCCAAGTCTAAACCTCCACGTCTTGTCAGAGTGAGGCAAAACACAAAGTACACAATAGTAACTGCCGTAGTCTGGCCGGACTACGGTCCCACGCCTGGCCACTCCAAGTGGTTCCGGGGCCACAAGGAGCTAGGCAGTGAGAAAAGGACTAGCTGGACTGTGCCGGGAAGAACTCCTCAAAACGACATCGACGTCCCAGACCAACTACGAGGGCTCTGCAAATGACTCAACGTCGCTGTCCTAACCACCATTTTCCCCTCTGCTCCAGAGTCTGTGACTCGAGCATGCCCGCCACCCGGAGTACTCCCTCAATAGGCACGCGGGGACGGGGTCCCAGGAAACGGTAACAAACTCTCACGGGACAAGCCCTCAAGTGCCGAGCACGGAGCGAACGACTAGTGTAGGACCGTACTAGGGAACTAGCACAGATCCATGGGTACAGTAAGAAGCGAAAAGCGGCGAAGACTCCACAAAAACACGGAACTTCGCAAGATCTACCTGTCTCTGCTATAGTCGTGACACATGTCACGGCGGCCCAAGCCGTCGCGACTAGGTCGCGATGCCCAAGAGCGTCACGATGATGTCACGGCGGCCATGCCAGTCGCGACATCATCACGACCTCTATAGCAGTCGCGTCTTCAGCCGAGGGCGGTTCCGGTGCAGTTCTCTCAGAGACCACCCCAAAAACACGGTACAAACACACCACAGGGGGAGGGGAGCATGCTCAACATATAAGAAAGCCATTAAACCATGCAAACCACCCTCAAAACCCCAAAAACATGGATTTATAAGAATCTACGCTCGATGGAAACCTCACTCAACTACGAGCATGGTTCTCACACTCCCACGACCCAAACCACAGAGAAAACATGATCTCAAGAGGGAGGGGAGCATGCTTGTGCGAGAGGAGAACGAGGGTCCCTACCTCCACAAGTAGAGCCGACCCGGTGGGGCCTTCACGTCAGAATGACCACCTCCTCCTCGATCTAAGCACCACGACCACGTCCCCTGCATGAACGGGATGACACCACCTCAGCACGAGCACCACGAGCATGAAGAACCGTCGAAGAATCGCAAGGGAGCTCGAGAGGGGAAGGAGGGGGAAGAATAAGAGAAAGAGGTGAGAGGGGGAAATGGGGCGCAGCCTCGGTTTTAAACCGACGGCCCCCAAGATGCGACGGGTTGACCTAGCACGACAACGACCATGTCGCGACGCCCCTAGGCGTCGGGACCATGTTGCGATGGCCACCCCCGGTGCGACCCCAAAACAGTCAAACCTCGAAGACCAGGAAAAGCAAACACGACGGCTGACCTGGTCTCATCAACGCTGTACGCACCTGCCACCCGATACAACCGTTCTAACAGACAGGACAGCGGTCACGTCTGTTAGAAAAACAGTCGCGACGCCTCCAGACACTGCGACAAGAACGCGATGCCCACCCGCCACAAAACCATGTCGCGACGGGCTCCCCTGGCGCAACCATGTCACGACCAGGGTGCCTGCCGCGACCCTGAGGACAGGACCAAGGGCCCGGGAGGGCCGGGTCTTACATCCCACCCACCTTAAGAAATTTCATCCTCGAAATTAAAATAAACTCGATCTCAAATTGGAAAGCAGTACAGGGAAAGATAACATGCCAATCAATCAAATAATTATGGGAACTGCTCTCACATCTCATCCTCGCGCTCCCAGCTGGCCTCGCCACCAACGCGGTTCTCCCAAATGACCTTGACCAGCGGAATCTGCCTCTGGCACAACTGTTGCACTCTGCGGTCGACAACTCTCTGACCGGGTACTCTGGCACTGACAAGTCTGGCGCTACCTCAAGCTGTGAGTAGTCCAACACGTGTGACGGATCTGCGACGTACCTCCTGAACTACGACACATGGAAGACAGTGTGCACGCCTGCCAACTCTGTCAGAAGACTCAACCTGTAAGCCACCTCGCGATACTCTCTGAGATAGGGAAAGGCCCAATGTACCGGGGACTGAGCTTTCCCTTCCTGCCAAATCTCATAAGTCACTTGGTCGGCGAGACCTGCAAGAAAACAAGGTCACCCACACTGAACTGTAACGGCCTCCTGCGGACATCTGCATAGCTCTTCTGCCTACTCTGCACTGCCTGAAGCCTCTGCCTAACCAACTGTGTCTGCACACTGCTGCACCATCTCTGGTCCCAAAAGTTGCCTCTCTCCGACCTCGAACCAGTGAAGTGGTGTCCTGCACGGGCGACCATACAAAGCCTTGTATGGCACCATTCTAATGCTTAAGTGATAACTGTTGTTATACGCGAACTCTACCATCGGAAGGTACGTCTCCCAGGTGCCACTCCAGTCCAAACAGCACACTCTCAGCATATCCTACAAAGTTTGAATCGTCCTCTCTGACTGCCCATCTAACTGTGGGTGATATGCCGAACTCAACCTCAACTCTGTACCAAGAGCTCTCTGCAAACTGTGCCAAAACCCTGACGTGAACCTCAGATCTCTGTCGGAGACGATCAAAACTGTGGTTCCGTACAACGAAACAACTCTGTCCACGTACAGCCTGGCTAACCTGTCCACTGACCAAGACATCCTGACTGGAAGAAAATGTGCTGACTTGGTCAACCGACCAACAATCACCCAGATGCCATCATGCCTCTGTGGAGTACGGGGAAAACCAACCACAAAGTCTATGGTGATGTCGTCCCACATCCACTCAAGAATGGGCAACGACTATAGCTCACCACCAGGACGCTGATGCTCAGCCTTCACCTACTGACAGGTAAGGCACCAAGCGACAAACTCTGCCACGCCCCTCTTCATCCCTGGCCACCAGAAGAACCTCCTCAAGTTATGGTACATCTTAGTGGAACCAGGATGAACAACATACCTCGATTTGTGAGCCTCTGACAAAAGCGCCTGGCGCGCATCACCGGGAACATACAACCTGCCTCTGAATCTGACCTCACTGTCCTCGTCCAGCTCAACATCTGGCATCTGTAAAATATATGCTAACTCTGAGTCTGCCTGCTGTGCCTGCAACACTTGACGGTACACTGACGGACGAACTGACAAGCTGGTCATCATTGCACGATCTCTGCACCTCGATGGGTAGAACACTCCCTGGGATAGCTCCTCGAACAATCTCCACTCTCTGACCATCATCGAACTCAAGCGAACATGCCTGCTCAAAGCATCGGCCACGACGTTAGCCCTTCCTAGGTGATAGGAGAGGGTAAGGTCGTAGTCCTTCAAATACTCAATCCAACTGTGCTGCCTCAAGTTCAGATCCCTCTGATTGAAAATATATTAAAAACTCTAATGGTCGGTGAAGATCTCGAATGCCTCTCCATACAAATAGTGCCTCCAGAACTTCAGAGCGAACACCACTACTGCCAACTCTAAGTCATGGGTAGGGTAGTTCTCCTCATGCTTCTTGAGCTGCCGAGAAGCATAGGCAACGACCCCACCATGCTGCATCAGCACGGCACCCAAATCTGATCTTGACGCGTCGGTGTAGACCAAAAAACCTCCACTACCTGACGGCAAGACCAACACTGGCGCTAAAGTCAACCTCATCTTCAGCTCCCGAAAGCTCTGCTCACAGTCCTCGGACCAAACAAATCTGGCGTCCAGTCTGGTCAACCTGGTCAACGGCTCTGCAATCCTGGCAAAATCCTGGATAAATCTCCTGTAGTATCCTGCCAGACCCAGAAAGCTGCGAACCTCTGACACTGATGTGGGCTGCTCCCATGACAACACTGCCTCCACCTTGGCAGGGTCCACTGCCACACCAAAACTTGAGATCACGTGCCCGAGAAAGTGCACCTCCCTCAACCAAAATTCGCACTTGTCGAATTTGGCATACAATTGGTGACTCTGCAAGGTCTCTAGCACGATTCTCAGATGCTCCTCGTGCTCCTCCTCAGAAGCCGAGTAGACCAAAATGTCATCAACAAAGATGACCATGAACCGATCTAGGTACTCACTGAACACCCTATGCATCAAATCTGTGAAAGCTGCGGGTGCGTTCGTCAGCCCAAACGGCATTACGACGAACTCGAAGTGACTGTACCTAGAACGGAAAGCTGTCAGGCCAACATCTGACTCTCTGATCCTCAACTGATAGTAACCAAACCTCAAGTCGATATTCGAGAACACTCTGGGCAATTGCAACTGGTCGAACATGTAGCAACTTGGATTTTTAAGAAAAATAACAAATTTAAATAAGGAATTAAAACCTAGCTAAATGGATATTTAAATGGAAAGAGCATTAAATAAAACCCATTAAATGGAAAAGAGTAATGGGCTTTGCTTAATGGACCCTCTAGAATTTATTGGGTCAAAATATGAATTTACAAATGGAGAATAATAAGAAAATACCCTAAATTCGGAGTTTAATTATCTCATAATTAGAAAGGGGTTATTAAAGCAATAAAAGTGGCAATTAGAGTTGGAATTGGATTCCTAAACCTACCCCATCTAGTCTAGCACAAATTTAGATACTATCCTAAACCAATTAGAGATTGGAAAGCAAGAGAGGAAAGGTGGAGTTAGGAAATCTCGGAATTAAGAGGAATTTGAGTAGTAGTAGGAATAGGAACTTGTGTTTATATAAATACACCTCTTAAATCCTCATGGCCGACCCTAGCTCGTGCAAAGGGGTTCTTGGACGTGGAGAAGAGGCCAAGGAGGAGGAGAAATCGAGGAGAGGAAGATCCATCAAGCTTCTTCCTTCGTTCTTGGAGTTCTAAACCCTAGAAGATAAATCGAGTCAAAGGTAGGCATTCTCACAAGCAAAACCAAATCAAATCCGTCTATAGGTAGTTCCAATCACCAGGAACAAAAGCCCTCTTGTTTCATAGTTTTTCATCGAGCCAATCTTTTCTTCTTGATTTTTGAAGTTCTGCATCCATGATAACCTCGAGTCATCATGTTTAAATCAGATCTCCATGTACACTTGTTCCCATGTTATGAAAATTTTTCTGTAGATACTACTTGTTGTTAGGGATCTTTTGCCCCTAAAAGCCCTAATTTTTATCAAGCATGTTGCTCGAATTAAATCATTCATCTCTGTTGTACATGGAATCAGGTTGCTTCTTGTTCAACTTGTTAGAACTATGTCGATACCATGATTGCTTTCAAATTCCTAATTACTGGAAGTACCCTTGCATGTCTAGATTAATTTAAAACTAGTTTCATGATTTTTCATAGTGTATACAATTAGTTATGATTTTGAAACTACCCTATGTCAAAAAGGCAAGTTTCTAGACCGCAATCCAAGACAGATCAGAGCTCTGTCAGACTCAGTCCACGGACTAGAGAACGCGAGGCCTGACGGGTCGCGTTCTCAAGCCCGTTGCGACGCCTTTCTTGTCACGTTCTGAACGCGACAGGAGAGACCCGTCACGTTCTGGCCGCTGAGCAACAGCCCTGTCGCGACCTTTGCAGGCCCTGTCGCTACCTGCCCTACCCCTGTCGCAATCCTTACGGGCCTACGTCGCCTTCACAGGATTTTTGATGAAAACCCATAAAAATTATTTCTGTCGCTTTCTAAATAATTCTTACGCTTTTTACAGTTATACCCCCAGTAAAAACTGTTTTAAAAATGGAGCTACATTGAATGATTTAAAATACATATTCACGACTTATTTCTATCTATGATTTCTCTTACACATGCACACACATGAACCACCCATATATGACTGAAATGTAGCATAAAATATCTCATAATGTATCTGGTAATTTATTACAATAAAGTATATTAATTGCCCTATTTTAAAGGACTTGTATTCGTTTCTTGCGTTGTTTATATACCGATATCGATGCTCCACTGTTCTAGAATTCCTTTAGAACGTCGAGCACCTATTTTATATACACACTTTACTTGGCTTGTGGTGAACTCTCCGTCAGATATTCCTTTCGTCGGACTAGTGAACCCTTGCACAAGGCCTCCGTAAGTCTCCTCTGATCATGGATTCCCACATGGTCGACGAGCCGGTTGTACCCTAACACCCATTACACCTTTAGGGATCGATATGGTCCAAACGGCTATTAGAAGTTCGCTCTTACCTTGAATCACGTCGGATCTCTGGACTTGTGCATAACATGGCCGCAGGAAGATCGTGAGTTCCACCTGACTGCCAACACCAAGTGCGCGTGTTGTGCAACTGTTACTGTCTCCGGTTTACCCGTCGCATTACAAGCAATGTCCACTAGCTCTCATCTGTACTCTACTCGCTCGTCTATTCACATTCACTCTACTATCTCGTCTATTCATCTAGTACTCTCATCTACTTCTTGGTACTCTATATTGGCCATTGACTGATTGTCTAAAGATAAACAATATAACCAATACCTGGCAATATATAAAGGGCCCGATCTGGTCCTGGGATGTGCGCCCGAAAGTGCTAGTGCCCATGGGAGTTAAATGATCAGAGTGTTTGGCATTACACTCAAGTGCTATCTATCTCGACTATCTATACGACAATCAAAACACAAAACGTGCTATACTCTCTCGATGTCTAGAATGACAAACAAGTGCTATACTCGTCTTGCTATTACCATACTTGTGCTAGTTGTGCTATGGCCATCCTGCTATTCGTGCTATACTCGATACTTGGGCTATTTTGGAAACTATACTCGATCTCGTGCTATTGTGCTATCTCTTGCTATATTTTGACTCTCTTGTACCTGCTATCTTTAGACACTCTGCCATTAAATGCGTTAATTATTTAAAGCCTGCTCGAGCCTGAGATTTAAGTCCTACTGGGCGTTATCGCTCACCCTACGTTATTTGATGTTGTGTTCTCAAGTGAGACCGAGGATGACACATACACTCACGAGGAAGGGAATGACCAAGAGTGAAGCCAAAAGTACCATCGAGTCATTATGTTATCTTAGAGTTGTAGTTAGTTATTTCCTTTTATTGAAATATAATTGGGCCCTATAGAATGGCTCTGATATTAGTGGTTGTAACTAGACATTGAAAAGTTATTAATGAGAAAGATTTGCTTTAGTATTATTCAATGTGCAATGGTTTGATGTCTAGTATACGCTTTGTACCTTTTGCTTGCAACTGCCTTCGCGCTCCGATATTCCGCGTCGGGGCATGACAGAACAAATCATCAATCCTCGGCAACAGATACTTGTTCTTCACCGTAACCTGGTTCAGCTGCCGATAATCGATGCACAAACGCAGACTACCATCCTTCTTCCTCACGAACAGGACATGCGCTCCCCATGGAGAACGACTCGGACGAATGAAGTCCAGCTCAAGCAACTCCTGCAACTGGAGCTTCAACTCGCGCAACTTCGTCGGAGCCATCCTGTAAGGTGCCTTAGACAAAGGCATCGTACCAGGCAAAAGCTCAATGGAGAACTCTACCTCCCGCTCAGGCGGCAAACCAGGTAGATCCTCTGGAAAAACATTAGAGAACTCACAACAACCGGCACATCAAAAACTGACGATCCGCTAGGCTCCAAGGAACAAACAGAAGCAAGATATGCTACACAACCATCACGGATCAAACTACGAGCTCTACAAAAAGAGATAAAAGGTCGACGGGTAGACCGGATACCTTGGAAACAGAGAACGGGTGCTCCAGGTATCTCAAACCGAACGGTCTTCCACTGACAATCAACCACAGCTGAGTGAGCCTCCAACCAGTCCATGCCCAGGATGACGTCAAAGTCACGAAGCTGCAACGTGTACTACCTGGCCGACAACTGGTGTCCCTGGACCTCAACTGTGACGCCCTCCAGGTAACCGAAAGAATGCACATAATCACTGGACGGGAGATCGACCATCACATCACACTGCCTCTCAGGGGTGTGATGAACCAGAGACTCGTAAAACTCTTCGGAAGCAAAACAAAGAGAAGCACCGGGGTCAACCAAAACACGAGCAGCTCTACCAAGGATAGGCAAGGTATCTATAACCAGGTTCGACGCCTCGGCCTGCTCCCTGGTGAGTGCCATCACACGACCGCATCCATGCCCACGCTGTGGCGCCTGCTGGGGTTGTTGCTGCTGCGGTGGCTACTGGTGCTGTGGAAACTGCTGCTGTTGCTGGTACGGCTGGGGCTGCGGAAACTGCTGGAACTGCTGAGGCTACTGCTGGTACTGCCCCTGCTGCTGCTGACGGGGTGCCTGCTGTTGAGGAGGGTACTGGTACTACGGTAGCTGCTGCGCGTACTGTACTGGTTGCTGCAGCTGCTGGACTTGTCCCATCGGGCAATCCCTCCTGAAGTGGCCCGACAAACCATAAGTGTAGCAAACTGCCTCCTGTCTGCCCTGCTCAGCTCCCTGCTGGACTGACTGCTCCGCAAACCTCGACTGACGCCTCTACTACCGGCTCCATCCACCTCCGCGAGTAGACAACTGCTTGAACTTCAAGCGAATTCCGGAGCTGCCGGAACTGCCCGAGCCTGAAGAAGAAGAAGTCGCGCTACCGCGACTACATGCGGGACACTGGTACAGCGAGGACCTAGAAGAGGCTCCTCCCTGCTACTGTTGCTGCTGGGGCTGCCATGTCTCTCTCTCCAAGGCGGTGGCCTTAGTCATGGCCTCTCCTAAGGTGGCACACATGTGAGCTGTCACGCCCCACCTCAAATCTGGCCTCAGTCCTACGATGAACCTCTCTGCACAAGCCTTCTCACTGCCTACAACATGAGGAATATGCCTCAACAACCGGACGAACCTCCGGTGGTACTGAGTAACTGTGAGATCGCCCTGAACCAACTCGTGGAACTAGCCTCGTCTCTCACGTCGAGCGTAGTCGGGAAAGTAGTCACCGTGAAAGACCTCTAAAAACTGCTTGCAAGTGATCTGATCCAAATGTTGCCCCTGGAAGTGAGTCTTCCACTGAACTCTCCACCACGCATGGGCTGCCCCTTTGAGCTGATACACCGCCAGTCTTACCTGGTCCTCCTTGGCGCACTCCATAGTCTCCAACGTGTGCTCCATCTCGTGCGTCCAACTCTCTACCTTGTCTGGATCATACTCAGAGAAGAACATCGGTGGTCGAAGACGCAAGAACCTCTCCAAGAGGGCGGTCCTATCCTCAGTGACAACCGTCCTCCTCCGACCGGCCCGGATGCTCCTGGTACTCGACGCCTGCTGAACTACTGGCTGCTGCACCTCTGGATCTGCCTGCTGCTCTGGTACTTCTGGGGGAGGTACTGGAGGCTGACCTCCCACTGCTTCCTGCCCAGGCTGCCACGCTCCCTAGTACAAGTTCCTAAAGAACTGCTCTGCCAAGGGAAACCAATCTGCATACTACTGTGGCGGAGGCTGGTACTCCTGCTGCTGCTGCCCTCCTACTGCTACTGCTACCGTTGTACCCTGAGGCTGTGCCACGGACTCCTCTGCTTACACCTCCTTCTAGACCTGCCCCTGCGCGGGCATATCTGACTCATCCTGCTGCTCTATTAGCTCTCTGACCTGCCTACGCCTGCGCGGAGCCATGTTCTGCACGGCACACAACCAAGAAGGTTAACAATACCAAATTGGGCGGCTAGCAGTGTACTTGTACTACTGTTGGGACTTCCTGTCGTAGTTTAAATCCACTACAAGTCCTGTCAGACTCTCGCACTGATACCAACTGTAACGACCCCGAGAACCCGACCCTCGGCCCACATCGAGGACCCGATTTTCACGGTCGCCGCCCACGGATCCGGAGACCTGGAAGGGCTATAATATAAATCTAATAGGATATGTAACAGAAGTAAACATCAACTGCTAAACTAGAAGCGCACACACAGAAATAGAAAAAAAAAGCGAGACCGCTGTGTACCGCACTAAGTACAGTCCCAACATACACAACTAGTACAAGTAAAGGCAGGGGATAACAAGTCCCTTAGGGGCATACCTCGAGGGTGACGTACATTGAGAGGGGGAACCACTGCTAGCTACGGGGACCACGACTACCTCCCCGTCTCCTCCGCCCGGTGTGCGCCCTACCACTGCTGAGAAGTCTCACCTGGGAAAGAAAGGGATGAGCTTCACAACAAAAGCTCAGTAGGGACTACCAATCTCCTACTGGCTCTAACATGCAGAATATATATATATATATATATATATATATATATATATATATATATATATATCAATTAAATAACAACAGTTATATCTTCTACCTACAAACGGAAGTGCGGAAGCAAAGCTACTAACTAGCAACGGTACGGAAGCACAACACGGTCGGAAACTCCGTATGACTACTCGTTGTGACCACCACATGGCTAGCAACACAGACAGGGGGAACCCCGCGTGGACAAGAAACACTAGCTATGGAAAGCACTACCACAAGTCAACTGGTTAGGTGCATCCACTGACGTCTTATCCTCGACCCAAGTCCAAACCTCCACGTCTCGTCAGAGTGAGGCAGGACACAAAGTTCACAACAGTAACTACCGTAGTTTGGCCGGACTACAGTCCCACGCCTGGCCTCTCCAAGTGGTTCCGGGGCACAAGGAGCTAGGCAGTGAGAAAAGGACTAGCTGGACTGCACTGGGAAGAACTCCTCAAAATGACCTCGGCGTCCCAAACCAACTACGAGAGCTCTGCAAACAACTCGATGCTGCTGTCCTAACCACCGTTCTCCCCTCTGCTCTAGAGTCCGTGACTCGAGCACGCCCGTCACCCGGAGTACTCCCTCAATAGGTGTGAAGGGACAGGGGTCCCAGGCAACGGTAACAACCTCTCCCGGGACAAGCCCTCAAGTGCCGAGCATCGGGTGAATGACTAGTGTAGGACCTTACTAGAGAACTAGTACAGAAGCCACGGGTATAGTAAGAAGCGAAAAGCGGCGAAGACTCCACAAAAACATAGAACTTCGCAAGATCTACCTGTCTCTGCTGTAGTCGCGACGCATCGGTGTCGCGACGCCCTATCTTGTCGCGACACTGTCGTGGCGGCCCAAGCCGTCGTGACCAGGTCGCGACGCCCAAGAGCGTCGCGATGATGTCGCGGCAGCCATGCCGGTCGCGACATCATCCCCACCTCTATAGCGGTCACGTCTTCAGCCGAGGGGGGTTCCAGTGCAGTCCTCCCAGAGACCACCCCAAAAACACAGTACAAACACACCACAGGGGGAGGGGAGCATGCTCAACATATAGGACATCGGTCACGTCTGTCAGAAAAGTAGTCCGACGCCTCCAAACGACGCGACAAGAACGTGACGCCCACCCCCATCGTGACCATGTCGCGATGGCCAGGTGTGTTGCCACAAAACCATGTCGCGACGGGCTCCCCTGGCGTGACCATGTCACGACCAGGGTGCCTGCCGCGACCCTGAGGATAGGGCCAAGGGCCCGGGAGGGCCGGGTCTTACACCTATACATACTTTCTACACATGATAATTAATTTGATTCATTGTGCTAATTTCATTTCATATCATTTCATAATTCTACACAATTAGATCATGAAATCAAGCACAAGGTAACTAATAATCCTAGCATGTTGTCTAACATTTTTCACATGCTTTCTTAACACATATTCACACCACTTACTTACTGTTTTAACATAAACATATCACATTCACATGGTATCACATTAACATAACACTAACACATGATCACATTGCACATATTCACACTTTTCACACTTTTACACATTAATTGCCGTGACACATAGTCCGAACCACCATAAAGAATGACACACATCCACATAACACATATCCATCATCTAGGCAATATAGTGACGAATCTTGGTAACTGCGCAGAACGGGGAGAAGCCCTCTCCACCCTAACCAGTGGTACTTGTCCACCTCTAGGATTTCATTCTGATGTCCACAGGATATCACATACACAATGAGCCTTCCCATAGAGACTTTTCTACAGTACAACTCCACAGCCTTCCATGGTAGCAGTGTCATTTTTGGCACATGATACACTTAAACACATTATCTCACTTAGTCACATGATTTCATTCATTTACATGCACTACTTAGTGTTGCCTAGATAGCAAGCCCAGAGGGGGGGGTGAATAGATTGCTAGAAATTCTTTTAGAATAATACCTGTAAATAAAACGCTTGACAAAAAATACTAAGTTCGATAGTTAGAGTTAGTGTGGAATAAAGACGAACAAGCAAGCACACATAGACAACAGAAAATTTTATCCTGGTTCATATCTCCTATCCCAAGGAGTCCTACGTCCAGTCCCCAAGCAACAACTTGGGATTTTACTAAACAAGGGTACTGTCCCCCTTAAGTACTCTTACACATCCAGCAACAACTAGCCTTCTCTTCTCTACCCGAAGAGGTATAACCAACACTTGATGCAACAGGTCTTCCTTCTCACTAAAGAGAAACAACCACCTGTTCAACAACGGGTCTTCTCTTCACAATCGAAGAGGAGCACTCAAGAAGAATGAGTAGAGAGTGAATGGCCCCTAGACCAAGCTTATAGGATTGCTTGATCTGAGGCGAGGTCTGAGAGACAAAGATTGGCAGTTGTGGATTCTCTCAGATCTTACACAAGCTCTCAAAAGACTAAGCAGATGGTTGTGGAGAGCTAAGAGCTAAAGGCTGATTTTCTGAATGAACAAGCTCTTCTACCAGGTGCTCCAAAGGATAACCATTTTTGCATGGAGACATCGGTCTTCTATATATCTTTTCTTGAGAATATAGCGTTGAAGTATCCGTTGTCTCTATGTCTGAGGCACGCAAGTTGAGTCTGGTTCAATGTGGGTACCAAGAATACCTGTAGTCATTAAATGCCCAGAAAGACACGCACACAGAAAAGGATCATCCAGATATCTTTTGCTTCTTGTTTGTCCAACATTGTAGGATATGATTCTGGCAGAAATCTGCGCACAATAAATACTGAAACATAGACAGCTCAACTGTCTCTAAGCTGTCAGTCAATGTTAGATGGCATGTAATAAGAAGATACGCCAAAATGGAAATGCCATTCTGTCACCCTGTAAAGCTTTTGCTTAAGGAACACAGGTGTAGAAAGCACACAGATATTTTGTGCAGAGATATGTACTAACACAATAAATGCTAAAGAGCACAAGATACAGTGTTATGCGCAGGAAGACTTGAACTCCACAGAGATTTAAAAAGAATACATTTGAATATCATGAAGGATAATTATTTTCAAGATTGTCTGAGAAGATAATGAAAGTATATGTCAATTTATTTAAACCATAATCATTGTGAAGAGAGTTGATGCATTCATGAAATCATTGTCATAAATATATAAATGAAATCTATGTTGAAATAGAGTCGATGTGACCATAATCTATATATAAATATAGTGAAATCGTTGTTCTGTACACAATCGTTATATGAATGAAATTGATGTACAAACGAAATCGTTGTTTAAGTGATATGAAATCGTTGTATCAATGAAATCAATGTTATGAAATCATTGTATCAACGAAATCGATGTACTATTATATGGAAGTCGATGTATACTTAAACAAAATTCATGCTTTGAACTTCAAATTGATGATCAGTCCATCTCCATATAATTTTATTTATTATATGCAATTTTTGGTGATTAACAAAATCTCAATAAATATTTCCTAACAAATTCTTTTTAAGTTTATCCATAGGAAATAATTCAAGCAAAATCTATAAGTTACTCTCACACACTGTCATTCAAAGTTCAGAGCATGCATTTCTTCTAAGTACACATCGACTTCCTTTATAAAACAACGATTTCATAAGTGAAACAACGATTTTCATCACTACAATGATTTCATAGGTGAAACAACGATTTCCATCGCTACAACGATTTCATAAGTGAAACAACGATTTCCATCGCTACAACGATTTCATAAGTAAAACAACGATTTCATAAGTGAAACAACGATTTCCATCGGTACAATGATTTCATAAGTGAAACAACGATTTCCATTGCTATAATGATTTCATAAGAAAAACAACGATTTCATAAGTAAAACAACGATTTCCATCACTACAACGATTCACTTTAACTTAAACAACGATTTGCTCGAAAATAACGATTTGATCGCAAATAACGATTCGCTTTCACTCAAACAATGATTTGATCGAAACAACAATTCACTTTAACTCAAACAACTATTTGGTCTCTGTAACAATTCGCTTGTACTTAAACAACAATTTGATCGAAAACAACGATTCGCTCGAAAACAACGATTTGCTCAAAAACAACGATTCGCTTTAACTTAAACAACGATTTGATCGAAAACAACGATTCGCTTGTACTTAAATAACGATTTGATTGAAAACAATGGTTGCCTTTAGTTAAATAACGATTTGATCACAAACAATGATTTGGTCGTAAACAACGATTTCGGTCTCACAACGATTTCATTATTGAAACAACGATTTCATGATTGATTTCGCTCAAATAACAATTTAATAATCGATTTCAGTAAAACAACGATTTCATCTACTTATCGATTTCTGTTAAGTAATAACTTTGTACAGAAAATCGATTTCATTATATTAATACATGGACTATATTCACATCGACTTGGTTTCAACATGGATTACATTCTCACATGATTATATCATCAATTTGATATCAATATCATTTCTATACAGAATGCTCTTTATGTAGCTCTTGTACAGTCTTACTTTATCTTCTTATTTTCATTCCTTATAATACTTAAATATGCATATGCTTAAGACTCTGTGGATTTTAAAAAACCTTCCCGCGCATCATGCTATATCCTAAGATCTTGATCATTTATTTTGGTAATACAATATTTCCACACGAAATATTCTTGCTTACTTCATGTATCGCATAGAGTCTTGATTTGTGTGATGTCAGAATAACCTTTCTTGTTTAGCATACCTTCATACTGCACGACTACCAATGTTGACTGACAACGTAGACAAAAAGAAGTTGTCTAGGTATCAATGTTTATTGCATGCAAGGCTTTTGTAGTAAAGCACATCAAAGATGGATCTGTCAACTTGTCAAAAGGATAAAAGATTTAGAAAATCTTTCCCTGAAGGCGTAAAGATCAATCCAAGCATTTATGGCTGCAGGCTCACCTACTCCATGCTTCAGACCAGTCTCTCTAATGTGCATGAAGCTGTGAGACAACGAACATTTCAACGGCTACTACAACGGTCAAAATATATCGCAGAAGATAAATAGAAGATTGGTGACTCCATGGAAGCTAGTTAGATCATTTGAATTCTTGAATCGTCAAAAAGCTTGAAGCTCCAGTGTGACGGAAACACCTCGTCCAAGTCCGTTAAACCGATAACGTATTTGATCCGAGTCCGTCTCCCACGAACGGGCCGAAGCCTCGCAAGGGATACCACACCATAGTCCGTGTAAACACAAAGGAACACCCCATTTTTATATTTATATCACAAGTTTACATAGCCATATTTCTAAAAAAAAAAATAATGTACAAGAGCCTGGGGCATACCCGAGGTACAACTGAAGGAAGTAGACAACTAGCTACACTAGCTACACTAAACTGGTGAAGGTGCTGACCCTGCACCGCTACGATGCGGCTCCGAACTGGACGACGGCCGAGAAACGTCCTCTTCGCCTTCACCTGTGGGGGGGTAGGGGTGAGCCTCGCTAGTCACTGGCTCAGTAGGGAACTCCCCCAACACCGAGCAAACCAAAAACACAGGTACGATGGCGATAAACTATACTAGCAGTTTATAGTACAGCTAAGCAGGATATTAAAGCTATAAATATACTCACCATTTGCCGATTACGTAAAACAACTATATTAAATAAATGGCAAAACCAAATAGGTGTACGAGCTAAAGTAGAGTCCACCACACTCGAGCCACGTGAACTGGTTCGCGACACCAGTGACTGACTCGGACAACACACACAGGTCTACCTCTCAGTCTCGCAGCCACGGACGAAAGGTCCAGCTACCGCTCCACGTGAAAAGGTCAAGCAACTATGGAGACCAACTAAACACCACCACCTGCGGACCACACGGTTGCAGGCCCATGCCTGGCACCTCCAGAGACCCTGGACTGGGCTCGCTAGCGTGAGCCACTGGAGAAGGACTAGCTGGGGACCAGTGTCGACTACTGGTGTCCGTACCCCCAACTACGAGCGCGCTACAAGTGACCAAAAGACAAGTACAACAGTCACTGTCCCACTGTCATCTTTCCCTCAGCCGGACGTACAACTCAAGCAAAGGAGTGAGGGTGTCCAGGTCAGACGACACAAACCTCGACAGTACAACACAAGTACCGGGACAAAGCCCCGAGCTAACAGCCTGGCTCACAGAGAACCTGGGGCACCCAACTGGAGAGGTAACCACGTTAGGCGTCGCACTACTCGCCACGTATACAAAACCACGTGCACGTCACACACAAAGCACGTGAAGTCTCGTACAAACCTCGTGCACTGATAGTTCACCACACGTGAACACCACGTAAACACGTAAAGAACTAGCTAGGGCTATACTTTGTACTCTAGTCACAGAAACCTCATGCACCCAGTGCACCACAGGTGCCAACATACCGCTCGTTATTTTTAAATATTCAATATAGCAACATTTAAATAAATGCATGCTGGCGACAACATCGACTGCCGTCGATGAGATGTAAACGGCAAGATATCTGGCCGTCAATCTCCTAGCTGAAGAACCTGGCGTCAATCGATATTGACGCCAAGCTCCTCGGCTATTAGCTCTCACAGAAACCCTAGGCCGATTCCTCAGGTATTCTCGGCCCTAAAATCAGCGGAAAAACATGAGGAAACACCTCCTCTAACATGCATGCATCTCAATCAAACTGAAACTACAAATTTCACTCGTTAAATTGCTCAAACCACCCATTGTCCCCACATGGAGTACCTTTACCCAAAAACATAATTAACATACAGATTCATGCGTTCTAGATGCATTATCACAACAGAAGGAATTAAAAGGGATCGTTCCCTACCTCAAGATGCACTTAAACCTCCTAAATCCTCCCGATTCGTACCAAACCCTCCGCGAGCTCCTACGGAGATTACACCTCGCACTGGCGTTTCTGGCACAATTGGTCACCTGCCACTCGTTCCACGATCCCCTAACCAGCCTTTAGCAACCTTTAGAAGCAGTAGGGGAGAAAAGGCGTGAAAGTAGGGCGAAGAAGAGGGAGAATCCGAGTGGAAAAGCTGCCCTCGGGTGACCCTATATTCTGTAGGTCGCACAGGTTGGCGTCAACCCTGATGTCGCTTAGAAAACCGCCACCATAAACGTCCACAAAGTCTGATGTTAAGTTCATAAGGTTGACGTCACCTTCGATGGACGTCAAATCAGTCAACGACCACACCTGGCCATCAACCCCTAATTAGCTACAGCAGGTCCTATCTTGTTTTAGGACCAAACCTGCGCCAAACCTGCGCACACCACACGTCCAAACCACACTGGCCTCACAAAGGCTACTACAACCATTACACACATGATCCATAAGGATCCGAAAAACACGCGACGTTACATTACTATCATCTAAAAAAAATTTTCGACCTCGAAATTCATAGCACAATTCAAACATAAACAACTTAAATATGCACATTTTTACAAGTACTATCATCTAAAAAGAAATACAAAACCTTATTCAAACAGATAGGGATACCCCTTAGCCATCTCCTCGGCTAATTCCCAGGTATCCTCACCACCCAAGCTATTTTCCCATCGCACTTTAACTAGCTCAATTTCTTTATTTCTCAACTTCTTTGTTTTTCGATCAGTGATCTGCACCGGATATTCTGGCATTGTCATATCCGGCCTCAGGTCACCACCTTGGTAACTGATTATTTGAGCTGGATCTTCAATGCACTTCTTTAACATAGAAACATGAAATATGTCATGGACGTCCGCAAAATCTGCTGGCAAATCTAGTCTATAAGCCGTTTCCCCAATTCTTTCTAATACCTGAAAAGGTCCCAGATATCTCGGGCTCAACTTTTCGGTCTTGCCAAACCTCATAATACCTTTACTAGGGGAAACTCTTAGAAAAACTAAGTCTTCACTTCAAACTGAAGTGGCCTCCTCCGTTATCAGCATAACTCTTTTGCCTGCTTTAAGCTGCTAGCAATTTTTCTTTAATAAGCTTCACTATTTCTGTGGTTTGCTGAATTAATTCAGGACCCACTAATTGTCTTTCTCTCACTTCATGCCAGTTCAATGGGGTTCTACATGGCCTTCCATATAAAGCTTCATACGGTGCCATCCCAAGACTGGTATGGTAACTATTATTATAGGCAAACTCAACCAGACCCAAATGATGCTCCCAGTTATTTCTCCAAACTAAACAACAAGCTCGCAACACATCTTAAATTGTCTGGATAGTCCTCTCTGTCTGACCATCCGTCTGGGGGTGATAATCGGAGCTATATCTTAATTCAGTACCAATTACCTTTTGCAAACTTCTCCAAAACCCAGAAGTAAATCTTGGATCCCTATCAGACACAATAGTCTTCGGAATACCATGCAGTGGAACAATTCTATCAACATAAACCTTTGCTAATCTGTCCACTGTCCAAGACATACTTACTGCCACTAATCTGCACACCTTGGTCAATCTATCAACAAATACCCATATTCCATTATGCCCGGAACTCGATCTTGGTAAGCCTGCCACAAAGTCCATGGCAATATCATCCCATTTCCACTGTGGAATGGGTAACGATTGCAATAGACCTCCAGGCTTCTGATGCTCTGCCTTAATTTGCTGACATACAGTACATCTTGAAACAAACTCAGCTATTTCCTTTTTCATATAAGGCCACCAGAAATATTTCTTTAAATCTTGGTACATTTTAGTACTACCTGGATGGATAGTGTACCTGGATTTATGAGCCTCTTCCAACACTCTCTGCTTTACCTCTCTTTCTGCTGGTACAAATAACCTACCTCTGAGCCTAACCACACAATTATCATCAAGGGTAATCCCTTCCATTTTCACAATTTCAATCAAATTTGCATCTGCTTTTTGAGCTTCCACAATCTGCCAATACAAGGACGGCTCTACAGCACTACTGGCTAGTACTGCCCGCCGTTGACTGCTTGGCACATACAAGGAGTTCTCCGCTATCTCCTCGTATAATTTCCATTCCTTGATCATCATTTGACTTATATATGCCTTTCTACTCAAGGCATCCGCTACCACATTGGCCTTACCCGGATGATAAGCCAAACTGAAGTCATAATCCTTCAAATACTCCACCCACCTACGCTGACGGAGATTTAAATCTTTCTGCGAGAAGATATACTTCAAGCTTTTATGATCTGTAAAGATCTCAAATCTCTCGCCATACAGATAATGCCTCCACATTTTCAAAGCAAACACAACTGCTGCTAATTCTAAATCATGGGTGGGATAATTCTCTTCTGCCGGCTTCAACTGCCTGGACGCATAAGCTATCATTTTACCATGCTGTATAAGCACTGCACCAAGTCCTTTCCTTGAAGCATCTGTATATACCACAAAACCACCACTTCCTGCCGGTAATGCCAATATAGGTGCTGATGTAAGCCTCTTCTTCAACTCCATAAAACTTTTCTGGCATTCACCGGACCACACAAATGGCACACCCTTCCTGGTTAATTTAGTCATGGGTGCCGCAATCTTAGAAAAATCTTGTATGAAGCGCCTATAATAACCTACCAACCCAAAAAGCTTCTAATCTTAGTGATTGTCTAGGCACTTCCCATTTCATCACTGCTTCCACTTTACTCGGGTCCACTGCCACTCCTTTAGCTGAGATGACATGACCCAGAAACTGAATTTCTTTCAGCCAAAATTCACACTTATAAATTTGGCAAACAACTGGTTATCCCTTAACAACTGCAGGGTAAACCTCAAATGAGATGCATGCTCCTCTTCAGATGCTAAATAAATTAGAATATCATCTATAAAGACCACAATGAATTGGTCCAAATACGGATGAAAAATTCTATTCATCAGATCCATAAAACCTGCAGGAGCATTGGTCAGCCCAAATGGCATAACCACAAATTTATAGTGACCATATCTGGTTCTGAATGCTGTTTTATCTATATCTTCCTCTTTAATTCTTAACTGATGGTACCCGGACCTCAAATCAATTTTAGAAAATACCTTTGCTGATTGTAACTGATCAAACAGATCATATATTCTTGGTAACGGGTACTTATTTTTAATGGTCACATCATTCAACTTCTTATAATCAATACACATACGAAAACTTCCATCTTTCTTTTTCACAAATAACACTGGTGCTCCCCACGGGGAATGACTCGGTCTAATAAACCCTTTCTGCAATAGCTATTTTAATTGCTTTTTCAATTCTTTAAGTTCTGCTGGTGCCATCCGATATGGTGCTTTAGAGATCGGCATGGTACCTGGCAGTAACTCAATGGTAAAGTCCACCTCTCTATGTGGAGCTAAACCAGGCAAATCTTCCGGAAAGATATCAGCGAATTTCCTAACCACGGGAACTGCCTCCACTGACCGACTAGCCTCTACCAGACTAACTGAGGCTAAATAAGCCACACACCCTGCATTTATTAGCTTTCTAGCTCTTATTGCAGAAATTATAAACTTAGAAGTACAGAAAGGCATACCTTGATACTCAAACACTGAACCATTAGGATGGCAAAACCTGATCCTCTTCTTTCTGCAATCTAACAGTGCTCCATAAGTCTCAAGCCAATCCATTCCCAAAATAATATCATAATCTGTCAACTGCAGGGCATACAACCGACCTGGCATCTGGTTTCCTTCAATCACAACAGGGGCTTCATCTATATAGCTCGAAGTGAACATAAACTCACCTGAGGGAACCTCCACTACCAACTCACAGGATTCCTCTTTCAAAGGATGAACCATACAATCCAGGAATTCTTCGGAAATAAAAGAATGAGAGGCACCCGAATCAAATAAAACTCTTGCTGAATAATCATAAATGGGTATAGTACCTTCGATCATATTTGATGCCTCCGCCTGGGCTCGGGTGATAGCCATAACCCGACCCCTTCCCCGCTGCTGCGGTACTCCTCTGCCACAACCTGCCTGTGGCTGCTGAAATTACTGCGGCTGTTGCTGCTGCTGCACACCTCTTCCATAACCATATTCTCTCGGATAGGGGCAATTACGGATCAAATGCCCCGGCTGATTGCAATTATAACATCTATACCCTGGTGGAATAATGGGTTGTCTGGCAGTACTCTGCTGCGATTCCTCCACCTCTGGCCTACCACGACCTTGCTGAAATTACTGTCGACCTCCCCATCCTCTTCCTTTACCTTTAAATGCTTGCTTCAATTTCTGGCCCCACTTACCAAAACTTGATGGAGAAGGTCCTGCTGGTGCTTTACCCTTACTCACACCCATTGACTGCTGCGGTAGCCAAAAACTACCTGAATCTGACTCGCCCATCTGACGAGTCCTAATAGACCTTTCCAACGTAGCTGCCCTCTGAGCTGCTTCTTCCACTGTTTTACACATAAGTGGCACTATTGCATTCTGTAATTCTACTCTTAAGCCTCGAATAAAATATTCAACCATCATATTATTATCCGATACTACATAAGGTGCATATCTGCTGAGTGTCATAAATCGCATCTGGTACTCTAAAACTGAAGAGTTACCTTGCTGGAGTGTTCAAAATTGCTCCCTTTTCACTTGCTGCACTTGAATCAGAAAGAATGTATCGTTAAATATATCAAGAAATTCCGACCAAGTGATAGCCTCTTCTATCCTGCCTGCAAAAGTGGTTTGCATCTTCAATCGCCACCATTCCAATGCAAAACCCCGCAACTGATAGGTAGCTAGCACAACTCTATCTGTTGCCGGACACCTCATGGTCGTAAAGACCCTCTCAATCTCATGAACCCAGTGTTCCGCTGTATCTGAATTCGGCCCTCCTGAATATGTAGGCGGCTGCAATCTCAAAAATTTCTCAACTTGCATCACTGGTTCCTCTGCTATTAACACTGGTGGTGGTGGCAAGGGTGCTACAAAAGGCACCTCCACTCCTGGTGGAATTGAAGCTATAGGTACAGTCTCTCCATCCCTAGGTGGCATGGCAACTGGTGGTACCGGCGCCTGCTGATCCATCCTCATTCGAATATCGGTGAGGCTCTCCCAGATCCTCTCTATTATACGTTGAGTGTTCTCCTCTGGATCATCTCCTCCACCACCCCAATCTCTTCTATCTGCCATTTCAAACTTCTACATAAACAAAACACCAACAAAAACAAAAAACAGATCATTAAAAACCAAGGTCACTACCAACAGTGTACTACTACCGAAATAAGGCTATGTAACCTTCTAGTTCCTTATATTAACACAGACCTTGCTCTGATACCAACTGTGATGGAAACACCTCGTCCAAGTCCGTTAAACCGATAACGTACTTGATCCGAGTCTGTCTCTCACGAACGGGCCGAAGCCTCGCAAGGGATACCACACCATAGTCCGTGTAAACACAAAGGAACACACCATTTTATATATTTATATCACAAGTTTACATAGCCATATTTCCACAAAAAAAAAAGTACAAGAGCCTGGGGCATACCTCGAGGTACAACTGAAGGAAGTAGACAACTAGCTACACTAGCTACACTACACTGCTGAAGGTGCTGACCCTGCACCGCTATGACGCGGCTCCGAACTGGACGACGGCCGAGAAATGTCCTCTTCGCCTTCACCTGTGGGGGTAGGGGTGAGCCTCTCTAGTCACTGGCTCAGTAGGGAACTCCCCCAACATCGAGCAAACCAAAAACACAGGTACGATGGCGATAAACTATACTAGCAGTTTATAGTACAGCTAAGCAGGATATTAAAGCTGTAAATATACTCACCATTTGTTGATTACGTAAAACAACTATATTAAATAAATGGAAAAACCAAACAGGTGTACGAGCTAAAGTAGAGTCCGCCACACTCGAGCCACGTGAACTGGTTTGCAACACCAGTGACTGACTCGGACAACACACACAGGTCTACCTCTCAGTCTCGCAGCCACGGACGAAAGGTCCAGCTGCCGCTCCACGTGAAAAGGTCAAGCAACTGTGGAGACCAACTAAACACCACCACCTGCGGACCACACAGTCGCAGGCCCATGCCTGGCACCTCCAGAGACCCTGGCTTGGGCTCGCTAGAGTGAGGCACTGGAGAAGGACTAGCTGGGGACCAGTGTCAACTACTGGTGTCCGTACCCCCAACTACGAGCACGCTTCAAGTGACCAAAAGACAAGTACAATAATCACTGTCCCACTATCATCTTGCCCTCATCCGGACGTACAACTCAAGCAAAGGAGTGAGGGTGTCCAGGTCAGACGACACAGACCTCGACGGTACAACACAAGTACCGGGACAAAGCCCCGAGCTAACAGCCTGGCTCACAGAGAACCTGGGGCACCACACTGGAGAGCTAACCACGGTAGGCGTCGCACTACTCGCCACGTATACAAAACTATGTGCACGTCACACACAAACCACGTGAAGTATCATACAAACCTCGTGCACTGATAGTTCACCACACGTGAACACCACGTAAACACGTAAAGAACTAGCTAGGGCTGTACTTTGTACTCTAGTCACAGAAACCTCATGCACCCAGTGCACCACAGGTGCCAACATACCGCTCGTTATTTTTAAATATTCAATATAACAACATTTAAATAAATGCATGCTGGCGGCAACATCGACTGCCGTCCATGAGATGTAAATGGCAAGATATCTGGCCGTCAATCTCCTAGCTGAAGAACCTGGCGTCAATCGATATTGACGCCAAGCTCCTCGGCTATTAGCTCTCACAGAAACCCTAGGCCGATTCCTCAGGTATTCTCGGCCCTAAAATCAGCGAAAAAACACGAGGAAACACCTCCTCTAACATGCATGCATCTCAATCAAACTGAAACTACAAATTTCACTCGTTAAATTGCTCAAAACACCCATTGTCCCCACATGGAGTACCTTTACCCAAAAACATAATTAACATACAGATTCATGTGTTCCAGATGCATTATCACAACAGAATGAATTAAAAGGGATCGTTCCCTACCTCAAGACGCACTTAAACCTCCTAAATTCTCCCGATTCGTACCAAACCCTCCGCGAGCTCCTACGGAGATTACACCTCGCACTGGCGTTTCCTGGCACAATTGGTCACCGCCACTCATTCCATGATCCCCTAACCAGCATTTAGCAACCTTTAGAAGCAGTAGGGGAGCAAAGGCGTGAAAGTAGGGCAAAGAAGAGGGAGAATCCGAGTGGAAAAGCTGCCCTCGGGTGACCCTATATTCTGCAGGTCGCACAGGTTGGCGTCAACCCTGATGTCGCTTAGAAAACCGCCACCATAAACGTCCACAAAGTCCGACGTTAAGTTCATAAGGTTGATGTCACCTTCGATGGACGTCAAACTAGTCAACGACCACACCTGGCCGTCAACCCCTAATTAGCTACAACAGGTCCTATCTTGTTTCAGGACCAAACCTGCGCCAAACCTGCGCACACCACACGTCCAAACCACACTGGCCTCACAAAGGCTACTACAACCATTACACACATGATCCATAAGGATCCGAAAAACACGCGACGTTACATCCAGTCCTGAAAAACAGCAAGGGCCAGCTCGTTCATTTCAACCTTCCAAAGCTCTTAGCTCTCAGAGATCTCACTCCATTCTTTTTGAGAGCTAGCGTAGGTCTGAGAGAGAGAATTCACTCAAGATTATTGGTGTCTCTCAGACTTCGCCTCAGATCAAGCATTGTCTATAAGGTTGGTCTAGGGCCCCTCTTCTTTCAACAAGATGTTTATGGGCTTGCCTCTTCGAGTGTGAAGAGAAGACCTATTGAATCAGGTGGTGTAATTCCTCTTCTGGTAGAGATGAGAAGGCCAGCTGTTGCTGGATGTGTAAGTGTCCATAAGGGGGACTGTACCCTTGTTTAGTAGAAACGCAAGTTGTTACTTGGGGACTGGACGTACGACTCCTTGGTATAGGAGATCCGAACCAGGATAAAGTTTCCTATGTTTTTTGTGTGATTGCTTACTTGTCTTTATTCTGCACTAACTGTCCAACTTAGCATTTTCTGTCAAGCATTTTTATTTACAGGTATTAGTCTAAAAGATTTTTTAGCAATCCATTCACCCCCCCTTTGGGCTTGCTATCTGGGCAACACAAATGACAGTGTGTGTGGACAACTTACAAATTTGCTTGAGTTATTTCCTATGGATAAACTTTAGAAAATGTTGTTAGAAAGTATTTTTTAAGGTTTTTTAATCACCAAATATATATATATAATTCATAATAAATTTTATATGGAAATGGATTGATCATCAATCTCCCCCTTTTTGGTGATGACAAAACATAGAGAATTTGCATACATTGAGAGAAAATAAATTTTGTTTGCGAAAAAATTTAATTTAAAGGTATGTATTTCAAAATATTTTCTCCCCCTTTTTGTCATTAAGCAAAAAGAAACATAAGGAGCCAAAGAAAGATAAAAGAGAAGAGACTAAGATAAATGGGAGTCAAATCAGCATATTCGATTACTTAATGGGGGTTAGAAATATAGAAGGCAGTTGACAAAAGAGAGGCATGGCGAGTAATGATTGGCCAAGCTTGGAGTTCCTGCTCTTTAAGGAAATTCTTAAAAGCACCCCAACTGATGTTGTAAGAAGGCCCCATATCTGGAAGGAGTCTCTGGATGTGGAGCTACCTCTGAGCTTCAAGAAAGTTGGCATACTCATCTTTTCCAAGAGAGGTCCAAAAGAAGCTAGTAGAACCAAAACTAGCATGCTGAAGAAACTTATCAATGGATAGAGGGTAGAAAATTTTGAGCTGTAATAGTTCCCTCTTCTGGGGTACATAGATTTTGTACCGCTTAACCCAAATGGCAAAAGGGTATTGAACTAAATTGATGGAGTTGAGATCCAAGAATTCTTCAGCAGATAGAGTGGGTTTTTCGGATCTGGCCAGGGAGAGGTTCAGATTGTTCAACTGCTGAGCAGCTAGGTGATAATGCTTCTCCCAGTCAAAGGGGAAGTGTCTTTCACACTCAGACAAGAGAGGAGCTAAGACATATGACTTGATAGAACCCCTGTGATATTCTCTGAAAAGAAATCTATGGAAAGTAAGAGGAGCTCCCTGTTGAACAGTAATTCTGGCCATGACTCTAGCAAATCTTTCAAAGATAGTAGGACCCACAACAGAGTCCATGTGCATGTAATGTAGCTTAGGGAGAAAAACAATGTCTGGCATCTGCAGAGTAGCAAAATCCACTTGAAGAGAAGTATTGACTGGATTTTTAGTTCTAAGCTGGGCAATGGCTGCCCTGAATTGGCCAAGCTAAACTTCTGGAAGTTTATTGACAAAACGGTAATCATTGAACATCGTGAAGTGCCGAATTAACTTGATTTCCCTCTAAATGAAGGGACCCCAAGTATTTCTATAGTGGAGTACAAACCATTCAGTCAATGTGAGAGGGTGGTCTGAGGGTGGGAACTGTTCAGATCTGGCAAGCACAAACTTCTTGTAGATAGACTGATTACCCCGAGCCCACTGGTCTTCAGTCTTAGACTCAGCTGAGGAGAAGACTTTGGATTGATCAGCTTTGAATAATGGAGAGAGAGGAAGAATAATATGCAGATGATCTGTGAGATTGAGTTGAGGAAGGCCAAAAAGTGCAGCAAAGGTGCATTTTTGTAGGTATTCACAGTAGAGAGATCTCCTTCTATTTACAACAGAAAGAGAGAACCAAAGAGGAGGGAATCGAGGTTCAGAAGAGAGAGCAAGCTCCTTAGAAACTTTTCTCTTTTTGGGGGCAAGACTAGGAGAACCTGTCCTGTGAACATGAGAGGAAACAGATAGGACGGAGCGAAGAATTGCTTCTTCAAACTCATCTTTAATGTCCTGAATGACATGGCCTTGAACACGAGCACCCTCCAGAATAATGGTGATGAAGGATGGTGGAGTGGGTGGATGAAGAGAGGTGAATGAATTAGGAGGAGATGGTGCAGATGGTCCAGCAGAAGAGGGACCAGCAGAGGATGATGCTGGAGGTTCCTCAAATGTGGGAGGAGGAATAGCAGTAGAAGAAATAGGTGAAGAAGAGGAGGTAGCAGGAAAATGTGTAGGAGAAGAGATATGCTTTGGAAGTGGTTTCTTGGAAGGTTCAGGTGCAGGTGGGGCAGTGAAGGATGTAGGTGGAGAAGAAGGGACTGGAGTCTGAAGATTTGAAGGGACAGAAGGCTCTGGGGGCACAGAAGCAACTTCTACAGATGCTTGAGACCCGGTTGGCTCTTCCATTGACTCCACTGGCCCTGATGGCCCAATACCAACATCTTCAACTTCAAATGGCCCTGACTCTACAACTGATGGCCCTGGTGGTCTGGCTTCCTCTTCAGAAGGCCCTGGTGGCCTAACTTCTTCTTCAGAAGGCCCTGGTGGCCTGACTTCTTCTTCAACAATTGGCCCGGATGGCCCAACTTGCTTTACAGGCTCAGAAGGCCCGGATACCTCAACATATGGCCCTTGTGGCCCAACAACTGGTTTTTCTGGTATAGATTAAGTGGGAGAAGGAGGGGCAGGAACAAATAATTGCACCCTTACAAAGTCCGAAAGATATGACACTAGCTGCTTCAAGCTACCCTACTCACTCCGCATCTCCTGGAGTTCAATTTTAACTGCTCCAATCTCCTTGGCTTCAGTGCTCTGACTAAGAAAAATAGATGTAACTTCGGATTGCAAGAGCACAAAATCTCCCCATGTGCATTCAGTCTATTAATGACTAGCTTCAAGTGCACAAGAATCTTCTTCTTCTTGGATCTATGGTGTGCCTTCCTGGTAAGTAAAGGAATTCTTGATGCAACACCTTTCCTCTTTCCACCGGAGCTAATAAGGGGTTCAACCTCCTCATCTGAGCTGTCTTCAACAATCCCTTCCTAGAACTGGTCTGCAGGAGCACTAGTAGTAGGCTCCCCCTAAATCTTTGGCTCCCCCCTGAGTTGGAGCATCTTCCATCTGAATGTCTTTAGTGTGGCCTAGTGCCACAGCTTCCAAAATGACTTCTGCCAAATTAACTTCCATAAAAACATCTGCAGCAGGAACACTAGGGATGTCTTCCATGTATCTTCCTGCTCCCCCTCTGTGTGAGCAACAGTCTCTAAAGATTCTTCAATAGCAGGTGCAGGGACTGTAGAGGGGATCACAACTTCAGATGATTGCCCAACGGGCTCAATGTGCGCCGGTGATATTTCCTCAATCCTCCTTACAGGTGAAGGAGGTTCTTCAATTCTGAAATCTACCTTTGCCTCTTAGACTATAGGAATTTCAGGAGCTTCACCACCGAAGTCTTTGTCCAAACATTCCCCACAATAGAAAAACCACTATTCTTTAAGTTTCTGGACCGAATAGGCTGGCCCATCTTCTCCATCACTTCTCCCTTCAGATCAATTTCATAGTGCTTGAAAATTCTGGTAAGCAAATGAGCATATGGTAGTGATACTGCCAACTTATTCTTCTTATCCCAAATCATCTATGTAGCAGACTTCATCTTCTCTATTATAACTTGAGCCATGTTGATATCTTGATTTTGGATGGCCCGGAACATCATATCAACATCTCCCTTTGGACATTGAACTGGTTGATGTCGATCTTCCATCCTTCAGTTTGTACTCTGTTCTAATAATTCCTAGCCCCTTGGCATGAATGTCCACTGAGTCCACCACACTATGTCCGACTACAGAAACTCCAAATAATCTTTCCAAAAGATCATGAGTGATATGAATGGGTGTACCTTTGACTGTGGAAGAGAGAGACCCATCTTCTTCTGATTTCAGGCAAGTATAGAAAGCTTTCGTGAGGTCTGGATAACTCAGTTCAGAAACAATACACATCTTTGTCCACTTCATCCTCTGAATGGCTTCGACTATGCTGTGCATACCATGCTTCTATAGGTCTTCTATATCTACTGCCTTGTTTCCACAAAGCTTGATCCTTATAGCAGTAAAACTGTCACGTCCCGTCATTTAATATATCTATAAATGCCGGAACGTAAGCTAATGAGAAATCAAGAGAAAAACTGAACTAATTGAACATTAAATTTGCTCAGAGGCTTCACTAAATAAAAATTATTATTCACCATTCAATAGGTGTTACATGGTTCTTGATTTACATTGTAAAAATAAAATGCCACCATGGTTGGTCTCTCCACACACAAATCCCGATGTCCCGCCTTCTAGAACCATAGATACCTGAAAAGTAGGATTTGGTGAGCTAACTAGCCCAGTAGGATTCAAATTCTCAAATCAAAGGATTAAATTGTATGATGATCAAGGAAAATACTTGACTGATATCAAAGATGAACGAACAAGTATCTTAATATGATAGTGAAATTGGAACAGTAGTACTGAAATACAAAATGTGCTCAGGAATTCACAGTGAATATCATAGTCTGGTTCATATATAAATTCTCACAGAACAGGTAACATGATGACCATAGTCAAATAGTATTTGATGCAATGCCAGACATCCCGACGCCCTTTATCATTCCACGTGGTCCGAAATGAATTTGGGTGCTCCTCCCAGGACTGGACCAGCCCTATTTGCACAGGCATATTAATCAAGGGGGGTCCAAGGACCCAATAAATGTCATCATCATCATCAATTAATAATATCTCACATGGTGTTCAAGCATTTGAACTCTCAAGACATCAAGTTATAGGAACTCAGTTACTGAACACAGGAGAATGGACTCAATGGAGTACCATTCGTAGTTGACAACTTCAAGAATATTTCAAGGGTGAGTAAGGTATCTCAAGTGGGTATTCTTTACAGTAGAATGATAGCAAATACCCAAGTAATTAAGGGGCTAACTTGGTAGGTTATTAGGATGATGTTTAAGCAAGAGTTCTATCATGAAAAGTTGCTGAAATACAAGGCAGGACAGGTGCTGTCGACAGCCAGGAAGGGGCTGTCGACAGATGGCAACAGACAGAGCTCAGGTTTGCTGGCTCTGTGGGTATCTGTCGACAGAAACAAGAGGGCTGTCGACAGATACACACAGTCCAGAAATCTGGAGTTCTGGAAGACATGCGCCTGTCGACAGCTTTGGGTTGGCTGTCGACAGGTAGCAGTAGAACTTCCAGAAATGATGTTTAAATCCGTTCTAAACACCCTAATTATAGAACTTATAAACCAAGGCATAATTTATATCAAATGGAAGAGTCGAATTGGAGTTCTCAGTGGTTTATAAGCTAAACAATCGAGATGAAACAAAAGACTTATAATTTAAACTTGGCTAGCTAGAAACTAACATAGTGTAGTACTGAAAGCATGGTTTGATAGCAATGGATTATTGGAAAATTCCTACATGATGGACACCAAACCACATGGTGTTTCATGAATCTAAATCAAGACTTGAAGTATCAATCATCTAAACCGAAGTCTTCATACTATTCTAAAGATGATTGAGACTTCTACAAAACTCTATAGCATGTATAAGGATCAAGGGTGGAAGAAGAGGATAGGAGTTAGTTTCTAAAATGGAACAAGGTTGTTCCTCTTCCAACAAGAGTATTTCTATCATGACTAGAAGAAAAATAGAAGAACCACAGGTATAGCCTTTTGTCCTCTCATCAAGAACTTCTTGTCATATGGAGGATAGATTTGAATCAGAGGGAGATGAATCCTACACATGAATAGCTGGGATCCTACTACAACATGATACTGGAAGGAAATTCTTTCCAAATAGGGATTATGTGAACTCAAAGAGTAGCTTCTATAGCAACTCAAAACATACATATAGTGCTAGAGGTGTTCATGACACTAGAGCATAAGTTTGGACATCCAAATAGTAGGTTCTAAAGCATGTCCAAGAACATGAGTTAGAGAAGAAGGAAAGAGGTTTGAATCCTACAGACACACAACTAGAACATGATTATAAGGGATGGATATAGTTCAAAAGAGAATTCACAAGTTTAAAACAAGTAGGTGATCATGACCTCTTTAGCAAAGGTGGGAGTCAAGGATTTAGAAAAGAGGAGAGAAAGGAAGAGAATCCTACCTAATTAACAAGATAAACCTTCACTTGGTCTTGACGAATGAATCCACACCCAGCAAGAGAAGAGTTCCCATAGTTGTAGCAACAGTTGCTTCAAGGTGGAAGTAGCAACGCATTCCCACGGGAGTAACTCTAGCAGCAAGGAGTATGCACAACAACAGTAACAGTAGAAGAAGAAAGTAGCTCCAACGGCAATATCCCAACCGCAACAGCAGGAGCACAAGCAAAAGAGAAACCAGAGCAAGGAGTAGCCGAGGTAGCTTTGGTTGGAGCAACTCAACTCCTACAGGAGCACAAGTGCAGCTACGATTCCACAGGAGCAGCAAGAGCAGGAAGAGACAGGAGCAAGAAGGGAAATCCCACATTATGGGTGAAGGGAAGCTTATATAAGCTCCCAACCTTCACGCATGCTTGGCACGTCGGCCATGCATGTGTCAAGGTTTAAACCCCTTAAACCATACCAAAGCCACCTGGTTCATGCAACCATTCTCATGGTTACACCTATGAGATAATCGTGTAAGCCTCCCCCTTAGTAAGGTGGCTCACCCAGCCCCCAACACGTGGGCAAGCTTAATTCTCAGATAATCCTTACCGTAAATAGCCCATAATTCAGCTGGCCCAAGATCCTTGTGTAAATATGTTCAAATGATGTCCATTTGTGTTGAAATTTCAGTCATAGGCTAATAATTTGTTTTAGAAATTGGTGATTTTAGTTTAATTTTTAGAATTTATTTTACAGTAGGTGAAAAATCACCCGGAAAATGGTTGCGTTGACTTAATCCCGAAATCCGTATGTCGAAAAATTCAGATATTTACATTTCTGATATCTCCACATTTTTCTGAAAATTATGGTGTTCTCAGATTTTATTTTCGTTACAATTTTTTAGTGTCGCCCTAGGGAGCGCGCACCCGAGTATGACACTGGGGAAACGTTCATTAATGATAAACATTCCCAAATATCAATTAATTCAACCTAAGAATATGGTTAAGTCTCAGAACCTTAATTTTCAAGTTTCTCACTAAATAAAAAAATTCGGGGTGTTACAAAAACGTTCCTGTTGCTCCGTCGTGAGGAAGGCGACATTGTAACCACCCACGCTGCCGGAATCCCAGAAGCGGCCATGGAATCGAGCAAAGAAGGTTTTTCGAGGATCGGGGGAAAGAGAGGAACAAGAACCCTCAAGAAATTTGAGCAGGAATAGAGAGATCCTTCGAAACTGCACAGAGGGGATTCTGGAGTCGATGAGGGTTTCGCAAGCAAGCAAATCGAAGGAGATAAGAGAGAGAGAGGAAATCGATGAGGCAAGGACTTCGGACTTAACGACAGGACATAAAGTAGCTTTTGAAACGCCAGAGCAATAAAGGCGGATAGCGATAAAAGAGGAGAGGATAATGCAAACAATAAAGAATTGATCTGAAACACCATAGCAATTTATGACGCAAGCAATAAAGGATTTACTTAAATCCAGCGGGAAAGATAATATTATTCTAAAATTTATTATTTCAGTTACGTACAGACATATCTATTACAAATTACACATGCCTAATTCCCTTCTAAGAGACGTAAATCTCTCTTCAGGTAAGGCTTTTGTAAAGATATCTGCTAACTGATTTAAAGTATCTATAAAAGAAATTTTATATTACCATTAGCTACCTGATCTCTAATAAAATGATATCTGACCTCTATATGTTTTGTCCTGGAGTGCTGAACTAGATTTTTCGTGAGATTTATCGCACTTGTGTTGTCGCACAGTAATGGGATGGTCTTGATGTGCAATCCATAGTCTTCAAGCTATTGTTTGATCCATAAGAGTTGAGTGCAACGGCTTCCAACAGCTACATATTCGGCTTCAGCTGTTGATAATGCTACTGAATTTTACTTCTTTGAGGACCATGAAATCAAGCATCCTGCAAAAAATTGACAACAACCACTGGTACTTTTTTTTATCTACTTTGCATCCAGCATAGTCAGCATCAGAATATCCAACTAAACTAGTTTCACATGATTTAGGATACCATAGTCCTAGGTCATGAGTTTTAGCTAAATATCTAAAAATCCTTTTAACAGATATTAAATGAGATTCCTTAGGATCAGATTGATATCTTGCACACATGCATACACTAAATAAAATATCGGGTCTACTAGTTGTTAAATACAACAATGATCCAATCATACCTCTATAAAGTTTTTGATCAACTTTCTTACCTTCTGGATCACTGTCTAACCTGGTAGATGTGCTCATGGGAGTGGACAATGGTTTGGCATTTTCAAAGCCAAATTTCTTTAGAAGTTCCTTAGTGTATTTTGCTTGACAAATATGAGTTCCTTAATTGCCTTACTTTATTTGTAATCCAAGGAAGTAGTTGAGTTCTCCCATCACGCAAATCTCAAATTCTCCCTACATGAGCTTCTCAAAATACTTGCACAAGGATTCATCAATTGATCCAAAAATAATATCAACTACATAAATTTGAACAAGTAATATATTTTTGGCATTTGTTTTAATGAAAAGTGTGCTATCTACCTGACCTCTAATAAAACCATGATTTAGCAAGAATGCATTAAGTCTTTCATACCATGCTCTAGGTGCTTGTTTTAATCCATACAATACTTTATGTAATCTGAAAACATGATTTGGATAATCTAAATCATCAAAAATAGGAGGCTGTTCCACATAGACTTCCTCCTTTATATAACCATTTAAAAATACAGATTTTACATCCATTTGAAATGTTTTAAATCCAATGCACATGTATAAGCAAGTAAAATTCGAATAGCCTCTAGTCTAGCCACTGGTGCATAGGTTTTATCGAAATCTATGCTTCCTCTTGGAATAGCCTTGAGCACCAGTCTAGTCCTTGTTTTCTAGTGATAACACCAGCTTCATCCAATTTGTTCCTGAACACCCATTTGGTGCCAATCACAGGATGATCTGATGGTCTCGGAACAAGGGACCAAACTTGATTTCTCATGAACTGATTAAGTTCATCTTGCTGGCTAAAATCCAAGATTCATCAGACAATACTTCATTGACTGTCTTCGGCTCATTTGAGATACAAATGCTAAATAATCACAAGGAATAACATTACCTCTTGTTCTTACCCCAACTGGATCTCTATGATGTTATCAATAGGTGATCCTTTTTGTATCTCCATTCCTTTGGAAGATCATTATGAATAATTTCTTTCTATTGTAGTTCTTCCAAGGGTGGATCTTCATCATCATCTTTGATAGCTGTTTCCTTCAGTTTCTTGGAGAGATTTTCTTTATTTTCAATCATCACTATCGACATCCTTTCTCAAGGAAGGTTAGACTCATAAAAATAGCATGAAACAGTTTGTTCAATTAATAAACTTCTTTTATTAAAAACTCTATGGCCTTAGGTTTAGAATGTACCCCATAAAGATTTCTTCATCAGATTTAGAATCCAACTTTCCTAAATCTCTCTTACCATTGTTGTGAATGAAGCATGGACATCTCAATGTTCTGAGATGGCTGATCTTGGGCTTTCTTTGTTTTACAGCTCATATGCAGTCTTCTTCAGATTGGCCTGATCATGACTCTATTCATGATAAACATGTTGTATTTATGGCTTCTGCCCAAAGTATCTTGGAAGGTTATATTCATATAGCATGGTCCTAGCCATATCCAACAAGGTTCTATTCTTCCTCTCAGCTACTCCATTTTGTTGTGGTGTTCTAGGTGCTGAGAAATTGTGTTCTATACCTTGATCATCACAAATTCTGCAAATTTTCGTTTGGAATTCTCCTCCATGATCTGAAGGAATACTTGATGTTGAGCTTCTTATCCTTTTGAACTACTTTAATGAACTTCACAAAAGTTTCAAATGTGTCATCTTTATGCTCAAGACAAGACACCCATGTAAATCTTGAATAATCATCAACTATGACAAATCTGAAATTCTTTCCTCCCAAACTAGTAGTTCTCATTGGTCCAAACAAGTCCATATGCAGTAGTTCAAGAGGTTTGGAGGTAGTTACTACTGTCTTGGATTGAATAAGATCTTGCATGTTTTCCTTTCGCACATGGTTCACAACCGCTATCTAGTTTTGATGTATCTTTGGCAAACCTTCCACTAGATCATGTTTGATGATTTTTTTCTATGCCATCCAAGCTGCGGTGGCCTAACCTTCTGTGCCATAGTTCAACGTTTTGCTCTTTACTTACTGCTAGACAATATCTTGATCTTTCAATTCTTCTAGGTGCAGTACATACATATTTTTTTCTCTACTAGCTTCGAAGATAATTGCCATCCTTGATGATCAAACACTTAGATTCATGGAACTTGATCTGATGTCCCTTGTCGCACAGTTGGCTGATGCTATTAAGTTGTGCTTAAGTCCCTTGACACATAGTACATCTTCTATCAGAGTTCTATCTTGTTTCTAAAATGGATCCGCAACTAATCACTGATCCTTTGCCATTATCACCATAGGTTACTGTGCCTTCTTCATATTTGATGTGCGAGAACAGTCCTTTTGTTGCCAGTCATATGCCTTGAGCACCCGCTGTCCAGTACCACTTTGATCCTCTAAGGCTTCCCTGCAATAAATCACTGAGATTTAGGTACCCAAGTTTCTTTGGGTCCTGGTTTGGTTAGTTTCCTCACCGTTTCATTTCGAATCCACTTTAAGTTTTTATTGTATATGTTATTTTAGTGTGACCTAATTTATTGCAGTGTCTGCAGCATGAGATATTATCTACTGTTTTAATTGGCCTGTAATTAATGTTAGATTTATAAATAGTATTTTGTTCAGCTACAAATTTTGGCATTGGATAAATTTTAGGATGAATGATTGTTTCTTCATTGTCAGGTGGAGTGTATCCTAAACCAAAATTTTTCTTTCCTGATCTTCTTGCCCCTTTTAATATTAAGGAAGATTTTCCGTTTGTGAATTTTTCAATTGTAGCAGTTAGATATTCATTATCTTTTGTTAGTGTATTGATTTTATTTTTAAGTTTGCTTGTAGTTTCCTGATTTTCTAGATTTGTTATCTTTTCATTTTTATCCTTTAAATCTTCACATCAGTTCATTTCTCCTTTTTAAATCAGAAATTTATTTTTCTAGTTGCTCATTTTAGATTTTAAATCTGAGTTGTTATTTCCAAGCATGTATAATTTTCCTTGGTTTTTTTAACAACTTACAGACATCTTTTATACTTACTGTATAATTCGTTAAATACATCTTCTAAACTATTGAATCAGATTCATTGCAAGAAGTGAAAGATGAGTCAGAGTTACTTATCATCATATTTGCCATGAAGGCCAGATGGCCTTTTCTTCTTCTTCATCGCTGGAGCTTGACTCACTGTCTGAGTCACTCTCGTTTTTCCATGCAGTAGCCATGGCTTTCTTCTTATACTCTTGAATTTCTTCACACTGTCCTTCTTCTTGTACTCTGTCTTCTTCACTTTTGGACACTCAGCCTTGATGTGTCCAGGCTTCTTACACTCGTAGCATATAGGTTCTGATTTCTTGACTTCTTTTCGTCCAGATTTTTTGAGATCTCTGCCTTTCTTAAATTGCCTTCTTCCTGACTGGTATTTTTTCTTCTTGGCTAGATGCGCTGCAGTCTTCTAGAGAGAAGAGCTTCTTCATCTTCGCTGCCTTCATCACTCCTTTCACTTTCTGACTCGCCTCAGAACTACCTTCTGTGGCCTTTAGAGCATTGCTATGCTTCTTCCTGCTGGAGGATTCTCCAAGTCTTTCCATATTTGTCTCGTGAGCCATCAAGGATCCAATAAGTTTCTCAAGTGACATTCTCCTAAGATCGTTTGCTTCTTCTATGGCTGTTACCTTTGGAGTCCATGAGGTTGGTAGAGATCTTAATATTTTTCTTACCATGTCTCCAATTTCATAGGTTTTTCTAATCTCAACCAAACTGTTTGTGATATCTGTAAATCTATTGTACATTTGGGTGATGGACTCTCTTGACTGTATTTGAAATCTTTCATACTGAGCTACCAAGATGTCTATTCTTGTTTCCTTTACCTTGTCAGTTCCTTCATATGTGATTATGAGTTTTTCCCACATTTCCATAGCTGACTTGCATGCTGAAATCCTATTGAATTCTTTCTTACTCAGCGCACAACACAGTATACTTTTAGCTTTGCTGTTTAGGGATATTTTCTTCTTATCTTCATCTGTCAATTTTCTCTGGTTGGAGTACCACTAGGTCTCCTTCTTCGATAATTGACCAAAGCTGGAAATCGAGACCTAGAAGGAAGAACTCCATCCGAGTCTTCCAGTAGTTATAATCTTCACCGTCGAATAGTGGAGGTCTGTTGACGGACTGACCCTCTGCATATCCTTGAGCTGCCATTTATCTTTGCTCTTTAGATCGTGAGATCTTCTTGCTCGAAGAGACAAGGCTCTGATACCACGTGTTGCCCAGATAGCATGCCCAGAGGGGGGGTGAATGGATTGCTAGAAATTCTTTTAGAATAATACTTGTAAATAAAACGCTTGACAGAAAATACTAAGTTCGGCAGTTAGAGTTAGTGTGGAATAAAGACGAACAAGCAAGCATACATAGACAACAGGAAATTTTATCCTGGTTCATTCTCCTATCCCAAGGAGTCCTACGTCCAGTCCCCAAGCAACAACTTGAGATTTCACTAAACAAGGTACTGTCCCCCTTAAGGACTCTAACACATCCATCAACCTGGCCTTCTCTTCTCTACCTGAAGAGGTACAACCAACACCTGATGCAACAGGTTCCTTCTCACCAAAGGGAACAACCACCTATTTAACAATAGGTTTTCTCTTCACAATCGAAGAGGAGCACTCAAAAGAATGAGTAGAGAGTGAATGGCCCCTAGACCAAGCTTATAGGATTGCTTGATCTGAGGCGAGGTTTGAGAGACAAAGATTGCAGTGGTGGATTCTCTCAGATCTTACACAAGCTCTCAAAAGACTATGCAGATGGCTGTGGAGAGCTAAGAGCTAAAGGCTGATTTTCTGAATGAACAAGCTCTTCTACCAAGTGCTCCAAAGGATAACCATTTTTGCATGGAGACATCGGTCTTCTATATATCTTCTCTTAAGATATATCAGTTGAAGTATCTGTTGTCTCTATGTTTGAGGCACGCAAGTTGAGTCTGGTTCAACGTGGGTACCAAGAATACCTATAGCCATTAAATGCCTAGAGAAACACACACACAGAGAAGGATCATCCAAATATCTTTTGCTTCTTGTTTGTCCAACGTTGTAGGATATGATTCTGGCAGAAATCTACACACAATAAATACTGAATCATAGACAGCTCAACCATCTCTAAGCTGTCAGTCAACGTTAGATGGCATGCAATAAGAAGATACGCCAAAATGGAAATGTCATTCTGTCACCCTGTAAAGCTTTTGCTTAAGGAACACAGGTGTAGAAAGCACACAGATATATTTCGTGCAGAGATATGTACTAACACAATAAATGCTAAAGAGCACAAGATACAGTGTTATCGCGGGAAGACTTGAACTCCACAGAGATTTAAAAAGAATACATTTGAATATCATGAAGGTAATTAATTTCAAGATTGTCTGAGAGATAATGAAAGTATATGTCAATTATTTAAACCATAATCGTTGTGAAGAGAGTTGATGAATTCATGAAATCATTGTCATAAATATATAAATGAAATCTATGTTGAAATAGAGTCGATGTGACCATAATCCATGCATAAATATAGTGAAATCGTTGTTCTGTACATAATCGTTATATGAATGAATTGATGTACAGACGAAATCGGTGTTTAAGTGATATGAAATCGTTGTATCAATGAAATCGACGTTATGAAATCATTGTATCAACAAAATCGATGTACTATTATATGGAAGTCGATGTATATTTAAACAAAATTCATGCTTTGAACTTCAAATGACAGTGTGTGTGGACAACTTACAAATTTTGCTTGAGTTATTTCCTGTAGATGAACTTCAGAAAATGTTGTTAGAAAGTATTTTTTAAGGTTTTGTTAATCACCAAAAATATATATATAATTCATAATAAATTTTATATGGAGATGGAGTGATCATCACTTAGCCCATTCACATGCACTTTAATTAAAATACATACTTCAGATTACATAACTTAACATGACTGTTTCACAGTGTCAAATCATTCATAACATGCCTAAACATGCTGCAAATCATTTAAAATTACATTATTTAACTCAATCATGCTTAACATGGTCTAATTATCTTTGTTAAGAGCAAACAGTACCTACTGATGTCAAAACAATATCAAAATTTAATCACAAACTCTATACATATGATATGTCATATGACTATTTTTCAGAATTTTTGCAATAGTAGAACTATTTTTACAATTTAGTATAGATTTCATGTAATTTCAGTAAAATATTTACTTAACATGGTAGACGGTAAAATAATCGATTTTATCCATGTTAAAACGTGTAAACGGTAACCCTAGGATCATAAAATTCCCGTAACATTAACATGCATTCAAACTATTTGTTCAGAATTAAATACTGTCAAAATAGGCATATTTCACCATAACAGAAATTATATTAAATAAAATCATGCTCATAAATTCGACAGAAACTCATAATCTGACCTAAAGACTATACCTGACCAACCATAATTTTTACAGCATGTACAGACATCCAGAAGTTTGAAAATCATAGCACAGAGATCAATATCAGAATTCTGTAAAACCTGAAGAACTTGGCGGCAAGGGCCTTGCCATCAACATGGGTTAACGACACAATATGTTGTCGTTAACTCAGGAACTTGATGGCAACAAGGTTGTCGTCAACCTCCTATCTGCAGAAAGTGTAGACCGAACTCCATAAAAAGAGAGAATTGGGGGTTCCAGGACACGAAATAAAATCCGTAAAATACCTAGAACCTAGGGGACATGTCTAGGGATAATACCCATAAGCTACTTGCCTGGAATAAAATCTCTAAAGGTTCAATTTGGCGATGAAGTCCTCCTCGGCCAAGCCAAGAAGGTGACTCTTCCAACTCCAAATCCGGTCTTCCTATTTGTGCAGATGGTTCTCTGGAGTCGGGGAAGCTTCTTCACCACCAAAAGTACCTTCCAGTCAAAGAAGATCGCCAGAACAACCTCCCAAACGCCGGATCAAGCCACGCAAAGCTCTGACTTTCTCTCAAACAAACCCTAGTTTTTATCCTCTGAACCAAAGGACCTAACTTAGCCGAAATCTCTAAGTTTTATAGGGTTAAGAGTCGGGGTGGGCCTAGTATTAGGATTCCTAACCATTGGGATTGGGTTTCCTAATTAGATCCTAGAGAAAACACAGCCGTTTCAGATCTGGAATCCCAAATGCAGCCGGAGAAGTAAACGACCACTTTGCTACTATTAACAAAAAGTAGACGTCAATCGATCTGGACGTCTATATCATCTGGCCATGCAGTCAACAGCACACATGTGCCGTCAACCTGATGTTAACGTCAGGTGATGTTGACGTTAACTAGTGATTTCAGACATAATTTAAAACATCAACAAGCACACATGCACAGAAATAAATAAACATACTATGTACAGAAAATAAATAAATACCATATGCATAGAATTAAATAAACATAATATGAACAAAATTTGAGGGCCTTACAGGTTCATCGTCATTTATATAGAAAATGGTTTGTTGAAGGTTATATGAATTGGACATGTTATGGTGGGGACCTCTGGTCACATGAGCCTGCTCATGTGGAAGGCACAAGTATGTATGTAGATATCATTTATGACGGTCCTCATTGTTCAAACCCATTAACCCAATAACGAGCTTGACCTGACTCTGTCTCCCGCAAACAGGCCGAAGTCTCGCAAGGGATATCAACACACAGATGTCTGCATAAATATAAAAGAACACGCTGAACATATATGAGATTCCATATCTTACACAAATTCACATGAATTATACATATCTAGTTCTGAACTAAAGTCAAAGTACAGAGTACAATTGTCTGGGACAAAACCCCCAAGGCATAATAAGAAGGAAATTACTCAGCTGGTGGCGTAGGCCCGACTCCGCTACGGTGCGATCCTGAACTAGAAGAGGGGCGAGAACCCTCCTGCTCTCCTTCACCTGGAAAAGAAGGGTGAGCCTCACAAGTCACTGGCTCAGTAGGGAAAACTCCCCCAAAAGCCGAGAGAATGATAATCATGCGACAATATATAAACAAGACTTAATATACAAATAAAAGGTACTCTGCCTACATATGGTACTACAGTTGTAAATAAATAAACGACAATTCACGTACACGTGTACAAGATAAAGAAAGGCACGCCGCGCACGAGCCACGAGAACTGGTTCGCGACACCAGCCACTGACCCAGACAAACCACACAAGACTACCTCGCAGTCTCGCATCCACAGACAAAAGGTCCATGTAACGTCGCGCATTTTCCGAATCCTCGCGGATCCTTGCTTGGCGGGTTTGGTGGCAAGTGTATGGCCCATAAGTTCGTGTTCCAAGCGTTCTCGCAGATTTTTGGGGTTTAGTGGGCCCGCAGTTTGGACCCATAGCACATGTTGGTTCACTAGTTGTGACGCGATGGGGGTGTGCATCGCGTTCAGGTCACGATGGCCCTGGTGGTCGCGTTCAAGTTGCCGCTGTTTGGTGGTCTTCATCTGCATGGCTGCCATGTGTCGCACACTGGGCAGTCAGCTGACGTCGGCCTTGGGAAGGCGACGGCCCATGAGGTCACGTTCAGGTCGCGACGGAGGTGCACATCACGTTCCCAACCACCGGGTGTTTTTAAAGAGGGTTGGCCGGACAGAGCTGTGGCAAGCTCTGCTCGGCCAGGAGGGGCTGCTGCAGAGGTTGTCTGGGGCGATTCGGCGTTCTGGTGTGGTTTTCGACGTGTTCTCACCACGAGGACGTCGTGCGGAGCGGGGGAAACGCCGAGAGTTCGTGTTCTTCATGGAGGTAGGGAGATCCCACCTTGTTTGATGCATGGATCGTGTGTGTGGTGTGTGTGGTGTGTTTTCCACCTTTTAAACTATAGATATCATGCTAGGGCCTACACTAAAGCATGAAAAATGTGAATTAAGCATGGTTTGCATGGTGTGGGGTGGTAATCCAGAGTGAGCAGTCCGGATTAGGGTTCCTACCTGCAAAGGCGACGGAACCCCTTGTCGCGACAAGGTCGCAACAGGCCGACCCGTCGCGTTAAGGTTTGCCATCGCGACATGTCGGGGTGTTGCGATCAGAAGGCAACCAACCCTTCTGTCGCGACAAGGTCACGATAGCTTGTCGCGACAGGCCGACCTGTCGCGTTAGGGTTTTCTAATGGGACACATCGGGGCGTCACGATCAGAAGGCGACACTGTTCCCTATCGCAACCACAGCCGAGTGGGCTTGTGGTGTTTGTTTTAACGGTTCGATTATCTAATTATCATTTAAATATTGTGCAAGGCAATGCTAGTGATGCATTGGCACTTGTCGCGCTTGTGAAGCATCTTGTTTGCATGTTGTTTACATAGTAAGGGTGGCACTCACGAGGTGAGCATGTTTTTACGTGGTTGGCATGATGTGCACACAATTAGTGTGTAATACACATGGTGTTTACATGATTTGAGTGTCATGCATGTGTGTGCATGACTAGTGGCTCGACGTTATGATTATTGTAATATAACTTGTATAGTTACTTCGAGGTGATTGGGCAGTGAAGGTCATATGTGGACCTAGCCCTGGTTTATTGTTGTCTTTTGAAGAATATTATAATGATTTATGTGTTAAGTAGTGTGCGTTGCCATAGAGGTCACAGAGTGACCAATGATAGGCAAGGTTGTGTTGCGTTGTTGTGATTAAAGTGTGTACTAGTGTGAGATGGTTTGGAGGTCACATGGTGACCGGTGATGAGCCAATTATGTTTAGTGTATTATGATATAAGTTTCACCGAGGTATTAAGTGATTGACATGGTTTGTGTGTTAGCCGAGTGTGGTAGTCCGGCGCCTATTCTGGAATACCTCTGCAGTCAGGTACCCCAGGTTCTGTATGAGCCAGGCACGTGTGTTTGTTGTGCTCGGTGTTTGTCCCGGTACTTGTGTTGTATCGTTGAGGTCTGTGTCGTCTGTCCTAGACACCCTCACTCCTGTGTTTGAGTTGTACATCTGGCTGAGGGAAAGATGACAGAGGGCAGCGACTTGTGAGAGTTTGTGTTTGGTCGCTTGTAGCGCGCTCGTAGTTGGGGGTACAGACACCAGTAGTCGACACTGGTCCCCAGCTAGTCCTGTTTTCCAGTGCCTCACTTTAGGGAGCTTAGGCCAGAGTCCCTAAAGGTACCAGGCATGGGCCTGCAGTTGTGTGTGACCTACAGGTGTGGTGTTGGTTAGTCTCCACTATTCTTTGGCTTGTGTCTGTGGAGCGGCAGTTGGACCTTTCGTCCATGATTGCGAGACTGAGAGGTAGTTCTCGTGTATTGTTGTCCGGGTTGGATACTGGTGTTATGAACCAGTAGTCCATTCCCGTGTGGTGGCGTCGTTCCTTTCCGACTCATGCTTTGCCACTGGTGGTGGCTTGTGTGTGACTCGTTGGTTGTGGTTTTACCCGTTGAGGTGTGCCCTGGTGTTGGCACAATTGTAGTGGTGGTTGGTGAGCAGAGACTCACTGGTTGTGGTTTGACTCTTGTAGTGTGCCCCGTCGTTGGCACAGTTGAGTCAAAGTTTTGCTTGTAGTAGAGTGCCTTGTAATGGCACTAGTTTGGTTGTGGTTTCCATGGTGGTACCTCGTGGTAGTAGGTACCTATACCCTGTGTGGGTAGTTCTTTGTGATGGTACGTTGTGTACCAGTCTTTTCAGGTGCTGAAGTGGAGGTCGTGTGGTGTGACCTTCCACTTGTTGTGTTTTACCATTCCTTGGGTAAACTTCCGAGTAAGGTTACAATGTGTGATGGATTGGCATCATGGTAGCCAGTCCTGTTACTTAAGTGTGATATTCGATATATCGTGGTTTGGGGTAGAACGGACCAGCTCTTGGTCAGCGGTCCTGTACCCGTGGTTTCGGGTTTGCCTGTGAAGCTTGTAGCCTAGGTAGTGGTTTGCCTATGTGGCTTGTAGCTTAGGCGACTAGTCGTTGGAATAATGTGCATGTGAGGCTTGCGGCTTAGGCTTTTCAGTTGTTGAGCGGACTAGTAGTGCTGTGCTAGTCCTGTGGTTCCTCTTTCTTTCCGAGGGATATGTATTTGATTATGATTTACTGTTTAAGCTGTTGTTTATTATAAATGTTGTGAGCATGCCATGGTTTGGCTATTTGTGTGGCCAGTGAGACCCTTTGAGGTTGAGGTCTCTTCTGTTTAGTTGTTGTGGTTGTTTTTGGGTGGTCCCCTACTAAGCCTGTGACTTGTTGAGGCTCACTCCCCTACAGTTTCTTTCAGGGTTTGCATGTGTTTGGCTTGCAGTGGCGTTGTGGCAGACTTGTACCACCAGCAGTAGTGTAGTAGTTAGTGTTGTGTGAGCTTGTGCTCCCTCGGGGTATGCCCCAGGTAGTTGTACTTTTTAATTGGACGTGTAATAATGAAATGAGACAGTTGTACAAATATATGAGCAGATATGAGCACATGTACTTTCTTGTGTCTTATACTGTTGTGGTTTGTCTTTTATATTCTTACTGGACACGTGTGTGAGATATCCCTTGTGAGACTTCGGTCTGTTCGCGAGAGACGGATCTGGATATGGACCCTTATCGGGCAAAAATATCCAGGGCCGTTTTAGTTGGTATCAGAGCAATGGTGCAGTTAGAATATGAAAAGACATTGAGAGTATAATGTCCCAATACATAGACTAATGTCCACTGCTGGTAGTAAGTCTGCAGTTTTGTGTCGGTTAAAGTGGTATTTATGTGAGTTTTATTTTGTGAATCGTGTTTATGTATTGTGAAGTTAGCAGTTTTTGGCAGATGTCGAGAGTTGTTGTGATTAGATGTGGTATAATCTGTGTGATTATATACCAATGTGTTAATTTATGAAAGAAAGATACAGTTGTTAAAGATTCACAGTTAAAGAAATTGAGGGGATTAGTGAGTTCAGATATGGAATTCAGTAAATGAGTTTTAGTGAGATACAGAGTTAGGAGAGACAGGTATATGGTAATGAGGTAATGAGTCACGGATTAGTGTGTGTCAGGAATGATTAAATGTGCAGATTATAGTTGAGAACCTCAGTAGAGGTATTCTGGCATTAGAGATCTGAGTCTGATGATAACAAGAAACAGTATGAATGATAATGTGATTAGTGTTATGAAGAGCTTGGCATGATTAAGTAAGGCAGATTAGCTTTAAAAGAGGTACTGGTACATAGAAGAGCAGTGATTTATGGTAGATAGATTAAGTGTGCCTGAGATTAGAAATTTGAGAAAGGTATTGTTGGGTTTACATGAGTATGTTAAGTTGACATATGGTATGCTTATTTTTGATGATGAGCAATCGATGAGAATTTCATGAACAATACAAATTGATGTGATGTGAATATGTGAAACATAATGAGAATTTCAAGTCAAGCAAATGTTAATCAAGAAAAGCAAATGCTAATCAAGAAAAACATGTCTAACTTGTTCATTTATATGTTCATTATATCTCACTAATAATTGTCTATTAATGTAGGTGTGAATGTACACAAGATAAGCAACAAAATCCAAGTGCAAAAGAACAAGACAAGCTGCTGGAACAAGTAGCCGTCAACAGATGAATAGTGTGTTGTCAACAGATGAATAGTGCACCTGTCGACAGATACACTGTAGCCTGTCGACAGATACACATAGAAAATGGTTTCCCGGAAGGCCAGTCTTCTGGTTTTTGCAAACCTGTTAGCACTTGTCGACAGCAGCAAGTCAACTGTCGACAAACGGAGTTTTGGGAAGATCTAATGGCTAGGATATGATCTATATTTGGGTGTTTCCTTTTAGCACGACTCTCTATGCTTGGAGACCACTATATATAGACCATATAGAGGTATTTTCGCAGCAAGGAGCCTCCACACAAAAAACCCTAAGCCAAGAACAAGAAGAAGAAGGTTCCCCTATTTTCTGCTTCAACTCTCCGTCCAGCGCGAGGAAGATCCATCTCACGAATGGAGTTGAAGTTGGTTTGTCCGTCTTTCAAGCTTCTCCATCAACTGATACCTGTCAAGACAAATCTTGAAGTTCTTCTGGACGACCACCACGAAGAGTTCTTAATTTGGATTTGATCTTCAACTCAGAACTCTTCTTTTATTCTACCTTTCATATCTTTGTGTGTGTGGTAGTGGTTCAAGCGTTCCTTGTGCTTGATCCACCTGTGGATTGTTGTTCTGATTGCGTGTTTGCATCAGACAACGTGTGTGGTGTCTTGATCAGATTAGGGCTAGAGGATCTGATCTATTGTGGACTTGATCTAGTGTGTGTGTGTGTGGTTGAGCCGTTGTGCTCGTGTGTGTGTGTTGTACTCAGTTCTTGAGTAGTGTGTCCTCACTGTGTGAGGGGTGGACGTAGGAGTCACGTGGTGTGATCTCCGAACCACCTAAAAAATCCCTTGTGCACTGTGGTTTGACTTGTGGTTTGCATTGTGTTGCGCTAGATGCATGCCTAGGGATTTCTTCTACACACTACTTGTTAATTTGTTCACACACATTACATCAGATCAAGGGGTTTTAATGGAGTAGATCTTTTAATCCAAAGTAATTCTTAAATTGCTTAAGTTTCCGCTGCAAATCTATTCAACCCCCCTTCTAGCTTTGCCATAACCGAATATCCGATCCTAACAATTGGTATCAGAGCAGGTTCTCTGTTCATCGGTTGTGTTTTGGGAGATCTGTCTTTGTGTGCTTTACCACTCTGATTCCTAACAATTGATTCTAAATCTGACTTGATTTGCTTGAACTGATTGATTGCCTTTTGATCTCACTCAATATTTTGTTGATTGGTCTAATCATCTGAAACATATTCAGAAATATGGCTAAGTTCTCAAGCATCATAAATAGACCTATGATAATTGAGTTTGATGACAAGGTTGATGAAATGCAGGTCTCCTCTATGAAAACATGCAAGTCTAGAAAGGGAACGGAAGAAAAATGCTACATGGCTCATGGCAGCTCAAGAGGCTCTTCCCGTTCAGACGAATCTGAAGGATCACATCTGTCAGAGAAGTCAAGAAACTCTCAAAGGTCAGGTAAATCCAATTCAGATCCATTTGATGCATCAATATCTAATTCTGATTCAGAGGATGATATTTCCTATGATGAATTGATAGAATGCTATGAGCACTTGTCCAATCAATTTAAGAAGGTAAAAGCTCAAAACAAGAAGCTAAGAGAAAAATTAGAGAAGAATGAAATGATAATTGATAATGCTCAAGCATTCTATGAAGAAAATGAAAAATTGAAAATGGAGCATGAAAAATTGGAAAATGAAGTCAAAAACTATGGAATCATGTTTTCTAAATTGAAAGAAGATCATGATCAGGTTGAATCTGAAAATTTTGATTTGAAAAATGAAAATGAAAAATTGATTGATCATAATGAGAATCTCAAATTTGATAATGATCAATTGAACAAACAAATCTCCAACATGGCTCATGATCACCAAATAAAAGAAAAATGCAATCAACTGGTTGAGGAAAATAATCATCTGAAAAAGAAGATTGAAAGCTTGTATCATGACAGACCATTAAATGATGAATGGAACAATTTTAAGAAGAAAATTGCTGACTTGAAAAATCAAGTTGTTCAAAGTGAAATTGAAAAGAACAAAATACAAAATGGTCTGGATGTCATGAAAAACCAACTTCTAACTTCTGAAAAGAAAATTGTTGCATTGAAAGCTAAAAAGAAAAAATTGACAAATGAACTTGAAGTGGTTATTAAACAAAATGAAAAATTGAACAAAAGTGCTGCAAAAAGGAAGAATCATGTTTCAATTGAAAACCAGAAAAAGAAAATGGAAAAGAAAACAAGAGTCTACAAGGTCTCCACACCTCCTCCAGCAGCCCAGAATGTTTCAAGGAAATCTCCAACTCCACATCATGCCAAGAGATACCAAAGGGTACCATCTCCTTCTTCTCAACCCAAGGATAATCAAAGGTACTCTAAAGGACCTCAGAGATTCCAGCAAATGCAATCACACTATGGTAAGCTCCAGGTAAGTACTCAACCTGTTTGCTTCAAATGCAATAGACTTGGTCATCTTGCTAAATTCTGTTGGAAGAAAAATCAACACTCTCACAAATATGCTAAAACAGTTCAATGCTATGCATGTCATCAACATGGTCATGTCTCTAGGGACTGTTGGCATAGAAATGGTTATCTTGTGCATGCTCCCAAGCCCCATGCTCATAATTCCATTAATGAAAGAAATACATCTATTCAAAAATTAAAGTCACTTTGGATTCAGAAATCATTGTTGAATTCTAACATTGACGTCATTGCAGGACCCAAGCAAGTGTGGGTTCCAAAACCAGCTTAATGAACAAGCTGAGATGTCTTGCAGCCATACAGTTTAAATGGATTCATGACATTGGCTGTGCAAGGCAAGAAATGATTGGAGAACAAAGGTAAAATTTTTTAGATTGAAATTGACGACTGTTCAGGTAAAATCTCTTTATCACTACAGATTTGAACTGCTAGAATTGAAATGGATTTTTAATTCTATCTGAGCAATGAAAAATGTGTTTTGATGCTATCCCCAAATGACAATGCTTCTTAGCCATTGGAGTCATGCTAAAATTTTAAAAAATGGATCTTTTATGTAGTGACTATTTGGTATATTAAATGGTGAAATGTGGAAGGACAAGTCTGGCTTGTCTGGAAACTATCATTATGCGTGAGAAATATTCTCCGCCAAGTATCAATAGTCTTCTACTACATAAAGATATCAAAAAAAAAATCATAATCTCAAGAACCTCAATTGATCACGTTTATACTCTCCTTGTGCAAATTGCTTGACATGAACATGTGTGAATTGCTTGAATGTTCATTCAATACCATGCATACATTATGGGGGAGTAAGTCAAAAAGAGTTTTTGAGTGAGTTGTTTGAGGGACATTCTTTCACATCAATCTTGCCACATGTCTCTCTTTAAAAGAATGAATGTTGGTGTTTTTATGCTTATGGATGTTCTTTTGTGTGCAAATGCTTGGTATGTTTGTGTATCTCATTGATTGATTTGCTTGAATGATGAGTCATCATATGCACACTCTATGGGGGAGTAAGTTAAGGCTAGGTGAGTGAAATTCATAAGGGATACCCTTCATATTCAATGTGTATTTATCCCTCAATCTTATGGTTCAAATCACTCTCAATTCAAAGCCTTAAAGCTGAAGTTTCAAAGCCCCTGTCGACAGCCCCAAACAGCCTGTCGACAGATATGCCTTCACAGAACCCAGAAATTGCACCCTGTGTGCATCTGTCGACAGCCAGCACCCTAGCTGTCGACAGCCCATACCTTGCCTGAACCCAGAACTTCACAATTGTCTGCATCTGTCGACAGGCTCATGTTTGCTGTCGACAGATACTCACTTCATCCATAAATCTTCATCTTTTCTAATCCTTTCTTTATGAGTATGTTCATATTATTGATGCAAGGGGAGAATAGGGACTTACTATTCATTGCAATCTTTCATACTCACATAGTATCAAAGACATTGACTTAATCACAATGATTTTGATATAATATTTTGTGTTTGAGTCTAGGTTGTGTCATCTAGAAAACATTGATCAAATCTAATGATTCTAACCTAACTCACTTGAATAACTCCCTTGCAAATAATCATTTTTCTCAAGTGGATTGATAAGTACGAAGGTTATTGAACTTTATGTTTTACATTGGCTTTTGACCTTAAATAACCTTTTGATCATGATTTAAGAATTAAAAACAAAAGGAGAAAAGCTACCTATTTCTAAACTCAAAGTTCAAACAAAAAGTATTTGAAATGGGATAAAGGTAGAGCAATGATGAGTATTACCGAGTAATCGGGGACATGGGCATCACAAATGTCTGTCTTCGCGTCAAAAAGTACTTTCATTATCTCTGTACAATGGTATGATGGTCACTTACAATGAGTAACTGAGGGTACGGGCATCCTAAATGTCTACCTTCACGTCAAAAGGTGAAAGTGATCTTAATTACTACTTTTCCCACATTAACTTGACAAAGAAAAAATTCAATGCAAGAAATAGAGTGTAGCCTCCATGTTTTTACATCAAGGGCAATGTGTTGTTTATTGTTAATCGCTCATGTAGACATTACTTTCAAGTACCAACTGAACATCACCCACAAAGGAACATGTTTTTTTACAACGGTTTTATTCAAAGGGGTTATCTTATTTTCAATGTTTTTGAATGATGCCTTCTAAATGCTACAACTTGAGATTCCCGAAGTATTTTTTCTTAACCATTGTAGAATTTTATGTGTTTAACTACTAGTGTCTATGACGTCTTGCAATGGGTATAAATCAGTTCTCAACCTTAAAATTCTAATTGAACACTCATTCCCCACTCATATATTTCACAATTCAGTTCTGTGGTCACACAGTTCTTTGCTTCATTTCCTTCCAGTTCTTTGAGTCATCAGTCTGTTAACTCCGTCATCTCTTTCTCCTTCACTTTTGCTTTTGTTGTTTCATGCAATGGATTACCTTTTTTTTTGTAACTATGTGCACTTGCTGATCAATGACTGGAAACACAGTTCTTTGCTTCATTCTTATCCATTTGTGCATGACTTATCTTTTTGGATGTTGCCAAAAGAGGGAGAAACATCAATTGTGTATAAATTGAAATTTTGTCATCATCAAAAGGGGGGAGAATGTTGGGTTTAAATGAGTATGTTAAGTTGACATATGGTATGTTTGTTTTTGATGATGAGCAATTGATGAGCATTTCATGAACAATACAAATTGATGTGATGTGAATATGTGAAACATAATGAGAATGTCAAGTCAAGCAAATGTTAATCAAGAAAAGCAAATGCTAATCAAGAAAAACATGTCTAACTTGTTCATTTCTATGTTCATTATATCTCACTAATAATTGTCTTTTAATGTAGGTGTGAATGTACACAAGACAAGCAACAAAATCCAAGTGCAAAAGAACAAGACAAGCTGCTGGAACAAGTAGCTGTCAACAGATGAATAGTGTGCTGTCAACAGATGAATAGTGCACCTGTCGACAGATACACTATAGCCTGTCGACAGATACACACAGAAAATGGTTTCCCGGAAGGCCAGTCTTCTGGTTTTTTCAAACCTGTCAGCACCTGTCGACAGCAGCAAGTCGGCTGTCGACAGACGGAGTTTTGGGAAGATCTAATGGCCAGGATATGATCTATATTTGGGTGTTTCCTTTTAGCACGACTCTCTATGCTTGGACACCACTATATATAGACCATATAGAGGTATTTTCGCAGCCAAAAAACCCTAAGCCAAGAACAAGAAGAAGAAGGTTCCCCTGTTTTCTGCTTCAACTCTCCGTCCAGCGCGAGGAAGATCCATCTCACGAGCGGAGTTGAAGTTGGTTTGTCCGTCTTTCAAGCTTCTCCATCAACTGATACCTGTCAAGACAAAGCTTGAAGTTCTTCTAGACGACCACCATGAAGAGTTCTTCATTTGGATTTGATCTTCAACTCAGAACTCTTCTTTTATTCTACCTTTCATATCTTTGTGTGTGTGGTAGTGGTTCAAGCATTTCTTGTGCTTGATCCACGTGTGGATTGTTGTTCTGATTGCGTGTTTGCATTAGACAACGTGTGTGGTGTCTTGATCAGATTAGGGCTAGAGGATCAGATCTATTGTGGACTTGATCTAGCGTGTGTGTGTGTGGTTGAGCCGTTGTGCTCGTGTGTGTGTGTTGTACTCAGTTCTTGAGTAGTGTGTCCTCAGTGTGAGGGGTGGACGTAGGAGTCACGTGGTGTGTTCTCTGAACCACCTAAAAAATCCCTTGTGCACTGTGGTTTGACTTGTGGTTTGCATTGTGTTGCACTAGATGCATGCCTAGGGATCAAGGGGTTTTAATGGAGCAGATCTTTTAATCCAAAGTAATTCTTAAATTGCTTAAGTTTCCGCTGCAAATCTATTCAACCCCCCCTTCTAGCTTTGCCATAACCGAATATCCGATCCTAACAGGTATTTAAGAAAGGTGTTGTTATGAAAAGGATGGAAATAGGAAGTTTAATATGAGGATTCGTATAAATATATACAGAAAGGATTAGTTTAATAGAGAGAAAGAAAAGAAGAATTAATGTGTAGTTAGATTTTCTGAGAATTACACAAGAGAAATATTTAGTTAATGAATGACAGATTATGAGAAATTTTTTAGAAAGAGTTATTAAAGATTGCTGTGCTAAAGACAAGATTAGTGAAAGTTAGTAATTATGAGCAGTTTGAGAAAAATCAAAGTTAAAGTTAAGTATATTGGAATGAGTTTAAGCTAAGTGAAAAAGAATGGAAAGAGGTGTATTAATGGAAAAGCAGTTAAGAAATATTGAGTTGAAAGAAACAGTAAGGCAGATTGTGATATTTATGATATTTGAGAAAAGAGTAATTAATAGAATAAGGGAAGCAGATATAGCAAGTTGTTGTATTTAAAGAAATTGGTATTCAAATTTAAATGTTTACAGTATTTTAAAGAAAGGTGACTAGATACCAGAAAGATATATGAATGGTACAATAAGATTAGTTAGACAACATAATGAATAAGAGAAATATTTTGTAGAAAAGATGTTATGATTAAAATGATTGGCAGTTTAGATAAAGAAGAGATATGGATTAGAGAAAGGAAAAATTTAGTAAATGATGAAGTGAATAAAATCAGATGAGTCAGGAAATGTTCAGCTAGAGTTTGCATATCGGTGCAAAGAAAATGATTTAATTGAGTAGAAATGGACTGTTATTAAGATATTCCAGAGTTTGATGCAGGAGTAGAAGCAGACCAATTAAAGAATATTTGGAAAGGTTATGCAATAAAATTATGAGATTAGCCAAAGAATGTCAGTAAAGCAAGAAAGGTATATGAAGAGCACAACATGTCAATAGCGGTTTAGCAGATCAGAAATTGCAGTAATTTCTTCAGCACAAATTAATTGAATAAGATAATTTGAAAAGTAGTTAAAGTTAGAAATGAATTCAGTTAAAGTCAGAAGAAAGTAATTGAAAGCAATAATGAGAACAGAAATTATGAAATATTTCACAAAGTGTTCAATGTGATTAGAGTAGCGCAGCGGAAGCAAGGAAGATTTAATATTCACATATTGTTCAAGATTTGCTTGGATAAGGAAAAAGTGTAGAGTTTTGCGCAGTGGAATAAAGGAATGGAGGTTATTGTGGTTTTGGGTCAGAAATGACCTAAAGCAGTATGAGCAGAATAATATGAAAAGGTAGGAAATTCAAAGATGGTAATTGGTTTTCTTGAAGAGTTGGCAGTTGCGAATGTAAATGCAGATGAGGCAGGGTAATAGCAAGCAGTGATAATAGAAAAGAAAATGGCACCGAGAAAATCCAGGAATTTAGAAAGATTATGGCATGGTAAAATATTATAGTGTAAGATATTCGAGAAAGGTGAAGTGGTCCCGAAAGAAATGTTGCAAACACAGCCGAAAAATTGTGGAAGCAGGTTGAGTCCAAAGAGATAAAGCGCCACCGGCAAGGTAGAATCGCCTACGATCGAAAGGCAAGAAATGGCAGATTGGAACCGCAGAATAAAGCGGTTGTGGAATAAATTAAAAAGGAAGGAAAGGCAGAACAAGCATGGAAATGAACAAATGGACCAGTCAGCATAGATGGTTTGAAAGAGAGATACAAAAGAAGTGTATCCTACTTGTTCTGTATATGGCTTTCTTTCTTTTTAGGTAATCGTCTGGTTTTCTGTGGTTTGTTGTGAATGTCGAGGACGACATTTCTTTTTAGGTAATAGTAATGTAACGTCGCACGTTTTTCGGATCCTCGCAGATCCTTGCTTGGCGGGTTTGGTGGCCAGTGTATGGCCCATTAGTTCGTGTTTCAGGCGTTCTAGCAGGTTTTCGGGGTTTAGTGGGCCGGCAGTTTAGGCCCATAGCACCCGTTGGTTCACTGGTTGTAAACGCGACGGGGGTGTGCGTCGCGTTCAGGTCACGAAGGCCTTGGTGGTCGCGTTCAGGTTGCCACTGTTTGATGGTCTTCGCTGCACGGCTGCCACGTGTCGCACACTGGGCAATCAGCTGACGTCGGCCTTGGGAAGGCGACGACCCATGAGGTCGCATTCAGGTCGCGATGGAGGTGCACGTCGCGTTCCCAACCGCTGGGTGTTTTTAAAGAGGGTTGGCCGAACAGAGCTGTAGCAAGCTATGCTCATCCAGGAGGGGCTGTTGCGGCGGCTGTCTCGGGCGATTCAGCATTCTGGTGCGGTTTTCGGCGTGTTCTCACCACGAGGACGTCGTGCGGAGCGGGGGAAACGTCGGGAGTTCGTGTTCTTCACGGAGGTAGGGAGATCCCACCTTGTTTGATGCATGGATCATGTGTGTGGTGTGTGTCATATGTTTTCCGCTTTTTAAACTATAGATATCATGCTAGGGCCTACACTAAAGCATGAAAAATGTGAATTAAGCATGGTTTGCATGGTGTGGGGTGGTAATCCAGAGTGAGCAGTCCGGATTAGGGTTCCTGCCTATGAAGGAAACGGAACCCCCTGTCGTGACAATGTCGCGATAGGCCGACCCGTCGCGTTAAGGTTTGCCATCGCGACATGTCGAGGTGTCGCGATTAGAAGGCGGCCAACCCTTCTGTCGTGACAAGGTCGCGATAGCTTGTCGCGACAGGCTGACCTGTCGCGTTAGGGTTTTCTAATGCGACACATTGGGGCGTCACGATCAGAAGGCGACATTGTTTCCTATCGCGACCACAGCCGAGTGGGCTTGTGGTGTTTGTTTTAAGGGTACAATTATCTAATTATAGTTTAAATATTGTGCAAGGCAATGCTAGTGATGCATTAGCACTTGTCGCGCTTGTGAAGCGTCTTGTTTGCGTGTTGTTTACATAGTAAGGGTGGTGCTCACGAGGTGAGCATGTTTTTACGTGGTTGGCATGTTTTGCACACAATTAGTGTGTAATACACGTGGTGTTTACATGATTTGAGTGTCATGCATGTGTGTGCATGACTAGTGGCTCGACGTTGTGATTATTGTAATATAACTTGTATAGTTACTTCGAGGTGATTGGGTAGTGAAGGTCATATGTGGACCTAGCCCTAGTTTATTGTTGTCTTTTGAAGAATATTATAATGATTTATGTGTTAAGTAGTGTGTGTTGCCATAGAGGCCACGGAGTGACCAATGATAGGCAAGGTTGTGTTGCGCTGTTGTGATCAAAGTTTGTACTAGTGTGAGATGGTTTGGAGGTCACATGGTGACCAGTGACGAGCCAATTATGTTTAGTGTATTATGATATAAGTTTCACCGAGGTATTAAGTGATTGACATCGTTTGTGTGTTAGCCGAGTGTGGTGGTCCGGCGCCTATTCCGGAATACCTCTGCAGTCAGGTACCTCAGGTTTTGTGTGAGTCAGGCACGTGTGTTTGTTGTGCTAAGGGTTTGTCTCGGTACTTGTGTTGTACCGTTGAGGTTTGTGTCGTCTGTCCTGGACACCCTCACTCCTGTGTTTGAGTTGTACGTCCGGCTGAGGGAAAGACGACAGAGGGCAGTGACTTGTGAGAGTTTGTGTTTGGTCGCTTGTAGCAAGCTCGTAGTTAGGGGTACAGACACCAGTAGTTGACACTGGTCCTCAGCTAGTCCTGTTTTTCAGTGCCTCACTTTAGGGAGCTTAGGCCAGAGTCCCTAAAGGTGCGAGGCATGGGCCTGCAGTTGTGTGTGACCTGCAGGTATGGTGTTGGCTAGTCTCCACTGTTCTTTGGCTTGTGTCTATGGAGCGACAGTTGGACCTTTCGTCCATGACTGCAAGATTGAGAGGTAGTTCTCGTGTTGTGTTGTCCGAGTTGGATACTGGCGTCATGAACCAGTAGTCTGTTCCCATGTGGTGGCGTCGTTACTTTCCGACTCGTGCTTTGCCACTGGTGGTGGCTTGTGTGTGACTCGTTGGTTGTGATTTTACCCATTGAGGTGTGCCCTAGTGTTGGCACAGTTGTAGTGGTGGTTGGTGAGCGAAGACTCACTGGTTGTGGTTTGACTCTTGTGGTGTGCCCTGTCGTTGGCTCAGTTGAGTCAAAGTTTTGCTTGTAGTAGAGTGCCTTGTAATGGCACTAGTTTGGTTGTGGTTTCCGTGGTGGTACCTCATGGTAGTAGGTACCTATACCCTGTGTGGATAGTGCTTTGTGGTGGTACGTTGTGTACCAGTCTTTTCAGGTGTTGAAGTGGAGGTCGTGTGGTGTGACCTTCCACTTGTTGTGTTTTACGCTTCCTTGGGTAAACTTCCGAGTTAGGTTACAATGTGTGATGGATTGGCATCGTGGTAGCAAGTCCTATTACTTAAGTATGATATTCGATATATTGTGGTTTGGGGTAGAACGAACCAGCTCTTGGTCAGCGGTCCTCTACCCATGGTTTGGGGTTCGCCTGTGAAGCTTGTAGCCTAGGCAGTGGTTTGCCTGTGTGGCTTGTAGCTTAGGCGACTTGTCGGAATAATGTGCCTGTGAGGCTTGCGGACTAGGCTTTTCAGTTGTTGAGCGGACTAGTAGTGTTGTGCTAGTCCTATGTTCCTCTTTCTTTCCGAGGGATATGTATTTGATTATGATTTACTGTTTAAGCTGTTGTTTATTATAAATGTTGTGAGCATGCCATGGTTTGGCTATTTGTGTGGCCAGTGAGACCCTTTGAGGTTGAGGTCTCTTCTGTTTAGTTGTTGTGGTTGTTTTTGGGTGGTCCCCTACTAAGCCTGTGACTTGTTGAGGCTCACTCCCCTACAGTTTCTTTCAGGGTTTACCGTGTGTTTGGCTTGCAGTGGCGTTGTGGCAGACTTGTACCACCAGCACTAGTGTAGTAGTTAGTGTTGTGTGAGCTTGTGCTCCCTCCGCGTATGCCCAGATAGTTGTACTTTTTAATTGGACATATAATAATATAATGGGACAGTTGTACAAATATGTGAGCAGATATGAGCACATGTACTTTCTTGTGTCTTATACTGTTGTGGTTTGTCTTCTATATTCTTACTGGACACGTGTGTGAGATATCCCTTATGAGACTTTGGTCCGTTCACGGGAGATGGATCTGGATATGGACCCTTATCGGGCATAAATATCCAGGGCCGTTTCAGTCCAGCTGCTGCTCCACCACAACAAGGTCAAGAACTGTGGAGACCAACCAACACCACTCCTACAGGCCACACCGCTGCAGACCCATGCCTAGCACCTTTAGGAACTCCAGCCCGAGCTCCCTAAAGTGAGGCACTGAAAAAAGGGACTAGCTAGGGACTAGTACGTCTACTGGTGTCCGTCCCTGTCACACCCCGACGCGGAATATCGGAGCGCGAAGGCAGTTGCAAGAAAAGGTATAGAGCGTATACTAAACATCAAACCATTGCACATTGAATATTACTAAAGCAAATCTTTCTCATTAATAACTTTTCAAATGTCTAGTTACAACCACTACTATCAGAGCCATTCTATAGGGCCCAATTACATTGCAATAAATGGAAATAACTAACTACAACTCTAAAATGACATAGTGACTCGAGGGTACTCCTGGCTTCACTCTTGGTCATTCCCTTCCTCGTGAGTGTATGTGTCATCATCGGTCTCACCTGAGAACACAACATCAAATAACGTAGGGTGAGCGATAACGCCCAGTAGGACTTAAATCTCAGGCTCAAGCAGGCTTTAAATAATTAACGCATTTAATGGCAGAGTATCTAAAGATAGCAGGTACAAGAGAGTCAAAATATAGCAAGGGATAGCACAACAGGTAACAGGATAGCACAATAGCACGAGATCGAGTATAGTTTCCAAAAATAGCACAAGTATCGAATATAGCACGAATAGCAGGATGGCCATAGCACAACTAGCACAAGTATGGTAATAGCACGACGAGTATAGCACTTGTTTGTCATTCTAGACATCGAGAGAGTATAGCACGTTTTGTGTTTTGATTGTCATATAGATAGTCGAGATAGATAGCACTTGAGTGTAATGCCAAAACACTCTGATCATTTAACTCCCATGGGCACTAGCACTTTCGGGCGCACATCCCAGGGCCAGATCGGGCCCTTTATATATTGCCAGGCATTGGTTATATTGTTTATCTTTAGACAATGAGTCAATGGCCAATATAGAGTACCAAGAAGTAATTGAGAGCACTAGATGAATAGACGAGATAGTAGAGTGAACGTGAATAGACGAGCGAGTAGAGTACAGATGAAAGCTAATGGACATTGCACGTAACACGTCGAGTAAATAGGCGATAGTAATAGTTGCACAACACGCGCACGTCGTATTGGCAGTCAGGTGGAATTCACGATCTTCCCGCTGGCCATGTTATGCACAAGTCCAGAGGTCCGACGTGATTCAAGGTAAGAGCGAACTTCTAATAGTCGTTTGGATCATATCGATCCCTAAAAGTGTAATGGGTGTTAGGGTACAACCGGCTCGTCGACCATGTGGGAATCCATGATCAGAGGAGACTTACGGAGGCCTTGTGCAAGGGTTCACTAGTCTGACGAAAGGAATATCCGGCGGAGAGTTCACCACAAGCCAAGTAAAGTGTGTTTATAAAACAGGTGCTCGACATTCTAGAGGAATTCTAGAACAGTGGAGCGTCGATATCGGTATATAAACAACGCAAGAAACGAATACAAGTCCTTTAAAATAGGGCAATTAATATACTTCATTGCAATAAATTACCAGATACATTATGAGATATTTTCTGCAAGATTTCAGCCATATATGGATGGTTCATGTGTGTGCTGGTGTAAAAGAAATCATAGATAGAAATAAGTCGTGAATAGGTATTTTAAACATTCAATATAGCTCCATTTTAAGCAGGGTGTTTACTGAGGGTATAACGACAAAAAGGCGTAAGAATTATTTAGAAAGTGACAGAAATATATATATATATATATATATATATATATATATATATTGGGTTTTTCATCAAAATTCTTCTGAAGGAGACGTACCCCTGTACGGGTTGCGACAGGGTCAGGGCAGAACGCGACAGGGCCTAAAAAGGGTCGCGACATGGCTTGTAGATCGGGTTCTGAGAACGCGACGGTTCACCTGTCGCCTTCTTGATCGCGACAGGTAGGCTGTCGCAATCGGAGCCCAGAAAGCGACATATCGAGGCGTCGCCTTCTGGTTGTCTGCGCCTGACTCTGACAGGAGTCAGACCAGACATTGGATTGCGGACCAGGGATATCAATTTTGATATAGGGTTGTTCAGAAAATCATAACTAATTATATACATGATGAAAATTCACGAAATCAGTGGTAAATGAAACTAGACATGCGAGAGTACTTCCAGTAACTAGGAATTCGAGAGAGAGCATGGTTTGAATATGGTTTGTGAACGAACAAGAACGAGTAACACAGAACATGATATAGAGAACAAGATTGATTTAATTCGAGCAACATGCTTGATAAAATTAGGCTTTTCGGGTCGAAAGTTCCCTAATGATCATCAGTATCTCCCATAAAAATTTCAAGGCATGGGATTTAGTGATCATGGAGAACAAGAATTATGAAGAGGGTTCGGGGTCAAGAGAGTTGCAGAACTTCGAAATTCAAGAAGAAAATATTGGCTTGATGGAAAATTATGAAATTTAAGGGTTTGGTTCCTGATACATGGAACAATCTACAGACGAAATATTAGGATTTTTGCTTGTGAGAATGTCTACCTTTGACTCGATTTGTCTTCTAGGGCTAGAACTTGAAGAACGAGGAAGAAGCTCCAAGAACTCCTTCTCCCCACGAGATCCTCTCCTCCTTGGCCTCTTCTCCACGTCCGACAACCTTTGGCAATGAGCTAGGGTCGGCCAAGAGGGTTTAGTAGGTGTATTTATGTAAACACAAGTTCCTATTCCTATTTCTACTCTAATTGCTCTTAATTACGAGATTTCCTAACTCCAACCTTCTTTCCTTGCTTTCCAATTTCTATTTAGGCTAGGAAGAGATCCAAATTCGTGCTAAACCATATGGGGTAGGTTTAGGAATCTATTCCAACTCTAGTTGCCACTTTTATTGCTTTAATAACCCCTTTCCAATTAGGAGATAATTAAACTCCGAATTTAGGATATTTCTTATTATTCTCCCTTTGTAAATTCATATTTTAACCTGATAAATTCTAAAGGGTCCATTAAGCAAAGCCCATTACTCTTTTCCATTTAATGGGTTTTATTTAATGCTATTTTCATTTAAATATCCATTTAGCTAGGTTTTAATTCTTTATTTAAAATTTTATTTTTACAAAAATTCAGGTTGCTACATCCTCCCCCTCTTAAAAGAATTTGGTCCCCAAATTTACATAACCTTATAGGAGAGAATGGCTTACCGAATAGATCAGGATAGTTGCGTCTGATAATTCCTTCTGGTTCCCATGTGGCTTCTTCCACTCCGCGGTTATTCCATAAGACCTTCACCATGTGAATGAGACGATTTTTGAGTTGTTGCACCTTCCGGTCCAATATCTTGATCGGCTTCTCTTCATACGTCATGTCCTTGTTTAACACCAGATCATCATGGCGAATGACATGTGTAGGATCGAACACATACTTCCTAAGCATGGAGACATGGAAGACATTGTGCACACTTGCCAAATTTGGCGGCAAGGCCAGTCTGTAAGCAACTTCACCAATCCTTTCAAGTACTTCGAAAGGACCAATGAATCTTGGACTAAGTTTTCCTTTCACTCCGAATCTTTGAATACCACGGGTAGGAGATACCTTCAATAGCACATGATCTCCTATTTGAAATTCCAGATCCCGTCTTCTCTTATCAACATAGCTCTTCTGTCTAGACTGAGCAATCTTGAGTCGATCTCGTATCATCTGTATATCCCGGGTTGTACTTTGTACCATGTCAGGTCCTAACCATTGTTGTTCTCCCACTTCATTCCATCACATAGGAGATCTACAATTCCTGCCATAAAGTGCTTCAAATGGTGCCATTTTAATACTCGCCTAGTAACTGTTGTTATAGGCGAACTCAATCAAGGGTAAGTGTTCATTCCAATGACCTTTGAAATCTATAATGCAGGCTCTTAACATGTCTTCTACAATTTGATTTGTCCTCTCAGTTTGCCCATCAGTCTGCGGTTGAAAGACAGTACTAAAATTAAGCTTCGTACCAAGGGCGGTTTGCAGACCCTTCCAAAAATGAGAGGTGAACCTTGGATCTTGATCTGAGATGATAGATGACGGAATACCATGCAACCACACGATCTCCTTGACATATAATGCAGCTAGCACCTCCACAGACCATGTACTCTTTATGGGTAAGAAGTGCGCAGATTTAGTCAACCGGTCAACGATGACCCATATGGCGTCAAGTCCACCACGAGTTCTGGGTAAACCCATAATGAAGTCCATGCCAATGCTTTCCCACTTCCATTCTGGGATATCTAGCGGTCTGAGAACACCGGCAGGGCGCAGGTGTTCCGCTTTTACTTGCTGACATGTGAGGCAATGAGCTACATGCTCGGCTACTTCCCTCTTCATATTCGGCCACCAAAATGTTCTTTTCATGTCTTGATACATTTTGGTATCTCCGGGATGAATAGTGTACTTAGTTTGATGAGCTTCATCCATTAGTTTCCTTTTTAGGGCTTCGTCGTCTGGGACACAAGTTCTCCCTTGGAATACTAACCTTCCATCTTCAGTCATGGCAAAATCCGATCTGTCCGCTAAGGTTTCCTTGACACGAACCAAGAATGGATCATTGTCCTGTTGCGTCTTGATTTCCTCCAGCAGATCGGATTGGATCTTGAGATTGGCAATCAAAACATGATCATCCCTATGTTCAATATTTAAGTCTAGCCTCGCGAATTGTTCAAGTAATTGCATCTCGCCAAGTACTAGACTTGAGATAGATGCCATTGGCTTTCTACTAAGAGCATCAGCCATGGCGTTTCCCTTACCTGGATGGTATTGGATGTTGAAATCGAAGTCCTTTAGATATTCTAACCATCTTCTCTGCCTCATGTTGAGTTCTTTCTGGGAGAATAGGTACTTTAGACTTTTATGGTCTGAGTAGACAGTGAATTTCTCGCCATATAGATAGTGTCTCCAAATCTTCAAGGCGAAGACCACAACAGCCAGCTCGAGATCATGTACAGGGTAGTTGACTTCATGTGTCTTCAGTTGTCTTGAAGAATAGGCGATGACCTTCTCCTTTTGCATGAGTACACATCCTAGCCCGATTCTTGAGGCATCGGTGTAGACAGAGAAACCTTCTCCCTCTATTGGCAGAGCGAGAACAGGTGCTGAGGTAAGACAGTCCTTGAGGGTTTGGAAACTTTTCTCACACTCTTTACTCCAGGAGTATGGATTCTCCTTTCGTGTCAGACGTGTGAGGGGAACAACGATCCTTGAGAAGTCCTTGATGAACCGCCTGTAATAGCCAGCTAGTCCTAGGAAGCTTCTTATCTCGGTGACGTTGGTTGGTCTCTCCTAGTTGAGTATAGCCTCGACTTTGGAGGGATCAACAGAGATGCCGTCTTTTGAGATGACATGGCCCAAGAAAGACACTTCCTCGAGCCAGAACTCGCACTTGCTTAATTTTGCATATAGTTTGTTGTCTCGTAAGACTTGCAGTGCGGTCCTCAAGTGTAACATCTCGGGTCTTCTCGAATCCTTAGTGGGTCTAGTTGAGGTTCAGTTCTGGTTGACGGCCTAGGTGTTGTCGTCGATCAGGGGTTGGCGTCCAGGGGTTGACGTCCATCGTTGTGGACGTTTGTTGTCGGTTCAGGATTGTTCCTGCGATGAACTTGACGGCAAACGGCCTTGACATCGACTCTTTGGCGGTTAGAGTAGACGGCTTGGGATGTTGACGTCTACCTGTTGCGCCTGTTGAAATAGGGCAGACCCGTGAGCAGCCATTTCCTCTCCTTTTCCTTCTCTTTTTCTCCTTTTCGATCTTTGTCCGTTTTCTACTCGTTCAGGTGGTTGACGGGAGCTCGTGGAAAGACCTTGGTGCGCGAGGCAGGGTTAGATCGGGCGGAAAACAGCGGATCGGGTGGCGATTTTCGCGAGGAAGCTTCTAAGGGTTCGGCGCAAATTGAGGTTTGGCAGGACTTCTTTCACGCTTCGGAGGTAGGGACTCGACCCCTTAGTGTTCTTGTAGTGTTAATTTCATGCTGTTGCGTGTGATTTGCGTGGAATCGTGCTTTGAGGAGGTTTTCCTTTTTGCCGGGACTTTGAGTGGTTTGGCCGATCCGTGCGATGGATCGTGGTTTCTGGTGTTGCTGTAGTGTAGTGTGATGTGGGGGAGAGTTTCTCCTTCATCATTTCGCTGGTCTGAGGGCTGGATTGCTCTCTTTGGGATCGGCATGTGGCTGTGTCAGCTGCTGGAAGCTAGAGAAGTCAATGTCAAGAGATGTTGACGTTGATCTCTTCAGGCGTGAGGTTGACAGTGTGATCCGTTGCCGTCAATCTCTTGGGGAGGATCTTGACGGCGTGGTTGTTGCCGTTAGGTTCTTCTTGGTAGGAGATAAACGACAAGATCGTTTGTCGTCAAGTTTGGGTTAACGGCTAGAGTGTGACCGTCTATTCTTTTTAAACGTCCGTTGGGTTGCCGTTTACCTCTTGTTAGCGACAGTCGATGCTGTCGTCTACTTTACCCTTGACGTCAAGCTATGTTGCCGTTTACTTCCTGGTTAGCGACAGTCGATGCTGCCGTCTACCTCAGGTGAGTTCCCAGCAAGCTGTGCTTTCCCTTCTTCCGTGATTTGAGGTGTTAACATGCGGTGTCCGCTTGTTAGCACAGTCCGCCAGGTGTAGAGAGTGTCTCTACCTGTGCTCGTATTGTGTTTGACTGTGTCGAGACGTGACATAGGGTTGTCCGTCGGTTGTACAGAGTTTCAGGCGTTGAGTGTGTTCCGTCTGTTGTACGCGCGTTGCATTACCGCGTGCCCGTTTCTGTTGTGTTTCCTAGGCGTGGGTGCGACTCCGTCTAGATGACTAGCGTGTGGTTGTCCTCCGCTAGTGAGCCAGGACGCCGAGTGCGACTCTGTCCTGTGCGTACTCCTTGTGGTGGTTTTGAGCCGGTCTCCGTGGAGCCCCTTCTCTACCGCTAGGTCGGGCGTAGGGGGAAAAACCGGTCGTGGACCAGACGTGAGAGAGAGCGTCTGTAGTGTGCACACGTGGCTAGGGTTGCGAGACTCTGTGGTTTCAGGACGCTGAACAGCAGACCCTGGTTGAGTCCTACTTTGTGAGTGCTGTGTGAGCTCTTGCGTGTGAGCTTGTGTGTATACTGTGCTTGTAATGTTGTCGAGCCGGCGAGGTTCCTGTTTCTCTCAGTGCGCTCCTGAGGGAGTTGCGCACTACGTTACCGATTCCTGAGTGTGTGTTGACAGAGTGTGCGCGTTTACTTACAGTTGCTTTCTGTTTAGCACTGTTTAGTAGCTCTGTTACTGGTAGGGGTTAGTTGCCCTACTGGGTCTCTTTTTGTGAGACTCACTCCCTTCCCCTCAGGTGGTTCGTGGTCGGCTTTCGAGGTTCGAGGAGCTGTGTCTCTCTGTGGTTGGTCTCGTCTTGCTGTTGTGAGTAGTACTTTACTCCTGTTCTTACTGTACTCTTACTTTAATGTTATCTCTAAGTTATGCTAGTTTGAGATGCTTTTAAATTATGGTGTGTACATTTGTTTATATGTTCTCCTCAGGCACTTCTTTTCTTACCCTTTCGAGTTTCGGCTCGTGGGTTAGTGGGTCAGGATTCGGGTTACCGGTTGGTGACTGGTAATGCGGATCTTGGGTCGTTACATCAAGTGTTCTTCGTGATCTTCCTTGGTCTTTGAATATATGAGGATATCGTCGATGAAGACGACCACAAATTTGTCAAGGTATGGCCGATATATACTGTTCATGAGTTGCATAAAGGCTGCAGGAGCATTGGTTAGACCAAAAGGCATAACAATAAATTCGTAATGTCCATACCTGCTCCTGAAAGTTGTTTTGAAGATATCATCATCCTTGATCCTCATTTGATGATAACCAGATCGAAGGTCGATCTTGGAGAAGTATTGGGCTCCAGATATCTGGTCGAATAGTTCATCGATCCTAGGCAATGGGTACTTGTTCTTGATGGTCAATTGGTTGAGCTGACGATAGTCGATGCATAGTCTCATCGACCCATCCTTCTTCTTGACGAATAGCACAGGTGCTCCCCAAGGGGAGGTACTTGGTCTGATGAACCCCTTCTCTAGCAGCTCTATCAGTTGTGCCTTCAATTCCTTTAGCTCGGCAGGTGACATCCGGTATGGTTGACGCGATACCGGTGCAGCTCCAGGAGTCAACTCAATGGCGAAGTTGACGTCACGTTCAGGGGGGACTCCGGGTAAGTCTTCAGGAAATACATCTGGGTAGTCCTGGACTATGTGGATGTCTTCTATTTTTGAACCCTTCTTTTCGACTATGACGGCCGCAAGGAAAGCAAAACATCCTTTCCTTATCATGTTGTGGGATTTTAAGGCGGAGACTAGAGACATCCGCTTCTTATGTCTAATCCCAGTGAATGCTAATTTAGGAAAGTCACTAAACGTCACCCTTCCTTTCTTACAATCGGCGCTTGCCCCATGTGTGGACAACCAGTCGGCTCCCAATATGGCATCTCCCCCAAGGGTATTGTGACAGAGAATTCACCACCCATGGTTGTAGGTTTTGCAGTCAGGGTATCAGCAAAGTGTTGCGATATGAATGAATGAGTAGCTCCAGTATCAAATAACACAAATGCTGGCAAAGAAAAGACTAGCAGGGTACCTTCTACCACGCCACCTTCCTCGATGGTTTCTTCATTGTGCAAGGCTTGCAGCCTGCCCTGTTTCTTAGGCATAGTAGTGCGCTTCTCATTTTCTTTCAGCATCGGGCACTCGGGTATGCGATGCTCGCGACTTCCGCAGCCCAGACACGCTCCGGCTTTTCTCCAGCACTCCTCAGCGGTGTGACCAGGTTTGTCACAGTGTTTGCAGTGGCTCTTTGTTGGTGTGTTGGGGATGAAGACCTTAGGTTTCCTATCTTGGCTGGATCCCTCAGTTGGGTGGAAAGGACGCTTTTTGCCGTTGGTCGGCTTGGCAGATGCTGGTCCTGATGTCATTTCTTTCTTTACGAACTTCCCCTTGATACGGTCAGTGAAGTCCGTAGCATCTTCTAGTAGCTGGGCCTTCTTAACCATCTCGTCATAAGTTTGTATGTCGAGAGGCGCCAGTTGAGTAATGTACTGAGGCTTTAGGCCATTTAGAAAGCGCTTAGCCTTCATTCTCTCAGTGTTGACAGATGTACAGCACAGCGTGCCAGTCTAGAGAACTGGGCTTTGTATTCTGCCACCGTCAGGCCTCACTGTTTAAGAGCAGTGAATTCAGCAGCTTTCTTTTCCTGTACTCGTTCAGAGAAGTACCTAGCATTATAAGCTTCCTTAAATTCGGCCCAAGTAAATTGGCCGTTATCCCTTGTGGCTTCCACGGACTCCCACCATGCACGGGCATCCTTCTCTAATTGGAATGTCGCTAATAGGAGTTTGTCTCCGTCCGCACATTGCATTACACGGAAGATCCTTTCCGTTTCCTTTAGCCAGTGCTCTGCTTCATTTGGATCCGTGGACCCACTGAACCTAGGCGGGTTCAAACCCCTGAAATTGCGATGCAGCTCGCCTGCACCTGGTTGGTTCCCTCCGCGGTTACCACCGCCTTGCTGGGTGGCTTGTAGTATGGCATGAGTCAGTTCCTGGAGGGACTGTTGCATGCCTCTCATCTGGGCACGCTCCGCAGTCATTATAGCTGTTTAGTTCTACAAAATAGTTGGATAGTTATAATGCTCATTAAAAGTTTAATTTGTGCGTGAGTGAGTTTATTTTAGCTGATTACCCATGGTTCTACCCACATCTCTCATAGGTAGGATTACTGACTCTTAGTCGAGGCTGGTCAACCTAGATCACCCTATACTTAGAATAACCTAGGCTCTGATACCACAAAACTGTCACGCCCCGACGCGGAATATCGGAGCGCGAAGGCAGTTGCAAGAAAAGGTATAGAGCGTATACTAGACATCAAACCATTGCACATTGAATATTACTAAAGCAAATCTTTCTCATTAATAACTTTTCAAATGTCTAGTTACAACCACTACTATCAGAGCCATTCTATAGGGCCCAATTACATTGCAATAAATGGAAATAACTAACTACAACTCTAAAATGACATAGTGACTCGAGGGTACTCCTGGCTTCACTCTTGGTCATTCCCTTCCTCGTGAGTGTATGTGTCATCCTCGGTCTCACCTGAGAACACAACATCAAATAACGTAGGGTGAGCGATAACGCCCAGTAGGACTTAAATCTCAGGCTCAAGCAGGCTTTAAATAATTAACGCATTTAATGGCAGAGTATCTAAAGATAGCAGGTACAAGAGAGTCAAAATATAGCAAGGATAGCACAACAGGTAACAGGATAGCACAATAGCACGAGATCGAGTATAGTTTCCAAAAATAGCACAAGTATCGAATATAGCACGAATAGCAGGATGGCCATAGCACAACTAGCACAAGTATGGTAATAGCACGACGAGTATAGCACTTGTTTGTCATTCTAGACATCGAGAGAGTATAGCACGTTTTGTGTTTTGATTGTCATATAGATAGTCGAGATAGATAGCAGTTGAGTGTAATGCCAAAACACTCTGATCATTTAACTCCCATGGGCACTAGCACTTTCGGGCGTACATCCCAGGGCCAGATCGGGCCCTTTATATATTGCCAGGCATTGGTTATATTGTTTATCTTTAGACAATCAGTCAATGGCCAATATAGAGTACCAAGAAGTAGATGAGAGCACTAGATGAATAGACGAGATAGTAGAGTGAACGTGAATAGACGAGCGAGTAGAGTACAGATGAGAGCTAATGGACATTGCACGCAACACGTCGAGTAAACAGGCGATAGTAACAGTTGCACAACACGCGCACGTCGTATTGACAGTCAGGTGGAATTCACGATCTTCTCGCTGGCCATGTTATGCACAAGTCCAGAGGTCCGACGTGATTCAAGGTAAGAGCGAACTTCTAATAGTCGTTTGGATCATATCGATCCCTAAAAGTGTAATGGGTGTTAGGGTACAACCGGCTCGTCGACCATGTGGGAATCCATGATCAGAGGAGACTTACGGAGGCCTTGTGCAAGGGTTCACTAGTCCGGCGAAAGGATATCCGACGGAGAGTTCACCACAAGCCAAGTAAAGTGTGTTTATAAAACAGGTGCTCGACGTTCTAGAGGAATTCTAGAATAGTGGAGCGTCGATATCGGTATATAAACAACGCAAGAAACGAATAGAAGTCCTTTAAAATAGGACAATTAATATACTTCATTGCAATAAATTACCAGATACATTATGAGATATTTTATGCAAGATTTCAGCCATATATGGATGGTTCATGTGTGTGCTGGTGTAAGAGAAATCATAGATAGAAATAAGTCGTGAATATGTATTTTAAACATTCAATATAGATCTATTTTAAGCAGGGTGTTTACTGGGGGTATAACGGTAAAAAGGCGTAAGAATTATTTAGAAAGTGACAGAAATATATATATATATATATATATATATATATATATAGGGTTTTTCATCAAAATTCTTCTGAAGGAGACGTACCCCTGTACGGGTTGCGACAGGGTCAGGGCAGAACGCGACAGGGCCTAAAAAGGGTCGCGACATGGCTTGCAGATCGGGTTCTGAGAACGCGACGGTTCACCTATCGCCTTCTTGATCACGACAGCTAGGCTGTCGCAATCGGAGCCCAGAAAGCGACATATCGAGACGTCACCTTCTGGTTGTCTGCGCTTGACTCTGACAGGAGTCAGACCAGACATTGGATTGCGGACCAGGGATATCAATTTTGATATAGGGTTGTTCAGAAAATCATAACTAATTATATACATGATGAAAATTCACGAAATTAGTGGCAAATGAAACTAGACATGCGAAAGTACTTCCAGTAACTAGGAATTCGAGAGAGAGCATGGTTTGAATATGGTTTGAGAACGAACAAGAATGAGTAACACAGAACATGATATAGAGAACAAGATTGATTTAATTCAAGCAACATGCTTGATAAAAATTAGGGCTTTTAGGGTTGAAAGTTCCCTAATGATCATCAGTATCTCCCATAAAAATTTCAAGGCATGGGATTTAGTAATCATGGAGAACAAGAATTATGAAGAGGGTTCGGGGTCAAGAGAGTTGCAGAACTTCGAAATTCAAGAAGAAAATATTGGCTTGATGGAAAATTATGAAATTTAAGGGTTTGGTTCCTGATACATGGAACAATCTATAGACGAAATATTAGGATTTTTTCTTGTGAGAATGCCTACCTTTGACTCGATTTGTCTTCTAGGGCTAGAACTTGAAGAACGAGGAAGAAGCTCCAAGAACTCCTTCTCCCCACGAGATCCTCTCCTCCTTGGCCTCTTCTCCACGTCCAACAACCTTTGGCAACGAGCTAGGGTTGGCCAAGAGGGTTTAGTAGGTGTATTTATGTAAACACAAGTTCCTATTCCTATTTCTACTCTAATTGCTCTTAATTACGAGATTTCCTAACTCCAACCTTCTTTCCTTGCTTTCCAATTTCTATTTGGGCTAGGAAGAGATCCAAATTCGTGCTAAACCATATGGGGTAGGTTTAGGAATCTTATTCCAACTCTAGTTGCCACTTTTATTACTTTAATAACCCCTTTCCAATTAGGAGATAATTAAACTCTGAATTTAGGGTATTTCTTATTATTCTCCCTTTGTAAATTCATATTTTAACCCAATAAATTCTAGAGGGTCCATTAAGCAAAGCCCATTACTCTTTTCCATTTAATGGGTTTTATTTAATGCTCTTTTCATTTAAATATCCATTTAGCTAGGTTTTAATTCTTTATTTAAATTTTTATTTTTGCAAAAATTCAGATTGCTACAGTCCCCCAACCACGAGTGTGCTACAAGTAACCGAACACAACCACAATCCGCTAGTCACTGCACATTGTCGTCTTTCCCTCAGCCGAACGTATAACTCAAACTCAGGAGTGAGGGTATCTAGAAAGACGACACAAACCTTGACGGTACACACCGTACGAGGACAAACCCCGAGCACCACGTGTCTGGCTCACAATGAACCTGGGGTATCTGACTCGAGAGGTAACCACGAAAGCCGTTTAATAACCTAACTTGCTATGCACACATATCCAAGCAAACTCGATGTTTCCAACCACTATATGAGTCAACACACCATTTACATGCTCAACATTACTTAAACAATACTACACAAGTAATGTGCAACAGAAAATAGATAGACTGGCCACAGAACCCAACAGCTCGGGTGGCCACATTCTAAAACGCGAATAGCATAGTGGATGCCATTAAGACCTTGAATCGTGACGGAGTAAACCATCACCTTAAAACTTGAATCGCGACCGGACAGGTCATCGCATTCAAAACACGACGTCTGGGCCCGTCGCCTTTTAGATTGAAGAACCCTACCCTATTCTTCCATTCCCAAAATTTCACAACACATTCGTATATGATGTAAAAGCCGCAATTAAACATCCATACAATAACCTAAGCATGCTTACTACCAAATAAAAGTAATTCTACAATTGGAATACCTCTAACCTAATCCACACAAGACACTCAACCAAAACAAGGAGAAAGTTCCCCTACTGATACGAAAAATGCAATAACGACACCATCTCGGCATTTCCCTCGCTCTGAAGCAGCTCCTCGCGCCGGAAGCACGTCGAAAAATGCACTAACACCCCTCAATCGTCGGCAAAGCCTCTCCCAGAACTCCCTACAGCCGAATAGTGCAACCTGCTCTGTTTGACCAGGGTTGGGAGCCCAAACAAAATGTAGGCTAAATCGCGACGTATCAGGCCGTCGCGTTCAAAATGTGACGTACCTGGTCGTCGCAATTAAGCCCAACATCCCTGCATGCACCATGAGGCACACATGTAGCTGCGCCCACATAAAAGTAGCGTTGAATCGTGACGTAGCAGGTGGTCGTGTTCATGAAGAATCGCGACGCCTGTGTTGGTCGGGTTCTTAATGAGCACGCCAAAATTCTATTGGGCTGAGGTTTTCCAACCCTCCACCCTCACACCCTGCTACATACACCCACAAACACCCATGCACACACACATACTCAACTAATGAGCCACACACTGGCCCCCAAACCCAATAAACTACAATCCAGAAGATTAAGATATTACATTACTATCACCGAAAAGAAATTTCGTCCTTGAAATTCAAGAAGTAAGCCCAAGCAATAGTTTATCACATGTATGACTATCACCTAAAAGAATTAAAAGCTTACTCAAACAAGTATGGATATGTTCTGTACATCTCATCTGCCAATTCCCAAGTATCTTCTCCACCCTGCCTATTCTCCCATCTGATTTTTACTAGCTCAATATCTTTATTTCTCAGCCTTTGTGTTCGTCGTTCTATAATCAACATTGAATACTCTGGCATGGACATATCCAGTTTCAAATCATCCTGAATATAACTAACAACCTGTGAAGGGTCTCGGATGTATCTTCTCAGCATGGAAATATGGAACACATCATGAGCATCTGTAAAATCTATTGGGAGCTCCAATCTATATGTCGTTTCACCAATTCTTTCTAGAATCTGGAATGGACCTTCATATCTTGGACTTAATTTACCTTTTCTTCTGAACCTCAAAACACCTTTCGTGGGAGAAACTCTCAAGAACACATAATCACCAACTTCAAACTGTAGTTGTCTGCGTCTTGTGTCTGCATAACTCTTTTGTCTGCTTTGGGTTGTTTAAAGCTTCTCTTTGATAAACTTGATCATCTCTGCACACTGCTGCACCAATTCCGGTCCCATAACTTGCCTCTCCCCTACTTAATGCCAATTCAATGGTGTTCTACAAGGTCTTCCATATAGAGCTTCATACGGTGCCATCTCAATGCTTGTGTGATAACTATTGTTATAAGCAAATTTCACCATGCCTAAATGCTGCTCCCAACTGCCTCCCCAAACTAAACAACAAGCTCGTAGCATATCTTCAATGGTCTAGATTGTTCTTTCCGTATGTCCATCTGTCTGGGGATGGTATGCTGAACTATACCTCAATTCAGTACCAACTACTCTCTGTAAGCTTCTCCAGAAATCTGAAGTAAACCTTGGATCCCTGTCTAAAACAATAGTTATTGGAATTCCATGCAACGACACAATTCTATCCACATATAACCTTGCTAATCTGTCCACTGCCCATGACATACTCACAGCTAACAATCTGCATACCTTTGTCAACCTGTCCACAAAGACCCATATACCATTGTGACTAGACGCTGTCCTGGGCAATCCTGCTACAAAATCCATGGCTATGTCATCCCACTTCCACTGCAGAATAGGCAATGGCTGCAATAAACTTTCTGGCCTTTGATGCTTTACTTTAACCTGTTGGCATACTAAACACCTTGCTATGAATTCCACTATTTCTTTCTTCATGTTCAGCCACTAGAAATGCTTCTTCAAGCCTTGATACATCTTTGTGCTACCTGGGTGAATAGTTTACCTAGATCGGTGTGCTTCTTCCAACACTTTCTGTTTCACTCATGCTTCACTTGGGACATACAACCTATTCCTGAATCTGAGCACACAATCATCATCAATGGTAACATCTTCCATCTTCACAATTTCAGCCAAGTTTTCATCTACTTTCTGAGCTTCTATTATTTGCCAATACAAAGATGGTTCCAATGTGCTGCTGGCTAACACTGCTCGCCAATGGCTACTTGGAACAAATAAGGAATTCTCTGCTACATCTTCATATAACTTCCATTCTCTTATCATCATATGACTCATCACTGCCTTTCTACTCAATGTTGGATCGAGATGGCACTATAGATGTCCTAGAGGGGGGTGAATAGGACTTCTTGAGCTTTTGAAAATTATCTGAAAATAGATAACACTAAATAAAGTTGTTAGTATTTAGTGTGGTATGTGTGAAACAAGTGATAACTTGGCGGAAACAATCACACAATTGCACAAAAGATTTTATCCTGGTTCGGCCCTTCCCACATGGAAGTCCTACGTCCAGTCCCCAAGTAACCTCTTGGGATTGCACTAAACTGCCAAGAACACTTGGCCTTCTCTCAACCTGAGAGGTATTACAAACCCACTTGCACACAAGCAAGTCTTCCCTTTACAAAGGGGTACAAAGACCACCTACACTAGTAGGTCTTCCCTTCATAAGAGGGGCACTGCAGAAAACAAACTTCCTGCGGGTTATTTAACACAGAAATAAAACCTTGTGTGTCTACTAAGAAGAATGAGCAAACACAAAGAATCAGAAAGAGATATAAATGAGAATTGGAGTTCTAACTCTTTCTAAATCTAAGTGGGTGGACTAAGAAAGATCCACAGTTACAAAATGTCACCCAACAAGAAAAGACTTCTAAAAACTAGAGAGCTTGGAAGTCGAGGAGTGAAGTAGCAGCTCTCTTCTTCTTTTAAGTAGAAGGCTTGTGATGACTCTTGCTACTCGCAGTTTCAGATTGGAGTTCAGTGTTGCTGGGGTGGTATATTTCTGATTCAAACCTGAGCTTCTATATATGAGCTTTAAAGACTTGATCTTCCCATTTGAAACTATCCGTTAGAAACTGGATGTTTGAAGAATAGCCGTTGATCCTTTGACATCTTGAGACTTCTGTTATAACCACCAGTCCTTCAGTTCTTTAGAGTCCCATCGTCTTCAAGCTATGTAGGTAGCTTCATGGCTTGATAGACAGCTTCATTAAAGTTCTGTAAACTCCATGCTTAAGACTGAAAGCTAAGCATGCTTCATTAATGTTCTGCAAGCCTGGAAGGACAAGAAGGACACAGATACCTCCATACTTTCGGAGGTAGGTGAGATAAAAAATATATAAAGTATGAAGGAGTTTAGACAGACAGAAGTTCAGAGCATTTATAGGTAGACAAACAGTTGTATGGGGAATGCAAGGACTTTTCTTGAAAGTCATGGAGTTTTGACAGTGGTAGGTGAGCTTTGATAGATACCCCATGTTGTTTATACCTACCATCGCATTTACTGCATAACAACTGTCAAATAAAAAGAACTAAACTTATGACAGCAAACAAGAGACCACATTATATAATTATTTCAGATCTTAACAAAGATTTTCATATGTGATTATTTTGAATATACTTTTCCTTGTCTAATAGAATATTTAAATGGTGATAGTAAGAACAACATTATTCTGTAAGACATATAAGTGTCATTCATTTTGTAAAGGATCCCATAGGAATAATGAAAGCTAATGAAATAACTAGGATTATGATTTCATGGATTCTGTGGAATGACAGGTTTTACAAATATTATTTAAGTACATAGAAGTTGATATATGATACTTTGACTTACAAGAAGTTGGAGTCAAAGGACAATAGATCTTCAACTATATAGAAGTCGTAGTAAGGCATCGATTGATAATAGACTTCGACTTTCTGAGAGTCAGAGTGAGGTACTTCAACTGAATTGGAAGTCGCAGTGAGATATCATACTTCGACATCTTGGGAGTCGGAGTAAGGTCCGACTTTGACTTTTCAGGAGTCGGAGTAAGGTACAGTTGATAGGCAATCGATATAAGGACTTCGACTTTTAGGGAGTCGGAGTCAATCCTGACTTCGACTTTTCCAAAGTTGGAGTACTACCCATTTGTTCATCAATTAATACAATACTTTGACTTTTCTAAAGTTGGAGTCTAGAGTCGGAGTCAGTATGATATACAGTATATGCTGTGGACTTGGAGAATTTTCATTTGACAGTGTTGATACTTAGATTTTGGATGCATGAATTTTAGCTAAGATATAGTACATTATTATATATATGAGAGCCTTTGTATTGTCATATTAATTTTCATAAATTGTGGTATAAATCAATTTAGAAGATATTAAAAAGTTTTGTCATAGTAAAAACACTATAATTAAATGTTTAACAATATTTTTAAGGATAGTTGCTCAACAATTCTCCCCCTTTTTGTTAATGACAAAACTTTTACACAAATAGTGGAAACAAACAAAAATTTGATTTTTTTCTGTTCTCTCTTATTTCCAGTGTACAAGAGTAGAATAAGACCTTTACAATTTTTGTTTGTTTATTTTCTCTCTTCTCCCGCTTTGTGACATTAATAGAAAGAATAAAAGATACACAAATTTGTAGAAACAGATGCATATTGATTACTGTCTAGAACATTTACATTCAAGAAGTAGAAGAAGAGCTGAGGAGATAGAGGGAAGGAGGGATTTGAGCAAAGAAGGGCAGAAGTAAGTTCCATAGCTTCTGCTCATTGCTAGGGAAGATGTACAAAAGCTTGGAATCATCTATGTCATAAGAGGGTCCTACAGAGGGAATCTTCCTATATGACTTAATGTGGCGGCGATAATACCAGTTGACTTTCCTATGGTAGTTGTCATTGCGCAAGGTTCTCCTAAGAGGTACAAACTTCTTACTGGCTGCCTTGTGCAAAAACTCATGAATGGTGATGTTCCAGTGGAGACCCTGAGAACGAGTTGCTTCCTTAGATTGATAATAAACAAGATATCTCTGTGTCCATTTGTGAGAGACAGACTTCCAAAGTGTCTCATATCCCTTACAGAGATAGACAGAGGTAGATAGCTTGAGCTTTCTGCATTTAGCATGGTCTTCTGGATAAGTTGCTGCCCACTGATCTGGCCCTACTGCTGGTGCTACTGATGCTCTTCAGGTTGAGTAGGAGGAGGAACTGTAGAACTCTTTGTGCCCTGTTGACACACCAACTGTAGAAGCAGATCTTTCATCTGCTGAACTTCTTCAGACATGAAGTCAAACTTGATGTCAATTTGTTGTATCAGCATTTGAAATATAGACATCATCTCTTGTTGCTTCATCATCAGGTCCATCACATCATCCACTGATCTACTTGTCTCCCCCTGAGACCTTGGTCAGGTCTCAACAGGTGGTGGAGAGACATGGTGATACTCTTCACCAAAGGAAGACTCAATAGGTGTGAAACTGAGAATATCCTCTTCTTGAGCCACTCCCTTGCCTCTTAAATCCCTGAGCACTTGATTGATTGTAACATATGGAATATCTTGCTCATGGGAGGGAGCAGTAGCATGGACTTCTTCATCTGCCACTACAGCTTCTTCTCTAATTTTCTCTCTTCTGAATATTGGAGATTGAACTGGAGGAATGGAGAAGGAACTCTATAACTCATCCTAAAAGATATCATGGGAGCAACTGGGTATAGAGTGCTTTGACCAAATGTTCTGTGCCTTGTCTTCCAAAACATAATGGCTTCTCCACAAAGTGGAGAGCCCAATCTTTTCTTTCACAGAAACAAAAATTTCATCATTCAAATCCACAGAGAATCTTCTAAAGATAAGGGTCAGCAGGGGTCCATAAGGGAGAGACTCCTGTAAATTCTTAGACCCTGCCATCCTTTCCAATATAATGGAGGGCAGCTTGACCTGATGCCTCTGAATAGCTCAAAACAACAAACTGCCATCTCTGGCAGTGATGGAAGAATGGGTTCCTACCCTAGGGGTGATAATTGTTATGATGATGGAGTGAAGGATCCTCTTTTCTGCTGAGAGCTCGTTGACATAGAGCCCTTTCTTAGAGAGAGACCCCAAACTACCAATAACCCCTAATCTCTGCTTCTCCATGGACACTACCTCACTGATTAGGTGTCCGGAGTTAGGGCAATCCAAAATCTCTACCAACAGATCTTCAGAAACTGTAACAATCGTACCCTTCACTGATCCTGTAACAGAACCATCAGCTGTAACTTGGAGAGAGGGGTAAAAAGCCTTCAGGGCACTCTCAAACATCAGTTCAATGATCTGGCAGATCCTCGACCAGCCCTATAACATCTAGGGTTTCTGCTACCCTATTAAGCCTACTAGTCAACTGACTGAAATTTACAACCTTCCCTGGGCAAATGGAGGCCTTGGCGGAAGAAAGCCGTTGGAACTGCTCAGGAGTGAAGAGCATTCCTTCTGGAGCCCTAGATGAAGTCATCTAGACAAAGACAAGAAAAGAATTTAAGAAGGATGGTAGAGGAGGTGTAGAATAGGTTCACCGAGGTTAAAGAACCTACCTTTCTTCAGAGAAGAGGTTGTTGCCCAGATAGCAAGCCTAGAGGAGGGGGGGGTGAATGGATTGCTAAACGCTTAACAGAAAAACACTAAGATCGATAGTTAGTGTTAGTGAGAGTAAAGACAAACAAGCAAACACACAACATGACTTTTATCCTGGTTCAGACCTCCTATCCCAAGGAGTCCTACGTCCAATTCTCAAGCAACAACTTGGGATTTCACTAACTAAGGGTACTGTCCCCCTTAAGGACACTTACACATTCAGCAACAGCTGGCCTTCTCTTTTAACTCCGAAGAGGTACAAACCAACACCTGATGCAACAGGTCTTCCTTATTCAATGAAGGGAATAACAACCACCTATTTCCTACAGGTCTTCTCTTCACAACAGAAGAGGAACACACACAGAGAATGTGAGTAAAAGGCGAATTGCCCCTAGACCAAGCTTATAAGAGATTGCTTGATCTGAGGCTGAATCTGAGAGATAAAGATTTGAAACACAAAAATCTCTCAGAACTACACTAGCTCTCCAGAGACTAAGCAAATGAAACATAGAGAGCTGAGAGCTAAAGGTTGGTGCGCTGAAAGGAATGATCTCTTCTTGCTGATGCTCGCAAGTGCTTGATCGATTCTATATGTGTTGCTCAGTGTATATCACTTCTGTATTTTTTCATGGAGTCACCAGTCTTCTTTTTATCTTCTACAAATTATTTTGACCGTTGAAGTAGCCGTTCAAATGCCCGTTGTCTCACAACTTCATGCTCGTTAGAGAGACTGGTCGTAGGCATGTGGAGATGAGCCTGCAGTTATAAGCGCTTGGATTAGTCCTTGCATCCTTAGGAAAGATTTTCTGAATCTTTTATCCTTTCGACAGGTTGACAGATCCATCTTTGACGTGCTTTACTACAAAAGCCATGTATGCATTAAACACGGATACCTAGACAACTCCTTTTTGTCTACGTTGGCAGTCAACCCTGGTAGCGTGCAGTATAATGATATGCTTAAACTAGAAAGGCTATCCTGACATCACATAAATCAAGATTCTATGCGATATATCAAGTAAGCAAGAGGATTTAGTGTGGAATGATCAAGATCTTAGTATGCGCGGGAAGACTTGAACTCCATAGGGTTTTGAAAATATGTTTGAATAGAATGGTTATTATTAGGCTTTATGTAACGACCTAACCTCCCGGACCCCCCGCCAGGGACCCCGAAGGTCGCACCGCCACCCACGGATCCGAAGATCCGGAAGGGTTAGAATTTAGTCCAGTGAGATAAGCAATGAATTCAAATAACTATAACCAGAAAGTTCTTACATTAATAAAGAAATTATGTACAACATGTCCCAAATAAAAGTACAAGTACAGAAAGAAAGGTGCAGTCCTTAAGGGGCATACCCCGAGGACTTGCAAAAAGGCAACTCTCAACTCACTCCTGAACAAGCGCTCATGCTCACAACTCACACTGTTGGCAACGCACGACGCAAAAAACAGCCACCACAACCGTCCGGCAACGAACTCCTGCGACAACAAGTCCCTACCTGAAGAAAGTAGGGGGGGTGAGCCTCGCGAACAAGGCTCAGTAGGGATAACCAGTCCCTTACCAGCCAGAGCAGCAAGAACTCCAACGAAAGCGGAAGCAAACTACTCTAGAAAGCAGTAATGCGAGAAAACATCTACTGTAGAGTACTACAAAGTAGCGGAAAGGAGTAATGCCACGACTCACAACCAGGGTCGAGCCAGACACGACTCCCGCAGAACCAGCGGAGTCAAACACAATGCAGAAGCAACCCTCGGCACGCACCCGTCGGGAAGGAACAACCAGGTGTCACCACGAGAGACACCGAGCAACCACGTAAGACGGACGTCTCACCACCAGCACGGCTACCTCAGACCTCCACAAGGTCGAGGGCCCACAAGAAGAACCACCCTGGACCCCAGACACACCACGAGGTCAGGGAACTACACACTCACCGGTGCCACTGCCACCACGGACGGCACCAAGGAACGGGTTACATAAATAGCAGTCGGGTGTCTGTACAAGGCACTCCGAGAGAACCCACAAAGCGGAAACCAATAAACACAGCATACGTGGCCAAACCAACATAGCCCACAGAACCTAGACACGGCTAGACTACAACCACCGTGTAGGCTGGGGCAACGAGGCGCACTTGGAAACAACGTGAACCACCGTCACAACAAGAACAACCAAGCCACCGCCACTGGCAGCTAAGAGGAGGACACACCGTCCACACCTCCAACTCGCCAGCCGCTGACTCCTGCCTACAACCTCCCCGATAGAGTGAGGCGAGTGAGCCACCGCAAAGAACACACACACACGCACCACCGCAGCCCAGCCGAGCTGCGGCCCCACACCTGACACCACGACGTGGCTCCAGAACCAACGCCGAGAGAGGCAATGAGAATGGACTAGCTGATCCGCACCGGAAAGAATGCCTCAACCACCTCGGCGACATAGACTCAGCTCAGGGAGCTCCACAAGCGACTCTACGCCGCTGCCCACCACCGTTTTCCCCTCAGCTCTGGAGTCCGCCAACATGGCTGCTAACTCGAGCACGCTCGCAGCCCAGAGAACTCCCTCAACAGGCTCCCGAGGATGGGGGTCCCAGGAAAATGGAGACAACCTTTGAACGGGACAAGCCCTCAAGTGCCAAGCACCGGGTGAAAGAGAACAGGCGGGGCAACCACCACAAGCAAATGACACAGCTGACTTGTAACTAATACAAGTCAGCCGGCACGGCACGCACGGTACCCCTCCCGGAAACCCCCAGGAGGGCCATCGGCCAGCCAGGCACAACCACCAAAGCCAGAAACACAGGCAACCGGAACGCGACCATAGGAGCATCGCCTTCTGAACAAGAAGGTGACAACCAACCTGTCGCCACCAGGTCGCGACGACCAAGGTTCCGCCTTCTGATCTGAATGTGAAATATCGACCTGTCGAGTTCAGCATCAGAAGGCCGAACCCCTAAGCAGGTCAGCAGACCCGCAGCCGACAACACCAAAGCCAGAAGGCGACGAGAACCCAGTCGCTACCAGAAGGTAGAATGCGACATGGATCCTGTCACAACCAGAAAGCGACACACAGGGTGTCACCTTCAGATTCAGAACGCGATGTATCGAACCATCGCGTTCCTCATCTGAAGGTAGGGCCCTTGGGGCAGACCCACCCAAGGCCCACACCCCAAAGGGCCACAAGGCTAAGGCCCCAAATAGGAGGACTGGCCTCGTGCCAAGTTGGAGAGACCTCCCTCTAACCAACTTGGGCACGAGCCATCCCCCGCCACGATCGGAACCCGAAAACTGAAGAGCAGAGGGGAATGCGACGGCCAACCTGTCGCCACCAAAACGTGACAGGTTGCACACCGCCTTCTGTCTGGTGTCGCGACAGCTAACCTATCGCGACCTCAGATAGAAGCCCGAACCGAGCAATGGGGCCATCCCATGGTCCCACAAACTACACTACTGCCTCCAAACAAGAGAGGGAGGGGAGCACACACTGAAAGCAACTAAAAGAGGACTCGAGGGGCAACAATGCCACCTCTCCTCGCCCACAAACCACAAGAACAAGCTAAACACATAGATGGAGCACCACCGGAAAGCATCCGTCCGTGCGAAAACACAAGGGAACTCACGAGCATGGGACGGATCACCCAAAACCAAGCTCCATCTACTCTAACAAGGAAGGGAACAAGAAATCCCTATTGGTTATGAAGAACCGAACCCAAGAAATGGGCCTTCACGAAGCTCGGCCACCTCCTCCTCGCTCTACGTCGCCGCTCCCACGCTCCGCCACGAGCACGCCTGCACCTCCCAACCCAAGCCACCTGAGAGGGAAGAGGGGAAGCTCCCCCACCTCGGAGAAGAGGAGGGGAGGGAGAAAGGAGAAGAAAAGAGAAGAAAGTGGTGCATGCTAGCCTTAAGGCCTCGGAACTGAGGTCGCGACAAGATGCTTGTCGCGTTCTCAACCAGAATGCGATGCCTATCTCGTCGCCTTTTCAAAAGTTCCGACAGGTTTTCTGACAGACAAACAGCCTCCAGACCACGTGTCACACACGCAGGCGTCTCAGGTGAACGCGACAACTGGCACGTCGCCTTCACACACACACTGCAGACACGTGGCAAATAGCTACAGAAGACCACCGGAACGCGACATAGGGGCCGTCGCCTTCTCAACCAGAAAGCGACACAGAACATGTCGCGTTCAGAACGCGAAAGCCCTATACGTCGTGATCCTAAGGACAACTCCAAGGGAACCAAAACCTGGGATGTTACACTTTATCTGAGAAGATAATAATGAAATGCATGATAATTCATTCAAACCATAATCATTGTGAAGAGTGTTGTTGTATATGTGAAATCGATTTCATAATAATAATCCATATATAAATGAAATTTTATGTTGATGTGAATAATGAAATCGTTGTTTGAGCAAATCGTTCTTTGACTAAGGCAAATCGTTGTTCAAGTAAAAACAAATTGTTGTTTGAGCAAATCGTTCTTTGACTAAGGCAAATTGTTGTTTAAGTAAGAGCAAATCGTTGTTTGCTATCAAATCGTTGTTTCGATCAAATCGATGTTGAAGTGATAGCGAATCGTTACAGCGATCGAATCGTTGTTTTAACTTATCGAATCGTTATAGCGATCAAATCATTGTTTCACTTATCGAATCGTTACAACGATCAAATCGTTGTTTCACTTATCGAATCGTTATAGCGATCAAATCGTTGTTTCACCTATCGAATCGTTACAACGATCAAATCGTTGTTTCAATTATCGAATCCTAACAGCGATCAAATCATTGTTTTACTTATCGAATCGTTACAGCGATCAAATCGTTGTTTTACTTATCGAATCGTTACAGCGATCAAATCGTTGTTTCACTTATTGAATCATTACAGTGATCAAATCGTTGTTTCACTTATCGAATCGTTACAGCGGTCAAATCGTTGTTTCACTTAGTGAATCATTGTAGCGATGGAAATCATTGTTTTACTTATCAAATTATTATACTATAAAGGAAATCGATGTGTACTTCGAAGAAATGCATGCTCTGAACTTTAAATGACAGTGTGTGAGAATAACTTACAGATTTTGCTTGAATTATTTTATGTGGATGAACTTCAGAAAAACTTGTTAGAAAATATTTGTTAAGGTTTTGTTAATCACTAAAATTACATATAATAAATAAAATTATATGGGGATGGACTGATCATCAATCTCCCCATTTTTGGTGATGACAAAACATAACATTAACTTATAAAATACTGAAATATCTTTAAATAAATTTGCTGGAAGAGATTAAATAAATTTGATAAATCTAAGGAATGTATTTCAGAATAATGTATTTTCTCCCCCTTTTTGTCATTAAGCAAAAAGAAAAGTAAGAACTCAAGGAAAGAAGAGAAGAAAGATAAATGGGAGCCAACAGAACCACTATATTTGATTACTGAGGGGGTACAATGATGTAGAAGATAGGTGACAAGAGAGAGACATGGCGAGTTATGATCAGCCAAGCTTTACGTTCATGTTCTTCAAAATAGATTTGGAATGCACCCCAAGCTATAGTGTATAAAGGTCTCATAACAGGAGCCATCCTCTGGATGTGGAGTAGTCTCTGAGCTTCTAGGAAATTTGCATACTCATCCTTTCCAAGAGACATCTTGTAAGAACGAGTGGTTCTAAAGCTGGCATGCTGCAAAAACTGATCGATGGAGATAGGATAGACGATATTCTGCTACTTCAGATCCTTTTTCATGGGTACATAAACCTTGTACCTCTCAACCCAAGTGGCAAAAGGTTCTTGAAAAAGATGAATAGAGTCGAGGTCCAAGAATTCTTCAGCAAATAGAGATGGCTTGCCTGCCCTAAGCAAAGAAGAGTTGGTATTGACCAACTGCTGAGCATAGTTGTGATAGTGTTTCTCCCATTCAGAAGGTGAAAGTCTTTCACACTCAGACAAGAGGGAAGCAAACACATCAGATTTGATATAGCCGTTGTGGTACTCCCGGAACAAAAATTGATGGAAGGCAAGAAGATGGCCTTTTTGGACTGAGATTCTGCCCATTACTCTAGCAAACCTTTCAAAAATTATGGGACCCACTTCAGAGTCCATGACCAGGGATAGAAGCTTTGGAAGGAACACAACATCTGGCAGTTTCAGGGTGGCAAAGTCCACCTGGATTGAAGTGTTGACTAGATTTTCTGTCCTGAACTGAGCAATGGCTCCTCGGAATTGCCCAAGTTGAATTTCTGGCAGATTGTGGAGAAATCTATAGTCATTGAACATCTGAAAGTGGCGGATGAGCTTGATTTCCTTCTGGATGAAAGGTCCCCAGGAATTTTTTGATGAATAACAAACCACTCACTTAGTGTGAGAGGGTGGTCTCTGGGAGGGAACCTGTCAGACTTGGCAAGCAAGAATTTTCTGTAGAGTGACTGATGGCCCCAAGCCCACTGATTGTCACGCCCCAACGCGGAATATCGGAGCGCGAAGGCAGTTGCAAGAAAAGGTATAGAGCAAGTACTAGACATCAAACCATTGCACATTGAATAATGCTAAAGTAAATCTTTCTCATTAATAACTTTTCTGTGTCTAGTTACAACCACTAATATCAGAGCCATTCTACAGGGCCCAATTACATTGCAATAAAAGAAAATAACTAACTAGAACTCTAAGATAACATAATGACTCAAGGGTACTCCTGGCTTCACTCTTGGTCATTCCCTTCCTCGTGAGTGTATGTGTCATCCTCGGTCTCACCTGAGAACACAACATCAAATAACGTAGGGTGAGCGATAACGCCCAGTAGGACTTAAATCTCAGGCCCAAGCAGGCTTTAAATAATTAACGCATTTAATGGCAGAGTGTCTAGAGATATCAGGTACAAGAGAGTCAAATATAGTAAGAGATAGCACAACAGGTAACAAGATAGCACAATAGCACGAGATCGCGTATAGTTTCCAAAATAGCACAAGTATCGAGTATAGCACGAATAGCAGAATGGCCATAGCACAACTAGCACAAGTATAGTAATAGCACGACGAGTATAGCACTTGTTTGTCATTCTAGACATCGAGAGAGTATAGCACGTTTGTGTTTTTGATTGTCATATAGATAGTCGAGATAGATAGCACTTGAGTGTAATGCCAAACACTCTGATCATTTAACTCCCATGGGCACTAGCACTTTCGGGCGCACATCCCAGGATCAGATCGGGCCCTTTATATATTGCCAGGCATTGGTTATATTGTTTATCTTTAGACAATCAGTCAATGGCCAGTATAGAGTACCAAGAAATAGATAAGAGTACTAGATGAATAGACGAGATAGTGGAGTGAACGTGAATAGGTGAGCGAGTAGAGTATTGATGAGAGCTAATGGACATTGCACGTAATACGTCGAGTAATCAGGCGATAGTAACAGTTGCACAACACGCGCACTTAGTGTTGGCAGTCAGGTGGAACTCACGACCCTACCACTGGCCTTGTTATGCACAGGTCTAGAGGTCCGGCGTGATTTAAGATGAGAGTGAATCTCTAATAGCCGTTTGGATCATATAGATCCCTAAAGGGTATCGTAGGTATTATGGTACAACCGGCTCGTCGACCATGTGGGAATCCATGATCAGAGGAGACTTACGGAGGCCTTGTGCAAGAGTTCACTAGTCCGGCGAAAGGAATATCCGACGGAGAGTTCACCACAAGCCAAGTAAAGTGTGTATATAAAACATGTGCTCGACGTTCTAGAGGAATTCTAGAACAGTGGAGCGTCAATATCGGTATATAAACAACGCAAGAAACGAATACAAGTCCTTTAAAATAGGGCAATTACTATACTTTATTTCGGTAATTTACCAGATACATTATGAGATATTTTCTGCAAGATTTCAGCCATAAATGGATGGTTCAAGTGTGTGCAAGTGCAAGAGAAATCATAGATAGAAATAAGTCGTGAACATGTATTTTAAATCATTCAATATAGCACCATTTTTAAGTAGGGTTTTTACTAGGGGTATAACGGTAAGAAGGCGTAAGGATTATTTAGAAAGTGACAAAATATTTTTCATGGGTTTTCCGGCAAAACTCTGAGAAGGCGACATAGGCCTGTATAGAAGGCGACAGGAGCAGAGCAGATCGCGACAGGGGGTTACACAGAAGGCGACAGAGCTGTCTTGCTCAGGCGGCCAGAACGCGACGGGTGTCCTGTCGCGTTGAGAACGCGACAAGAAGGGCGTCGCGACGGGCTTGAGAAGGCGACGTGTCGGGCAGTCGCTTTCTCAGGTCCGTGGCCTGGGTCTGACAGAGTTCTGCTCTGTCTTGGATTGCGGTCCAGAAACTTGCCTTTTTGACATAGGGTAGTTCAGAAAATCATAACTAATTGTATACATGATGAAAAATCATGAAATTAGGGGCAAATGAAACTAGACATGCGAGAGTACTTCCAATAAATAGGAATTCGAGAGAGAGCATGGTTTGAACATGGTTTGAGGATGAACAAGAACAAGTAACATAGAACATGATACAGGGAGCAAGATCGATTTAATTCGGGCAACATGCTCAACGAAATTTAGGCCTTTTAGGGGCAAAAGATGCCTATCTTGCATCAGTATCTCCCATAAAAATATGGAGGCATGAGATAGAGTATGCAAGGAGATATGAATTAAGCATGAAGGTTCGGGGTCATAAGAGTTACAGAACATGAAAAATCAAAAACTAAAGATATACTCGATGGAAAATTATGAAACTTGAGGGTTCGTTCCTGGTAGATGATACATCCTACAGAAAAAGTTTCATGGTTTATGCTTGTGAGAATGCCTACCTTGACTCGATTTATCTTCTAGGGCTAGAACTTGAAGAACGGGGTTGAGAGCTTGAAACCTTCTTCTTCCCACGAAATCTCCTCCTCCTTGGCCTCTCCTCCTGGTCCAGGAATCCTTTGGCACGAGCTTGGGTCGGCCATGAGGGTTTTAGGAGAGTATTTAAGCTTCTCCTCTTTCTATTTCCTAATAGGACTCTAACTCCTATAAAATTCCGAATTTCCTCTTTCCTAACCTCCTTCCAAGCTTTCCAATCCCAATTTAGACTTGGAAGAGATCCAAATTCGTGCTAATCCATATGGGGTAGGTTTAGGAATCCAACTCCTACTCAAACTTCCTATTTAATGCATTAAACACCTCTTTTCTATTTAGGTAATAATTTAGTTACGAATTTTAGGGTATTTTCCTATTATTCTCTTTTATAAATTCTTATTTTTGACCCAAAAATTCCTAGAAGATCCATTAAGCAAAGCCCATTACTCTTTTCCATCTAATGGGTTTTATTTAATGCTCTATTTAAATATCCATTTAGCTAGGTTTTAAATTCTTATTTAAATTTTTATTTTCGTAAAAATTCATGTTGCTACACTGATCTTCAGTCTTAGACTCAGCTAGAGAAAATATTTTGGACTGATCAGCTTTGGCAATGGGAGAGAGAGGGAGAACAATTTTGAGGTGATCTGTGAGGTTGAGGTGAGGGAGGCCATAAATGGTGGCAAAAGTATATTTTTGGAGGAGTTCACAATACAGGGATCTCCTTCTATTTTCTTGGAGACTTTTGATTTCCTTCTATTTCTGAACCAAAGGGGTGGAAATTTTGGTTCAGAAGAGATAGCAAGGTCCTTGGAGACTTTCCTCTTTTTAGGAGCAGGACTAGAAGAGTTTGTCCTATGAACATGAGTGCCAACGACCAGGACTGAGCGAAGAATTGCTTCTTCAAACTCATCTTTGATGTCCTGAATAACATGGCCTTGAACACGGGCACTCTCAGGGATGAAAGTGATGAAAGTGGGAGGAGTAGGTGGATGAATAGAAGAGAAGGAGGTAGGAGGAGGTGGGGCAGATGGTCCAGCAGTTGAGGGATCAGAGGAGGAGGGTCCAGCTGAAGAAGATGATGTTGGAGGTTCCTTAAAGATGGGAGGAGGAGGAATAGTAGAAGAAGAAATAGGTGAAGAAGAAGAAGTGGTAGGAAATGGTGTTGGTGAGAAGATGTGTTTTGGAAGGGGTTGTTTGAAGGTTGCAGGGGCTGGAGGGGCAGTGGATGAGGAGGGTGGAGAAGAAGGAGTTGGAGTCTTAAGAGGAGAAGAAACAGGAGGCTCTGGGGGCACAACAGCAGCTTCTACTGGATCTTCAATGCTGACTTGCTCTGCTTCAAATTCCACTGGCCCTGATGGCCCAGACTCTTCCACCACTGGCCATGCCGGCCTAGACTCCTCAACTGATGGCCCTGGTGGCCCTGATGTTTCCTGTGCAAGCTCAAACTGACTGGATTCCTCAACAACATTGGGCCCTGATGGCCTGGCTGCTTCTTCAGAAGGCCCTGGTGGTCAGACTTCCTCTTCATTTCTTAGCCCTGATGGCCCTGAACTGCCCTCTGGCATGGGTTGAGTGGGAGCAGGAGAGGCAAGAGTTGACAATTGCTCCCTCACAAGATCTGAAAGTTCTGAAACTGATTGCTTTAGGCTACCCAACTCACTTCTCATTCCTCGGAGCACAGCTTTCACTACTACAATCTCCTTGGCTCCAGTGCTCTGACTAATAAAAATGGAAGAAATGTCAGACTATACAGAGCATAAGATCTCCCATTGTGCATTTAATCTTTCAATTACAGGCTTCATGTTCACTTTTAGCTTCTTCTTCTTGTGGGATCTGCGGTGTGCCTTTTTGATGAGCAATGAAATCTTTGTGGCCACACCCTTGCCTTGCCTGAGCCGATAGCTGGCTTCATGATAATACCCTCAGCACCATCAGAGGTGCTTTCCACAAGACCTTCTTAGAATGGATCAGCAGGGACACTAGCTGTGGGCTCCCGCTAAACTTCTGCTTCCTTTTAAATCACATGCTCCCCCTGAGCTGGAGCATCCTCCATCTGAACATCTTCCGAAACAACTGCTCCCTGGCTAACTTCCCTAGTGGCATCTTCAGCAGGAATAATTGGGGTGATTTCTTCATGAATTTCTTCCTGCTCCCCCTGAATATTTGCTACAGATTCTAACACTTCTTCAATGACAGATGCAATGACTGTCGAGGGGGTCTCTACTCCAGATGGCTGCCCAACGGGCTCAATATGCTCAAGAGCAATTTCTTCTATTCTTCTAGCACTTGTCACTGGTTCTTCAATTCTGACTTCTTCTTCCTCTTCTTGGACCACTGGAATTTCTGGGACTACAAGAGCTTCACCAATAATAGCCTCTCCTTCTGCCATGGAGGTCTTGGTCCAAACACTCCCTACTAGTGGGAAACCACTTTTCTTTATGTTTCTAGACCGAATAGGTTGACCCATCTTCTCCATCACTTCTCCCTTTAAATCAATATTACAGTGCTTGAATATCTTGGTCAACAAATGAGCATAAGGTAGGGAAACATTTAGCTTGTTCTTCGTGTCCCATATCATTTCTACTACAAATCTCATTCTCTCAATGATCACTTGAGCCATATTAATGTCTTGATTCTGAATTGCCCAAAACATCATATCAGAATCGGCCTTAGGGCAAGCTGAGAATGTGGTGCTTCTTGGTACTAGAATCTGGCAGACTATAAAATGAAGAATCCTATTGAATGCATTCAATTGGTTGATATCAATTTTACCATCTTTTAGCTTGTACTCTGTTCCGATTATGCCTAACTCTTTTGCATGAATGTCTACACTGTCTACCCCACTGCGACCAACCGTGGATACACCAAATAGACTCTCCAGAAGATCATAGGTGATATGGATAGGTTTACCTTTTACTGAGGAGGTAAGGGACCCGTCTTCTTCTACCTTCAGGCAAGTGTAGAACGCCTTGACTAGGTTCGGGTAGCTTGGCTCAGAAACTGTGACTAGCCACGACCACTTCATCCTTTGAATAGCTTCCACAACACTGTGCATCCCATTCTTCTCTAGATCTGCAATATCTACAGCCTTGTTACCACACACTTTGATCTTGACTGCTACAAACCTTTTCTGTTGCTCCGCTGAGAGGAAGGCGACACTGTATCCACCAACGGTGCCAGAACTCATAGAAGCCGCCATGGAAATGAACATGGAAAGTTTCTGGAGGATCGTTGGAAGGAATGGAACAGAAGCCCTCAAGAAATTTTGAGAGAACAGAGAGTTCTTTTCGAAGTCGCACAGAGAGGAGACTGGAATCGATAGGGTTTTTATCGCTCCAGGCAAGTCGATGGAGAAGAGAGAGAGAGTGATGAATCGATAAGGCATGAATTTCGGATTTAACAGTAGGACATAAAGGTGCTTTTGAAATGCCAGAACAATATGTTGGCCCTTTTGGTATGGCAGCAAGCTAACCTAGAGGGGGGGGGGTGAATAAGTTTTCTGAAATCTGAAACAGAAACTTATACACAGAAAATTATCACTTAAAAGTTTGGTTAGTTTAGTGTGATAAAGAGTAGCAGTGCGGAAGCAAATAAACAATCAAACAAATAACACAAGGGATTTATCCTGGTTCGACCCTTCCCACATGGAAGTCCTACGTTCTGTCCCCAAGCAACCTCTTGGGATTTTACTAACAAAGGGTACAGTCCCCCTCAAGGACAATACAACACCCAGCACCCCAGCTGGTCTTCTTCTCTTTCTCGGGCAAGAAGGCAACCCACTTTTCTTATAGGTCAAGAAGCCAACCTCCTAGTACAAACCTCAGTGCAGTTCTGCTAGACTTAAACCCCCAGCTAGGTTCTACACTGTATACAGTCCTACAACTGGACAAAGATCTTTCTTAGAAAAGAAAGAACAAAGTTGAGAGTTGGAACAGATGAACACCAACTAAAAGAAAACTCTCAGCGAAAAGACTCTCTCCTCAGATTACAAAGATGCACACAGAGAGAGTGAAGAGAGGAGAAGGAGCTTGAAGCTTGAGGGCTTCAGATGCTTGAACACTTCTTCTTGGGCTCGTGCTCTTTCTCTCTTTTCCTTTGAGTGTATGTGGAGTTTTTGGTTCTTCACTGGATGTACACTCTTTTTAAGATCTTCAGGAAAGCTCTTGTCTTGTTCTTCAGCCTTGCTTCATCTTTTATATGAACAGCTTTGAATAAATCCATTGAGGAGATCCGTTGGAGTTCTAGCCGTTCCTCATCTTCTCTTTCATCTGATATTTTGTGGTCTACGAGGTCTGCAAGCATAGAATAAAGTGTTTAGATAAAAGAGTGTTTCTGTCAAAAAAGGCTCATACCTCTATGTTTCCTGTTGCCACCCAGAAGTAGTAAGTAATCCCCTTTTTGTTGGCAGGAAAGAAGAGATCTAGAGAGATAGGCAAAAAGATCTCCTGTCAGAAAGATAGAGGATTACGCAAATAAAAAATATTTGACTTTTTCACTAGATGCCAAAAAAACATTTGGAAATATAAAGGGAATCCATATTTAGGTGATCAAATCCATGTTTTCAAGCAAATCCATATTTTCACTTATCAAATTCTTATGAGAGCAAATCCATGTGAGAGGAAATCCTTATGAGAGCGAATCCTTATGAGAGCGAATCGATGTGAGAGCGAATCCTTAAGAAAGCGAATCCTTATGAGAGCGAATCGATGTGAGAGCGAATCCTTATGAGAGCGAATCCTTATGAGAGCATATCCTTATGAGAGCGAATCGTTATGAGAGCAAATCGATGTGAGAGCGAATCCTTATGAGAGCGAATCGATGTGAGAGCGAATCCTTATGAGACTTTGTGAACTGAAATCGATGTATATTGAATGGACATCGATTTATCTTTTTCGTGCAAATCACACGACAATAATGCCATAAATTTATATTTATTAGAAAAACATGATATTTAATTTATTATTAGAAAACTATGGTATTAAATATATTTAATATTTAATTAATCACAAGTTTTGTTATCACCAAAATACCATAAATTTATATTTATTAGAAAAACATGATATTAGATATTTTTTATAATATTTAATTAATCATAAGTTTTGTTATCACCAAAATATAAGGGTAAAATATAGGAGTGGTTCAACAATCTCTCCCTTTTTGGTGATGACAAAATTTATGAGATGTACATCTTCTCATCCACTTACCTCATGAAGCAAGACTTGCTGGCCCTGTACATTATAGGTGGATGTACCCCTTTGAAAGGTATGTGTCTAGCCTAAATTTATAAAATATTTATTGCTATTAATAATCTGATTTCTGTCTAATATTAATTTGTTAGGTTTTTAGTGAGACTTAAGTCCTATGTTCGAAATAGGGCATGCCCAGAAGGTTCAATGGTCGAAGGCTATATCGCGGAGGAGACACTTACATTTTCTGTTAGGTATTTAGATGATGATGTTCAGACATGGCTTAATCAACCCTTAAGAAATGAAGATGATGGTAACATTCCAATTGAAAAGGGATGGGAGATATTTTCTGAAGGAGGCCGACCTTTAGGCGCCGGCACCAATTGTTATCTAAGTGATGAAGAGTTGAACCAAGCTCATCGATATGTCTTGTTTAATTGTGAGGCAATTTCTCCTTTTATCGAGTAAGTAAGATGATCACTTGTATATTATATGTTTCCTAATTGTACATCTTTATATGTGTATCTCATAATAAGTGTTTTATATAGTATGCACCTTGGTTTTATACGGAGTGGAAGACCACAATCAACAGAAATGGAGATCGAGAGGTGTCATACATTAGAATTTCAGCAATGGTTTAAATTTAAAGTGAGTGATGTAGACCATTCTCATTTTACTATAGGTTTTTACCCACGTGTATTCATTTTCGTGATGATAACCCACATGCATCATGTTATGTAGGTTGACACTTTGCAAGCACAATGTGGAGATGGGTTGGATACAAATATACGTTGCATAAAGGATCGACCAATAAATATGGTGAAGAAGTTTGACTCTTGTTTAGTAAATGGGTTTCGCTTTCAAACTCAACATGTGGAACGACATAGGGTCACACAAAATAGTGGAGTTGTCATGTCTACAAAAACCTCAAGTTTAAAAGATAAATCTCCTATTCGAGGGCAAGTGACATATTACGACATTTTAGATGAAATTCTGGAGTTGAACTATTATGGTACCAGAACAGTGTTACTCTTCAAATGTGACTGGGTGGATATTCAGCGAGGAGTGAGAGAAGAAGAAGACTTCACAATGGTCAACTTTAAATATAAGTTACGTACAACTGAGCCATATGTTTTAGCCTCTCAAGCGGAGCAAGTATGGTACATAGATGATCCAAAAGAGCAAGGATGGTGTGTGGTGAGGAAGACAAAGCCAAGAAATTATTTTTATTTGCAAAATGAGGAGAGCATTGAGAATGATGTGGAAAACAAAATACTGGGCAGTGATGATGTTGATATTGATAATTTAGTTGACATTCATGTTACATGGGAAAGGGTGGGAATTGATGGGCAAGAGATTTTTATTTGAAATGTTTTTGTAATGGTTTTTTTAATACAATTCTGGTGATGATATTGATGTTATATGCTTTCAGTGGGAATTGATGGGCAAGAGATTTTTTTTTGAAATGTTTTTGTAATGGTTTTTTGAATACAATTCATGTGATGATATTGATGTTATATGCTTTCAGTGGGAATTGATGGGCAAGAGATTTTTTTTTGAAATGTTTTTGTAATATTTTTTTAATACAATTATGGTGATGATATTTAACTTGATCTTAACCATTATAATGGTTTTTTGTATATGCTTTCAGTATTATTTAACTTGATCTTAACCATTATTCAAATTTGATCTCAATTTCAGATATTACTAATAAAGAGACATGTAAGTCTTATTTCTGTCTTCATGTTAATGTTGAGAAAGAAGATTAAATTGTGCCTATAATATTTAGTATCATATTGTTTGCATGTAACAGGGGGAGAAAAAGAAGTGTGGACTATGTAGAACCCATTGAAGGTGAATCTCATAAAAGTCAGGCTGTAATGAAGACGAGCAAGCCTTCTGGCCCTATTGCAAGTGTAGATATTCTGAAGGCAAAGAAGAAAGACTTGTCAGAATGTTATGGGGTTTCCAAAGAAGATGGACAAAGCCAAGAAACTGGCGCAACTGGAGCATATGAAAAATTGGATACAAATACCTTCCAACAACATATTGAGTGAGTTTCTATTTTTTTTTTTTAACTTGAAGCCTTCCATTATAATTGATAGAATTTCTAACAATAAACAGAATTGTAGTTATGTATGGAGTATTCTTTCAGCTGAGCACTTGAAAAACTATGACTGTTGGGATTGTTTATGGTTTCCATATTATAAGTCCAATGCTTCTCAACAGAAAAAGATGTTGACATGGGTCAAAGATAAAGAGGTATTTCTAAAGAAGTACTCATTCGTGCCGATATGCATGTGATAAGTTGTTAAAAAAAATAGCATGTCTTTACAAATGTTTCTATAAAAAGATAGGCCTTAGAATTTTTCTGTTATGTAGGGGGCATTGGAGAGCCTTGTAATATTGTGTCATGAGGAAGAAGATGATTTGCCACTCATCATGCTTCTTGATTCCCTCCATAGTATTGACCCAACAAAACTTGTTCGGCCAATTCGAAGGTTGGTGCTACATTAGTTCTATGATTCATAGGTAATATATTGGTTCCCTATCTCTAATATATTGACTCTTTTTTTATATATATTTTTGAAGGACATATATGCTACAAAGAAGAAGGCAGTGATTGCTGATGCAATGTCTTCTATAGATATTTCAATTCCATTGGTAAATGATTAGAGACATATATGATACATGATCTAACTGCTATTTTATGCTCTTGGAACTTGTTTATATGTCTTTTTGTTTTCATAGGTTCCACAACAAACCAATGGCACTGAGTGTGGGTTTTTTGTATTATACTACATCTACCATTTCATACAGAATGATCCACCCACATTTTCCTTGGATGATTACCCATCTTTGTGAGTTATGCTCCTCTTTCAAATTACATGTCTTGATTTTTCATCCAACATACTAATGGAGTGTAATTTTTTCAGCTTACATGTGATTGGTTCAGTAGAGCAGAATTTGAGAAATTTGTAGATGACTTGATCTTAAGAAAAATAGAGGTGCAAGAGGTGGTGGTGGAAGTTTCTAAAAAGAAGCATAGAGGACCAACAAAACTAAGTTCTGTGCATGGTTTAGATAATGGTAAATGAATTGTTGTCCAGATAAATGAACTTGGACAACCAGTTGGAGAGGGTGGCCATTCTTTGAAATTATTTTTAGGAACAATTGCCCGTCTTGGTGATAAAATGCCAATTGATGCTCCAACTTGGAGGGCAATGTCTACCACCCATAAGGATGATGTGTGGGAGTATGTCCAGGTGATTTCTAGAATACATATGTTTCTTTTCTATGTTCAATCTATTATATATTAATTATATGAGTATGTATTGTAGAGAAAATATGATATTCCAGCATATTTGAAAGAGTGGGTGATGAAGGACTTGGATCAGAAGTGGAGGTCTTGGAAATATGAATTGAGAAATAAATACTTTGACCCAACTTTGAAGCAAAATGAACAAAAAATACCACCTGATCCAAGAGTTAATGTGGAATAATGGAAAAGAGTTGTTCAAACATGGTCTTCTAATAGTTAGAAGGTAAAATACTTAAGATGCTTTTCTTATAGAAGGTAAAAAAAATTTTTTTGTGAAGACATGTTCATGATATTTTTTTGCTAAGAGTTATGTCTGTGTTTTGTAGAGGTATAGTGACATAAACAAGAAAAGTAAAAGTCATCATAAGTATTTTCATTGTGCTGGGACAAAGAGCTTTGTAGACATCAATGAGTAGGAGGTAATCCCTATTTTTTTGCTAAGTCTTATCTTTGTGTTTTCTGTTCTCATTTTTTTCTAACACTTTTTTCATAGATTCTCATTTTTTTCTGTTCTGCAATTTGTCTTCTAGTTTGTAAAAAATGGAGTGAAACTTGATAGCGGGGACCTGTTTATAAGAACCCGTGTGAAAAAAAGTGGGCAACCTATTAATGAAGAGATTGCTGCAATGATTGTATGACATAGATTGTTGTTTGTTTTCCAATTTTATGTTATGTCTACTATGTGTTTATTTTATTAATACTATATATGTGTTTATTGTAGATAAAACTTCAGGAAGTAAAAATTACACAACCATCATCATCCTCAAGTTCATCAATTGCAACTGCAAATGATATTTACTCACACGTATTTGGGAAAGAAAGGCCTGGCCGAGTACGTGGAGTGGGCACAGACACGACACCAACAAGTTTGTGGGGTACTTCAAGCCAATGTCAAGCCCAATTAAGAGTAGAAAATGCTCAACTCAATGCTATGGTTAAAGAATTGGCAGAGAGATTGGGTAAAGTTGAGTCTATCGTTGTTGAGGTAATTCTAAAATGTTTTCATTTCATCCATGTAAAATATGATTAGCAAGTACTTTAGATGGATTTGCATAATACTTTTCAGTTGGCTTTCTGGGCATGTCCCTATTGTCCTGGGCATGCCCCTGTTGTCTTGGCGTGTCCCTATTGTCTTGGGCATGTCTTTGGATGAAGTCTTGTTGGAGAATGGAATCTCTTTGGATGAAGCTTATGGGGTCAAAATTAGTAATTTATAGAGACAGATTAAGAAGTGGAAAAAGGTAAATTGTCCCAATCCTCAAGGGCGCATTCAACAAATATGAGATCCTTGAGGCATTAAAGGGACTTGAAATTGAGAACAGGACATTTAAGTAGCTACAGAAAGAGTGTATGCCTTTCTTTAAGTTTAAGAAGGATGAAGTGATATCTGTTGGCAACCAACTAATCAAGGATATCTGTTGGCAACCAACCAATCAAGAAAGAGTGTATGCCTTTCATTACATCTATTTGGAATCACAAAACAACACTCCATACATAACATATGGTAAAGGTTTACCTCCAATATGGAATTGAAACTGAGGACATCCACTCAGATCACTGTAGTGGCCACAGTTATGGCACTTGATGATATATGATGGCACTGGACATTTGCAGGAAAGAATTAGAGGGGTAAAAGTATTCAGCAACATAAAAGATGAAAAGTGACAGTTGTCTGTCCTAGTTGCTTTAGACTAAAAAAAAAGTAAAAGAAGGAGAAAAATGTATGCCTTTCTTTAAGTTTAAGAAGGATGAAGTGATATCTGTTGGCCCTCAGCCTTGGATCTGAGGCTCCCATTTGGTGAAATGGATGTTCTTAATGAAAATGCTGACTTGATAAAGAGGCAACTTCAGCTGGACCACCTAGAAATCTTGTCTTTTAAAGAAAATGCTGACTTGATAAAGAGGCAACTTCTCAGACAGAATCGACCTTCACTAGGCAATCCTGTTTCTATTTTCATGGCTAGCTCTGAGTACACTATTGGAAACTAAAAGATAGATCTCTGTGGAAAACATTTTGTGGGTCATTTTTGTTTTTTAATTTATGTTTTCTCTATTTCAAGGATGTTGTTGCCTGTCACTGTCAGGAATGTTGATGTTAAAGTCTGTAACTTTTGAGAATAGAAGATACGTCTCCTGGCTATTACATAATGTTATTTTTGTCAGATTAACATATATCAGTAACAGTTTTGTTTTCCTTCATGTTTTGTCCATAGAACAATGGTGCTGGATTACCAGATTATTCTGGTGTTCTTGCTTTTGATAAAGCCTAGCTTAGCTGTTGGACACTTCCTTTGCCCACTTCATCAACTTGGGCAGGAGCTGATTACAATGAACATACATTTGTAGCACTCTCACTTATTTAACACTAATACATTTGCAGTAGTAGAAATAAACTCATGGCTTGTGCTTATGAAGTCTTCTTTGTGAAATATTTTTTTCTTACTAATCTTCTTCTTTCTTGACAGTCAAAACAGGTAGAAAGTACTCCCAATATGGAAAGATGTGTGCAATCATCTGCAAGTGTAATAGAACCTAAAGGAAAAGAGGTAAATATGTTCATATCTCATTATGTTCTATATTCTCATTAGAAACTCAATTGTGTCTTGATGTGTGATCTATAAAATGAATTGAATAGCAGAGTTTGATGTTGGGCAAGAAAGTGAAGTTGTGTGACATGGAAGGACACCCGATAGCCAATGTCATAATCATGTCGTTAGATAAATCTATGATGGTTATGGGTAAGAGTTTGGGCGAGGAGTATTATGAGGTAGCTATTTTGTTTGCTTACAAACCCAATGCACCTCTATTTGTGAAAGATAATGAACGAAAAACCGTCCAAGATGCTGTTGGAAGTCATATTGTGTGGTTCAGAGACTTTGTAAGTTTATGACACCTGAAGTTTTATTTTATAGAATTATTTTGGAAAATAAATGAACTTGTTTATATGTATACTAATTGAATGATTTTTATTTTGCAGGTTGAGTTAGATGACACCTGAAATTTTTATTGTGCCAACAGAACAACTCTCCTCCCTTAAGAACATTGTCCACTCACCTTATGAAACAATTATGGTCATTGGATTTATGTTATGACCAAAACAATTATGATTGTCTTATCCTCAGGACAAACAATGATGTGTATGTGATGTTTAAATTTTATGTTGTACAGTGACGGCCCTCATTATACCGGTACGGTCATACCGACCCACGTCGATATAGCGAGAGTCCTCACAGTGGGACATTTACCCAACGATACAAACAGCTGAGATACACGTGAATATATATAACAGAGTAGCGGAAGTAAAAGAGAACTATCTCCATTCATTCGTCATCCACATTAAACATACATGCAGTTTACAATTTGCAAAAAGGAACTAAAATTTACATGATTTAAATTGCTGAAATAGAAATACAAAATGTCCACATATTACATTCTTTTCAAGATAATCCTAATACAATGTTCAAGTACATACGACGAAGTACACAATCACAAAGGAAACTCCAAGTAACTAGTCTCCGCGCTCGGAGTCTGTCTCCACCGTCTCCTCCAACGGTATCGTATCACCAACTACACCTGTACGCCGAAGCAAGGAGTGAGTCCAGAGACTCAGCAAGCAACACTATACATGATATACACGTACAAGTCCTAGTGGTTTCTACAAGCACATACAATTAGCAACACATAGCATGCTAGTCCATTTAAGTTTCAACCTATCATGAAGATTCTACAATTTTACACCTAACACATGCTTTCAGGTTTCAAAATATAACATTCACCTATCACATGGTCTCTAATCCATTCACTTATGAACTTTAACCTTATAAAGAACCAAACATGAGAGTTATCCACATGGACAATTTACATATATGAACGTGGAACATAGTTAGCATGGAATCCACATGTTCTTAAGTACCTACATAACTTTTTCACATGCTTTAGGTTGCTGATTTCACATGGTTCAAAGACTATAAACCTACACATGAAAGCTACAATGTGGCTTAGAACATAACACATGAACAATCCATCATGCCACTTTGCACACATACTCATTAATTGTTCCTAATCATGGATTCTAAACACTTTGCACACATAAACACAAGAAGGATAACATGCATTTTCTGAATTCACATGGTTTCAGATTTAGCCTCTCATGGTTTCAATAACACATTGCACATCTAGATTTTCACATTTTCCTTTTTCACAATTTCTCTTTTCACATGGTTACACTTTACACATACACATTCACATGTCACTTACACATTTACACATGGTCACATACACTTTACACATTACACTTTACACATATTTTAGTGCCGTGACACATAGTCCAAACCACCAAAGAAGGACACATTCATATCACATAACACGTAGGCACCATCTAGGCAATGCAATGGTGACTCTTGGACTGCGCAGACCGGGAGAACAAGTCTCCACCCTAACCAGTGGTACTTGTTCACCTCCAAGATTTCCCCCTAATGCCCTTAGGGTCACTTAACACAATGAACTTTCTCAGGGGGACTTTTCCCTGATACAGCTCCACTGCCTTCTCGGAAGCAGTATCACATTGGCACAGTTTACACTTTTACACATTTAACGTTTTACACATGGTTTTACACTTGGCACTCTTCATTTCATTCACACTTTCTTACTCACGTGAACACCTCTGTTTTTTTTTTTTCCTAACATGGTACTACAGAGTTTTCAAGATTTAACACATAGTAAACACACCCATCATGCTGTTTTAAACAAAATAAAATCACATTACGATCATATATATACGAATTATTCACAATTTACATGAAAACACATAACTTTTTATTTACTATTCCAATTGACCTGAAATTTTAACCACATGCTAATTTAGGGTTCCAAATCATACCCTCAATTTTTCAGATTTTTCTGAGCTAAATAGGATTTACAGAAAATCAAATACCTAATTAGCATATTATTCACAATTTAAGCTAACATGGGTCAAACACATTTGAAATTCATCCACTTACTGTTTTGCACAGAAAATACTAATGCATGATTTCAGAATACAACTTCATCCTAATTCATACATCTATAAATCAATTACCGCAACCGCTTTTGCATGTTTTTAACTTTACCGAACCGAACTTTATTTACGATTCCACAAGCATACATAATTTCCAAAATTTCAGAATCTACATACATGCCCCACAAATCTTCATGAATAGACTGAAAACAAGATATTCAACTAATCCTAATCATGGAACATTGATTCGCAAAATTTTTCCACAAGTTATGCTCACAAGTCTACAAGACATTATTGCCCCACATTCACCATCACACCACATTCAATCCACAACCACCATGCACAATATACATAGCTTATAGAAATACCATATATCCTCATCATGAAAATCATAACGAAATTAACGTACAGAAGGGACAGAACAGCTCACTGTTCTGTCCTGAAGAACTAGACGGCGGTCTCTGGCCGCTGACTCAGAGTCAGCGGCAGGGTCGATGGACGCCAAGGAGGAACTGGGCGTCCAGGGACCTTGCCGTTTACTCAGGTCTGTGCAGAAACACAGACCCGAGCTCTGAAATTTGGGTGAAATGGAGGGTCTAGGACTCGAGGGAAATTCCATAAAAATTATAAAAACCTCCTAGACTCATACGGGGATACCATAGATAGGTCACTTGCCTTTCAAAAATTCTTCTAGGGATTTAGAGGCTTGGTGAAGACCTCCTTGGGCAGTCCCAAGAAGTTGCAGAAGCACCTCTAAGATCGCCTTCCTCCGGGCTTCTGGTTGATCTCCTCGCCGAGGGGATGATGGGGAAGCCTTCCCCTTTGCTTCAGCTCCCTCCTTGATGCAGAAGATCTCCAAAACCAGCTTCAAAGGGTCGGATTTTAGGGGTTCAAACTGGGGTTTTTCTCACAGAGCTCTAGGGTTTTTCTTTCTCACCTCTCTCCTCTTGCAAGGGTGAAGGGGAAGAATGGGGTGAGCCAATTCGGGTTCAGACCTAAAGAGGGTCTTTCCCCCACTCACTAGGGTGATGGGACACCCCTCAGAGTCGTTGGGGGACATCCCCCAATGGTTGCCATACCTTGTTTCAGAAGATAGCAGCTCTGCTGCGCATGCATGCCAGAGAAGTTGACGTCCAAATCACTGGACGCCGGAGTGAGTGTTGGCGTCCAGGGCTGGACGCTGACACCACCTCAGCGGCCAGGGGTTGACGCCAATAGGGCCTTCGGCCAGAACCCTAATTTATGCAGAAAACCATGCATACCAAGCTTCTATACATGCAATATGTACATGGTACTATATTCACACTATCATCATGCAATACATACATTATTTATGTTCAATATAAACACATGCACACGTATTTATACTATTTTAAATATCCACGTAAAATACGTACATATATACTCAACACAATATACACACATAAATACGAAAAATACGACGGAAATTCGAGGGTCTTACATGTACATTTGTGATGTGATATATATAATTATGTGAATGTTTCTTTTCAAACAGTGTAAGTTGTGTAATGAAAATTTGAGAAAGTGGGTTGTATTAAATGTCATAGATTGATGATGTGTAAAAAATGTGGTGTGTATGTATGTAAATATGCAGGTTGTGTGCTATGTGTGTGGATTGTGTATGTAAATATGTAGGTTGTGTGCTATGTGTGTGGATGTATGTAAATATGTAGGTTATATTTTTAGTCAAATTATGGATTATATATATTTGCACTGGGAGTTTTATTACGGTTCGAGATGCGTAACTACAGATAATAGCTACGGTTTCTAACGTAGTGATTAATTTTCGTATGTCATCTTCTATTGAAATATTTCTTACGGTCTTTCATATGTATACTTATGCTTTATAAAAGTAGGCCAAGTCTATATTATTACGGTATATAAACGAATGTATTTATTACGTATTGTAACCGTAAGTAAGGCTATAGCCACGCTTGTTGTAGTTACGAAAACAAACTGTAGGCAGTTTCGTAAGTATATGTCTGTTCTTACGGTTTTGACACTTACACTTATGATTTTCTGATGTAAGTGTTGCCCACTTTTGTTGTAGTGCTTATCACTGACTAACCTGGTGGATGTACTCATTGGAGTGGTCAGTGGTTTAGCATTGTCGAATCCAAACTTCTTCAACAATTCTTTGGTGTATTTTGCTTGACAGATATGTGTACCTTCTTTACCTTGCTTGATTTGTAGGCCAAGAAAGTAGTTGAGCTCTCCCATCATGCTCATTTCGAATTCTCCCTACATGAGCTTCTCAAAATACTTGCACAAGGATTCGTCAGTGGATCCAAATATGATATCATCTACATAAATTTGCATGAGTAATATATTTTTAATCTTTGATTTAATGAATAATGTGCTATCTACATGTCCTCTGATAAAACCATGGTTTAACAAAAATACACTAATTAAGTCTTTCATACCATGCTCTAGGTGCTTTCTTTAAACTATATAATGCTTTGTGTAATTTAAAAATATGATTTGGAAATTCTACATCATTAAAACCAGGAGGTTGTTCTACATAGACTTCCTCCTTTATATACCCATTTAAAAATGCTGATTTACATCCATTTAAAAAAATTTAAATCCAATGCAGACGCATAAGCAAGTAAAATTTGAATAGCCTCAAGTCTAGCCACTGGTGCATATGTTTCATCGAAATTTATGCCTTCCTCTTGAGAATAGCCTTGAGCAACCAGTCTAGCCTTGTTTCTAGTAATAACACCAACTTCATCCAATTTGTTCCTGAACACCCATTTGGTGCCAATCATAGGATGATCTGATGGTCTTGGAACAAGGGACCAAACTTGGTTTCTCTTGAACTGATTAAGTTCATCTTGCATGGCTATAATCCAAGATTCATCAGACAGGGCTTCATTGACTATCTTAGGCTCAATTTGAAATACAAATGCTAAGTAATCACAAGGGATAACATTACATCTTGTTCTTACCCCAGCCGATGGATCTCCAATGATGTTGTCTTTCGGGTGATCCTTCCTGTATCTCCATTCCTTTGGAAGATTATCATGTATAATTTCCTTTAGGTGCAGTTCTTCCAAGGGTGGATCTTCATTATCCTTGATAGATGTATCTTTCAGTTTGTTGGATATATTTTCTGCATTTTCATTATCACTATCTACTTCCTTTCTCAATGAAGGGTTAGAGTCATTAAAAATAACATGAACAGTTTGTTCAATTAATAAAGTTTGTTTATTAAAAACTCTATAGCCTTTTGGTTTAGAAGCATACCTCATAAAGATTCCTTCATTAGATTTGGAATCCAACTTACCTATGTCCCTCTTACCATTGTTGTGAATGAAGCATGGACATCCAAACGTTCTAAAATGACTGATCTTGGGCTTCCTTTGCTTATATAGTTCATACGCGGTCTTCTTCAGAATTGGCCTGATCATCACTCTATTTATAATATAGCAAGCTGTATTGATAGCTGCTGCCCAGAAATATCTTGGAAGATTGTATTCTGATAACATGGTTCTGGCCATATCCAATAGAGTTCTATTTTTCCTCTCAGCTACTCCATTCGCTGAGGTGTCCATGGTGCTGAGAAGTTATGCTCTATTCCTTGATCATCGCAAAATTCTACAAATTTGTCATTTTGGAATTCTCCTCCATGATCTGAGCGAATGCTTATTATGCTGAACTTTTTGTCTTTCTGAACTAACTTACTGAACTTCACAAAGCTTTCAAAAGTATCATCTTTATGCTCTAAGAAGGATATCCATGTAAATCTTGAATAGTCATCCACTATTACAAAACCAAAGTTCTTTCCTCCCAGGCTAGTAGTTCTCATTGGTCCAAACAAATCCATATGAAGCAATTCTAAAGGTTTGGAGGTAGTTACCACTGTCTTTGACTTGAAGGAAGATTTTGCATGCTTCCCTTTTGCACATGGTTCACAAAGACCTTCTATTTTTGAGCTTATCTTGGGTAGACCTTCTACTAGATTACGTTTGACATGCTTTCTAATTCCATCCAAGCTGCAGTGACCCAATCTCCTGTGCCATAGTTCAGTAGTTTGATCTTTATTTGCTGCTAGACAAACATCTTGATCTTTCAGTTCCTCTAGATGCAGCACATACAGGTTCTTTTCTCTGTTGGCTTCGAACACAATTACACCATCCTTCATAATTAGGCACTTAGACTCCTGAAATTTGATTTGGTGACCCTTGTCACATAGCTGGCTGATACTTATGAGATTGTGCTTGAGTCCTTTGACACATAAAACATCTTCTATGAGGGTTCTGTCTTGACTTCCAATAGATCCACAACCGATCACTGAGCCTTTTCCATTATCGCCATAGGTCACTGTTCCTTCTTCATCTTTGATGTATGAAAACAGTCTTCTGTTGTCAGTCATGTGCCTTGAGCACCCGCTGTCCAGGTACCACTTTGATGCTCTAAGACTTCCCTACAATTAAATCACTAAGATTTAGGTACCCAAGTTCTTTTGGGTCCTTACTAGTTAGTTTCCCCATTTTTTCTTTTAGGAATCCACTTTAAGTGTTTAGTTGTACAAGTTATTTTAGTGTGTCCTAATTTATTACAATGACTACAACATGATATATTATTTACTGTTTTAATTGGCTTGAATTTAATGTTGGACTTATAGTTAATATTTTGTTCAGCTACAAATTTTGGCGTTGGATAAATTTTAGGATGAATGATTGTTTCTTCATTATCTGGTGGAATATATCCTAAACCATGCTTTTTCTTACCAGATCTTCTTGCTCCTTTTAATATTAGAGATGATTTTCCATTTGTGAATTTTTTGATTGTGTTAGTTAGATATCCATTATCTTTTGTTAGTGTGTCAACTTCCTTTTTAAGTTTACTTAAAGTTTCTTGGTTTTCCAGATTTGTTATTTGTTCATTTTTTATTTTTAGATCTTCACATAATAGTTCATTTCTCCTTTTTAATTCATAGATTTGTTTTTCTAGTTGCTCAATTTCAGATTTTAGATCTGAGTTTGTGATTTCCAAGCATGCATAATTTTTCTTGATAGTTTTTAATAGCTTACATACATCTTTATATTTACTATATAATTCATTGAATGCTTCTTCTAAACTATCTGAATTCGAATCATTACAAGAAGTAAAAGATGAGTCAGAGGTTACCTTGTCTTCGATGCTTGCCATGAAAGCCAGATTGCCTTTTTCTTCTTCTTCATCGCTGGAGCTTGACTCACTGTCTGAGTCACTCTCATTGTTCCATACAGCTGCCATGGCTTTCTTTTTGTATCTTTTGAATTTCTTTGAGTTGTCTTTCTTCTTGAACTCAGCCTTCTTCAGCTTTAGACACTCAGCCTTGATGTGTCCAGGCTTCTTGCATTCGTAGCATATGGGTTCTGACTTCTTAATATCCTTAACTTCAGGCTTCTTGAAGTCTCTCCCTTTCTTGAAGTACCTTCTTCCTGACTGATATTTTTTCTTGGCTAAAATACGTTGCAGTCTTCTAGAGAGAAAAGCTTCCTCATCTTCACTGCTTTCATCACTCCTGTCGTTTTCAGATTCTTCTTCAGAGCTGCCTTCTGTAGCTTTCAGAGCATTACTGTGCTTCTTCCGGCTGGAGGATTCTCCAAGCCTCTCCATGTTTATCTCATGGGCCATTAGTGACTAAATGAGTTTCTCAAGTGACATCCTTCTTAGATCATTAGCTTCTTCTATGGCTGTCACCTTTGGAGTCCATGAGACTGGTAGAGATCGCAATATCTTTCTCACCATATCTTCAATGTCATATGTTTTTCCAAGCCCAGCCAAACCATTTGTGATGTCTGTGAATCTGCTATACATTTGTGTGATGGATTCTCCGAATTGCATCTGAAATGTTTCATATTGGGCTACCAAGATGTCTATTCTTGTTTCTCTTACCTTGTCAGTTCCTTCGTATGTGAGTCTTAGCTTCTCCCACATTTCCATAGTAGATTTACAGGTGGAAATCCTGTTGAACTCTTTCTTACTAAGAGCACAACATAGTATACTCTTTGCTTTGCTCTTTAGAGATATTTTCTTCTTGTCTTCATCTGTCCATTTGTCTTTTACATTGGTTACCAAGAGATCTCATTCTTTGATAATAGACCAAAGTCGAAAATTGAGACCTTGAAGAAAGAACTCCATTCGAGTCTTCCAGTAATTGTAGTCTTCACCATCAAATAGAGGGGGTCTGTTGACGGACTGACCTTCTGCATGCCCTTGAGCTGCCATTTATCTTTGCTCTTCAGATCGTGAGATCTTCTTTCTTGAAGAGACTTGGCTATGATACCACTTGTTGCCCAGATAGCAAGTCCAGGGGGGGTGTGTGACGGCCCTCATTATACCGGTACGGTTATACCAACCCACGTCAGTATAGCGAGTGCTGCCAGCCACAGTGGGACATTTACCCAACGATACAAACAGCTGAGATACACGCGAATATATATAACAGAGTAGCGGAAGTAAAAGAGAACTATCTCCATTCATTCATCATCCACATTAAACATACATGCAGTTTACAATTTGCAAAAAGGAACTAAAATTCACATGATTTAATTTGCTGAAATAGAAGTACAAATGTCCACATATTACATTCTTTTAATGATAATTCTAATACAATGTCCAAGTACATACTAAGAAGTACACAATCACAAGATCTCAGAAACTGGCTAGTCTCCACGCTCGGAGTCCGTCTCCGCTGCCTCCTCCGAGGGTACTGTGTCACCAACTATACCTGTACGCCGAAGCAAGGAGTGAGTCCAGGGACTCAGCAAGTAACACTATGCATGATATACACGTACAAGTCCTAGCGGTTTCTACACGCACATTACAATTAGTAACACATAGCATGCTAGTCCATTCAAGTTTTCAACCTATCATGAAGGTTCTACAATTTTATACATAACGCATGCTTTCAGATTTCAAAAATAACATTCACCTATCACATGGTCTCTATTCAATTCACTCATGAGACTTTAATCAAAACGTGAGAGCTATTGACGTGAACAATTTACATACATGAACGGGGAACATAATTAGCATGGATTTCCACATGTTCTTCAGTACATACTTAACTTTTTCACATGCTTAAGGTTGCTGATCTCACATGGTCCAATGACTATAAACCTACACATGAAAGCTACAACGTTGCTTAAACATAACACATGAACAATCCATCATGCCATTTTACTCACATACTCATTTGTTGTTCCTAACATGGATTCTAAACACTTTTGCACACACAAACATGAGGATAATAACATGCATTTTCTGAATTCACTTGGTTTCAGATTTAGTTTCACATGGTTTCTATAACACATTTACATATCTAAGATTTCACATTTTTCTTTACACTATTTCCCTCTTTCACATGGTTCACTTTACGCATACACATTCACATATCACTTACACATTTACACATGGTCACATACACTTTACACATTACACTTTACACATGTTTTAGTGCCGTGACACATAGTCCAAACCACCAAAGAAGGACACATTCACATCACATAACACATAGACGCCATCTAGGCAATACAATGACGACTCTTGGACTGCGCAGACCGGGAGAACAAGTCTCCACCCTAACCAGTGGTACTTGTCCACCTCCAGGATTTCCCCCTAATGCCCTTAGGGTCACTTAACACAATGAACTTTCTCAGGGGGACTTTTCCCTGATACGGCTCCACTGCCTTCTCGGAAGCAGTATCACATTGGCACAGTTTACACTTTTACACATTTACCGTTTTACACATGGTTTTACACTTGACACTCTTCATCTCATTCACTTCTTACTCACATGAACACCTCTGTTTTTCCTAACATGGTACTACAGAGTTTTCAAGATTCAACACATGGTAAACACACCAATCATGCTGGGTTTAAACAAAATCTAATCACGTTTCGATCATATGTACGAATTATTCATATTTCACATGAAAACACATAACTTTTTATTTACTGTTCCAATTGACCTGAAATTTTAACCACATGCTGTTTTCGGGTTCCAAATCATACCCTCAATTTTTCAGATTTTTCTGAGCTAAATGGGATTTACAGAAAATCAAACACCTAATTAGCATATTATTCACAACTTAAGCTAACATGGAATTTACACATCATGCAATTTACCACTTGCTGTTTAACCATAAGCTACCAACATATGCATGAAATTAGAGTACAAAATTTCCCTAATTCATACATCTATGGATTTAACACTACGAATCATTTTTACATACTTCTATTTCATCGAACCGAAACTATTCACAAATTGCACAATCATGGATAAGTTTCCTAAATTTGCAAACACACATGCTGACCCACAATCTTCATGATTAGACCGAAATCAAGGCATTCACATTAATTCTAGTCATGGAACATGGGTTTGCAAAATTATCTATAAGTCATGCTCACAAGTTTAAAGACACGATTTTCCACATTCACCATCACACACACCACAAATGATAACCTACGTAGCGTATAGGAATACCATATATCCTCATCACGGAAATCATAACGAAATTAACGTATAAGAGGGACAGAACAGCTCACTGTTCTGTCCTGAAGAACTAGACGGCGGTCTCTGGCCGCTGACTCATAGTCAGCGGCATGGTCGATGGACGCCAAGGAAGAACTGGGCGTCCAGGGACCTTGCCGTTTACTCAGGTCTGTGCAGAAACATAGACCCGAGCTCTGAAATTTGGGTGAAATGGAGGGTCTAGGACTCGAGGAAAATTTCATAAAAATCATAAAAACCTCCTAGACTCATACGGGAACACCATAGATAGGTTACTTGCCTCTCTAAAAATCCTCCAAGAGATTTATGGCTCGAAGAAGACCTCCTTGGGAAGTTCCAAGAAGTTGCAGAAGTGCCTCCAAGATTGCCTTCCTCCGAGCTCCTGGGTGATCTCCACGCCGAGGGGATGATGGGGAGGCCTTCCCCTATGCTTCAGCTTCCTCCTTGATGCAGAAGATCTTCAAATGAACCTCCAAGGGGTCGGATTTGGGGGTTCAAAAATGGGTTTTTCTCACAGCTCGCCTAGGGTTTTTCTTTCTCACTTCTCTCCTCTTGCAAGGGTGAAGGGAAAGAGTGGGGAGAGCCATTTCGGGTTCAGACCTAAAGAGGGTATTTCTCCCACTCACTAGGGTGATGGGACACCCTCAGAGCCGTTGGGGGACATCCCCCCCCCCCCCCAATGGTTGCCATGCCTTGCTTCAGAAGACAGCAGCTCTGCTGCGCATGCAGGCCAGAGAAGTCGACGTCCAGATCGCTAGACGCCGGAATTAGGGTTGGCGTCCAGGGCTGGACGCTAACACCACCTCAACGGCCTGGGGATTGACGCCAATAGGGCCTTCGGCCAGAACCCTAATTATGCAGAAAACCATGCATACCAAGCTTCTATACATGCAATAAGTACATGGTATTATATTCACACTATCATCATGCAATACATACACTATTTACGTTTAATATAAACACATGTACACGTAATTATGCTATTTTAATACCTACGTAAATATGTACATACATACTCAACACAATATACACAGATAAATACGAAAAATATGACGAAAAATTCGAGGGTCTTACAGGGTGAATGGATTGCTAAACGCTCTTTTTTAAATTAAAACCTGTCAATAAAAACACTTAATAGAAAAACACTAAGATCGATAGTTAGTGTTAGTAAGAGTAAAGACAAATAAGTAAACGCACAACACAAGAGACTTTTATCCTGGTTCGGACCTCCTATCCCAAGGAGTCCTACGTCCAGTCCCCAAGCAACAACTTGGGATTTCACTAACCAAGGGTACTGTCCTCCTTAAGGACACTTACACATCCAGCAGCAGCTGGCCTTCTCTTCTAACCCTGAAGAGGTACAAACGAACACCTGATGCAACAGGTCTTCCTTCTTCAATGAAGGGAATAACAACCACATGTTTCCTATAGGTCTTCTCTTCATAAAAGAAGAGGAACACAAATAGAGAATGTGAGTAAAAGGTGAATTGCCCCTAGACCAAGCTTATAAGAGATTACTTGATCTGAGGCTAAATATGAGAGACAAAGATTTGCAACATGAAAATCTCTCAGAACTACACTAGCTCTCCAAAGACTAAGCAAATGAAACATAGAGAGCTGAGAGCTAAAGGTTGGTGCGCTGAAAGGAATGAGCTCTTCCTGTTGATGCTCGCAAGTGGTTGATCGATTCTATATGTGTTGCTCAGTATATATCACTTCTATATTTTTTCATGGAGTCATCAGTCTTCTTTTTATCTTCTGCAAATTATTTTGACCGTTGAAGTAGCCGTTCAGATGCCTGTTGTCTCATAGCTTCATGCTCGTTAGAGAGACTAGTCGTAGGCATGTGGAGATGAGCCTGCAGCTATAAGCGCTTGGATTGGTCCTTGCATCCTTAGGAAAGATTTTCTGAATCTTTTATCCTTTCGATAGGTTGATAGATCCATCTTTGACGTGCTTTACTACAAAAGCCCTGCATGCATTAAACACGGATACCTAGACAACTCCTTTTTGTCTACGTTGACAGTCAACCCTGGTAGCGTGCAGTATAATGATATGCTTAAACTAGAAAGGCTATCCTGACATCACACAAATCAAGATTCTATGCGATACATGAAGTAAGCAAGAGGATTTCGTGTGGAATGATCAAGATCTTAGTATGCGCGAGAAGACTTGAACTCCACAGAGTTTTGAAAATATGTTTGAATAGAATGGTTATTATTAGGCTTTATCTGAGAAGATAATAATGAAATGCATGATAATTCATTCAAACCATAATCGTTGTGAAGAGTGTTGTTGTATACGTGAAATCAAGTTCATATTTATAATCCATATATAAATGAAATTTTACGTTGATGTGAATAATGAAATCGTTGTCCAAGCAAATCATTATTTAAGTAGAAACAAATCGTTGTTTGAGCAAATCGTTCTTTGACTAAGGCAAATCGTTGTTCAAGTAAAAGCAAATTGTTGTTTGAGCAAATCGTTCTTTGACTAAGGCAAATTGTTGTTCAAGTAAGGGCAAATCGTTATTTGCTATCAAATCGTTGTTTCGATTAAATCGATGTTGAAGTGATAGCGAATCGTTATAGCGATCAAATTGTTGTTTAACTTACCAAATCGTTACAACAATCGAATCGTTGTTTTAACTTATCGAATCGTTACATCGATCAAATCGTTGTTTCACTTATTGAATTGTTACAGCGATCAAATCGTTGTTTTACTTATAGAATTGTTACAGCGATCAAATCGTTGTTTCACTTATCGAATCATTACAGCGATCAAATCGTTGTTTCACTTATCGAATCATTACAGCGGTCAAATCATTGTTTCACTTAGCGAATCATTGTAGCGATGGAAATAGTTGTTTTACTTATCAAATCGTTATACTATAAAGGAAATCGATGTGTACTTAGAAGAAATGCATGCTCTGAATTTTAAATGACAGTGTGTGAGAATAACTTACAGATTTTGTTTGAATTATTTCCTGTGGATGAACTTCAGAAAAACTTCTTAGAAAATATTTGTTAAGGTTTTGTTAATCACCAAAAATTACATATAATAAATAAATTATATGGGGATGGACTGATCATCAGAGGTGAAAATTTGCAGATGCTTCGAAGGTGGTTCCGTTGGGGTGAAGAACAGGCTTGGGAACCAGGAGGAAGACGACAGGAGAGTCGGAAACGTTTCAAAAGAGTGATGTGGAATGAAAGAGGGAAAGGTCCTAATATAGAAAGAGGATATGTAACGGACCATAGATGAGGAGATGAACGACTAGGATTAAATGAATAAACTATTATAATTAATTTCCCTTTTAATTTTTTTAATTAAAATTGACTCCAACTTTATAAACTCCGACTCCACAAGAGTTGCAGAGCCGAAATTCTGACTTCATGAAAGTTGCAGTACACAACTCCAACTTTATGAGAGTCGCAGTACACAACTCCAACTTCAGAGAAGTCGAAGTTCCAAGTCTTAGAAATTTTTGCAATGAATGGAACATACAATGCAGTAAAGAGTCTGAGTTTTTTAATCAGGGTTACACATATCTATTTCTCTTCTTATTGAAGCAAATCTATCTTCAGGGAGAGGTTTAGTAAATATATCAGCTAATTGATTATTTTTAGAGATAAATTCAAGTAAAATATCTCCATTACTTACATGGTCCCTGATGAAATGATGTTTGACCTCAATATGCTTGGTTCTTGAGTGTTGGATTGGATTTTTGGTCAAGTTGATTGCGCTTGTGTTGTCACAGAGCATTGGAATTTCATGAAGTGTATGACCATAGTCTTCCAGTTGATGTTTGATCCACAACAGTTGTGTGCAGCAACTTCCAGCTGCAATGTATTATGCTTCTGTTGTAGATAAGGCTACTGAATTTTACTTTCTGGAAGACCAAGAAATTAAGCATCTTGCAAGAATTTGACAAGTACCACTGGTGCTTTTTCTATCTATTTTCCAACCAGCATAGTCAGCATCACTATATCCAATCAATTTGAATTCAGAGCATCTGGGATAGCATAAACCCAATTTACTTGTGTTTATAAGGTATCTAAAAATTCTTTTAACAACATTAACATGAGATTCTTTTGAATCAGCTTGAAATATGGCACACAAACATACACTGAACATTATGTCTGGTCTACTAGCAGTAAGATAGAGTAATGACCCAATCATGCCTCTATAGATCTTTTAATCTACTTTCTTACCAAGTGGATCACTATCTAACTTAATTCCTAAGCTCATGGATGTTCCTAAGGGCTTACACTTGTCAAAACCATATTTAGATATCAAGTCTGAAATATACTTGGTTTGACAGATGTGAGTACCTTCCTTGGTTGCAAGCCAAGAAAATAATTAAGCTCACCCATCATGCTCATTTCAAATTCACTTTGCATAAGAGTTTCAAAGAATTTGCAGAGTGATTCATTAGTAGAACTAAAGATAATATCATCAACATATATTTGTACAATCAAGATTCCTTCTAAAAATTTCTTAATAAATAGGGTGATATCTACTTTACCTCTTGAAAATTCATGTGATATACGATAAGCACTGAGTCTTTCATACCAGGCTCTTGGAGCTTGTTTCAACCCATATAGTGCTTTCTTTAAACGAAAAATATGATTTAGATATTTAGTATCTTCAAAACCAGGAGGTTGCTCAACATAAACTTCTTCTTTTATGAAACCATTCGTAAAAGCACTTTTAACATCCATTTGAAATAAATTGATATTAAGAGAACATGCATATGCTAATAAAATTCTGATTGCCTCTAATATAGCAACTCGAGCATATGTTTCATCAAAATCAATGTCTTCCTCTTGAGAATATCTTTGTGCTACCAGTCTGGCCTTGTTCCTGGTGATTACTCCTGATTCATCCATTTTATTTTTGAAGACCCATCTGGTCCCAATAACTGAATGGTCAGAAGGTCTAGGGACAAGAGTCCAGACCTGGCTGCGTTGGAACTGGTTAAGTTCCTCTTGCATAGCTAGGATCCAAGATTCATCTGCCAGTGCATCATTGATTGTCCTAGGCTCAATTTGAGAAACAAATGTAGTGTAATCACAGGGAATATTCATGCCTCTTGTTCTTACCCTGTCTTGAGGATCACCTATAATATTTTTTCTTGGATGATCTTTGTGATACCTCAATTCTCTAGGTAGTACTTGTATTTCTTCTTGTTGTTGCAGTTCTTCTAGTGGGGGATCTTCCTTGTCTTCATCTTTTTCTTCAAGAGAAGTTTGTTCTAGATCCCTGCACAATTCTTCAACAACATCTTATTCTTCTTCTATTTTCTTAATAGAGGGGTTAGTTTAATCAAATAAAATATGAACATATTGTTCTATAGTCAGAGTTCTTCTGTTAAACACTTTGTATCCTCTAGGTTTTGAGATATATCATAGTAGAAAACCTTCATCACTTTTAGCATCTAATTTTCTTAAATTATCTTTTCCATTATTCAAAATGAAACACTTACAACCAAAGGGTCGAAGATGACTGACATTTGGCTTCTTCTCCTTGTATAGCTCATAAGGTGTCTTCTTCAGTATTGGTCTGATCATACACCTGTTGATAATGTAGGTGTTGACTTCTGCCCAGAAATATCTTGGTAGATTGTATTATGTAAGCATTGTTCTGGCCATGTCCAGCAGTGTTCTGTTTTTCCTTTATGCTACTCCATTCTGTTGAGGTGTTCTTGGTGCAGAGAAATTATGTTCTATGCCATTTTCTTCACATAATTTGACAAACTATTCATTTTTAAATTCTCCACTATGGTCAGATCTAATATTGATTATTTGAAACTTCTGGCTCTTCTGTACTAGTCTACTGAACTTTAGGAAGGCTAAAAAGGTTTTTGATTTGGCTTCCAAAAATGATACCTAAGTGTACTTTGAATAATCATCCACAATTACATAGCCATAAACTTTTCCTCCAAGACTTACTATTCTTATAGGTTCAAACAAGTCCATGTGAATAAGTTCCAATGGTTTGGAGGTTGTCACTATGGTCTTGGACTGAAATGAAGTCTTGGTTTGCTTTCCTTTTGCACAAGTTGTACAGATTCCAGATTTCTTCATTTTAAGCTTCAGAAGACCTTCAACTAGATCATGCTTGATTAGTTTCTTGATCACTGATGTGCTTGCATGTCCTAGTCTTTTGTGCCACAAATCAGTCTCTTCACTTTTGGTAGTTGCAAGACATAAGTTAACTTCTTTCAATTCTGCTAATTATAGAGTGTACAGATTTTTGACTCTTTGTACTTCAAAGATTATTTTTCCATCCTTTTGAATAATGCACTTATCATTCTGAAACTTTACCAAGTGACCTTTATCACACAGTTGACTGATGCTAATAAGATTATGCTTTAATCCTTCTACATACATAACATCTTCTATCAAATCCTTTTCTTTTGTTCCTACTGTTCCACATCCTAACACTTTGCCTTTTCCATTATCTCCATAAGTGACTTGACCAACCTCATCTCTAAAACTTGTAAACAACTTTCTGTCACCTATCATATGTCTTGAGCACCCACAATCCAAATACCATTTGGATGCTCTCAGGCGACCCTGTAAACAAAATTAAGTTGTGACTTTTGGTACCCAAATTTTCTTGGGTCCTTGATGGTTAGTCTTTGGAATCCAACGCAAGTGTCTAGTTGTGCAAGTGTTGATTACAGTGACTACAACATAAATCATATGCATTCTTTACATGTGTAGTGTTTTTAGATTTCAGTTTTTATTTGTAGACATACTGATTGACCTTTCTAGGATTTTTAATTTCCTTTTCTTTCACAAATTTAGGAGTTGGGTATTTTTCAGGATAGATAATATTTTCTTCATTTGTTGGAGGTTTATATCCGACTCCATATTTCTTTTTACCTATTCGAGCACCTTTTAGTTTTACAACCAAAGATGTTTTACAGTTAGTAATTTTATCTATAGTAGCTTTTAGATAATTATTTTCTTCTCTTAATTTCTCTTCATCTTTTAATTCTTTTAGATTTGATTCAATTTTCATAATTTTACTATTTTTAACTTTTAAATCTTCACATAGTAGTTCATTTGATCTTTTTGTTTCGGTTAAATTTTGTCATAATTTTTCTACTTCATTTTTTAGAAAGGTATTAGATTTTTCTTGATTTAGTAAATTTAACTTGACTATTTTTATCTGTTTAACTACTGTTTTATATTTATCATATAATTCATTAAATGCATCTTCTAGACTATCAGAATCGGATTCAAAACATGATGTAAAGGAGGTTTCAGAATTTACCTGGTCTAGTCCTGCCATAAGGGCTGGATTGGCTTGTTCCTCTTCTTCTTATTCTGAGCTTGAAGAATCTGAACTTGCAGGTTCTTCATTATCCCAAGCTGCGGCCATTACCTTCTTCTTGTACTTTCTGAATTTTCTTTCTTTACCTTTCTTCTTCTCAAATCTTTCAGTGGTTTTTTTCTTTTTGAGCTTAGGACATTCTAACTTGTAATATCCAGGTTGATTGCACTCATAACAAGTTGGTTCTTTCTTCTTTTCCTTTTTGAAGTATCTCTTCGACCCGAACTTCTTCTTCTTGGCAAGAATCCTTTGGAGTTTTCTTGACAGCATAGCTTCATCATCACTGTCATCTAATTTCTCTTTTGAATCCTCAGAGGAAGAAGAATCTGCAGCTTTCAAAGCATTTGTCATTTTTTTTTTCGAAGAGCCTTCAGAAAATCTTTCCATATTGATTTCATGAGCCATTAAAGAACCAATCAATTTATCAATAGAGAGTTGTGTTAGATCATGTGCCTCTTCAATAGCGGTGACCTTAGGAGTCCAGGCATGAGTTAATGATCTTAGAATTTTTCTTACTGTTTCTTCATTAGTAAGAATTTTACCAAGTGAACTCAAACCTACTATTATATTAGAGAATCTATTATACATTTGGGTTATATTTTCATTAGGAAGCATTTTGAATTGTTCATATTGGGAGACAAGAATATCTATTCTAATTTGCTTTACTTTATCAGTTCCTTCATAAGTTACTTGTAGATTATCCCACATTTCTTTAGCAGTTCTACAAGTAGATAATTTGTTAAACTCCTTTTTGGATAAAGCACAACATAGATAATTCTTGGCTTTATAGTTTAGGGACATATTTCTTTTGTCAACTATAGATAATGCAGAAGTTCCATCAACAACTATAGCAAAATTACCTTGTTTTATTACCTGTCACAGATCAAAGTATGTGCCTTGAATGAAGCATTCCATTCTCATCTTCCAGTACTGGTAATCCTCACCATCGAAGAATGGTGGTCTGGTGACTGACTGACCTTCATAGTTGTGAGCTTTAGATGCCATATCTTCTTAAATCTTTCTATTCTTCTGAGAAGACCTCGCTTTGATACCACTTGTTGGATCGAGATGACATTATAGATGTCCTAGAGAGGGGTGAATAGGACTTCTTGCGCTTTTGAAAATTATCTGAAAATAGATAAAACAAAATAAAGTTGTTAGTATTTAGTGTGATGTGTGTGAAACAAGTGATAACTTGGCGGAAACAATCACACAATTGCACAAGAGATTTTATCCTAGTTCGGCCCTTCCCACATGGAAGTCCTACGTCTAGTCCCCAAGTAACCTCTTGGGATTGCACTAAACTGCCAAGAACACTTGGCCTTCTCTCAACCTGAGAGGTATTACAAACCCACTTGCACCCAAGCAAGTCTTCCCTTTACAAAGAGGTACAAAGACCACCTGCACCAGTAGGTCTTCCCTTCACAAGAGGGGCACTGCAGGAAACAAACCTTCTGCTGGTTATCTAACACAGAAATAAAACCTTGTGTGTCTACTCAGAAGAATGAGCAAACACAAAGAATTAGAAAGAGATATAAATGAGAATTGGAGCTCTAACTCTTTCTGAATCAAAGTGGGTGGACTGATAAAGATCTATAGTTACAAAATGCCACCCAACAAGAAAAGACTTCTAAAAACTAGCGAGCTTGTAAGTTGAGGAGTGAAGTAGCAGATCTCTTCTTCTTTTCCGTAGAAGGCTTGTGATTACTCTTGTTACTTGCAGTTTCAGATTGGAGCTCAATGTTGCTGGGGTGGTATATTTCTGATTCAAACTTGAGCTTCTATATATGAGCTTCAGAGACTTGATCTTTCCGTTAGAAACTGGTCGTTTGAAGAATAGTCGTTGATCCTTTGACATCTTGAGACTTCTATTATAACCATCAGCCCTTTGGTTCTTTAAAGTCCCAATGCCTTCAAGCTATGTAGGTAGCTTCATGGCTTGATAGATAGCTTCATTAATGTTCTGTAAACTCCATGCTTAAGACTGAAAGCTAAGCATGCTTCATTAATGTTCTGCAAGCCTGGAAGGATAAGGACATAAATACCTCCATACTTTCAGAGGTAGGTGAGATAAAAAATATATATAAAGCATGAAGGAGTTCAGACAGACAGAAGTTCAGAGCATTTAAAGGTAGACAGACAGTTGTATGAGGAATGCAAGGACTTTTCCTGAAAGTCATGGAGTTCTGACAGTGGTAGGTGAGTTTTGACATATAGCCTATGTTGCTTATACCTACCATCACATTTACTACATAGCTACTGTCAAATAAAAAGAACTAAACTTCTGACAGCAAACAAGACCACATTATATAATTATTTCATATCTTAACAAAGATTTTCATATGTGATTATTTTGAATATAATTTTTCCTACCTAACATAATATTTAAATGGTGATAGCAAGAAGAACATTATTCTGTAAGACATATAAGTGTCATTCATTTTATAAAGGATCCCATAGGAATAATGAAAGCCAATGAAATAACCAGGATTAGAATTTCATGGATTCTGTGAAATGACAGATTTCACAAATATTATTTAAGTACAAGTACACAAAAGTTGATATATGATACTTTGACTTACAAGAAGTTGGAGTCAAAGGACAATAGATCTTTGACTATATAGAAGTCGCAGTGAGACATTGATTGATAATAGACTTCGACTTTTTGAGAGTCGGAGTGAGGTACTTCAACTGAATTGGAAGTCACAGTGAGATATCATACTTCGACTTCTTGGGAGTCAGAATAAGGTCCGACTTCGACTTTTTAGGAGTCGGAGTAAGGTACAATTGATAGGCAATTGATATAAGGACTTCGACTTTTAGGGAGTCAAGAGTCAATTCAGACTTCGACTTTTCCAAAGTCGGAGTACTACCCATTTGTTCATCAATTGACTTTTCTAAAGTCAAAGTCTGGAGTCGGAGTCAGTATGATATACAGTATACGCTGTGGACTTGAAGAATTTTCGTGTGACAGTGTTGATACTTAGATTTTTTGTGCATGAATTTTGGCTAAGATATAGTACAATATTATATATATGAGAGCCTTTGTATTGTCATATTAATTTTCATAAATTATGGTATAAATCAATAAATTGATTTAGAAGATATTAAAGGTTTTGTCATAGCAAAAATATTATGATTAAATATTTAGCAATATTTTTAAGGATAGTTGCTCAACACTCAAAGTATCTGCCACAACATTTGCCTTGCTTGGATGATATGCTAAGCTAAAATCATAGTCCTTTAAATATTCCATCCATCTGCGCTGCCTCAAATTCAAATCCTTCTGTGAGAATATATACTTTTAAGCTTTTATGATCTGTGAAAATTTCAAATCTCTCACCATACAAGTAGTGCCTCCATAGCTTTACTACAAATACCACTGTTGCCAGCTCTAAATCATGTGTTGGATAATTCTCTTCATGCCGTTTCAACTGCCTAGATGCATAAGCCACCACTCTCCCATGCTATATAAGTACTGCCCCAAGTCCTCTCTTGGAAGCATCTGTGTACAACACAAAACCACCTCGGCCTGATGGTATTTCTAATATAGGTGCTAAAGTGAGCCACTTCTTCAATTCCATGAAACTGCGCCTACAATCAGATGACCACACAAAAGGCACTCCCTTCCTGGTGAGTCTTGTCATAGGTGCTGCAATCTTCGAGAAATCTTGAATAAATCGGATGTTGTAACCTGCCAAACCAAGAAAACTCCTGATTTCTGGCACTATCTTTGGCTCTTCCCACTTCATAACTGCTTCTACTTTAGCTGGGTCCACTGCAACACCTTCCCCTAAAATTACATGCCCTAAAAACTGAATTTCCCTTAGCCAGAACTCACATTTACTTAATTTAGCATATAATTGATGATCCGGCAATATTTGCAAAGTAGTTCTCAAATGAGCTGCATGTTCCTCTTCTGAAGCTGAGTATACCAATATGTCATCTATAAACAGCACAATAAACCGATCCAAATATGGATGAAAAATTCTATTCATCAAATTCATAAAAGCTGTAGGTGCATTGGTTAGCTCAAATGGTATAACCACAAACTCATAGTGCCCATACCTCATTTTAAAAGTTGTTTTATCAATGTTTTCTTCTTGAATTCTCAGTTGGTGATAACCCGATCTCTAATCAATTTTGGAAAACACCATTGCCGACTGTAACTGATCAAACAAATCATCAATCCTGGGAAGTGGATACCTGTTCTTGATAGTAACTTGATTCAACTGTCGATAGTCTATACACATTCTAAGGCTGCCATCTTTCTTTCTAACAAAGAAAACTGGTGCTCCCTATGGTGAGTGACTAGGCCGAATGAAACCTTTTTCCAGCAACTCCTGTAACTGTTTCTTCAATTCCTTTAACTTTGCAGGTGCCATCCTATAAGGTGCTTTTGAAATTGGCATACTACCGGGTTGCAATTCCACTATAAAATCTACCTCTCTATGCGGAGCCAATCCTGGTAATTCCTTTGGAAACACATCCACAAATTCTTTAACCACAGGTACCATTTCCACAGACTTACTTGTCTCAACCAAACTAACTGGGGCTAGATACGCTACACATCCTGCATTAATCAATCTCCTAGCCTTAAGTGCATAAATGATAAACTTAGGAGTGTAGACTGGCATACCTTAGAATTCAAATATAACCCCTCCGGGATGACTGGATCTAACTCTCTTCTTCCTGCAATCAACCACTGCCCCATATGCCTCTAACCAGTCCATGCCCAAAATCACATCATATTCCTTTAACTGTAATGCATACAACCTTGTTGGCAACTGATTTTCTTGTATCATGATTCATTATAGGAACCTCATCTAAGTAACAGGAAGTAAGCATGAAATCACCTGAAGGGACCTCTACCACAAGCTCACACTGCCTCTCCTCAAAGAGATGAACCATACTATCCATGAAATCTTCAGAAATGAAGGAATGCGATGCACCTGAATCAATTAATGTTCTAGCAAAAAATTCAAGGAAAGATATTATACCTTCAATCAAATTTGATGCTTCCGCTTGAGCCCTCGTGATTGCTATGACTCGTCCTCGTCCCCTCTGATAAGGTGGACCTCTACCTCGCTCGGCTAATGGTTGCTGGAATGGCTGCTGCTACTGCTGCTGTGGTGCCCCTCTGCCATAACTACCTCTTCTAGGATCACAATTGTAGCATCTATACTCTGGAGGAACTCTGGGCTGCCTGGCTGTGCTTTGCTGTGACTCCTCGGCCTAAAACCTCGGCCCTGCTGAAAACCCTGCTGCCTGCCACCTTTTTGGCCCCTGAATATCTTCTTTAACTTGGAACCCCACTTACCAAAACCTGATGTAGACGCTCCTCCTGAAGGTGCCTTACCCTTGCTGATACCTGGAGATTTCTGTGGAAGTCGAAAACTATCGGTTCCACCTAACTGCCTAGACTGTACAGACCTCTCAAGAATTGCTGCTCTCTGGGCTGCCTCCTCCATCGTCCCGTACATAAGAGAAATCACTGCATCTTGCAACTCTGGCCTCAACCCTCGGATGAAGTATTCCACCATCATAGCATTATCGGTGACTACATAAGGTTCATACTTGCTCAAAACCATGAGTCTCATTTACTCCAGCACTGACAAATTTCCCTGCTATAATATTCTGAACTGCTCCCACTTAGATTGCTGAATTTGCATCGGGAAGAATATACTGTTAAACACCTCCAAAAATTCTGGCCAAGTGATTGTATCCTCTGCCTAACCTGCAAACACGGTCTGCATCTTGAGCCTCCACCCTTCTTGTGCAAATCCCCACAGCTGATAGGTAGCCAATATCACCCTATCGGCCTGTGGACATCTCATGGTGACAAAGACTCTTTCAATTTCATGTGCCCAATGTTCTGTCGTATTCAGATTCAGACCTCCTGAGTACATAGGTGGATGCAATCGTAAGAACCTTTCCACTAATATTGCAGACTCCTCCACGCTAGCTGGTTGTACTGGCACAACTGGGGGTAGAGGTACAATAGGTGGTACCTCAACTCCAGGTGGTGGTGGGGGTGGTACTAACGGTACTGGTACTGCCTCCTCCTCAGCTGGTGGTATTGTAATTGCTGGCTGAACCGATGGCTGCTGATCTAACCGTGTCTGAATCTCCATGATAATTTCCCATAATCTTTCTATCAGCTGATGTGTGGACTCCTCAGGCTCATCTCCACCACCTCCCCAATATCTTTTATCAGCCATTTCTGATCCTGCACATACATCATTCCAAACATATAACACACAAACATATCATTACAAAAACAGAGCCAACTACCAGCAGTAGACTATAGTAAAAACCAGACTATGTAATTTCTTGCTCTTTCATATTTACACGGACCTTGCTCTGATACCAATTGTGATGGTCCTCATCATTCAAACCCGTTAACCTAATAACGAGCTTGACCCGACTCCATCTCCCGCAAACCGGCCGAAGCCTCGCAAGGGATATCAACACACACATGTCTGTGGAAATATAAAAGAACACACTGAACATATATGAGATTCCATATCTTACACAAATTCACATGAAATGTACATATCCAGTTCTGAACTAAAGTCAAAGTACATAGTACAAATGCCTGGGACAAAACCCCCAAGGCACAATAAGAAGGAAATTACTCTGCTGGTGGCATAGGCCCGACTCCGCTACGGTGCGGTCCCGAACTATAAGAGGGATGAGAACCCTTGTAATAGCATGATCATTCATATCTGGTTTATTGGGTTGTGTGTGTGGTGCTCTTGACCAAGAGGAGGTCATTGGGCCTTAGTCAAGGTTTCAATGTGTTGTGTGGGCATTGTGGGCCGGAAGTTCTAGCCCAAATAGCCCGTTGGTTCACTGGTTGTGAACGCGACGGAGCAAGTCGTCGCAATTTGAAACGCGACAGTCTCTCCCATCGTGATTCACAGAACCGCCTCTGTTTTTTAGCGGTGCTTTGGGTTTTGATTGGCGACGGCTAAGGTGGTCGCATTTAAGAGTTAAACGCGACGTCTACCTACGTTGCGATTTTGAATGTGGTTTTAGTGCTCTTTTTCGCCCAGACAGAGCAGAGGAGTTCTGTCCAGGCCAAGGGGGGAGGCTGCTGCGGCGTCTCCTGTGGCATTTACCGGCGATTCGGCTTCTTGGAGGCTCATGTGGCGCGGGTTCCACGCGAGGATGGCGTCCGAAGCGTGGGTGCACCGGCGACAAGGCGTTCTTCGGGCTCATTTAGTTGGTAGGGAGACTACCCTCTTGTTTTAGTTTGATTTAAATGGTTTAAAAGGTGGAAAGCATGTTAGAGTGGTTTGCCATATTGTGGATTTTTTGTTTAATGCTTTAGTTTGGTATTGGAATCATATATGTGTTGGTTTCCCATGGAGAAGGTGGGTTCGGCCTGTGAGTTGAGCTCACTGTCACGTTTGAAACGCGACGAGATTCACCATCGCGTTTATGATATGAACGCGATGTGGTGAGGCGTCGCGTTTCTGTTTCCGATTGGGTCCTGTACTGATTGGCTTTGTTACGATGCATTGCATCGTCGCTATTCGAACTCCGACTGTCAATTTTTGCATGAAGGCAATGTAGTGGGTCGTCGCGATTCAGGTTTTACTCTGACTGCTATTTCCACGATGACATGGGCCGTCGTAATTTGAACTCCGACTCTCGGTTCTGGCCTAAAGGCGACGTGTCAGGCCGTCGTGATTATGTCACGATGTTGGGCCCTATCGCGTTAAGGTTTTGAATCGCGTCTGGACAGGTCGTCGCAATTTGAAAGGCGATGCCTGTGTCCGTCGCGTTTTAGCCTCCGTGGGGTAAGTTGTGTGTTTGGGTAGTGAGGTTCTAGTGTGGACCTAGCCCTGGTTATGTGGTGTTATTTAAGTGGTTTAAGTTGTTTAATATTAGTAAAGCATGTGTATAATTAAAGAGTCAATGTATGACTATTTAATGATTTATGTTGGTTATTCTATTGAATTAAGTTAAGTGGATAATGTGTTGAGTGATGTGTGTTGCTATGGAGGTCGTGAGACGACCAATGACAAGCAAAGTTATTATATGTTATTGTGGTTGTGTATGTGTCAATGTAGGTTGGCTTGGAGGTCACACGGTGACCAGTGACGAGCAAATTATAATACATATGTACCGTGGTTTATAATAAAGGTTGTATAAGTACATATCATGGTTTGTGCATTTGCCGAGTCTGGTGATCTGGCTCCTATTTCGGAATGCCTCTTCAGTCGGGTACCCCAAGTCCTGTGTGAGCCAAGCACGTGTGTTGTTGTGCTTAAGGCGTGTCCCAGTACAGTGTGTACCACTGTGGTCTGAGTCGTCTTTCTGGACACCCTCACTCCTGTGTTTGAGTTGTACGTCCGGCTGAGGGAAAGATGACTAGGGGCAGCGACTTGTGTTTGTGGGTGTGCAATTGCTTGTAGCGTGCTCGTGGTTGGGGGACGTACACCAGTAGACGTACTGGTCCTCAGCTAGTCTGTGTTTCCAGTTCCTCACTTTAGGGAGCTCGGGTCAGAGTCCCTAAAGATTCCAGGTATGGGCCTGCAGCTGTGTGGTCTGCAGATGTGGTGTTGGTTGGTCTCCACAGTTGGTTGGCTTACTTTGTGTGTTTATGGAGCGGTAGCTGGACTGTGTGGTCCGTGGCTACGAGACTGAGAGGTGGTTCTTGTGTTGTGTTGTCCGGGTTGGATACTAGCATCATGAACCAGTAGTTCGTTCCCGTGTAGTGGCGTCGTTCCTTTTCGACTCGTGTTTTGCCACTGGTTGTGGCTTGTGTGTGTGATTCGCTGGTTGAGGTTTTACTCGTTGGGGTGTGCCTTGGTGGTGGCACAATTGTAGTTGTGGTTCCGTGGTGGTACCTCGTGGTAGTAGATACATGTACCCTTCGTGGGTAGCTTTGTGTTGTGGTATGTGTGTACCAGCCTCTCCAGGTGTTGAGGCAAGCTTATGTTTTGTGAAGGTCGTGTGGTGTGACCTTCCGCACGTTGTGTTTTACCCTTCTTTGGGTAAGTTTCCGATTATGGTTTTAGTGTGTGGTGTTTTGGCTTGCGGATGCCAGTCCTATTGCCCTACATAGGTAGGTTTCTGTGAGGCGCGTAGCTTAGGCGATCAGTTGTTGTAGTGGTTTTCCTGTGAGGCATGTGGCCTAGGCATTGCAATTGTTGGGCAGACTAGTGGTGTTGTGCTAGTCCTGCTATCTCCTCTTACTTTTCGAGGATTGTGTTAGCTAGTGTGTTTATGGTTAACTGTAATTTAGTTATGCTTTATGTGAGCATGTTGTGGTTTGGCTATCAGTGTTACCTGTGAGACCCTTTAGGGTTGAGGTCTTTCCATTTTCAGGTGTAGTTTTTGGGAGGTCCCTGCTGAGCCAGTGACTTGTTAAGGCTCACTCCCTTACAGCTCTTTTCAGGTGTTAGCCGATTTTGTGTGGCTTGTGAAGGCGTTGTGGCAGACTTGTACCACCAGTAGTAGAGTTAGTCGTGTTGTGTGAGCTTGTGCTCCCTAGGGGTATGCCACAGGTGGTTGTACTCTTTTCTTAACATGTAATAATGTATTAGGACAGTTGTACATTGTTGTATACAAGTATGAGCACATGTACTTTCTTGTGACTTATACTGTTGTTGTTGTCTTTTATATTCTTACTGGACACTTGTACGCGTTATCCCTTGCGAGACTTCAGTCCGATAGTGGGAGGCGAACTTGGATATGGAGCCTTATTGGGCATAAATATCCAGGGCCGTTACAACCCCTCTGCTCTCCTTCACTTAGAAGAAGAAGGGGTGAGCCTCACAAGTCACTGGCTCGGTAGGGAAAACTCCCCCAAAAGCCGAGAGAACGATAATCGTGCAACAATATATAAACAAGACTTTATATACAAATAAAAGGTACACTGCCTACACATGGTACTACAGCTGTAAGTAAATAAATGGCAATTCACGCACATGTGTACAAGCTAGAGAAAGGCACGCCACACATGAGCCACGAGAACTGGTTCGCGACACTAGCCACTGACCCGGACAAACCACACAAGACTACCTCTCAGTCTTGCAGCCATGGATGAAAGGTCCAGCTACTGCTCCGCCAGAACAAGGTCAACAACTGTGGAGACCAACCAACACCACTCCTGCAAGCCACAACACTGTAGGACCATGCCTAGCACCTTTAGGGACTCCGGCCCGAGCTCCCTAAAGTGAGGCACTAGAAAACGGGGCAAGCTAGGGTCCAGTACGTCTACTGGTGTCCATCCCCCAACCACGAGCACGCTACAAGCGACCAAACATAACCACAACCCACGAGTCGCTGCCCATTGCCGTCTTTCCCTCAGCCAGACGTACAACTCAAACGCAGGAGTGAGGGTGTGCAAGAAGATGACAAAACCTTGACGGTACACACCGTACGGGGACAAACCCCGAGCACCACGTGTCTAGCTCACAATGAACCTGGGGTATCCGACTCGAGAGGTAACCATGGAAGGCGTTCAATAACCCAACTTGCTATGCACACATATTCAAGAAAACTCAATGTTTCCAACCACAATATGAACCAACACACCATTTACATGCTCAACATTACTTAAACAATACTACACAAGTAATGTGCAACAGAAAATAGATAGACTGGCCACAGAACCCAACAGCTCGGGCGGCCACATTCTAAAATGCGACCAGCATAGTAGACGCCATTAAGACCTTGAATCACGACGGACTAAACCATTGCCTTAAAACCTGAATCGCGATTGGACAGGTCGTCGCGTTCAAAACGCGACGTCAGGATCTGTCGCCTTTCAAATTGAAGAACCCTGCCATGTTCTTCCATTTTGAAAATTTCACAACACATTCGTATATGATGTAAAAGCCACAATTAAACATCCACACAATAACCTAAGCATGCTTACTACCAAATAACAGCAATTCTACAATTGGAATACCTCTAACCTAATCTACACAAGACACACAACCAAAACAAGGAGAAAGTTCCTCTACCGATACGAAAAATGCAATAACGACACCGTCTCGGCGTTTCCTGCACTCTGAAGCACCTCCTCGCACCGGAAGCACGTTGAAAAATGCACTAACACCCCTCAATCGTCGGCAAAGCCTCTCCCAGAACTTCCTGTAGCTGAACAGTGCAACCTGCTCTGTTTGACCAAGGCTGGGAGTCCAAACAAAACGCAGGTTAAATCGCGACGTATTGAGTCGTCGCGTTCAAAACGCGACGTATCTAGTCATCGTAATTAAGCCCCAACATTTCTGCATGTGCCACGCGATGCGCATGCAGCCGTGCCCACGTAAAAGCGGCGTTGAATCGCGACGTAGCAGGTGGTCGCGTTCATGAAGAATCGCGACGCCTGTGTTGGTTGTGTTCTTAATGAGCACGCCAGAGGTCTGTTGGGCTGAGGTTTTCCAACCCTCTAGCCTCACACCCTGCTACATACAACCACAAACACCCATGCACACACACAAACTCAACTAATGGGCCACACACTAGCCCCCAAACCCGTTAAACTACGATCTGGAAGATCAGGATATTACATCATTGGTCCCACATTCAATGTTTATGAGGATCATGTATACGCTAAAGAAGTGGCGAACAAGACAACTAAAAGATTTTATCAGTTACTTAAGGATGCTAATGAGTCATTGTGGGATGGTTGTCAAAAACACACTCAATTGTCTGCAGTGTCACAGTTGCAGAACTTGAAATTTGAATTCGATATCAGTGAGAGTTGTTTTGATTGTCTCCTCCTCATCATCAAGAGTATGTTGCCTCGATATGAGAATCTTCCTCCAATTTTTTACCATGCCACGAAGATGATCAATGAGTTACGACTTGTATATGTGAAAATAGATGCATGTCTTAATAATTGTATGTTATATTACAAAGAGGATGCAGATAAGGTATCATGTTCTATTTTTCATCATGATAGATTCAAACCTAAAAGAGGGGAAAATTCAAAGCAAAAGGATATACCTTATACATCATTGCGATATTTTGCTCTCACACCCAGACTACAACAGACGTATATGTCCTAAAGACAGCTCGACATATGAGATGCCACGCTGAAAGAATACATCGTGATGAGGATTTAATCAGTCATCTTACAGATGACGAAGCTTGGACTCACTTCAACCATGCTCATCCTACCTTCTCAAGGGAGTTGCGTAATGTGAGGATGAGTGTATGCACTCATAGATTCAACCCATTTGGAGGTTCAGTGGCTTCTCACTCCAGTTGTCCAGTATTCATGACACCATACAACCTTCCGTCGAGCATGTGCATGAAGCAAGATATTTTATTTCTATGCTTACTGATTCTTGGTCCAAAAAATCTAACAAAAAATATAGACATGTATCTCAGACCATTGATTGATGAGCTGAAGTTATTATGGACTGATGGAGTCAATACTTACGATGCATCTAGAAAGCAAAATTGCGCCATGAGAGCTGCATTGATGTGGATGATAAGTGATTTCCCTACATATGGAATGTTATTTGGTTGGAGCACACATGGGAGGCTAGCATGACCTTACTGTATGAACAATACCAAATCATTTATACTTAAACATGGTGAGAAGTCATACTGGTTTAATTACCATCAACATTTTTTTACCAAAGGATCATCCTTTTAGAAAATAAAAAGATGCATTCCTAAAGAACAAAATGGAAATAGATGAACTTGATTTAGAGCGGTTGTCAGGTCGACAAATGGCAGTACAGGTACAAAACTTGTCAGATATAACACAACTGATGGGTAGTACACGACAACTCTTGGATTTGGGAAGGATCACAACTAGGTAAAGAAAAAAAAATTCTGGGAGTTACCTTATTGGTCAACTCTTCTTGTGCGTCATAATCTCAACTTCATGCATATCAAGAATAATGTCTTTGATAATATGTTCAACACCATTATGGACATAAAAGGTAAAACAAAGGACAACGACAATGCACATTTGGACTTGTCCATGCTTTGTAAACGTCCAGAGTTAGAACTTGTTGAAATAAATGGAAAATCAGTTAAACCTAAAGCAGTTTATGTGCTTGGAGGTGGATAAGTTAAAGAAGTGTGCCAGTAGTTGAAACAATTGAGATTCTCAGATGGTTATGTGTCCAACATTGCTCGTTGTGTGAATGTAAGTGAGGGGAAAATATATGGAATGAAGAGTCATGATTGCCATGTGTTCATGCAAAGGTTGTTACCCATTGCATTTCGTGACATGTTGTTGAAGCCTATATAGGAGCATTGACTGAGTTGAGTCAGTTTTTCAAGATTTTATGTGCATCAGAACTCAGGCTTCAGGATGTGCAAACCATTGAATAGAATGTGGTCACCACTGTTTGCAAGTTAGAGAAGATATTTATGCTCGCATTCTTTTATTCGATAGAGCATTTGCTTATACATTTACCATATGAGGCTAAAGTTGGAGGTCCAGTACAATATCGATGGATGTGTCCATTTGAGAGATATACTTGAATATTAGTTTTTTTCTTAGAATTGCCATATATGTACAATATGTTTGTCATTTGTCATCTGAACTATTGAGGTAGGTGTATGCATGACCTGAAAATGAAAGTTCGCAATAAGGCGAAAGTGCAGGGTTCTATTGCCGAGGCATACATTATGAAAGAAATATCAAACTTTTGTTCGATGTACTTTGAACCATACTACAAACTCATCGTACTTAACCTCCACGTAATGATTGGGGGGGGGGGGGATTTGTCCCAGTCTGATCGACTCTCTATATTTAAACATCATGGGTGTGCATTCAGATGTTCTTCAACTCGCATACTCGAAGATAGAGAGTTATGCGCTGCAGAGATCTATATTCTTTTCAATTCTACTGAGCTTGAATCTTATGTTGAGTAAGTTCTCAATTGACAATTCATTATGCATATAATTTGTTTGCCCTTCTTCTAACCATTAAAGGTGCTCTTGCATTCATACTGTAGACAATTTGATTTAGAAATGATTCAAAGATATCTACATCTCACCGACGTGGAGGTTGAAAAAGAACAAGAGAAATCATTGGCCTTATGGCTTAAAAATCCTGTAAGTGTCATTCTGCACCTCCTTCTTTTGTAGTAGGTATGCATATTTAAATTTGTAGGTTTTTGTGTATTCGTTATATACATTATTTATGCCATTCAAATTCTTACAGGCTCTGGTCCCTCTGCATCTCGATGTTCTGTAGTAGGTATGTATATTTAAATTTGTAGGTTTTTGTGCATTAATTATATATATATTGCTTTTTCCATTCAAATGCATACAGGTCCGAGTGCTTTTGCTCCTCCATTTATGGTGGCAAGTGTCTCTATGCCTCCTCCTTCGCTAGGAGGTATGTGTATTCAAATGTGTAAGCACATCTATGCTGATTACATGCGATACTTATGTCATTCAATTTATTATAGTGCCACAGGAAGATGATGCTGTTAGTCAACACGAGTGAGAGGGCAGTTATGTTGATGACACCCTACGAGAGGCGTGGATAAATATGTATGTAATAAATTATATGTACCCTATGTTGAGGGTGCAACCACTTAATTCATCAACCCATTTTAACATTTATAATTGTAGGGACAAATTAGAGCCCACCCAAGAGTCCCAATTTATTACAAAAACAATTCAAGAACACTTTCCTCAGCCTATCCATAAATTCAATAAATTTCTGATGGACATCTAGGACTTATTGTATGAGATGTTCATGGTATGTAATTCATTATTTTAAATTATTTCTTTCACTGCTCCTACATTCAATAAAATAACTTATATGACTTATTTTGTAGCGGTCCTCGTCTTTCAGACCCGTTAACCCAATAACGAACCTGACATGACTCCGCCTCCCGCGATCGGGCCGAAGCCTCGCAAGGGATACCATTTACAAGTTCGTAGAAATATAAAGGAAACAACTCAAATATATATAAGATTGTCAATCTCACAAATATTTACATGAAATGTACATAGCCAATACTCGACAGTAACCAGACTACAACAGAAACCTGGGGCATACCCCGAGGTGTACAACAGAAAGAAAATTACACTGCCGGTGGTGTAGACCCTCCGCTACAACGCGGTTCAGAGCTAGACGACGGGTGTGAGGTCTCCTGCTCTCCCTCACCTGAAAGGGGTAGGGGTGAGCCTCTCGAGTCACTGGATCAGTAGGAAAACTCCCCTAAAAATCGAGCAAAACAGTACAAATAGTAAAGCAGGAGACTACACTAACAATTTAAAGAACTAGCTAGCAGGATATAAAGCTGTAAATATCACTTGCCACTTAACAGAAACCACAGTAATAAATAAACAGCAAACCCAACCAAGCGTACGTGCTAAAGTAGGAAAACGCCACATTCGAGTCACGCAAACTGGCTCGCGACACCAGTAACTGACCCAGACAAACCACACAGGACTACCTCCCAGTCTCGCAGCCACGGACGAAAGGTCCAGCTGCCGCTCCACTAAACACAAGCCAAGAAACTGTGGAGACCAACTAACCACCACACCTGCGGACCACACTGCCGCAGGCCCATGCCTGGCACCTTTAGGGACTCTGGCCCAAGCTCCCTAAAGTGAAGCACTGGAAAATAGGACTATATGGGGCCCAGTACGTCTACTGGTGTCCGCCTCCCCCAACTACGAGTGCGCTACAAGCGACAAAACACAAACTCTCTCTAGTCGTTGTCCCATTGCCGTCTTTCCCTCAGCCGGACGTGCTACTCAACACAAGAGTGAGAGTGTCCAGGTAGACGACAAGACCTCGTCAGTACCCAGTACCGGGACAAGCCCCGAGCACACACACACGTCCCTAGCTCACATAAAACCTGGGGCTCCCAACTGAAGAGGTATCCACGGTAGGCGTCGTACTACTCACCACGTACACATAAACCACGTGAACACCGCACAAACCACGTGAAACCTCACGTCAACTGCGTGAGTACCACGCACACGCAACACACAACATGCTCCTCGAGCGCCATAGGTGCCCATGCACCACTTTCTATAGCCACACTGTACAATTCCCGATAATCAAATAGCAACAAACATATGAATACACATAAACAACACTCTCGGCTGCTGTCATGACGGGGTCACAAGTCGCCTACTGGTCGCGACACCCTGATATGTCACGTTAAGAAACCTTAATGCGACAGGTCGTCCTGTCTCGACCTAGTCGTGACGGACAGGGCTGTCGCCTTCACAGGCGCAAACCCTAACCCGGAATCCCTCTTCCAGATCACCCCCAAAACCCTTACAAACTAGTGTTTCCAACCAATTTACATGCTTTAATGTACACCCTATCATGGTATCTATTGTTTGGAAAGCATATAACACATAAAACATGCCACACACACAATTCTCGGATCAAAACTCGTGGAATCTCCCTACCTCCGCGAAGAACGTGAGGTAGGAATCCCACACGGCGTTCCTCCCGCTACACGTAGTGTCCTTGCGGCGAGCACACGCCCAATGATGCTCCAACAGCTCGAATCGCCAAGAAATCCCACATCAAAACCTCCCTGGACGAACAGAGCTTTCAAAGGCTCTGTTCGGCTGAAACCTTCTTAAAAACACAGCTCGGTTGGGAATGCGACCCCGTCCCCCGTCGCGACCTGATCGCGATGCAGGAGGCTATCGCCTTCCCATACATGACGTCAGCCTACCCCGCCCCACGCGCGACACGTGGTGCGCATGCAGACGATGACTCAAACCACGATTCCATGATCGCGACGCCATGGACCGTCGCGTTAAGAACGTGACACCCCTCACTGTCGCGTTCACAGATAGTGAACCAGTGAGTGCTCCAGGCCCAAACTGACGGCCAACGAAGCCTCACAACTTGCGAGAACCTGCTACACATGTCATCGGCCACACATTGGCCTCCACAAGCATGACACTAAGGTCCAAACAGTCGGAACATTACATTACTATCACCTAAAAGAAATTTCATCCTTGAAATTTAAAGCAGAAACCGAATACCAAATTTTTTTAATTCAACTAGCATGGTACTATCACCTAAAAGAATTAAAAACTTACTCAAACAAGTATGGATACGCTTCCCTCATTTCCTCCGCCAACTCCCATGTATCCTCTCTGCCCTGTCTATTCTCCCATCTGACTTTTACTTGCTCAATCTCTTTATTTCTGAGCTTCTGGGTTCTGCGACCTCTAATTTGCATTGGATATTCCGACATTGTCATATCTAGATTTAAGTCATCCCTTTGATAACTGACTACTTGAGATGGATCTTTGATATATTTTCTAAGCATTGAGACGTGAAACACAGCATGAGCATATGTAAAATCTACTGGCAGATCTAACCTATAAGCTGTCTCTCCCATTCTTTCTTTTATTTGAAACGGTCCAACATACCTTGGGCTCAACTTGCCTTTCCTGCTGAATCTGAGCACGCCTTTGGTAGGAGAAACCTTCAGAAACATATAATCACCAACTTCAAACTGTAAAGGTCTACGTCTGGTGTCTGCATAACTTTTCTGACGGCTTTGCGCTGTGCGAAGCTTTCTTGAATAAATTTCACTATTTCTGCACATTGTTGAATCAGCTCTGGATCCATAACCTACCTCTCTCCTACTTCATGCCAATTTAGCGATGACCTGCATGGTCTACCATACAAAGCTTCATACGGTGCCATCCCAATACTTGCATGATAACTGTTGTTATATGCAAACTTGACCAAGCTCAAATGACGCTCCCAAATACCTCCCCATACAAGACAGCAAGCTCTTAACATATCTTCAAGTGTTTGGATTGTTCTTTCTGTTTGTCCATCTGCTTGCGGATGATATGCGGAACTATATCTCAACTCTGTGCCGACAACCCTCTGCAAACTCCTCCAAAAACCTGAAGTGAACCGGGGATCCCAGTCTGAAACTATAGTGACTGGAATCCCATGCAATGGTACAATTTTTTGTACATATATCTTAGCTAGTCTGTCTACTGACCATGACATGCTGACTGGTAGAATATGCAAACCTTGGTTAATCTGTCCACAAAGACCCAAATAGCATTATGACCCGATGACCTGGGCAAACCAACTATGAAATCCATTGCAATATCATCCCACCTTCACTGCGGAATGTGTAATGGCTGCAATAATCCTCCTGGCTTCTGGTGCTCTGCCTTGATTTACTGACACACTACACATCTAGCTATGAACTCTGCAATTTCTCTCTTCATATGCGGCCACCAGAAATGCTTTTTCATGTCTTGATACATTTTTGTACTGTCTGGATGGATAGTGTATCTTGATCTGTGAGTTTCTTCCAAGACTTTCTGTTTAATCTCTGCATCAGCTGGCACATATAATCGGCCTTTGAGTCTGACTACACTGTCATCCCCAAAAGTCACCTCTTCCATTCTTACAATGTCAGCTAAACTGCTATCTGCGCTTCCACTATCTGCCAATACAGAGAAGGTTCCATTGCACTAGTTGCTAATATTGCTCTTCGATGGCTGCTTGGCACATACAATGAATTTTCTGCCACATCTTCATATAATTTCCATTCTCTGATCAAAAGTTGATTCATAACTGCTTTTCTGCTCAATGCATCTGCTACCACATTTGCTTTACCTAGATGATAGGCCAAATTGAAGTCATAATCTTTTAGATATTCCATCCATCTACGCTGCCTTAAATTCAGATCCTTCTGAGAAAATATATATTTTAAACTCTTATGATTAGTAAAAATTTCAAATCTTTTACCATATAAATAATGTCACCAGATCTTCAATGCAAACACAACTGCTGCCAGCTCTAAATCATGGGTTGGATAATTCTCTTCATGTTTCTTTAACTGTCTAGAGGCATAGGCTATCACCTTGCTATGCTACATCAGAACTGCACCCAAACCTCTCTTGGATGCATCAGTAAACAAAACAAACCCACCACTGCCTGACGGAATCTCCAATACTGGTGCTGAAGTCAACCTCTTCTTTAGTTCCGCAAAACTACGTCTACATTGTGAAGACCACACAAAAGGAACCCCTTTCCTTGTCAATTTTGTCATAGGAGCTGCTATCTTGGAGAAATCTTGAATAAATCTTCGATAATAACTCGCAAGACCCAGAAAACTTCTAATTTCTGACACAGTCCTCGGTTCCTCCCATTTCATTATCGCTTCCACTTTAGTTGGATCCATTGCAATACCTTCTCCTGATATTATATGACCCAAGAACTGAATCTCTTTTAACCAGAATTCACACTTACTGAACTTGGCAAATAATTGATGATCCCTCAATGCTTGCAAAGTAGTCCGCAAGTGCGCTGCATGCTCCTCTTCTGATGCTGAATACACTAGAATATCATCAATAAAAACTACTATAAACGGATCCAGATACGGGTGAAATATTCTATTCATTAGATTCATGAAAGCGGCTGGTGCATTCGTCAGTCCAAATGGCATTACCACGAACTCATAATGCCCATATCTGGTCCGAAAAGTCGTCTTATCAATATCTTCTTCTCTAATCCACAACTGATGATAACCTGATCTCAGATCTATCTTGGAGAATACTTTGGCTGACTGAAGCTGATTAAACAGATCATCTATTCTAGGGAGTGGATACTTATTCTTAATAGTGACCTTGTTCAGCTGCCTGTAATCTATACACATCCTCAGACTACCATCCTTCTTTCTGACAAACAACACTGGCGCTCCCCATGGTGATTGACTGGGCCTGATAAAACCCTTTTCTAATAGCTCTTGCAATTGCTTCTTCAATTCTTTCAATTCTGCTGGTGCCATTCTATATGGTGCTTTTGATATCGGCATATTGCCTGGCTGTAGCTCAACTGTAAAGTCTACCTCTCTGTGTGGAGCCAACCCTGGCAATTCCTCTGGGAAAACATTCGCAAACTCCCTAACTACTGGTACTGAGTCTACATACTTACTAGACTCAACTAAGCTAACCGAGGCAAGGTACGCTACACATCCCGCATTAATCAACTTTCTAGCTCTAAGTGCAGAAATAATAAACTTGGGAGTGTAAAAGGGCATACCTTGAAATTCGAATACCACTCCTCCGGGCCTGCAAAACCTGACCCTCTTCTTTCTACAATCAACTAATGCCCTATAAGCTTCTAGCCAATCCATTGCCAATATCACATTATAATCTTTCAATGTCAATGCATACAATCTTGCTGGCATCTGATTTCCATGGATTACTATTGGGACATCTTCTAGAAAGCTAGAAGTCAACATATACCCTCCTGAAGGGATCTCTACAACCAACTCACATGGATTTTTCTCTAAGGGATGAATCATACTATCCAGAAAATCTTCAGAAGTAAATGAATGGGAAGCACCCGGATCAATTAACACTCTAGCAGAAAAATCAAAGAAAGGCAATATACCTTTTATGAGATTGGATGCCTCCGCCTGTGCTCTGGTAACTGCCATCACTCGGCCCCGACCTCCTCTCTGGTAGGGTGCACCTCTGCCTCACTCTGCTGGCTGCTGGAAAGGTTGCTACTGCTGAGTCCCTCTACCATAACTCTGCCCTCGAGGATATGGACAATCTCTCGCTAGATGCCCTGGCTGCCCACAGTTGTAACACCTGAAAGTTGGGTATGTCGTAGGCTGCCATGCTGTACTTTGCTGGGACTCCTCTGGAACCGGTGGCCTGTAGCCACGACCTTGCTAAAAACCTCCTTGTTGCCTGCCTTTGCCTTGACCTCCTCCTCCTTGGAAGAATCTCTTTATCTGTTTCCCCCACTTTGCTATACCTGACGATGAAGAAGCTCTGGAAGGTGCCTTTCCTTTGCTGATTCCCATTGACTGTTGTGGTAACCGGAAGCTACCCGAACCACCTGACTGCTCTTGCCTGGCCCGAACAGTCCTTTCCAATATTGCTGCTTGCTGCGCTGCTTCTTCCACTGTCCTGCACATAAGGGGAATCACAGCATCTTGCAACTCTGCCCGCAACCCTCTAATAAAGTACTCCACCATCATGGTATTATCTATCACCACGTATGGGGCGTACCTACTTAATGCCATAAATCTCATCTGATACTCTAACACTGATAGATTCCCCTGTTGCAATGTTCTAAACTGCTCTCTCTTCATCTGCTGAATCTGCACGGGAAGAAAGTATCAATGAAAACTAATAAAAATTCTTTCCAAGTGATGGTATTCTCTGCCCTGCCTGCAAAAACCGTTGCATCTTCAGCCTCCACCATTCCTGCGTAAATCCTCGTAACTGATAGGTGGCTAGAATCACCCTGTCTGTCGACGAACACCTCATCATCACAAACACCCTCTCAACCTCATGCACCCAGTGCTCTGCTGTATCTAGGTTGGGGCCTCCTGAGAACGTAGGGGGCTGCAACCTCAGAAACCTCTCTACTAGCACCGTGGGGTCCTCTACACCAACTGGTTGTACTGGTACTGGGAGTACAGGTACATAGGGTGGTACCTCAACTCCTGGTGGTGGCGCTACTAGCACTACTGACACTGCCTCCTCTGTAACTGGTGGTACTACTATCGCTGGCTGTACCGGTGCCTGCTGGTCCATCCTCATCCGTATTTCTATTAAGCTTTCCCAAATTCTTTCTATATCCTCTGCATAGGGTCCTCTCCAGACTCCCTCCACCACCTCCCCAATCCCTTTTATCTGCCATCTCTAATCCTACACAAACATCATTCCAGCAACACAACATATAATAAATCAATACAAAACCAGGGTCACTACCAGCAGTGGGTTAGATTAGAGTAATGGCTACGCAATCTCTGATTCCTTTATATTCACATGGACCTTGCTCTGATACCAAATGTAGCAGTCCTCGTCGTTCAGACCCGTTAACCCAATAACAAACCTGACACGACTCCGCCTCGCGCGATCGGGCCAAAGCCTCGCAAGGGATACCATTCACAAGTCCATAGAAATATAAAGGAAACAGCTCAAATATATATAAGATTGTCAATCTCACAAATATTTACATGAAATGTACATAGCCAATACTCAACAGTAAGCAGACTACAACAGAAACCTGGGGCATACCCCGAGGTGTACAACAGAAAGAAAATTACACTGTCGGTGGTGCAGACTCTCCGCTACGACGCAGTTTAGAGCTAGACGATGGGTGTGAGGTCTCCTGCTCTCCCTCACCTGAAAGGGGTAGGGGTGAGCCTCTCGAGTCACTGGCTCAGTAGGGAAACTCCCCTAAAAATCGAGCAAAACAGTACAAGTAGTAAAGCAGGAGACTACAATAACAATTTAAAGAACTAGCTAGCAGGATATAAAGCTGTAAATACCGCTTACCGCTTGCCGCTTAACAGAAACCACAATAATAAATAAACGGCAAACCCAACCAGGCGTACGTGCTAAAGTAGGAAAACGCCACACTCGAGTCACACAAACTGGCTCGCGACACTAGTAACTGACCCGGACAAACCACACAGACTACCTTCCAGTCTCGCAGCCACGGACGAAAGGTCCAGCTACCGCTCCACCAAACACAAGCCAAGAAACTGTGGAGACCAACTAACCACCACACCTGTGGACCACACTGTCGCAGGCCCATGCCTGGCACCTTTAGGGACTCTGGTCCAAGCTCCCTAAAGTGAGGCACTGGAAAACAGGACTAGCTGGGGCCCAGTACGTCTACTGGTGTCCGCCTCTCCCAACTACGAGCGCGCTACAAGCGATAAAACACAAACTCTCTCTAGTCTTGTCCCATTGCCATCTTTCCCTCAGCCGGACGTGCTACTCAACACAAGAGTGATGGTGTCCAGGAAGACGACAAGACCTCGTTGATACCCAGTACCAGGACAAGCCCCGAGCACACACATGTGCCTGGCTCACACAAAACTTAGGGCTCCCAACTGAAGAGGTATCCACGGTAGGCGTCATACTACTCGCCACGTACACACAAACCACGTGAAACCTCACGTCAACCGTGTGAGTACCACGCACACACAACACACTCCTCGAGCGCCACAGGTGCCCATGCACCACTTTCCATAGCCATACTGTACAATTTCCGATAATCAAATAGCAACAAACATATGAATACACACAAACAGCACTCTCGGCTACTGTCGCGACAGGGTCACAGGTCGCCTACTGGTCGCGACACCTCGATATGTCGCGTTAAGAAACCTTAACGCGACAGGTCGGCCTATCGCGACCTAGTCACAATGGACAGAGCTGTCGCCTTCATAGGCGCAAACCCTAACCGGAATCCCTCTTCCGGATCACCCCCAAAACCCTTACAAACTAGTGTTTCCAACCAATTTACATGCTTTAATGTACACCCTATCATGGTATCTATTGTTTGGAAAGCATATAACACATGAAACACGCCACACACATAATTCTCGGATCAAAACTCATGGAATCTCTCTACCTCCGTGAAGAACGCGAGGTACCAATCCCACACGACGTTCCTCCCACTACATGCAGTGTCCTCACGGCGAGCACACGCCCAACGACGCTCCAACAGCTCGAATCGCCAAGAAATACTGCAGTAAAACCTCCCTGGCCGAGCAGAGCTTGCAAAGGCGCGCATGCAGACGACGATTCAAACCACGATTCCATGATCGCCACTCCATGGACTGTCGCATTAAGAACACGACGCCCCTCACTGTCGCGTTCACAGACAGTGAACCAGTGAGTGCTCCAGACCCAAACTGCCGGCCCACGAAGCCTCACAACCTGCGAGAACCTGCTACACACGTCATTGGCCACACATTGGCCTCCACAAGCACGACACTAAGGTCCGAATGGTCAGAACATTACATATTTTTTCTGTATAGAGTAATCATCGATTCATGTGACCCTCAGACAAAGCGCATTCTTAATATGTCTTGTAAGGACCCCGAGAACCCGACCCTCGGCCCAAGCCGAGGACCCGATTTTCACAGCCGCCGCCCACGGATCCGGGGACCCGGAAGGGCTATAACACAAGTCTAACAGAATATGTAAAGTAAATAAACGTCAACTACTGAACTAGGAGCACACACGCGGAAGCAGAAAGAAGTGCGAGACCACAGTGTATCACTCTAGGTATAGTCCCAACACACACACACAACTAGTACAAGTAAAAAGGGGGAGGACATAGCCCTTAGGGGCATACCCCGTGGGTGAAGTACAACTGAAGGGGGATACCACTGCTAGCTACTGGGACGATGACTACCGCCCCGCCTCCTCCGCCCGATGCGCACCCGGCCGCTGTTAAGAAGTTTCACCTGGAAAAAGAAGGGATGAGCTTCACAACAGAAGCTCAGTAGGGATTACCAATCTCTTACTGGCTCTAACAGGTGGGAAAGAATATATAAATAAAGTAAATGACAGCAGTTCTATATATATTCTACTCCACTCAAGAAAGTGCAGAAGCAAAGCTAACTAACTAGCAACGGTACAGAAAAGACACCGCGGTTAGAAACTCCGTACAACCTATACGTTGTGACCACCACACAGCTGACAACACAGACAAAGTGAACTCTGCCTAGACAAGAGACACTAGCTACAGAAACCACTACCACTAGTCAACTGGTCAAGAGCGTCCACTGACGTCTTACCCTCGACCCAGGTCCAAACCTCCACGTCTCGTCAGAGTGGCAAAAGGAACACAGTAATGCAACAGTAACTGTCGTAGTCTGACCGGACTACGTCCCATGTCTGGCCTCTCTAAATGGTTCCGGGGCCACAAAGAGTGAGGCAGTGAGAAGAAGGACTGACTGGCCTACACCAGGAAGACTCCAAAATGGCCTCAGCGTCCCAGACCAACCAAGAGAGCTCTGCAAACGACTCAACGCCGCTGTCCTAACCACCATTTTCCCCTCTGCTCCAGAGTTTGTGACTCGAGCACGCCCGCCGCCCGGAGCACTCCCTCAACAGGCATACGGGGATGGGGGTCCCAGGTAAACGATAACAACCTCTCTCACGGGACAAACCCTCAGGTGCTGAGCACCAGGCGAACGACTAGTGTAGAACCGGACTAGGAAACTAGCACTGGCACCACGAGTACAGAAAGAACTGGAAATGGCAAAGACTCCACGAGAGATGGAACTTCGCAAGACTTACCTATCTCTGATGCTATCGCTACGCCACAAGCTGTCGCGACGCCAAGCACAGTCACGAAAATGTCGCGACGCCCTAGGACGTCTCGGCGGCCATGCCAGTCGTGACATCATCGCGACCCCTATATCAGTCGCGACCTCAGTCGAGAGGGGTCCCGGGACAGTCCTCCCGAGGGCCACCCCAAAACTGCACAAAACACATCCATAGGGGGAGGGGATCAGGGGAAACATGTAGGAAATCTTGTAGACAACCAAACCACCCTCAAACCCCATGAAGCATGCATTATACAAGAAGATCTACGCTCAAAGGATACCTCACAACCATGCAGCATGGATCTCACCCCCACAACCCCAAAGATGATGAGAAAACAAGAACCTCAAGGGGAAGGGGAGCATGCTAGAACGAGTGGAAGACAAGGGTCCCTACCTCAAGAAGTAGAGCCGACCCGTTGGGGCCTTCATGTCGGAATGGCCACCTCCTCCTCGCTCCTAGCACCACACGGACGTCGCCTACACCAAGGAGACGTCACCTCCCTGCTACGATCACCACGAACATGCCAAGAACACAAGAGGAGCTCGGGGGAGGGAAGAAGGAAGAAGAAGAAGAAGAAAGAAGAAAAGGAAAGAGATGGGGAGAAATGGGCGTCTGCCTCGGTTTTGAATCGATGGGCCTAGAGACGCAACGGGTCGGGCCAGTACGACAACAACCTTGTCGCGACCGCCCTGCAGGTCATGACCATGTCGCGACCGCCTACCCCAGCACGACACCAAAAGCGGTCAAACCTCGAAGACCGGGAAAACCATAACGCAACGGCCTGCCAGGTCGCATCAAAGCTGTATGCACCTGACACCCGACAAGGCCGTTCTGACATAAAGGACAACAGTCAGAATGGTCAGAAAAGCAGTCGCGACGCCTCTAGATGCCGCGACAAGAACGCGATGCCCACCCCCATCGCGACTAGAATGCGACGGCCAGGTGTGCCGCGACCAAAACCATGTCGCGACCGGCCCCTCTGGCACGACAATGTCGCGACCAAGGGGTCTGTCGCGACCCTGAGGACAGGTCTTAGGGCTCAAGAGGGCCGGGTCTCACATTCTACCCCCCTTAAAAGGATTTCATCCTCGAAATCAAAAGAAAACTCAGTTTCAACAGAAAGCAACATAAGGAGAAACAACATACCGATCACTCAAACAAGTATGGAAACTGCTCCCTCATCTCATCCTTGCACTCCCAAGTGGCCTCGCCACCCACGCGGTTCTCCCAAACAACCTTGACCAGTGGAATCTGCCTCCTGCGCAACTGCTGCATTCTGCGGTCCACAACTCTGACTGGGTGCTCTGGTACTAACAAATCCGGTGCAACCTCTAACACGTGCAACGGATCTGCAACATACCTCCTGAGCTGCGAAACGTGTTAAACCTCATGCACACCTGCTAACTCTGCTGGAACACTCAATCTGTACGTGACCTCACTGATCCTCTCTGTAATAGGGAAATGTCCAATATACCTTGGACTGAGCTTTCCCTTCTTATCAAACCTCATGACACCCTTGGTCAGCGAGACCCGCAAGAACACAAGGTTACCCACGCGGAACTGCAACAGCCTCTTGTGAACATTTGCATAGCTCTTCTGCCTGCTTTGTGCTGCCTGAAGCCTCTGCCTCTCACCCACTTCGAACCAGTGAAGTGGTGTCTTGCACGGTCGACCATACAAAGCCTTGTATGGTGCCATTCCAATGCTCAAGTGATAATTGTTGTTGTATGCAAACTCTACCATCGGAAGGTGGGACTCCCAAGTGCCACCCCAGTCCAAGCAACAAGCTATCAACATATCCTCCAAAGTCTGTATAGTCCTCTCTGACTGACCATCTGACTGCGGGTGATACGCTGAACTCAGTCTCAACTCTGTACCAAGAGTTCTCTACAAACTGCACCAAATCTGGAAGTGAACCTCGGATATCTGTCGGAAACAATGTAAACTGGGGTCCCGTGCAACGGAACAACCTGATCCATGTACAGTCTGGCAAGCCTGTCCACTGACCAAGACATCCTGACTGGAAGGAAGTGCGCTGACTTGGTCAACCTGTCCATAATCACCCAGATACCATCATGCCTCTGCGGAGTACGGGGCAAACCAACCACAAAATCCATAGTGATGTTGTCTCACTTCCACTCGGGAATGGGCAACGGCAGTAGTTCACCACCAGGATACCGATGCTCTGCCTTCACCTGATGACAGGTAAGGCATCGAGTGATAAACTTTGCCACGCCCCTCTTCATCCCTGGCCACCAGAAGAACCTCTTCAAGTTACGATACATCTTGGTGGAACCAGGATGAACAGCATACCATGACCGGTGTGCCTCTGACAACAGTGCTTGTTGCGCATCACAAGGAACATACAATCTACCTCTAAACCTGATCTCACTGTCCTCGTCCAGCTCAACATCTGGCATCTGTAAAATATCTGCCAACTCTAAATCTGCCTAATGTGCCTCCAACACTTGATCGTACACTGACAGGCGAACTGACAAACTGGTCATCACTGCACGATCTCTGTATCTCGAAGGGCAGAAAACTCCCTGAGACAAATCTTCAAACAACCTCCACTCTCTGACCATCAACGAACTCAAGTGAACTCGCCTGCTCAAAGCATCTACCACGACGTTAGCCCTTCTCGGGTGATAGGAGAGGGTAAGGTCGTAGTCCTTCAAGTACTCTATCCATCTGTGCTGCCCCAAGTTCAAATCCTTCTGAGTGAAGATGTACTGTAAACTCTGATGGTCGGTGAAGATCTTGAATGCCTCGCCATACAAATAGTGCCTTCATAACTTCAGAGCGAATACCACTGCTGCCAACTCTAAGTCGTGGGTAGGGTAGTTCTCCTCATGCTTCTTCAGCTGCCGACAAGCATAGGCAACGACCCCACCATGCTACATCAGCACTGCACCCAAAATTGATCTCAAAACATCTATGTAAACCATAAAACCTCCGCTACCTGACGGCAAGACGAACACTGGCGCTGAAGTCAACCTCTTCTTTAGCTCCTAAAAACTCTGCTCACAATCCTCAGTCCAAATAAATCTGGTCTCAAGCCTGGTCAATCTGGTCAACGGCTCTACAATCTTGGAAAAGTCCTAGATGAACCTCCTGCAATAGCCTTCCAAACCCAGAAAGCTATGAACCTCTGACACTGAAGTGGGTTACTCCCAAGACAACACTTCCTCAACCTTGGCAGGGTCCACTCCACACCTAAACCTGAGATCACGTGTCTAAGAAAGTGCACCTCCCTCAACCAAAATTCGCACTTATCGAACTTGGCATAAAGTTGGTGACTCCGCAACGTCTCTAACACGATCCTCAGATGCATCTTGTGCTTCTCCTCAGAAGCCGAGTAGACCAAAATGTCATCTACAAAGATGACCATGAACTTGTCCAGGTACTCGCTGAACACTCTGTGCATCAAATCCATAAAAGCTGTTGGCACATTCGTGAGCCCAAACGGCATCACGACAAACTAAAGTGACCGTACCTCGAACGGAAGCTGTTAGGCCAATTCTGACTCTCTGATCCTCAACTGGTAGTACCCGATCTCAAGTTAATCTTCGAAAACACTCTGGCTGACTGCAACTGATCAAACAGATCATCGATCTTAGGCAAAGGATACTTGTTCTTCACTGTTACCTAGTTCAACTGCCTGTAATCGATGCACAACCTCAAGCTGTCATCCTTCTTTCTCACGAACACACTGGCATGCCCCATGGCGAATGACTCAGATGGATGAAACCCAACTCAAGCAACTCCTGCAGTTGGAGCTTCAACTCGCGCAACTCAGCTAGAGCCATCCGGTATGGTGCCTTGGACAAAGGCATCGTACTAGGCAAAAGCTCAATGGATAACTCTACCTCTCGCTCAGGCGGTAAACCAGGTAGATCCTCCGGAAAAATATCAGAAAACTCACAAACAACAGGTACATAAAAAATCGACGACCCGCTAGGTTCCAAAGAACACACAGAAGCAAGATATGCTACGCAACCATCGTGGATCAAACGACGAGCTCTACAGAAAGAAATAAAAGGTCGACGGGTATACCGGATATCTCGGAAGCTAAGAACATGTGCTCCAGGTATATCAAACCGCACAGTCTTCCACTGACAATCTACCACAGCCGAGTGAGCCTCCAACCAATCCATGCCAAGGATGACGTCGAAGTCACGAAGCTGCAACGCGTACAACCTGGTTGGAAACTGGTGTCCTGGACCTCAATTGTGACACCCTCAAGGTAGCCGAAAGAACGCATGTAATCACCAGATGGAAGATCAACCTGATGATCAATCCATCTCCATATAATTTTATTTATTATATGTAATTTTTGGTGATTAACAAAATCTCAATAAATATTTCATAACAAATTCTTTTCAAGTTTATCCACAGGAAATAATTCAAGAAAAATCTGTAAGTTACTCTCACACACTGTCATTCAAAGTTCAGAACATGCATTTCTTCTAAGTACACATCGACTTCCTTTATAAAACAACGATTTCATAAGAGAAACAAACGATTTCCATCGCTACAACAATTTCATAAGTAAAACAACGATTTCCATCGATACAACGATTTCATAAGTAAAACAACGATTTCCATCGCTATAACGATTTCATAAAAGAAACAATGATTTTCATCGCTACAACGATTTACTTTAACTTAAACAACGATTTGATCGAAAACAACGATTTGCTTATACTTAAACAATGATTTGATCAAAAACAACGATTCGCTTATACTTAAACAACGATTTGATCGAAAACACGATTCGCTTATACTTAAACAACGATTTGATCGAAAATAATGATTTGCTTATACTTAAACAACGATTTGATTGAAAACAACGATTTGCCTTCATTTAAACAACGATTTGATCACAAACAACGATTTGGTCGCAAATAACGATTTGTCTTCACTTGAACAATGATTTCAGTCTCACAACAATTTCAATATTGAAACAACGATTTCATGATCGATTTCGTTCAAATAACAATTTAATGATTGATTTCAGTAAAACAACGATTTCATCTGCTCATCGATTTCTATTTAAGTAATAACTTTGTACAGAACATCGATTTCATTATATTTATACATGGACTATATTCACATCGACATGGTTTCAACATGGATTACATTCTCACATGATTTTACCAATATCATACAGAATGCTCTTTATGTATAGCTCTTGTAAAGTATTGCTCTATCTTCTTGTTGTCATGCATATGCTTAAGACTTTGTGGATTTCAAATTTCTTCCCACGCATCATGGTGTACTTGATCATTTATTGTGATAGTATAATATTTCCACACGAAATATTCTTGCTTACTTCATGTGTCACATAGAGTCTTGATTTGTGTGATCTTAGAATGACCTTTCTTGCTTGGCATATCTTCATACTGCACGACTACCAACGTTGACTGACAATTTAGACAAAAAGAAGTTGTCTAGGTATCAGTATTTTTCGCATGTAGGGCTTCATGTAGTAAAGCATGTCAAAGATGGATTTGTCAACTTGTCAGAAGGATAAAATATTTAGAAGATCTTTCCCTGAAGGTGTAAGGATCAATCCAAGCATTAATGGCTGTAGGCTCACCTACTCCATGCTTCGGTCCAGTCTCTCTAACGTGCATAAAGCTGTGAGACAATGGGCATCTGAACGGCTACTACAATGGTCAGAATAATACACAGAAGATAAATAGAAGACTGATGACTCCACGCAAGACAATGGAGATCATTTTGAATTCTTGAGTCTTCGAAAAGCTTGAAGCCATAGTCTCCTAAAAAGAAACAAGAGCAAGCTCGTCCACTCCAACCTTCCATAGCTCTTAGCTCTCAGAGTTCATTCCATTTTTCTTTTGAGAGCTAGCGTAGGTCTGAGAGAGAGAGTTCATTCAAGATTATTGGTGTCTCTCAGAACTTCACCTCAATCAAGCATTGTCTATAAGCTTGGTCTTGGGGCCCTTCTCTTTCAACAAGATTGTTGTGGGCTTTCCTCTTCGGGTGTGAAGAGAAGACATGTGGAATCAGGTGGTGTAAATCCTCTTCTGGTAAGAAGAGAAGGCCAACTGTTGCTAGATGTGTAAGTGTCCATAAGGGGGACTGTACCCTTGTTTAGTAGAAACCCAAGTTGTTACTTGGGGACTGGACGTAGGACTCCTTGGTATAGGAGGTCCGAACTAGGATAAAATTTCCTGTGTTTTTGTGTGATTGCTTACTTTTCTTTATTCCGCACTAACTGTTCAACTTAGCATTTTCTATCAAGCATTTTTATTTACAAGTTTTTGTCTAAAAGATTTTTAGCAATCCATTCACCCCCCCCCCCTCTGGGCTCGCTATCTGAGCAACACAACCATCACATCACACTGCCTCTCAAGTGTGTGACGAACAAGCAACTCGTAAAACTCCTCGGAAGTGAAACAAAGAGAAGCACCGGGATCAACCAGAACACGAGTAGCTCTACCAAGGATAGGCAAAGTACCTATAACCAGGTTTGACGCCTTCGCCTCCTCCATGGTGAGATCCATCACACGACCATGCCCACGCTGCAGCGCCTGCTAAGGCTGCTGCTACTGTGGCGGCTGCTGTGCTGCGGAAACTACTGCTACATTGGTAAGGCTGAAACTGCTGATGCTGCTAAAACTACTGAGGTCCGTCCACCCCGCGAGTGTTCATATGCCTGAACTTCGAGCGCAAACTGGAACTACCCGAGCCTGAAGAAGAAGAAGTCGCACTACCACGACTACCTGCGGGACGCTGGTACGGTGTGGTTCTAGAAGAAGCTCTTCTCTGCTACTGCTACTGCTGCTGTTGGGGCTGCCAAGTCTCTCTCTCCAAGGCAGTGGCCTTAGCCACTGCCACTCCCAAAGTGGCACACATGTGAGTGGTCACGCCCCACCAGAAATCTGGCCTCAGTCCTACGATAAATCTCTCTGTACAAGCCTGCTCACTACCAGCAACATGAGGAACGTGCCTCAACAACCTGACAAACCTCTAGTGATACTGAGCAACCATCAAATCACCCTCAGCCAACTCATGAAACTGATCTCGTCTCTCACGTCGAGCATAGTCAGAAAAGTACTCACCGTGGAAGACCTCCAAGAACCGCTGCCAAGAAACTTGATCCAAATGCTGCCCTGGAAAGTGTGTCTGCCTCTGAACTCTCCACCACTCATGGGCTGGTCCCTTGAGCTAATACACTGCCAATCTGACCTAATCCTCCTCGGCGCACTCCATGGTCTCGAACGTATGCTCCAATTCGTGCGTCCAACTCTCAGCTCTGTCTCGATCATAGTCGCCAAAGAACGTCGGTGGTCAGAGATGCAGGAATCTCTCCAAGAGGGCGGTCCTATCCTCAGTGACAGCTGTCCTCCTCCTACCGACCCGGGTACTCCCAGTACTCGACGGCTACTGAATTGCTGGCTCCTCCTCCTGCGGATCTGCCTGTTGCTCTGGTACTACTGGGGGAGGTACTGGCGGCTAACCTCCCACTGCCGTCTGCCCTGGCTTCCATGTCCCCTGGAACATGGCCCTGAAGAACTGCTCGGCCATAGGGAACCAATCTGCATACTACTGTGGTGGGGGCTGGTACCACTGCTGCTGCTGCTCACCCGCTGTTGCTGCTGCTGCCTCCTGAGGCTGTGCCACAGACTCCTATGCTGACTCATTCTCTTGAACCTGGCATGGCGTTGGCATATCTGATTCACCCTGCTGCTCCATCAGCTCTCTGGTCTGCCTACGTCTACACGGAGCCATATCCTGTTCGGCACACAACCAACAAGGTTAACGACACTAACTCAGGTGGCTAGCAGTGTACTTGTACTACTGTTGGGACTTACTGTTGCAGTTTAAATCTACTACAAGTCATATTAGACTCTCGCTCTGATACCAACTGTAACGACCCTGAGAACCCGACCCTCTGCCCAAGCCGAGGACCCGATTTTCGTGGCCGCCGACCATAGATCCGGGGACCCGGAAGGGCTATAACACAAGTCTAACATAATATGTAAAGGAAATAAATGTCAACTACAAACTAGAAGCACACACATGGAAGCAGAAAGAAGAGCAAGACCGCAGTGTATCACTCTAGGTACAGTCCCAACACACACATAACTAGTACAAGTAAAAAGGGGGAGGACAGAGCCTTTTGGGGCATATCCCGAGGGTAAAGTACAACTGAAGGGGGATACCACTGCTAGCTACTGGGACGATGACTACAGCCCCGCCTCCTCTACCCGACGTGCACCCGGCCGCTTCTGAGAAGTCTCACCTAGAAAAGGAAGGGATGAGCTTCACAACAGAAGCTCAGTAGGGACTACCAATCTCCTACTGGCTCTAACAGGGGAAAGAATATATAAATAAAGTAAATGATAGCAGCTCTATATATATTCTACTCCACTCAAGAAAGTGCGGAAGCAAAGCTAACTAACTAGCGACGGTACGAAAAAGACACCGTAGTCAGAAACTCCGTACAACCTGCACGTCGTGACCACCACACGGATGGCAACATAGACAGAGCAAACCCTGCCTGTACAAGAGACACTAGCTACGGAAACCACTACCACAAGTTAACCGGTCAGGAGCGTCCACTGACATCTTACCCTCGACCCAGGTCCAAACCTCCACGTCTCGTCAGAGTGGCGGCAGGAACACAGTAATGCAACAGTAACCGCCGTAGTCTGACCGGACTACGGTCCCACTCCTAGCCTCTTTAAGTGGATCCGGGGCCAGAAAGAGTGAGGCAGTGAGAAGAAGGACTGACTGGCATGCGCAGGGAAGACTCCAAAACGGCCTCGGCGTCCCAGACCAACCAAGAGAGCTCTGCAAATGACTCAACGCCACTGTCTTAACCATCATTTTCCCCTCTGCTCCAGAGTCCATGACTCGAGCATGCCCGCCGCCCGGAGCACTCCCTCAACAGGCGCACGGGGACGGGGGTCCCAGGTAAACGGTAACAACCTCTCTCATGGGACAAGCCCTCAGGTGCCGAGCACTGGGCGAACGACTAGTGTAGGACCGTACTAGGAAACTAGCACTGGCGCCACGGGTACATAAAGAATTGGAAACGGAGAAGACTCCATGAGAAACGAAACTCCGCAAGACTTACCTGTCTCTGATGCTGTCACGATGCCACAGACTGTCGCGACACTGTCACAACGCCATAGGCTGTCGTGACACCGTCGCGATGCCAAGTGCGGTCGCGACAATGTCACGACGCCCTAGACATCGTGATGATGTCGCTGCGGCCATGCCGATCGCAACATCATCACGACCCCTATATCGGTCGTGACCTCAGTCAAGAGGGGTCCTGGGATAGTCCTCCCGAAGGCCACCCCAAAACTGCACAAAACACATCCATAAGGGGAGGATAGCAGGGGCAACAAGTAAGAAAGCTTGTAGACAACCAAACCACCCTCAAACCCCATGAAGCATGCATTATACAAGAAGATCTACACTCAAAGAAAACCTCACAACCACGGAGCATGGATCTTACCCCCACAACCCCAAAAACGATGAGAAAACGAGAACCTCAAGGGGAAAGGGAGCATGCTAGAACGAGAGGAAGACAAGGGTCCCTATCTCAATAAGTAGAGCCGACCCATTGGGGACTTCACGTCGAAATGGCCACCTCCTCCTCGCTCCTAGAACCACACGGACATCACCTACACCAAGGAGACGTCACCTCCCTGCCACGAGCACCATGAACACGCCAAGAACACGAGGAGCTCGGGGGAGGGAAGAAGGAGGAAGAAGAAGAAAGATGAAAAGGAAGGAGAGGGGGAGAAATGGGCGTGTAGCAACTCTGAATTTTTAAATTCTTGAAAAATAATATTAAATAAAATAAAAAGAGAATTTAATTGAATAAATGTGATTAAATTAAAACCCACTAAGCTAAAATAGGAAATGGGTTATACAAATGATCCAAACATAAATGAATGGGCCCAAATGTGAAAAGCCCAAGTTGGATGGGAGATATTTAGGCCTAATTTCGGATCTAATTATTTAATAAATTAAAAAGGGGCAAGATAATGACTAAAATAGCTTATAATGATCTCTACAAGAGTCCTAGACCTACCCAAACCCTTTGCCCACGAAATTAAACCTCCCCCCAATCCTATTAGGTAGATAAATGCTAGAAATAGTGGGATAAATGTGGAAATTTGGAGTTGGAGACGAAGGAAGAGTTTTAAAGAAAAATGACTCTTTAAACAAACAAATACACCCCAATTCGTACCTAGCCGACCCTATTGGCTTTCTGGAGTTTGGAGGATGAGGAGGAAGAAGCTTTGGACGAGGGAATCAAGAAGGAGAAGGCCAAATATGAAGAGCTTCATCAAGTTCTTCCCTTTTTCTGCCCTAGGATTTTAAAGGCGTGAAAGGTAGGCTGTAACGTCGTGTGCTTTTCGGATCCTTATGGATCATGTGTGTAATGGTTGTGATGGCCATTGTGAGGCCAGTGTGGTTTGGTCGTGTGGTGTGCGCAGGTTTGGTGCAGGTTTGGTCCTGAAATAAGATAGGACCTGCTGTAGTTGATTAGGAGTTGACGGCCAGATGTGGTTGTTGACTGGCTTGGTGTCCATCGAAGGTGACGCCAACCTTATGAACTTAACAGCAGGCTTTGTGGACGTTTACTTTGATGGTTCCCTAAACGGCATTAGGGTTGACGCCAACCTGTGTGACCTGCAGAATATAGGTCTACCCGAGGACAGTTTCCTTAGCTCATTCTCCCTCTCCCTTTCCCTGTTTTCATGCCCCTTGCTTCCCCACTACTTCCAACAGTTGTAAAAGGTTAGTTGGAGGATCGTGGAATGTGAGGTGGTGACGAATCGGCCAAGGAAACGCCGGAGCGAGGTGTAATCGCCATAGGAGCTCGCGGAGGGTTTGGTGCGAAGCAAGAGAATTTAGGATGTTTAAGTGCATATTGAGGTAGGGAATGATCCCTTTAGTCCCTATAGGTTGTGATAATGCATTTGGAAAGCATGAATTCGCATGATAATTGTGTTTTTGGGAATGGTTCTGCATGCGGGTTAATGGGTGGTTTGATCAATTTAACAATGGGAACATGTTGTTTCGAGTTAATTAGGATTCATGCATGCTAGAGAAGGTGATTCCTCATATTTTTCTATTGGTTTTAGGGCTGGGAATACCTGAGGTATCAGCCTAGGGTTTCTGTGAAGTTGATGGCCGAAGATCTTGGCGTCAACATCGATTGACGCCAGGTTCTTCAGCTGGGAGATTAACGGCCAGATACCTTGCCGTTTACATCCCATGGACGGCAGTCGATGTTACCGCCAACATGTTTTTATGAAAATGTTTTTATATCAGATATTTAATGATATCGAGCGGTGCAATGATAATTGTGGTGCACCTAGTGCACATGGTTTCTGAGACTAGCATACTGGGTACGCAGTTGGCTGTTTCTTTACGTGTTTACGTGGTGTTCACGTGTAGTGGACTACTAGTGCACACGGTTTACGTGAGTCTTCACGTGGTTTGTGTGTGAGTGCACGTGGTTTTGTGTACGTGGCAAGTAGTACGACGCCTACCGTGGTTACCTCTCCAGTTGGGTGCCCCAGGTTCTCTGTGAGCCAGGCTGTTAGCTCGGGGCTTTGTCCCGGTACTTGTGTTGTACCATCGAGGTCTGTGTCGTCTGACCTGGACACCCTCACTCCTGTGTTTGAGTTGTACGTCCGGCTGAGGGAAAGACGACAGTGGGACAGTGACTATTGTACTTGTCTTTTAGTCACTTGTAGCGCGCTTATAGTTGGGGGTACGGACACCAGTAGTCGACACTGGTCCCCAGCTAGTCCTTTTCCAGTGCCTCACTCTAGCGAGCCCGGGCCAGGGTCTCTAGAGGTGCCAGGCATGGGCCTGCGACCGTGTGGTCCGCAGGTGTGGTGTTTAGTTGGTCTCCACAGTTACTTGACCTTTTCACGTGGAGCGGCAGTTGGACCTTTCGTCCGTGGCTGCGAGACTGAGAGGTAGACCTGTGTTAGCTTGTCCGAGTCAGTATCTGGTGTCGCGAACCAGTTCACGTGGCTCGTGTTTGGCTGTCTCTACTTTAGCTTGTACACTTGTACTGGTTTGCCGTTTAATTATTATAGTTGTTTTTCGTAGTCGGCAGACGGTGAGTACTTTTACAACTTTCATATCCTACTTAGCTGTTCTATAAATTGTTGGTACTGTTTACTACTTTCGTACTTGTGTTGGGTTTGCTCGATTTTGGGGGAGTTCCCTACTAAACCAGTGACTAGCGAGGCTCACCCCTACCCCCACAGGTGAGAGCGAGGAGGACGTTTCTCGACTGTCGTCCAGTTCGGAGCCGCGTCGTAGCGGTGCAGGGTCAGTACCTCCAGCAGTGTAGTCCCAGCAGTATAGTGTAGCTAGTTGGTTACTTTATTCAGTTGTACCTTAGGGTATGCCCCAGGCTCTTGTACTTTCTTTCAGTTTTGTGGAAATATGGCTATGTAAACTTGTGGAATATATATATGAAATGGTGTGTTCCTTTGTGTTTACACGGACTGTGGTATGATATCCCTTGCGAGGCTTTGGCCCGTTCGCGGGAGGCGGACTCGGATCAAGTATGTTATCGGTTTAACGGGCTTGGTCAAGGTGTTCCGCCACAGTTGGTATCAGAGCAAGGTCCGTGTTAATATAAGGGAACTAGAAAGATACATAGTCTTATTTTGGTCTTTGTACACTGCTGGTAGGGGCCCTGGTTTCTGATAATTTGTTGTTTTATTTTGTTTGGTGTTTTGTTTATGTAGAAGTTTGAAATGGCTGATAGAAGAGATTGGGGTGGTGGAGGAGATGATCTAGAGGAAAGTACTCAGCGTATGATAGAGAGGATCTGGGAGAGCCTCACTGATATCCAAAGGAGGATGGATCAGCAGGCGCCGGTACCACCGGTTGCAGTGCCACCTGGGGACGGAGAGACTGTACCTATAGTTCCAGTCCCACCACCGCCAGGAATGGAGGTGCCTTTTGTAGCACCCTTACCACCACCAGTGTTATTAGCAGAGGAACCAGTGATGCGAGTTGAGAAATTTCTGAGATTGCAGCCGCCTACTTACTCAGGAGGGCCGAATCCAGATACAGCGGAACACTGGGTCCATGAGATTGAAAGAGTCTTTGCGACCATGAGATGTCCGGCAACAGATAAAGTTGTGCTAGCTGCCTATCAGTTGAGGGGTTTTGCATTAGAATGGTGGCGATTGAAGATGCAGACCACCTTTGCAGGCAGGACAGAAGAGGCTATCACTTGGTCGGAATTTCTTGATGTATTTAACGATACATTCTTTCCGATTCAAGTACAGCAAGTGAAGAGAGAGCAGTTTCGGACACTCCAGCAAGGTAACTCTTCAGTTTTAGAGTACCAGATGCGATTTATGGCACTTAGCCGATATGCGCCTTATGTAGTATCAGATAATAATATGATGGTTGAGTATTTCATTAGAGGTTTGAGAGTAGAGTTGCAGGATGCAATAGTACCTCTCATGTGTAAAACAGTGGAAGAAGCAGCTCAGAGGGCAGCTACGTTGGAGAGGTCTATTCGGACTCGTCAGGTGGGCGAGTCAGGCTCAGGTAGTTTTTGGCTACCGCAGCAGTCAGTGGGTGTGAGTAAGGGTAAAGCACCAGCAGGACCTTCTTCATCAGGCTTTGGTAAATGGGGCCAGAAATTGAAGCAAGCATTTAAAGGTAAAGGAAGAGGATGGGGAGGTCGACAGCAATTTCAGCAAGGTCGTGGTAGGCCAGAGGTGGAGGAGTCGCAGCAGAGTACTGCCAGGTAGCCCATTATTCCACCAGGGTATAGATGTTATAATTGCAATCAGCCGGGGCATTTGATTCGTAATTGCCCCTATCCGAGAGAGTATGGGTATGGAAGAGGTGTGCAGCAGCAGCCTCAGTAGTTTCAGCAGCCACAGGCAGGTCGTGGCAGAGGAGCACCGCAGCAGCGAGGAAGAGGCCGGGTTATGGCTATCACCCGAGCCCAGGCGGAGGCATCGAATATGATAGAAGGTACTTTACCTCTTTATGACTATTCAGTAAGAGTCTTATTTGATTCGGGTGCTCTCATTCTTTCATTTCTAAAGAATTTCTGGATTGCATGACTCATCCTTTAGAGGAAAAGTCTTGTGAGCTAGTAGTGGAGGTTCCCTCGGGTGAGTTCCTACTCACTTCGAGCTATATAGATGAAGCTCCTGTTATGATTGAAGGGAACCAGATGCTGGGTCGGTTATATGACCTACAGTTGATAGATTATGATATTATTTTGGGTATGGATTGGCTTGAGACTTATGGAGCAATGCTAGATTGAAGAAAGAAAAGGATCAGATTTTGTCATCCTAATGGTGCAGTATTTGAATATCAAGGTATGCCTTTTTATACCTCTAAGTTTTTAATTTCTGCAATTAGAGCTAGAAAGTTGATAAATGCTGGATGTGTGGCTTATTTAGCCTCGGTAAGTCTGGTAGATGCTAGTCAGTCAGTGGAAGCAGTTCCCATGGTTAGGGAATTTGCTGATGTTTTTCATGAAGATTTGCCTGGTTTAGCTCCACATAGAGAGGTGGACTTTACCATTGAGTTGCTGCCAGGTACCATGCCGATTTCTAAAGCTCCATATCGGATGGCACCAGCAGAACTTAAAGAATCGAAAAAGTAATTAGAAGAGCTATTGTAGAAAGGGCTTATTAGACCAAGTCATTCCCCGTGGGGAGCACCGGTATTATTTGTGAAAAAGAAAGCTGGAAGTTTTCGTATGTGTATTGATTATAGAAAGTTGAATGATGTGACCATTAAGAATAAGTACCCGTTACCAAGAATAGATGATCTGTTTGATCAGTTGCAATCAGCGAAGGTATTTTCTAAAACTGATTTGAGGTCCGGGTACCATCAGTTGAGAATTAAAGAGGAGGATATAGATAAAACAGCTTTCAGAACCAGATATGGTCACTATGAGTTTGTGGTTATGCCATTTGGGCTGACCAATGCTCCTGCAGGTTTTATGGGTTTTATGGATCTGATGAATAGAATTTTTCATCCGTATTTAGACCAATTCATTGTGGTCTTTATTGATGATATTCTGATTTATTCAGCATCTGAAGAGGAGCATGCGGCTCATTTGAGGTTTACCCTACAGTTGTTAAGGGATAACCAGTTGTTTGCCAAATTCAGTAAGTGTGAATTTTGGCTGAAAGAAATCCAATTTCTGGGTCATGTTATCTCAGCTAAAGGAGTAGCAGTGGACCCAAGTAAAGTGGAAGCAGTGATGAAATGGGAAGTGCCTAAGACAATTACTGAGATTAGAAGTTTTCTGGGATTGGCAGGTTATTATAGGCGCTTTATACAAGATTTTTCTAAGATTGCGGCACCTATGACCAAGTTGACCAGAAAAGGTGTGCCATTTGTGTGGTTCGGTGAATGTCAGAAAAGTTTTATGGAGTTGAAGAAGAGGCTTACAACAGCACCCATATTGACATTACCGGCAGGAAGTGGTGGTTTTGTGGTATATACAGATGCTTCAAGGAGAGGACTTGGCGCAATGCTTATGCAGCATGGTAAAGTGATAGCTTATGCGTCCAGGCAATTGAAGCCGGCAGAGGAGAATTACCCCACTCATGATTTGGAATTAGCAGAAGTTGTATTTGCTTTGAAATGTGGAGGCATTATCTATATGGCGAGAGATTTGAGATCTTTACAGATCATAAAAGCTTGAAGTATATCTTCTCGCAGAAGGATTTAAATCTTCGTCAGCGCAGATGGATTGAATATTTGAAAGATTATGATTTCAGTTTGGCTTACCATCTGGGTAAGGCCAATGTTGTAGCTGATGCCTTGAGCAGAAAGGCATATATAAATCTGATGATGATTAAAGAGTGGAAGCTGTATGAAGAGATTGTGGAGAACTCCTTGTATGTGCCCAGTAGTCAGCGACGGGCAGTACTAGCTGCTAGTGCTGTAGAGCCATCCTTGTATTGGCAGATTGTTGAGGCTCAAAGAGCAGATGTAATTTTAGCTGAAATTGTAAAAATGGAAGGAGTTACCATTAATGATAATTGTGTGATTAGGCTCTGGGGCAGGTTATTTATACCAGCTGAAAGAGAAGTAAAACAGCGAGTGTTAGAGGAGGCCCATAAATCCAGGTACACTATCCATCCGGGTAGTACTAAAATGTACCATGATTTGAGGAAGCATTTCTGGTGGCCTCATATGAAAAAGGAAATAGCAGAGTTTGTTGCAAGGTGTGCTATCTGTCAACAGATTAAAGCAGAACATCAGAAGCCTGGAGGTTTATTGCAACCGTTATCCATCCCACAGTGGAAATGGGATGATATTGCCATGGACTTTGTGGCAGGTTTACCAAGATCGGGTTCTGGACATAATGGAATATGGGTATTCGTTGACAGATTAACTAAGGTGTGCAGATTAGTGGCAGTAAGTATGTCTTGGACAGTGGATAAATTAGCAAAGATTTATGTTGAAAGAATTGTTCCATTGCATGGTATTCCGAAGACTATTGTGTCTGACAGAGATCCAAGATTTACTTCTGGTTTTTGGAGAAGTCTGCAGAAAGTAATTGGCACTGAGCTGAGATATAGCTCCGCTTATCATCCCCAGACAGATGGTCAGACAGAGAGGACTATCTAGACGATTGAAGATATGTTGCGGGCTTGTTGTTTAGTTTGGGGAGGTAACTGGGAGCATCATTTGGGAATGGTTGAGTTTGCCTATAATAATAGTTATCATACCAGTCTTGGGATGGCACCGTATGGAGCTTTATATGGAAGGCCATGTAGAACCCCATTGAACTGACATGAAGTGGGAGAAAGGCAATTAGTGGGTCCTGAATTGATTCAGCAAACCACAGAAGTAGTGAAGCTTATTAAGGAAAAATTGCAGGCAGCTCAAAGTAGGCAAAAGAGTTATGTAGATATCCGGAGAAGACCACTTAATTTTGAAGTGGGAGATTTTGTTTTCTTGAGAGTTTCCCCGAGTAAAGGTATTATGAGATTTGGTAAGACTAGAAAGTTGAGCCCAAGGTATGTGAGACCTTTCCAGATAATTGAAAGGATTGAGGAAACAACATATAGACTGGATTTGCCAGCAGATTTCGCGGATGTCTATGACATATTTCATGTTTCTATGTTAAGAAAATGCATTGAAGATCCAGCTCAAATAATCAGTTATCAAGGTGGTGACCTGAGGCCGGATATGACCATGCCAGAGTATCCGGTGCAGATCACTGATCGAAAGATAAAGAAGTTGAGAAATAAAGAAATTGAATTAGTTAAAGTGAGATGGGAAAATAGGTTGGGTGGTGAGGATACCTGGGAGTTAGCCGAGGAGATGGCTAAAGGGTATCCCTATCTATTTGAATAAGCTTTTGTATTTCTTTTTAAATGATAGTATTTGTAAGAATGTGCATGTTCAAGTTGTTTAAGTTTGAGTTGTGTTATGAATTTCGAGGTCGAAATTTTCTTTTTAGATGATAGTAATATAACGTCGTGTGCTTTTCGGATCCTTATGGATCATGTGTGTAATGGTTGTGATGGCCATTGTGAGGCCAGTGTGGTTTGGTCATGTGGTGTGCGCAGGTTTGGTGCAGGTTTGGTCCTGAAATAAGATAGGACCTGCTGTAGTTGATTAGGAGTTGACGGCCAGATGTGGTCGTTGACTGGCTTGGCATCCATCGAAGGTGACGCCAACCTTATGAACTTAACGGCAGGCTTTGTGGACGTTTACTGTGACGGTTCCCTAAACGGCATTAGGGTTGACGCCAACCTGTGCGACCTGCAGAATATAGGTCTACCCGAGGACAATTTCCTCAGCTCATTCTCCCTCTCCCTTGCCCTGTTTTCATGCCCCTTGCTTCCCCACTACTTCCAATAGTTGTAAAAGGTTAGTTGGAGGATCGTGGAACGTGAGGTGGTGACGAATCGGCCAAGGAAACGCCGGAGCGAGGTGTAATCGCCGTAGGAGCTCGCGGAGGGTTTGGTGCGAAGCAAGAGAATTTAGGATGTTTAAGTGCGTATTGAGGTAGGGAATGATCCCTTTAGTCCCTATAGGTTGTGATAATGCATTTGGAAAGCATGAATTCGCATGATAATTGTGTTTTTGGGAATGGTTCTGCATGCGGGGTTAATGGGTGGTTTGATCAATTTAACAATGGGAACATGTTGTTTCGAGTTGATTAGGATTCATGCATGCTAGAGAAGGTGATTCCTCGTATTTTTCTATTGGTTTTAGGGCTGGGAATACCTGAGGTATCAGCCTAGGGTTTCTGTGAAGTTGATGGCCGAAGATCTTGGCGTCAACATCGATTGACGCCAGGTTCTTCAGCTGGGAGATTAACGGCCAGATACCTTGCCGTTTACATCCCATGGACGGCAGTCGATGTTGCCGCCAGCATGTTTTTATGAAAATGTTGTTATATCAGATATTTAATGATATCGAGTGGTGCAATGATAATTATGGTGCACCCAGTGCACGTGGTTTCTGAGACTAGCGTATTGGGTACGCAGTTGGCTGTTTCTTTACGTGTTTACGTGATGTTCACGTGTAGTGGACTACTAGTGCACGCGGTTTACGTGAGTCTTCACGTGGTTTGTGTGTGACGTGCACGTGGTTTTGTGTACGTGACAAGTAGTACGACGCCTACCGTGGTTACCTCTCCAGTTGGGTGCCCCAGGTTCTCTGTGAGCCAGGCTGTTAGCTCGGGGCTTTGTCCCAGTACTTGTGTTGTACCGTCGAGGTCTGTGTCGTCTGACCTAGACACCCTCACTCCTGTGTTTGAGTTGTACGTCCGGCTGAGGGAAAGACGACAGTGGGACAGTGACTGTTGTACTTGTCTTTTAGTCACTTGTAGCGCGCTCGTAGTTGGGGGTACGGACACCAGTAGTCAACACTGGTCCCCAGCTAGTCCTTTTCCAGTGCCTCACTCTAGCGAGCCCAGGCCAGGGTCTCTAGAGGTGCCAGGCATGGGCCTACGACCATGTGGTCCGCAGGTGGTGGTGTTTAGTTGGTCTCCACAGTTACTTGACCTTTTCACGTGGAGCGGCAGTTGGACCTTTCGTCCGTGGCTGCGAGACTGAGAGGTAGACCTGTGTTAGCTTGTTCGAGTCAGTCTCTGGTGTCGTGAACCAGTTCACGTGGCTCGTGTTTGGCTGTCTCTACTTTAGCTCATACACTTGTACTGGTTTGCCGTTTAATTATTACAGTTGTTTTTCGTAGTCGGCAGACGGTGAGTACTTTTACAGCTTTCATATCCTGCTTAGCTGTTCTATAAATTGTTGGTACTGTTTACTGCTTTCATACCTGTGTTGGGTTTGCTCGGCTTTGGGGGAGTTCCCTACTGAGCCAGTGACTAGCGAGGCTCACCCCTACCCCCACAGGTGAGAGCGAGGAGGACGTTTCTCGACCGTCGTCCAGTTCGGAGCTGCGTCGTAGCGGTGCAGGGTCAGTACCTCCAGCAGTGTAGTTCCAGCAGTATAGTGTAGCTAGTTGGTTACTTTCTTCAGTTGTACCTTGGGGTATGCCCCAGGCTCTTGTACTTTCTTTCAGTTTTGTGGAAATATGGCTATGTAAACTTGTGGAATATATATATGAAATGGTGTGTTCCTTTGTGTTTACACGGACTGTGGTATGATATCCCTTGCGAGGCTTTGGCCCGTTCGCGGGAGGCGACTCGGATCAAGTACGTTATCGGTTTAACGGGCTTGGTCAAGGTGTTCCGCCACATAGGCAATCTCTCAAGCAAAATTAAACTCGCCCCTAGGTATACCATGTACCCATCTTCAAAAGCCCTGTGTTCATGCCATTTAGGAGTATTTCATGCTCCAATTCCTCTCATGACCATGTACCCGAACTCACTTGTTTGCCTTCAATCCATGGATACACTTGATTTCGTGCTATGAGACTTTTACTATAAATACTGCATGATGCTAGGATTCGAATGATCCTATTTCCCCCAATTTCTATCATGTACCCTATGCAAATTAAATCGGATTCCATCCCTGTGTAGGTTTTAGGTCACCGAAATGTAACCTAATCAAAGTATGTCCATATCTTGCCGTTTTCTAATTACTCATTACTATTGATACCCATGCATGTCTATTTTCGTTTAAAAGTAGTTTCATAATTTTTGGACATGTATATGATTTTATATGCCTTTTTGAATGGCCCTATATCAAGTCCATGGAGGACTGGCCCGAGATCCCAAAGGAACCCAATCACCCTTGGGGTTCGGCCAGACCCTCTGAGAACGCGACGGCGTGACCCGTCGCAATTCTCAAGGGGGTCGCGACAGAGGAGCACATCGCATCATGAATGCGATGGCTCGATTCGACGCGTTCTCTAGGCCCGTACCGATTGTCCAGAACACGACAGACCCCGACGTCGCGATCTTGGATCGACTGCCCTAATCATGACTGTTCACCCTATCATGTTTAGAGCATCTGACAATGGGCATGTTCCTTCTTCATTGGACGTGACAGACCATCCCGTCGCAATCTAAATCGCGACAGGAACCCCCGTCGCTATTGCATTATATCTAACAGAACCCTAATTATTCATGCTATCCATGCTAATCATGCCATTTAATCCCTGTTAAACCCTTAAATTGTACTGTTATGAACAGTAACGACCTGTTCACTAATATTGGACAATATTCATATAATATCTATTAAATAAAAGTTATATGCACAATTACATCTTGCTCCCATGATTTCCTTACACATGCACACACTAAACATTAATGTTTGCCATGAAACCTTATCAATTTACTCAATAATATATCTGGTAATTAAGTGTAATTAATCACTTAATCCCCCTATTATTTTAATAAACTTGTCTTCATTTTAGTCTCATGTTTTGTATATCGTTATCGCGTCCCTCTGCCTTCGAGCACTCAAGGCATGACGAACAATTGTTTTATACACACTTCTATCTTGGCTTGAACGACCTCTCCATTGGGAATACTCCTATCAGGACCAGGAACTCCTTGTTGAGGCCTCCGTAAGTCTCCTTGGCTTTGGCGAACGTCCATTGCCGACGAGCGGGTTGTACCATCAAGACCTATTACATCCTTAGGGATCAACATGATCCAATGGCCTTAGTTTGTTCTTTCTTACCTTGGGATCACGCCGGACCTCTGGCATGTGTTCATAGCATGACTAGTGGGTGGTTGTGACTTCTACCGGACTGCCAGCACACGACCGAGTGTCGTGCAACTGTTACTATTGTCTGTTGATCGATGTTTAACAAATATGTCCCTGTTCTCATCTACTATCTCTATACTGTCATCTGTTCACATTCTCTCTACACTCTCATTTATTCGTCAATTACTCTCATCTATTCTTGGTACTCTATTTGTCCATACAATTGATTGTCTAAGATAAGAAACATAATTAATGTCAAGCAATAGGGCCCGATCTGGTCGTGAGAGGTGTGCCCGAAAAGTGCTATATGTCCATGGGAGTTCAATGATCAGGATGTTGGCATACATCCAGTGCTATTTATACTATCAAGATTTAATCTATGACAATCAATACAAGTGCTATGTTGACAAGAAGATCAACTTTATATGCTATTGTTACTAGTGCACTGTTGTGCAACTTTACGTGCTATTTCGTTACATGGCCAATTTGTTATCATGCTTGTTGTACTATACTCTTACGAAAAGTGCTATTGTTTCTCGTTATCATGCTACATTGCACTCTTGACTATACTTGATCGTTCTCTCTAGTTATCCTACTTGATAAGACATTAAACACTTAAAGCATGCCTGTTTATATGAGATATTAAGTCCTATTGGGTATTTATCGCTCATCCTGCGCTATTTATTTCATGTGTTTCAAGTGAGTCTGATAAAGACTACCACACTCACGAGGAAGGGAATGAGGAGGAGAAGGAGTGACCCTACATTTCGACAACCAATGCTTTTTAATAGTTAGTTAGTCATTAGTAAGTCAATATGTAATAGTTTGGATTTGAATAAAGTACTTTAGGCCCTAGTTTTGGCTCTGATTAGTGAATGTAATGGTGATTTGAGGAATTATTAATGAAGTTGGATTTCTTTTGGCGTTATTCCAATTGTGAAATGGTTTGATGTTATTTCTCGCTCTATACTATTTATATAATTGTATTACCACTCCGATATTCCGCGTCGGGGCGTTACAGGGCGCCTGCCTCAGTTTTGAACTGACGGGCCCAGAGACGTGATGGGTCGGGCCGGCGCGACAACGACCTTGTCGCGATCGCCCTGCAGGTCGCGACCATGTCGCGACCGCCTACCCCGACGCGACACCAAAAGCGGTCAAACCTCAAAGACCGGGAAAACCATAACGCGACGGCCTGCTAGGTCGCATCAACATTGTATGCACCTGACACCCAACAAGGCCATTCTGACAGAAAGGACAGCGGTCAGAACGGTCAGAAAACTAGTCGCGATGCCTCCAAACGCCGTGACAAGAACGCGACGCCTACCCCCGTCGCGACCAGAACGTGACGGCCAGGTGTGCCACGACCAAAACCATGTTGTGACCGGCTCCTCTAGCTTGACAATGTCGCGACCAAGGGGCCTGTCGCGACCCTGAGGACAGGGCTAAGGGCTCGAGAGGGCCGGGTCTCACATGTCTGGATGGCCACGACATAAGATAATTTTAAACATGTATTGTACAATGCGAGGAAAGGTGCCCAGAATATTTGTAAGAGCATAGACCCAACCCTCTGGAAGGTGCACAAGCCTACTTGGATGAGGAGAGAGTATTGGTGAGATTTGTGTGACAAATGGGCTAAGGAGAAGTGTAACGGCCCTGGATATTTATGCCCAATAAGGCTCCATATCCAAGTCCGCCTCCCGCGATCGGACCGAAGTCTCGCAAGGGATAACATGCACAAGTGTCCAGTAAGAATATAAAAGACAACAACAACTATATAAGACACAAGAAAGTACATGTGCTCATACCTGTATACAACAATGTACAACTGTCCCAATACATTATTACATGTCCAAGAGAAAAATACAACTACATGGGGCATACCCCGAGGGAGCACAAGCTCACACAACGACAACAATCTCTACTACCGATGGTACAAGTCTGCCACAACGCCTCTGCAAGCCACACAAATGGCTAACATCTGAAAAGTAAGGGAGTGAGCCTCAACAAGTCACTGGCTCAGTAGGAACCTCCTCAAAAACAACACCTGAAAACTGAAGAGACCTCAACCCCAAAGGGTCTCACTGACAACATCGATAGCCAAACCATAACATGTTCACAACAATTAGGATTAACAATAATTAAACATATAATTACACCAGCTAATCCAGATCTTGGAAGGTAAGAGGACAACAGGACTAGCACAGCACTACTAGTCTGCCCAACAACTAAAATGCCTGGGCCACATGCCTCACAGGCAAACCACTACAACAACTGGTCGCCTAAGCTACAAGCCTCACAGGCAAACCACTACCTAGGCTACAAGCTTCACAGGAAACCTACCTATGTAGGGTAACAGGACGGGCATCGACAAACCAATCCACCACACACTAAACCACAATCGGAAGCTTACCCGAAGAAGGGTAAAACACAACGTGCGGAAGGTCACGCCACACGACCTCCACCAAACACAAGTCCACTTCAACACCTAAAGAGGCTGGTACACGGCGTGCCTCAACACAAAGCTACCCACGAAGGGTATAGGTACCTACTACCACGAGGTACCATCATGGAACCACAACCACAATGGTGCCACCACTAAAACACACCCCAACAGGTAAAACCTCAACCAACAAATCACAACACACAAGCCACAACCAGTGGCAAAGCACGAGTCGGAAAGAAACGACGCCACCACACGGGAACGGACTACTGGTTCATGACGCCAGTATCCAACCCGGACACACAACATAAGAAGCACCTCTCAGTCTCATAGCCATGGACTACTCAGTCCAGCTACCGCACCACAAATAGAGTAAGCCAACCAACAGTGGAGACCAACCAACACCACACCTGCATACACACAGTTGCAGGCCCATGCCTAGCACCTTCTGGGACTCCGGTCCGAGCTCCCTAAAGTGAGGCACTGGAAACACAGCACTAGATGGGGACCAGTGACGTCTACTGGTGTCCGTCCCCTAACCACGAGCGCGCTACAAGCAGCTGCACACCCACAAATACAAGTCGCTGCCCCTAGTTGTCTTTCCCTCAACCGGATGTACAACTTAAACACAGGAGTGAGGGTGTCCATGTAGCAACCTGAATTTTTTTGGAAAAATAAAATTTAATAATATAAAAAAAATAAATTAGAAAATTCAAAGGAAAAGGAATTAATTAAAACCATTAAATGAAAAGAAGTAATGGGCTTTGTTAAATGGACCCTCTAGAATTTATTGGGCCAAAATAGAGATTTTTAAAAGAGGAATAATAGAATAATACCCAAAATTCGTATATTAAATATTACCTAAATAGAAAAGGGGTTAATAAATCATTAAAATAGCTATTTGTGTTAGAAGTGGATTCCTAAGCCTACCCTAATTGGTTTGCCACGAAATTGCATCCCAACCTAACCCAATTGGGAGTTGGAAAGCTTGGAAGGGGGATAGAAATAGGAAATCTCGAAATTAGAGTTCTATTAGAAAATAAAAACCCAAGTAGCTTAAATACTCTCTAAACTCTCCATGGCCGGCCCTAACAGGTTGTTGGGGCTTGCTGGACGAGGAGAGGAGGCCAAGGAGGAAAGAATTCATGGGGAGAAGGCTGGACCAAGCTTCAACCCGTATTCTTCAAGTTCTAACCCTAGAAGATCAAACGAGTCAAAGGTAGGCATTCTCACGAGCAAAACCTAATTAATTTCGTCTGTAGATTGTTCCATCCATCAGGAACAAAACTCCTATTGTTTCATAATTTTCTATTGAGCCAATATTTTCTTCTTGATTTTTGAAGTTCTGCACTCGTTATGACCCCGACCTTTCATCTAAAATCTAGAACTTCATGAATACTTGACCCCATACTATGAAATTTTAACTAGAGATACTGATGGATGTTAGGCATCGTTTGCCTCTGAAAGCCCTAAATTTCATCCATCCTACTGCTCGAATTAATTCTTGCATCTCAACTGTATAATGTTCCATATTCTTCGTGAATAAACCTGTTGAAGCATGTTGAAACCATGTCTGTTTTCAAATTCCTATTTACTATAAGTACCCTCGCATGTCTAGATCAGTTTGCAAGTGATTTTGTGATTTTTCATCCACTGTGCAATTAGTTATGAATTTCTGAACAAACCTGTGTCAAAATAGGGCAACCTGGACCGCAATCCAAGGTGCTGCCCTTTTCCCGCTCGAACTCAGACGCAGGACCTGAGAATGTGACGGCCCGATAGGCCGCATTCTCAAGGTCATTGTGACACAGTACCTGTCGCATTCTGAACACGACAGGCCACCCTGTCGCATTCTGGTAGCCTATTCTAGCCGACATGTCGCGACCTGTGCATGACCCTGTCGCGTTCTGATCTGACCCTGTCGCGACCCTTACAGGGGTACGTCACAATCTGGGTTTTTTGCATGAAACCCCCTCTTTCTACAAGTCTTGATTTTCTACAGTAATATTATGCTCTGTTAACTTTCTTAAACATAGAAAACAAAGTTGTTAATCTTGAATATATTTTAATTAATTAAAATCTTTCACATGACCTTTCATGTCCATGATTTTACATGACACATGCACACACTTTGAACCATCCAATATGGCTTAACTTGGTATGAAAATATCTCATAGTACATCTGGTAATTTAATTCAAATTACCATATTTTTTAAATGAACTTGTCGTCGTTTTTCTTGCGAGGTTTGGGAATACCGTTACCCATGCTCCACTGTTCTAGAATTCCTCTAGAATGTTGGGCACTTGTTTCTATATACACACTTTCTCTTGACTTGGACGAACTCTCCGTCAGATACTCCTTTTGCCGAACTAGAGAATCCTTATTCAAGGCCTCCGTAAGACTCCTCTGTCCATAGATTCCCACATGGTCGACGAGCTGGTTGTACCCTAACGCCTATGAAACCCTTTAGGGATCAATATGGTCCAAACGGCTATTAGAAGTTCACTCTTATCTAGATTCACGCCGGACCTCTGGACCTGTGCAAAACATGGCTAGTGGAAGGTAGTGAATTCCACCTGACTGCCAACACCAATCGCGCGTGTTGTGCAACTGTTACTATCGCCCATTTACTCGATGTTTCATGGGCAATGACCGCTAGTTCTCATCTATATTCTACTCGCTCATCTATTCATTACTCTCTCTACTATCTCGTCTATTCATCTAGTGCTCTCATCTATTTCTTGGTACTCTTTATTTGCCATTGACTAATTGTCTAAAGATAAACAATATAACCAATGCCTGGCGTATATAAAGGGCCCGGTCTGGTCCTGGGATGTGCGCCCAAAAGTGATATTTGCCTGCGGGAGTTAAATGACTAGAGTGTTTGGCATTACACTCGAGTGCTATCTATCTCTACTATCTAAATGACAATCAAAAGTGCTATACTATACTCGTTGTGCTATTGCTATACTTTGTGCTATTGTGCTATGGCCATTCTGCTATTTCGTGCTATGCTCGACTCTGGTGCTATATTTGGAAACTTGTGCTATTTTAATCACCTGCTATCGTGCTATCTCTTGCGTTACTTGACTCTCTCTCTCTCTCTCTCTCTCTATCTTTAGTTACTCTGCCATTTAATATGTTAATCATTTAAAGTATGCTTGATTCTGAGATTTAAGTCCTACTGGGCGTGATCGCTCACCCTGCATTTTTTGTTATGTGTTCTCAGGTGAGACCGAGGAAGAGACTTACACTCAGAAGGATAGGAACGACCAAGAGTGAAGTCAAGAGTACCCTAGCATCTTAGTATTATGTTAGAGTCTTAGTTCAGTCTTTTGCTTTTATTTAATGTAATTGGGCCCTATAGAATGGCTCTGATATTAGTGGTTGTAACTAGACATTGGAAATTATTAATGAGATGAATTTGCTTTAGTATTTATTCTTGTTCAATGGTTTGATGTCTAGTACTCGCTTTGTACCCGTTTACTTGCAACTGCCTCACGTTCCGATATTCCGCGTCGGGGCGTGACAGTCCAGGAAGACGACACAGACCTCAGTGGTACACACTGTATCGGGACATATCCCGAGCACAACAAACACACGTGCCTGGCTCACACAGAATCTGGGGTACTCTACTGAAGAGGTATTCCAGAATAGGTGCCGGACCACCAAACTCGGCAAACGCACAAACCACGATATGTACTTATACAACCTTTATTATAAACCACAATTCATCAATATCATAGTTAGCTTGTCACCGGTCACCAAGTGACCTTCAAGCCACATACACCTATAAATACATGAACTACAACAACATATAATAACCTTGTCTATCATTGGTCGTCTCACAACCTCCATAGCAACATAATAAATAATAACCACCTAATTTAATATAAACATAACCAACATAAACCATTAACTAACCATATGCTAACTCTTGGCCCTACACATGCTTTACTAACATTAACCATGTTAAGTAACCTTCAAAAGATAGCAAAAGACTAAGGCTAGGTTCACACTGGAACCTCACTGCCTAGCCACCACAAATAAACCACAGAAGCTGAAACGCGACGAACACAGGCGTTGCGTTTCAAATCGCGACGACCTGTCCATACGCAATTCAAAACCTTAACGCGACAGAGCCCAGTGTCGCAACAGAATCATGACGGCCCGATACATCACTTTCAGGCTGAACCGGTCAACAGCGATGGTCCACATCCAAATCGCGATGGCACAATACGTCGCGATAAGAACCACACTAAACAGTACGCTAAATCGCGACGGACCACACCGTCACGTTCAAGAGAAACGCGACGGGTCGAGTGGTCGCGTCCAAACCACCGCCACTGCACAACAGACAAAATCAAAAATGTGACGACGCAGATCGTTGCGTTCATACCATGAACGCGACGGTGCACCACGTCGCGTTTCAACCGCGACAGTGAGTTCAGCTCACAGGTCGAACCCACCTTCTCCACAGGAAAACCAACACATATTCGATACAAATACCAAGCTAAAGCATTAAACAGAATATCCTCAATATGGCAAACCACTCACACATGTCTCCACCCTTTAAACCATTCAAAACAAAGTAAACAAGAAGGGAGTCTCCCTATCAACTGAACGGGTCCGAAGAACACGAAGAACTCCTCGCCACCGGCGTGGCCATGCTCCGGACGCCATCCCTGCGTGGAACCTGCACCGCATGAGCCACCAGCCACGGGAAATCACCCCAGGAGCCCACAGTAGCTCCCCCTTTTCCTGGACAAAGATCCTCTGCTCTGTCTGGGCGAGACAGAGCAATTAAACCTTTGGTTCAAAATCGCGACATAGTCAGACGTTGCGTTTAACTCTTAAACGTGACAACCCTAGCCGTTGCCAAACGGAACCCAAAACGCTGCTTAACACAAAGGCGGTTCAGTGAATCGCGATGTAGTAAGACGTCACGTTTCAAAACGCGACGACATGCCCCATCGCGTTCACAACCAGATAACCTGTGGGCTAAATGGGCTGAGAGCTAAGGCCCACAACGCCCACACAACGCACGGAAACCACAACCAAGGCTCAATGACCACATCTTGGTCAAGAGCACCACACCAAAACCATTAAGCACGGATACGAAAAGATCGTGTCATTACAAGAAGTGGCAAGAAACTTTCACAACAATGAAAGTCAATCAGACTGCAAATCCTGAGGCAAACAAACATATGAGTGGGTCAGTATCTTTTGCAACCCATCAATCAATATTGGTAAGTCATATGTCCTATTTTGATATATTTTATGCACATAAGGACTCATTTATGAAATGTGATTTGTAAAACAGGCAAAGGTGATAAAGTGTGCATCGACATTCCAGGAGGTCTTTGATGAAACCCACAAAAAGAAGGGGACATAATAATACATTAGTGAGAAAGCCAAGAGGTTGCGGTAAGTTTGCATAGGTACACAAGGTTTTATTTTTTCTCATAAATGATTAATATGAAATTTATAATTTTCTTCATTCAATTTGCAGGAGACATATAGCAGGTAGATGACTGGCAAGTATGTGGGGGAGGACCACCAACCGCAGTTAGATCTTGACGTATTGCGACATCTGGCGCACCAAAGAAAGGCTATGTATATGGTTTTGGGCACAATCTGGACACAAGCAGGGTGATATCTAGTTATTCGAGTTCAGGTTCACAGGAGACTAGTCCCTTCACCATGCCCACATCCTTGGTACTACTCCGGTGGCGTTATGGGCTTCATTCGAGATGAGATTTTTGGTTTGGACATACGACTTGTCTAGACCATGCGCACCGAGGTCTCTAACGCCGTCCAGGCACAACTCTCTTAGACCCTCTCCCAGGCCCTCTCCCAAGCCCTCTCCTAGATGAGGATTCCTCCTCACGAAGTGACCTCGACAATAGCATGGTCCCCTCATGTCATTATTTGATTTTATTTTAAAATTTCAGCTCAAACTATCAATTTTTATAAACTAAGTTTAAAAACAAAGAACTCAAAAAATTAGAAATACTGATCCGATCGACCTCCAGTTTCTTCCAACACTACCGGGGCGATGAGAGTGACTTGTGGAAACTAGCGGAGTTCAAACTAGACTCCTGGTTTGAGCTCAACATTCAAACTCCCATTCTCTAAATTAGCTTAGTTTTAAAAATAAAGAACTCACATTTGAGGGGTCCAAAATTAGAAATATTGATCTGATAGGTCTCTGGTTTGTTTCAACATGGCCGGAGTGATGAGAGTGACTTGTGAAATCTAACAGAGTTTAAATCGGACTCCCAGTTTGAGTTTGACGCTTAAATTCTCATTCACCAAATTAGCATAGTTTTAAATATAAAGAACTTGCGTTTGAGGGTCCAAAATTAGCAATACTTATCCTATCAACCTCTAACTTATTCCAACATGGCCGAGACAATGAGAGTGACTTGTGGAAACTGAAGGAGTTCAAATCGGACTCCCAATTTGAGCTTGGTGCTCAGATTCTCATTCACCAAATTAGTTTAGTTTCACAACAAAGAACTCGCGTTTAGGGGGGGTCCAAAATTAGAAATACTGATCTGATCGATCTCCGATTTGTTCCAACATAGCCAGAGCGATGAGAGTGACTTGTGAAAACTAACAGAGTTCAAACTAGACTCCCAATTCGAGCTCGGTGCTCAAACTCCCATTCACCAAATTAGCTTAGTTTTAAAAATAAAGAACTCGCATTTGGGGGTTCAAAAATTAGAAATATTGATCTGATCGACCTTCAATTTGTGCTGGCCCTTTTGGTACGGCAGCAAGCTAACCTAGAGGGGGGTGAATAGGTTTTTCTGAAATCTGAAATAGAGACTTAAACACAGAAAATTAACACTTGAAAGTTTGGTTAGTTTAGTGTGATAAAGAGTAGCAGTGCGGAAGCAAATAAACAATCACACAAATGACACAAGGATTTTATCCTGGTTCGGCCCTTCCCACATGGAAGTCCTACGTCCAGTCCCCAAGCAACCTCTTGGGATTTTACTAACCAAGGGTACATCCCCCTCAAGGACAATACAGCACCCAGCACCCCAGCTGGTCTTCTTCTCTTTCCCGGGCAAGAAGGCAGCCCACTTCTCTTACAGGTAAAGAAGCCAACCTCCTGGTACAAACCCCAGTGCGGTTCTGCTAGACACAAACCTCTAGCTAGGTTCTACACTGTATACAGTCCTACAGCTAGACAAGGATCTTTCTTAGAAAAGAAAGAACAATGCTGAGAGTTCTACAAGAATGGCCTCTAACCAAAAACTCTCAACAAAAAGACTCTCCCCAAGAATTACAATAAGCACAGGGAGAATGGAAGAGAAGAAGGATTGAAAGCGTTGAAGACTTCTACTTTGAAAGGCTTATCTTGAATTTGGCTCGAGCTCTTCTCTCTTTCTTTAAGTGTATGTGGTGTTGAGATTCCTCACTGGTTGTACACTCCTTAATGAACTTCAGGAAAGCTCTCTTTTGTTCTTTAGCCATACTTCATCTTTTATATGAATAGCTTTTGAATGGATCCGTTGAAGAGATCCGTTGGAGTTTTGGTCGTTGCTTTTCATTTGTCTTAATCAACCTTTGGTGGTCTTCGAGGTCTGTAAGCATAGAAGAGAGTGTTAGCACAAAAGAGTGTTTATGATAAACGGTGCATACCACTGTGTTTCTGCTAACATGCTGAAAAATAGTAGTTCATATCTTTTTCTGACAAAATTCTGAAACATGCATGCATCTTTTTTCTGTCAGAAGATATTTGACTTTTTCATTAGGCGCCAAAAAGCACTTAAACAAACTGTGTTTAAATTTGAAGTGAATCGTTGTTTAAGTTACTTATCAAATCGTTACACTTGTAAGACTTAACAAATCGTTATGAATAGCAAATCGATGTGCAACTTATCAAATCGTTATGAGAACGAAATCGTTGTTCTCACTTATGAAATCGTTATGAGAACCAAATCGATATGAGAGCAAATCGTTGTTCTCACTTATGAAATCGTTATGAGCCTTAACGAATCGTTATAGAAGGCAAATCGATGTGAGGGCGAATTGATGTTTCTCTTATGAAATCGATGTGAGACCAAATCGATGTTTAACTTATGAAATCGTTACAGTGATCAAATCGTTATTTGACTTATGAAATCAATGTTTTGGTCAAATCGATGTTCTCACTTATGAAATCGATGTAAGAGAGAAATCGATGTGGCGATCAAATCGTTATGGCACTTATCGAATCGATGTGAGAATCAAATCGTTGTTTCTCACTTATGAAATCGTTATGAAAGCCAAATCGTTGTTTCACTTAATAAATCGTTACACGATCAAGTCGTTGTGTAACTTATCAAATTGTTGTTAGTGAAATCGATGTGGCACTTTGAACAGAAATCGATGTATATTGTATGAACATCGATTTAACATTTTAGTGCATAGTATACAGCGATAATTCTAATAAATTTATATTTATTAGGAAATCATGATATTAAATATATTTGATAATATTAATCATAAATTTTGTTATCATCAAAATATAAGGGTAAAAATATGAGTGGTTCAATAATCTCCCCCTTTTTGGTGATGACAAAATTTATGAGAATTTTCTGACACAAATACTAGGCATAGAAAATATAGAAAATTCATAGAACATATATACTCTCCCCTTTTTGTCACTAACCAAAAAGGAAGGATCTTACCATACATTCTCTCCCCTTTTTTGTGAAAACTTCTTACCATTGAGGGGTTCAACAATGATTGATATTAGTAAATAAGTACCCCTTAGTCTGAGCTCCCCCTGAATGAGAGACTTTACCAGTGCCTTGAGCATCCTTGATCTTGATGCTCCAAGGCTATCCTGCAAATAAACAACTCAGAAGTAGGTACCCAAATCATTTTGGGTCCTTGATGGTTAGATGCATGAAAATAACCTTTAGGAATCCAAACTAAGTGCCTTGTTGTGCAGGTATTTACTATGTGTCCTAATTTATTGCAATGAGAACAACAATGAATATAAATTGTTTTGTCGTTTTTATTATCTTTGTACTGTCTATTTAGAACATAATTTTTGGAAACCTTTTCTTTTACGGGGGCCTTTTCCTGAGACATCTTGCTTTCTTTTACACATTTTGGTAATGGATATTTTCCTGGAATTATGGCTTATTTTCCCTTTTCAGGAGGTATGTATCCAAGCCCTTGTTTATTATTTTCAGATTTTGACCATTTTAAGTATAGGCTAAAGATGTTTTTCCTTTAGTTAACTTCCCAACTGATTCTTTTAAATAAAGATTTTCTTTAGTTAGAGTTTTAATTTTTCTTCTAACTCTAATTTTTCATTCTCCTTATTTTTTAAATCTTCATTCAAAAGATAAATGTTATCTTTACTATCCTTTAATTGTTTTTCTAGTTGCTCCAATTCGGATTTAAGATCAGAATTGGTGTTTTCTAAACAAATAGTGTTGTTTTTCATATTCTTTAATTATTTTACAATATTTTTATTTTTTCATATAGTTCATTAAATACTTCTTCTAAGTCTTCAGACTCTATCCCTGAATCAGTGCATGAATCAAAAGATGGGTCAGAATTTACCTCATCTAGTCCTACCATGAGGGCTAGACTTACCTGCTCCTTTTCGGAATCTGAGCTTGATGATTCTGAAGTTGTGGCCTCATCATTTTCCCAAGCAGTCGCCATAGCTTTTCTTTTAAATTTCTTGTGCTGCTTCTTGGATTTTTCTGGTTGACCAGTCTTCTTGAGTTTAGGACAATCTGGTCTTAGATGTCCACGTTTTCTGCATTCATAGCTGACTGGTTCTTTCTCCTTTTTCTCTTTCTTTTGGATCCTTCTTGATCCATTCTTCTTCTTCTTAAGAATTTTCTGAAGCTTGGACAGTACTTTATCTACATCACTGTCCTCAGGTCCTGCATTTTTGAACTAGAAGAAGAGGAAGAGGTGGAAGGAGTAGGTGCAACTTTAAAAGCATTAGTGAGCTTTTTCTTGGATGAGCTTTCAGATAGTCGTTCCATATTGATTTCATGTGCCATGAGAGAGCCAATTAATTTATCAATAGAAAACTTGGTTAGATCATGGGCTTCTTCAATAGCTGTGACCTTAGGGGTCCATGAAATAGTTTAAGACCTAAGTATCTTTCTAACATTTCCTCATCAGATGGATTTTTACCAAGAGAGCTTAAACCAACTACTATGCTCAAAAATCTATTATACATCTGAGTGATATTTTCGTGTGGAAGCATTTTAAATTGCTCATATTGAGAGACAAGAATATCTATCCTAGTTTGTTTTACTTTATCTGTTCCTTCATAAGTTACCTGTAGTTTATTCCACATTTCTTTTGCAGATTTACATGCAGATACTCTACTAAATTCCTTTTTGGATAAAGCACAACATAAATAGTTCTTTGCTTTAAAGTTTAAAGATAATTTATTCTTATCAGTGTTGTAATGGCAGTAGTACCTTCAACAGGAACAATAACAAAATCACCTACCTCTATTACCTGCCACAGATCAAAGTCTGTACCTCGAATGAAGCATTCCATTCGCATCTTCCAATATTGGTAGTCCTCTCCATCAAAGAATGGAGGTCTGGTGACTGATTGACCTTCAACATGTCCTTGAGCTGCCATAGATCTTCTCTAAGATTGTTGGATCTTCTTGAATGATCAGAGAACCTCACTCTGATACCACTTGTTGGCTCTTTTGGTACGGCAGAAAGCTAACCTAGAGGGGGGTGAATAGGTTTTTCTGAAATCTGAAATAGAGACTTAAACACAGAAAATTAACACTTGAAAGTTTGGTTAGTTTAGTGTGATAAAGAGTAGCAGTGCGGAAGCAAATAAACAATCACACAAATGACATAAGGATTTTATCCTGGTTCGGCCCTTCCCACATGGAAGTTCTACGTCCAGTCCCCAAGCAACCTCTTGGGATTTTACTAACCAAGGGTACAGTCCCCCTCAAGGACAATACAACACCCAGCACCCCAGCTGGTCTTCTTCTCCTTCCCAGGAAAGAAGGCAGCCCACTTCTCTTACAGGTAAAGAAGCCAACCTCCTGGTACAAACCCCAGTGCGGTTCTGCTAGACACAAACCCCTAGCTAGGTTCTACACTGTATACAGTCCTACAGCTGGACAAGGATCTTTCTTAGAAAAGAAAGAACAATGCTGAGAGTTCTACAAGAATGGCCTCTAACCAAAAACTCTCAACAAAAAGACTCTCCCCAAGAATTACAATAAGCACAGGGAGAATGGAAGAGAAGAAGGATTGAAAGCGTTGAAGACTTCTGCTTTGAAAGGCTTCTCTTGAATTTGGCTCGAGCTCTTCTCTCTTTCTTTGAGTGTATGTGGCGTTGAGGTTCCTCACTGGTTGTACACTCCTTGAATGATCTTCAGGAAAGCTCTCTCTTGTTCTTCAGCCATACTTCATCTTTTATATGAATAGCTTTTGAATGGATCCGTTGAAGAGATCCGTTGGAGTTTTGGCCGTTGCTTTTCATTTGTCTTAATCAACCTTTGGTGGTCTTTGAGGTCTGTAAGCATAGAAGAGAGTGTTTATGATAAACGGTGCATACCACTGTGTTTCTGCTAACATGCTGAAAAATAGTAGTTCATATCTTTTTCTGACAAGATTCTGAAACATGCATGCAGCTTTTTCTGTCAGAAGATATTTGACTTTTTCATTAGGCGCCAAAAAGCACTTAAACAAACTGTGTTTAAATTTGAAGTGAATCATTATTTAAGTTACTTATCAAATCGTTATACTTATAAGACTTAACAAATCGTTATGAATAGCAAATCGATGTGCAACTTATCAAATCGTTATGAGAATGAAATCGTTGTTCTCACTTATGAAATCGTTATGAGAACCAAATCGATATGAGAGCAAATCTTTGTTCTCACTTATGAAATCGTTAATGGCCTTAACAAATCGTTATAGAAGGCAAATCGATGTGAGGACGAATCGATGTTTCTCTTATGAAATCGATGTGAGACCAAATCGATGTTTAACTTATGAAATCGTTACAGCGATCAAATCGTTATTTGACTTATGAAATCGATGTTTTGGTCAAATCGATGTTCTCACTTATGAAATCGATGTAGAGAGAAATCGATGTGGCGATCAAATCGTTATGGCACTTATCGAATTGATGTGAGAATCAAATCGTTATTTCTCAATTATGAAATCATTATGAAAGCTAAATCGTTGTTTCACTTAACAAATCGTTACACGATCAAGTCGTTGTGTAACTTATCAAATCATTGTTAGTGAAATCGATGTGGCACTTTGAACAGAAATCGATGTATATTGTATGAACATCGATTTAGCATTTTAGTGCACAGTATACAGCGATAATTCCAATAAATTTATATTTATTAGGAAATCATGATATTAAATATATTTGATAATATTAATCATAAATTTTGTTATCATCAAAATATAAGGGTAAAATATAAGAGTGGTTCAACAATTTGTTCCAACATGACCGAAACGATGAGAGTGACTTGTAAAAACTGACGGAGTTCAAATTAGACTCCCAATTTGAGCTCGGCGCTAAAATTCTCATTCACCAAATTAGTTTAGTTTCACAACAAAAAACTCGTGTTTGGGCCAATTAGAAATACAGATCCAATCGACCTTCAGTTTGTTCCAACACGGTCGGGGCAATGAGAGTAACTTGTGAAAACTGACAGAGTTCAAATCAGACTCTCAATTTGAGCTCGGCGCTCAAACTTCCATTCACTAAATTAGCTTAGTTTAAAAATAAAGAACTTATGTTTGGGGTCCAAAGTTAGAAATACTGATCCTATTGTCCCCCAATTTGTTCCAACAAGGCCGGGGCGATGAGAGTGACTTGTAAACATTGACGGAGTTCAAATTAGACTCCCAATTTAAGCTCGACGTTCAAATTTTTATTCACCAAATTAACTTAATTTAGATGTGAATGGATTTATATGAAAACGCTGACTTTAAAATTTTAAATAATTTTATTTATTTTAATATTTAATTTTAATATATTATTCTTATATGTCTAATGTAGATTCCTTCATCGAGTGACGTCAGAGGAGATGAGGAGGATGTGAACATCGAGGATCCATCATGTTCATTTCATTTTGTAAATTTGAACTTTAAAATATTGTTGTGGATTGACATTTTATGTTTATGTGTTGTCTTCCTTCGGTGATTGTGTGGGTTTTATTTTTATTGTGTTTGTAAAATGTGTTTTTTTGTAATATAAAAAAATAAATGAAAGAATAGAGACCGATTTGAGACCAATATTTTTAGTCACAAATTTGAGACCGAATTTGTGACTGAATGTTCAATCTCAAAGTATAACATTCAACGACCGAAAATGTTCATTCACAAATTTGGTTACAAAATTGAGAATTGAGACCAAATTTTTTGGTCTCTAAATGTTCGAACTTGTGTATTTTGAGACTGAACTTTTTCGGTCACAAATTCGATCTCAATTTCGTGACCAAATAATTTCGATCGCTATCTTATTTGGTCCTTGATTTTGAAACTGAATAGAGACTAAGCATATTCAATCTCAAAATAAAAACCAAATAACGACCGAAAATTTTCTGTTGTAATATGGCAACCAATCTATCTTAACTGATAGCTTCGATCCCTATTCGGTCGCAATTCGATCACTGTTACCTACAGTGACCGAATTGTGATCGAATAGAGACCAAATTATTTGGTCTTTATCCGCACATTTTCTTGTAGTGTTATATTTTATAATAAACTATTTAGTACTACTCAAAAAAATGTTGACATATGTCTTATAGAATAATTGTTTGAACTCTCTAAATGTCATGTCATATATTGTAGCACCCCGAAAAATTTAGTGATTTAAAATTTTAAATAAATGGAAATAAATAATTTCCATAATTAATATCGAAATATTTAAAACATACGTACATTATCGTATGTGCAAGAACACATCGGAAAATTCCGTAAAAATTATAAATCAACCCCAAACATTATTCTTAAATGTTCCACGAAGAAATTCGTGCAACGAAAAATTCGATTGACCAAGAGTATGTCACATTGTGACAAATTATCCAAATTAGGAAACTAGGTCGGAAAACCGTTAACACGAAAATGTGACACGACCATAAAATTAAATAAACATGTTGGAGAGGCTTCCAACATCATATATCGATGACCCATTATCGGAATTGGGCCAATAGATCACTTTTTGCCAAAGAACAAAATGGAGCAAGAAAAATACCAGAAATTCGCAACTCTAATTAAACTGAAAATAGAAGGGGTAATTAGGGCAAACCCCAAGGCAATTAGCCTTTCTTGGAAACCCAAATTCGTGCTTAACCATGGTGGGAGGTTTTCTAAAGCCTCACACACTCTATTGGGGTGAGAAATCCTCAAAATAAGGAAGGTGGAATGCTAGAACCCCACCTTGCCTTTCCTTTACCCAAAGGGACTTCCAAAACACACTAGATGCATATATACATGCTATGAAACCCTAGGGGACAAAAATATACATTGTTGGGGTCGTGGGAGGCTGTTCTTGAGCACCCAAGGGAAGGAGGAAACTGCCCCAACTCGGAGCTTCTTCCCTGCTGCATTCTGCTTCAACCTATGCAGACAACCCTTCTTGTGGTTGAACAAAGGTAAGTCAAACCATAACCAAACCTTGCAAGGCTTATACCCCTGGAAAGAGGTCGAATCAACTTCCTAATCCCACTAGTTTGACTATTTTTCATGTAGTAGATCGGGTGCAGTAAGCATTCTCCTCCAAGGGGTCTGAAGGTGGGTTTTCTGAAAAAAAAATGTGACTTCTCCAACCCAAAAGGTAGGTGATCTCGGGCCAAATCTTAATAAATCATATACCAATATGTAGAGCATAGAGTCTACTTTCATGTCCAAGTGGTTTCATTGAATTTCATTGAGTATATCTTTAGTTATAAGCGTTTTCCCAAAGTCGCACATGTTAATCACATTTTATGTTCATGTGGATTTTTCACACATCCCAAGGCCATTTTGAATGATTCAAAAACCATAGTTCTCTCCTATTCCAAGTTTCCAACAAGTTTCATGTTGAGCATTTTGTCAAAAAACCCCTAGAACTTTGAGTTTCGAGCCAAAACACGAGATCGCACAACCCAGTTCGCGATCTGTCTACATGCTTGAATCGTGTCAAGTACAGTGGACGCGATTCAGTGATTTAAATCACGACGACTGTGTCATACGCAAATTTGACATGTTTTTGATGATTTTCAGTTGACCAATCATGACTTATAGGTTTACCCTAACCCCCATATGCTTCGTTTTGCATGGTATTTCGATTTTCGGTAATTTGTGAACCGCTACGACTTAACCCGTCGTGATTTTCAGTCGGAACCACTTTACGTCTAAGAAAGCCATATTTTTCTGTATAAACCATGAAGATCCACGATGACTAAACTCGTCGCAATTTCTAAAGCCCACCCGAGACTTTTTCAGTCAGTCTAGGCCGTATGTCTTGCATGTTATGATTACTAGAAAGTATTGTTCAGTCAATCAAGTGGCCTAAAAGTTATCAACCCATTGAAAAAGCTATAACTACATGAATGTTATTCTAATTGCTCTTTAATGAGTGACCATTCATGCAACAAGTGATTTACTCTTCTTACTGTTCTATCTTTCTAAAGTGATAATTGTTATATTAAAATATTACAAACGATGTTTAGTTAACTACATAGTTTCATCTCATGTTATCATGTTAATTGTTTTCTGTAAGTTTTAAACCGGTGGATTGTGGATTGAGACACCTGTTCACTACACACTTGCACATCTAGGCAGCCCTTTCTTGGGGGATTGGAAACTCACGGCCGGTCATTCCGTATCGGCAGTCTAGTGACCTTTCTCTTAAGACCTCTGTAATTCTCCGTACTCCGTGGATTCCCTCATGGAGACCGAGTTGGTTGTACCATTGAAGTTCCCTGGAGATAGCGTGCACTTCCTTTCTCATCTTGTTCTCTTGAGTGTGATTTATAATCTAGACTTAAGCCATTAATGTAAATAGTGAATTCAAGTATAAATTACGTCGTTACGCTGCTGAAATTATCTCTTGACTATTGTATCATGAAATCAAGTTTACCTTACTTATTACTTGTTCTCATCATCATCATGAACATGACATTACACATACTTACATCTTGAAACTCTTATTGGCCATTAATGACTGTGGGTATCTACATTCAAAAATAGTGAGATGCTGACCGGGCACGGAGAGTGTCCAAGGGCTTCAGTCTAGCCCCAATGACGGAGAGTCATAAATATATTGTTAACCATGGGGTATAATGATTACAGGCATTGCATCTGCGCTGGGAGTACTTGCGTGTTGAATGATAGATACATTAACCACATACACATGTCCTAGTGTGCATTTCAAGGTGGATCTTTCCTTGGTGTACATTAGTGTCTTCGTGCTTGATTAGTGTTACATGATCGTGCTCGTGCTCGTGCTTGCTTGCTTGCGTGATATGAACATTTGCATTTATTGCAATTAGTGATATCTTGCGTTCTTGAAAGCTATTGACATCAAGTGAAATCTTGCGTGCTTGTACAAAGCGATCTATTGCTAGTTCTATCTTGTTATATCGTTCTAGATCTTGCTCTATCATGATCACTCTATCTAGCTTGTTCATGTATCATGTTTTAATGAGTTTTATTTGTACATGCATATCATGATAATCATCGTGCTTACTTAGTTCTAAATTGTTAATCACTTATATCATTGCCCGCACATTGAGATATAAATCCTACTGGGCTAGTTGCTCATCCCCTACTTTTAACCATTCTAGGTGACTATGAAATACAAGAAGAGGAGCAAGTCGAGGATGGGATGCGTCCGAGTGACGAGCGTTCCACTATGTGTCTAGCTATAGTTACTTTTCTTTGAGTGTTAGATTCATGTAGTAGGCAGTGAGGAATAAATGTACTTTTTTCCTTTTATTGAGTCTAGTCCTATTATCCAATAGTTAAGGATTGTATTAGTTACCTTTGATACATGAGATGAGATTGAATACAATTTCCATTGAGTTCAATATTTGGGGCCTATTTATGATGTGTTTGTTATATACTTAGTGCGTGCTAGCTAGAGGCTTATTTGTTGACTGGTCACGTCTCGGAATATCGACTCGAATTATCTGAATTAATATCCGCTGCATAATTCTTAGGACGTGATAGTATAGTGGTATCAAAGCCTAGGAAAACTAAATATGATATATGTCTCAGGATTAAGAGATACCTATGGAACCTAGGTCATGGAAATTAAATATAGTACCTGGCGAGAATGGGTAGAGACTGGGAATATGTTAGAATGAACAAAACACCCCTACCCATTGACTCTCATAATGTATCTAGAGACATTAATTGGTTTCTATCCTTCTCTCAGGAACCCCCATAACTCTTACACTCAACTGCAATGGCTCGCAATCAGTGGCAAGCTATGCAAGAAACCGTGGCTGGATTGACTCAAGCATTACAAAATGTGGTTCAGGCTGGTAATCAGGCTGCCGCGGCTAGGAATGGAGCTGGTGATTTACACCGTAACTTTAGGAGTTTTAACCCTCCTCGTTTCTCAGGATCCCCTGATCCGGACGAAGCGGAGAATTGGCAGGAAGAAATAGAAAGGATTTTCCAAGTTATGCAATGCATCAATAGGGAGAAGGTGGTACTGACCACTTTTCAATTCACTAAGGATGACCCGAGCATGGTGGAAGGCCACATCGGCCCATCTGCCTAATGTTGCTGAATTGGAGTGGGCTGGATTCCTGGAGGTATTATGGGGAAAATATTTCTCTGAAAGAGTTAAGGAAAAGAAGGCGGCGGAGTTTGCCGCACTGAAGCAGAAAGGAATGTCTGTGGCTGAGTATGAGGCTCAGTTCACGTGTCTGGATATGTATGCCCCACATCTGGTGGGCACAGAAAGACTAAAGGCTAACTGGTTCATGGATGGGCTAAGGCCCATGTTCATTGAGAAGCTCGGACCTCACAACATTCAAACTTACACTGAGATGGTCCAAAGAGCGCAGCTGGTAGAGGACACGATGGCCAATGTAGAAGGAATGAGGGGCAAGGACAACTCAAAGCCAGTCTTCGTCAAGAAGGGAGCACTTAATATTGCTCCAACTTTCCGTAACAACAACAACAACAACAATAACAACAACAAGAGGCCAAATGCTGGAAGAGACAATGTTGTAGACAAGAAGGTCAAGGTAGAAGGAAGGCAGTTTGCTGAGAACTGCAAGTTCTATGATAAACCAGGGCACCAAGCTAAGGAATGCTGGAAGAAGCTCGGGGCATGCTTAAAATGTGGTGGTCGTGACCACCGTATTCCTGACTGTCAAATGCTGAAGGACCAGCCAGGCAAGACTTAGAATGTACCACGGCGCCAAGGACGCCTTAATGCTGTCATAGAAGCTGACCTACCCGAGGAAGGGGGTATGGTGGAAGGTACCATTTCCATACACTCTCAACCTGTTTTTGTGCTTATTGATATTGGAGCTGCATATTCATTTATTTCCACCACATTTGCTGCAACTCTACCTATCAAACCTATACCTCTAAAATCGAAGATCATTGTATCCTCTCCCCTTGGCTCAGAATCTAAACTCACCCACTATTTGCCAAAATGTGAAACTATAATTGGAGGACACAATCTCCTGCCGACCTCATTTGTTTAGACATGAAGGGTTATGATGCCATACTGGATGTCGATTGGCTAATTGAATATGATGCTGATGTAAATTTTCACCATAGAAGGGTCACCTTTAAAAGACCAAACCTTCCAACTCTATCACTTCTTAGCACCCGTTATCGTAAACACCTTGTCTTGATATCCTCTTTAAAGGCTTCCAAGCTGATCAACCAGGGTTGTGATGCTTTCCTAGTTTTGGTCATGGCGATTGAGAAGAAGAAACCAACACTAGAAGACATTCCCATAGCCAAAGACTATCCTGATGTATTTCCAGAGGAATTATGTGACGGACCGGGGTATTTATGCCCATTAAGGCTCCATATCCAGATCCGCCTCCCGCGAACTCGCAAGGGATATCTCACACACGTGTCCAGGAAGAGTATAAAAGACAAAGCACAATAATATAAGCCACAAGAAAGTACTTGTGCTCATATCTGTTTACAAATTTGTACAACTGTCCCATTACATTAATACATGTCCAAATAAAAAGTACAACTACCTAGGGCATACCCCGAGGGAGCACAAGCTCACACAACACTACTACAACACAGCTGCTGGTGGTACAAGTCTGCCACAACGCCACTGCAAGCTAAACACACTGCAAGTCCTGAAAAGAACTGTAGGGGAGTGAGCCTCAACAAGTCACAGGCTCAGTAGGGGCTACCCAAAACAACACCATAACCACGGACACCTCAACCCCAAAGGGTCTCACTGGCAGCACCAATAGCCAAATCATTTCATGCTCACAACAATTGAATTTAAACTGCAATTAAATATAAACACATTAACTATTCACAACCTCGGAAAGTAAGAGAGAACAATAGGACTAGCTCCACACCACTAGTCTACTTAACAATAGTAATGCCTAGGCCTCAAGTCTCACAGGCAAACCACAGTCACAACCAATCATTTAAGCTATAAGCCGCATGAGCAAACCACTGCCTAGGCTATAAGATTCACAGGTGAGTCTCAAGTACGTGGGTAACAGGACTGCTAACCAAAAGCTGGTCCTTTATACCTCAAATCACAATATGTTGGAAACCACACACACCAAGTAACATGATCGGCTACAGCGGGCCAATCCATCACACATGAAAACCATATACGGTAGCTTACCCGAGGAAGGGTAAAGCACATTGAGTGGAAGGTCACACCACACGACCTCCATGAAACACAGTTCCACGTCAATACCAGAAAAGACTGGTATACGACGTACCACCACAAACCATTACCCACACAGGGTACAGGTACCTATTACCACAATGTACCAGCACGAAACCGCAAGTAAACCAGTGCCGTAACAGGGCACACCATAGCGAGCTAAACCACTTTTAGTGAGTCAACACTCACCAACCATAACCAAAACTGTGCCACCACTCGGGCACACCACAAGCTACAACCACAGTCACAACTGTGCCAACACCAGGGCACACTTCGAACGGGTCAAACCTCGACCACGAGTCACAACTCATGAGCCACAGTCAGTGGCAAAGCAAGAGTCGGAAAGGAATGACGCCACCACACGGGAATGAACTACTGGCTGATCAGGCCAGTATCCAACCCGGACAACACACACGAACTAGTCCAAAAACAACTGTGGAGACCAACCAACACCACACCTACAGACACACAGCTGCAGTTCCATGCCTAGCACCTCTAGGGTCTCTGGCCGGAGCACCCTAAAGTGAGGCACTGGAAAACAGGACTAGCTGGGGACCAGTGTCAACTACTGGTGTCCGTACCCCCAACTACGAGCGCGCTACAAGCGACTGCACACCCACAAACACAAGCCGCTGCCCTACTGTCGTCTTTCCCTCAGCCGGACATACAACTCAAACACATGAGTGAGGTTGTCCAGGAAGATGACACAGACCTCGACGGTACCACACTGTACCGGGACAAACCCCGAGCACAACAAACACACGTGCCTGGCTCACAAAGAACCTGGGGTACCCGACTAGAGAGGCATTCCGGAATAGGCGCCGGACCACCACACTCGGCTAGCACAAATCACGATATGTTCACAAACACTTTCTATTACCAATTACGGTACATATGTTAGGGATAGCTTGCTCCAGCCACCTTGTGACTTACAAGCTAACCTTCAGAATCACGCATATAAACCATATTAATGATAACACCATGGCCTATCATCGATCACAAAGTGACAGTGAAGGTCACACTAAACACAGTACACAATATTCACATAATAATCATACTTAAACTTTACTAATCATTCATCCAGAAGAATCTACAAAAGATTCTAAAGGATCGAGGCTAGGTTTAGATGTGAACCTCATCGCCACAATACCACGAACTAATCATAATAATTAAGATACAACAAGCACAATAACGTATGATATGCCATGCACACACCAACCATATGCACGACACCAAAACCCCGTAATATTTCACATAAATCTTGTGCACTAGGATGTAGTGAATCCCACGCACACACGTAAAGAACTAGTAAACTACATAGCCGGTAAGCTGGCCTCAAAAGCCTTATGCTCTAGGAGCACCACAGGTGTTAATACACCGCTCAGTATCGATAAACACATTGCACCGCAATACTTGCAACAAGAACGCCGTGAAACACACTGTGCTGATACATGCACAGGTTGGCGGCAACATCGATTGCCGTCCACAAGATATAGACGACAGTATTTCTTGCCGTCAATACAAAGTAAGCGGCCACCACCCTGCCGTTTACTCAAAATCAACGGCTACAAACCTAGCCGTTAATCTCCCAACGAAGAACTCAGCGTCAACCGATGTTGACGTCGAGATCTTCAGTACTCAACACACACAGAACGCACAGAACGGCCTCAGGCCGATCACACGGGCAATCTAGCCCTATAAACAGCAGAAAAAGAGGGTAACACTTCCCCTTACATCTGTATACTATAATTAAACCAGAAAAGCAAGATCCAACACTTGGATCGATCAAACCACCCAATCTCCCGGCATGATAAACCTTTTTCCCGAAAACACAATTAGCAAGCAGTCTATGCAAACGGAGCATGACAAGTCAAACAGGCGAAATCAAAGGGGTCCAGTCCCTACCTCTGAAACGCAAATAAACTCCTAAAGAACCTCAAATCGCGCTGAAACCCCAGGAGCTTCCCGCGAATACCGCCCTCCAATCCGTCATTCCTCGCCTGATCTGCCGCTGCTGCGCACATCACGGCCTTCCCACGTGCTCCCGTCGACCGCCGGAAGTAGTGAAGAGGCACAAGGGTACAGGTGAGGGAAGAGGAGGGGAGAAGGAGGGGAAAGAAGAAGGCTCGGGTTGCCCCTAAAAACACAGGCGCCTCAGGTTAACGTCAACCTCTGCGCTGCTAACCAAACCGCCCCAACTAGGCGTCCACAACGCTCGCCGCCAAGTTCAACGGTAGACGTCTACATCGATGGACGCCAAGAACATGTTAACGGCAACACCATTGCCGCCAACACATAGTAGACGTCACACACCTGGACGCCAACCCACTGTTGATGTCCAGCGCACTGAACACCAACACAGATCGATAACCAACCCCGATAAGGATCCAATAAGAAACACACAACACAAGTCGCACTGGTCAAGGTGTGACCACCCCATACACTAAACCGAGGATCCACGAAGATCCGAAAACGCGCGATGTTACATTACTATCACCTAAAAAGAAATGTCATCCTCGACATATAAAATAAATCACAACAAATCGGATTATCACCTAAAAAGAAATAAAATCGTATATAGAACAAGAAGGATACTCTTTCTTTGCATCAGCCTTTCAATTCATCTACGCTAACTGACTCATTTGTCCATTTCCATCCTTGCTTTGTTCTTTTCTTTTCTTTCAATCCATTTCACAATTACTCTTTTCTGTCGATTCCATTACCTTTCAATTTATTTCACACTGCCAGTCTCATTCTATTCCATTTTGCACTTGTCCTGCTTCTCCTTTCTCTTTCTTTCATTTTATAACTGCTTTATTTCACGGATTCCATCTATTAGTCATTATCTTTCTATCATGGGCAATTCTATCTTTCCAATGGCGCTTTATCTCCTTGGACTGAACCTACTTTCACATTTTCTGGGCTGTGTTTGCAACATTTCTTTCCGGGCCATTTCTTTCTGCTCAAATCCTTTTATTTTATTCCTCTACCTTTAGATGTTCTTTCATGCTAAACCTTACTTAAATTCTCGAGTTTCTTAATACCATTCCATTACTTACTTGTCATTTCTAGCCATTATTCTGCTTTATCTGCATTCACATACTTAACTGTCTAACCTGTGGGTTGCGGTCCCACCACGCTTCTGCTGCACCACTCTGATTATACAAAATATTTGACAAAATATTTCATAAATTCTGCTTCCATTACTATTCACAATTTCTACGTACTTTCACCATTATTCTGATTCCATTTAATTTCAATACAGATTGCTTTACTTGCTCAATCAATACTAGAAAACAATATCAAAATTTCCAAACTGCTTTCATCTTTGTGACACTGCATTCTTATTTCAAGAAAATTATGTTGCTTAGCTGACTTTACGCATATTAACTTTATTTCAATCAATCAGATGGCACCTTAAATCGTTCACTGTTTATCTGATTGCACTCTTTTCTTTCTATGCCTGACGGTTTCAATTTCCATTCAGCCATGCTCAGATTTGCACACTATTTCTTAACTATCCTGCCTTTTATTCTTATATTAAATTTGAAATACTGCCTCGAGGAAAACACTTCTATTTAACTAATCCACTTTCTGAGTGTTGCCATGCAAACTCTTACTGATCACTTCCTCAGTCCTTTAGTTACATCTGTTCCACAATCTATCATACTCTTTCTTTTCCAAATTAATAATCTACCAACTGTACCTACCATGCATCCTTCTTAATTATTCTATTACTTAGTTATTTGTCCTATACTGTACCATTCACACGACAGTTCATACAAACACTCTTCATTAACGACTGTCAAACTATAATTTGAAGTCAATCTCTTTAAATATCATAACTAGCTCTGCCTGATTTCTTTATACCACTTAGCTTAATATTGCTCAATGGCTTCTTAGCTAATCCATTTCTTTTCATTCTGACCCACATAACTCTATCTTACTCTGAACATTCTTAATCTTAGCTTCAATCTTTTTCAAACATAAACTTTACCTTTTCTCTGCTCAAACTATAATCAATTGCTAATCAACAATAACCTTATCTATAGCACGGTATTCCTTAACGAACCAATCTATGCAATTCTCATAAACTGTTACTTACCAAACTAATATCTTTCTTACTGAGTTGTCAGAAAAGTCCACTATGCACTGATCTTCTTTTACCCTTTCTTTGCTTAACTGACTACCTCTACTCAGACCTCTAATTATCAAAATACCCTTATCCTTATCAGACGATCATAATTCTTTGCTCTTCTATTTACCCACACTTCATTTGAAGTCAATCTGTCTCACTTAATCATTCTCAACTTGCCAGAACATTAATCACATTATTACTCAAGCTACTTCTCAATTCTTACTAACACAAATCTTAAACAATACCTCTGTCAAGGCCCTCATCTGCAACTTATCACATACACACTATTCCTTACTAGTAACATTCTGCTGATCTATCACAGTAACACCCTATATCTGTCTCTGATAACTCTGTACTTTACTAACATATATCAGGCATATCCCTCTCAGGGCACTACTTTACCTTTCTCCTCTAATCTCTGCAACTGAAAACCTTTAAATACTATACTTTAACTACACTAGTACCAGGGTGCTACCACATAGCTTATGCCATTATCCATGCTGTGACTGAACAACTGCTCACAACTGCCAATTTAGCAAACAGAAACACACGGTTCACGTGCCAAAAACTCACGTAAAAACTACTTTATATCACACAAAACCGCAGACTCACTACCAGCAGTGGACATTAATTCATGTATTGGGACATTGTAACTTCAATGTCTTTTCATATTCTAACTGGACATTGCTCTGATACCAACTGTGACGCACCGGGGTATTTATGCCCATTAAGGCTCCATATCCAGATCCGCCTCCCGCGAACGGACCGAAGTCTCGCAAGGGATATCTCACACACGTGTCCAGGAAGAGTATAATAGACAAAACACAATAATATAAGACACAAGAAAGTACATGTGCTCATATCTGTTTACAAATTTGTACAACTGTCCCATTACATTAATACATGTCCAAATAAAAAGTACTACTACCTAGGGCATACCCCGAGGGAGCACAAGCTCACACAACACTACTACAACACAACTGCTGGTGGTACAAGTCTGCCACAACGCCGCTGCAAGCTAAACACACGGCAAGTCCTGAAAAGAACTGTAGGGGAGTGAGCCTCAACAAGTCACAGACTCAGTAGGGGCTACCCAAAACAACACCGTAACCACGGACACCTCAACCCCAAAGGGTCTCACTAGCAGCACCAATAGCCAAATCATTTCATGCTCACAACAATTGAATTTAAACTGCAATTAAATATAAACACATTAACTATTCACAACCTCGGAAAGTAAGAGAGAACAATAGGACTAGCTCCACACCACTAGTCTACTTAACAACAGTAATGCCTAGGCCTCAAGCCTCACAGGCAAACCACAGTCACAACCAATCATTTAAGCTATAAGTCGCACGAGCAAACCACTGCCTAGGCTATAAGCTTCACAAGCGAGTCTCAAGTACGTGGGTAACAGGACTGCTAACCAAAAGCTGGTCCTTTATACCTCAAATCACAATATGTTGGAAACCACACACACCAAGTAACATGATTGGCTACAGCAGGCCAATCCATCACACATGAAAACCATATACGGTAGCTTACCCGAGGAAGGGTAAAGCACATTGAGTGGAAGGTCACACCACATGACCTCCATGAAACACAGTTCCACGTTAACACCAGAAAAGACTGGTATACGACGTACCACCACAAACCATTACCCACACAGGGTACATGTACCTATTACCACAATGTACCAGCACGAAACCGCAAGTAAACCAGTGCCGTAACAGGGCACACCATAGCGAGCTAAACCACTATTAGTGAGTCAACACTCACCAGCCATAACCAAAACTGTGCCACCACTCGGGCACACCACAAGCTACAACCACAGTCACAACTGTGCCAACACCAGGGCACACTTCGAACGGTCAAACCTCGACCACGAGTCACAAACTCACGAGCCACAGTCAGTGGCAAAGCAAGAGTCGGAAAGGAACGACGCCACCACACGGGAACAAACTACTGGCTCTCATGCCAGTATCCAACCCAGACAACACAACACAAGAACAACCTCTCAGTCTCGCAGTCATGGACGAAAGGTCCAACTGCCGCTCCACGAGAACAAGTCAAACAACTGGGGAGACCAACCAACACCACACCTGCAGACACACAGCTGCAGGTCCATGCCTGGCACCTCTAGGGTCTCTGGCCGAGCACCCTAAAGTGAGGCACTGGAAAACAGGACTAGCTAGGGACCAGTGTCGACTACTGGTGTCCGTACCCCCAACTACGAGCGCGCTACAAGCGACTGCACACCCACAAACACAAGCCGCTGCCCTACTGTCGTCTTTCCCTCAACCGGACGTACAACTCAAACACAGGAGTGAGGGTGTCCAGGAAGATGACACAGACCTCGACGGTACCACACTGTACCGGGACAAACCCCGAGCACAACAAACACACGTGCCTGACTCACAAAGAACCTGGGGTACCCGACTAGAGAGGCATTCCGGAATAGGCGCCGGACCACCACACTCGGCTAGCACAAATCACGATATGTTCACAAACACTTTCTATTACCAATTACGGTACATATGTTAAGGATAGCTTGCTCCAGCCACCTTGTGACTTACAAGCTAACCTTCAGAATCACACATATAAACCATATTAATGATAACACCATGGCCTGTCATCGGTCACAAAGTGACAGTGAAGGTCACACTAAACACAGTACACAATATTCACATAATAATCATACTTAAACTTTACTAATCATTCATCCAGAAGAATCTACAAAAGATTCTAAAGGATCGAGGCTAGGTTCAGATGTGAACCTCATCGCCACAATACCACGAACTAATCATAATAATTAAGATACAACAAGCACAATAACGTACGATATGCCATGCACACACCAACCATATGCACGACACCAAACCCCGTAATATTTCACATAAATCTTGTGCACTAGGATGTAGTGAATCCCATGCACACACGTAAAGAACTAGTAAACTACATAGCTGGTAAGCTGGCCTCAAAAGCCCTATGCTCTAGGAGCACCACAGGTGTTAATACACCGCTCAGTATCGATAAACACATTGCACCGCAATACTTGCAACAAGAACGCCGTGAAACACACTGTGCTGATACATGCACAGGTTGGCGGCAACATCGATTGCCGTCCACAAGATATAGACGACAGTATTTCTTGCCGTCAATACAAAGTAAGCGGCCACCACCCTGCCGTTTACTCAAAATCAACGGCTACAAACCTAGCCGTTAATCTCCCAATGAATAACTCAGCGTCAACCGATGTTGACGTCGAGATCTTCAGTACTCAACACACACAGAATGCACAGAACGGCCTCAGGCCGATCACACGGGCAATCTAGCCCTATAAACAGCAGAAAAACGAGGGGTAACACTTCCCCTTACATCTGTATACTATAATTAAACCAGAAAAGCAAGATCCAACACTTGGATCGATCAAACCACCCAATCTCCCGGCATGATAAACCTTTTTCCCGAAAACACAATTAACAAGCAGTCTATGCAAACGGAGCATGACAAGTCAAACAGGAGAAATCAAAGGGGTCCAGTCCCTACCTCTGAAATGCAAATAAACTCCTAAAGAACCTCAAATCGCGCCGAAACCCCAGGAGCTTCCCGCGAATACCACCCTCCAGTCCGTCATTCCCCACCTGATCTGCCGCTGCTGCGCGCATCACGGCCTTCCCACGTGCTCCTTCGACCGCCGAAAGTAGTGAAGAGGCACAAGGGTACAGGTGAGGGAAGAGGAGGGGAGAAGGAGGGAAAAGAAGAAGGCTCAGGTTGCCCCTAAAAACACAGGCGCCTCTGGTTAATGTCAACCTCTGCGCCGCTAACCAAACCGCCCCAACTAGGCGTCCACAACGCTCGCCGCCAAGTTCAACGGTAGACGTCTACATCGATGGACGCCAAGAATATGTTAACGGCAACACCATTGCCGTCAACACATAGTAGACGTCACACACCTGGACGCCAACCCACTATTGATGTCCAGCGCTTTGAACACCAACACAGATCCATAACCAACCCCGATAAGGATCCAAGAAGAAACACACAACACAAGTCGCACTGGTCAAGGTGTGACCACCCCATACACTAAACCGAGGATCCACGAAGATCTGAAAAATGCGCGACGTTACAAATTACCTGGTATACCACCTGAGCGGGAGGTAAACATCACCATCAAGTTACTCCCTGGGGCAGCCCCTGTTTCAAAAGCTCCATATCGCATGTCCCCTGTTGAATTGCAGGAGCTAAAGAGGTAGATGCAAGAACTACTAGATCAAGGTTTTATCAGGCCCAGCACATCCCCATGGGGAGCGCCAGTACTCTTTGTCAAGAAAAAGGACGGGACAATGAGGCTTTGCATTGACTACCGTCAGTTGAACCAGTTGACAATAAAGAACAAGTATCCACTGCCCCGCATCGATGAGCTATTTGATCAGATCTTCGGTGCACAACATTTCTCCAAGATAGATCTGAGATCAGGCTATCATCAACTGAGAATAAAGGAAGAGGATATACACAAGTCTACATTCCGGAGTAGATATGGTCACTATGAGTTCGTGGTCATGCCGTTTGGTTTAACAAATTGTAAGGCCCTCTAATTTTCCGTCGTATTATTTGTATTTATGTGTGTATATTGTGCTTGTGTGTGTATGTACATAATTACGTACGCATTAAATTAGTATAATTACGTGTACATGTGTTTATATTAAACATAAATAATGTAGTATTGCGTGATGATAGTATGGATACAATACCATATACATATGCATGTAAATATGCTGGTATGCATGGTTTTCTGCATAATTAGGGTTCTGGCCGAAGGCCACCTTGGCGTCAAGCCCAGGCCGTTTGGAAGGTGTCAGCGTCCAGACCTGGACGCCAACACTAACTCCGGCGTCCAGCGATATGGACGCCAACTTCTCTGGCCTGCATGCGCAGCAGAGCTGCAAGCTTCTGAAACAAGGCATGGCCACCATTGGGGGGGATGTCCCCCAACGGCTCTGAGGGTGTCCTATCACCCTAGTGAGTGGGAGAGAGACTCCCCTAAATCCTGAACCTGAAGTGGCCTGTCCCACTCTTTCCCTTCACCCTTGCAAGAGGAGAGAAGTGAGAAAGAAAAACCCTAGAGAAGCCTGTGAGAAAAACCCATTTTAGCACCCTCAAATTCGACCCCTTAGACCTTGATCCGGCGTCCCCCTGCTGCAAGGAGGTTGCTGGACCAACGAGGAAGGCTTCTCCGACATCCCCTCGGCGTGGAGATTATCCAGGAGCCCGGAGGAGGGATCGTTTGGAGGCACTTCTGCAACTTCTTGGGACTACCCAAGGAGGTCTTCACCAAGCCTCTAAATCCCTTAGAAGAATTTTTGAAAGGCAAGTGACCTATCCTTGATGTCCCCTTATGAGTCTAGGATGGTTTTGTGAATTTTAAGGATTTTTCCTCGAGTCCTAGACCCTCCAATTCACCCAAGATTCAGAGCTCGGGTCTGTGTTTCTGCACAGACCTGGTTAGACGGCAAGGTCCCTGGACGTCCAGTTCATTCTTGGCGTCCATCGACCATGCCGCTGACCTTGAGTCAGCGGCCAGAGACTGCCGTCGAGTTCTTCTGGATAGAACAGTGAGCTGTTCTGTCCTCTCTTATACATTAATTCGGTATGTTTTACGTGATGAGGATATATGGTAAATCTTATACCCTATGTATATTGTGCATTGTGTGTGTGAATGAATGTGGTGTGATGGTGAATGTGGGTTATTAGTATCTTTTAAATTGTGAGCATGACTTGTAGATAACTTTGCAAATCCATGTTCCATGATTTGGATTAGTGGAATGTCTTGGTTGCAGTCTATTCATGAAGAATTGTGGGGCATGTATGTATGGTTTGAAATTTTGGTAATTCATGCATGCTTGCGAAATTGCTAATAAGTTCGGTAGAATAAAATGAAAGCATGCAAGAATGATTTGTAGGGTTCAATCCATAGATGTATGAATTAGGGAAATTTTATATTCTCAGTTCATGCATATGTGCTTAGCTTATGTATAAACAGCAAGTGGCCAAATTGCAAAATGTGTTAGACCCATGTTAATTTAAGTTGTTCATAGCATGCTAATTAGGCGTTTTATTTTCTGTAAATCCTATTAGCTCAGAAAAATCTGAAAAATTGAGGGTATGACCTTGAACCCGAAAAAAGCATGTGGTTAAAATTTCAGGTCTTTTGGATCAGTAAATAAAAAGTTAGGTGTTTTTCATGTGAAATGTGATAATTCGTGCATATGATCTTAATGTGATTAGATTTGTTTAAACCCAGCATGATTAGTGTGTTTACTGTAAGTTAAACATTGAAATTCTGTAGTTCCATGTTAGGAAAAAACAGAGGTATTCATGTGAGTGAGAAAGTGAATGAGATGAAGTGTTATGTGTAAAACCAAGTGTAAAACGGTAAATATGTAAATGTGTAACTGTGCCAATGTGACACTGCTTCCGTAGAGGGCAGTGGAGCTGTATCAGGAAAAGTCCCCTTGAGAAAGTTCAATGTGTTAAGTGACCCTAAGGGCATTAGGGGGAAATCCTGGAGGTGGACAAGTACCACTGGTTAGGGTGGAGACTTGTTCTCCCGATCTGCGCAGTCCAAGAGTCGCCATTGGAATGCCTAGATGTCGTCTATGTGTAATGTGATGTGTATATGTCCTTCTTTGGTGGTTTGGACTATGTGTCACGGCACCTAAAAATGTGTAAAGTGTAATGTGAAATGTGTATGTGACCATGTGTAAATGTGTAAGTGACATGTGAATGTGTATGTGTAAAGTGTAACCATGTGAAAAGAGGAAACTAGTGTAAAGAAAAATGTGAAATTCTAGATGTGTAAATGTGTAATTGAAACCCATGTGAGACTAAATCTGAACCATGTGAATTCAGAAAATGCATGTTTTATTCTTATGTTTATGTGTGTAAAAATGTTTAGATCCATGTTAGGGACAACTAATGAATATGTGTGCAAATAGCATGATAGATTGTTCATATGATATGTTTTAAGCAACGTTGTAGCTCTCATGTGTAGATTTATAGCCATTGAATCATGTGAAATCAGCAACCTAAAGCATGTGAAAAGGTTATGTATGTACTTAAGAACATGTGGAATCCATGCTAATTGTGTTCCCCGTCCATGTATGTAAAGATTATTCATGTTGGTAGCTCCCATGCCTTAGTTCTTAAAGATTAAGTTTCATGAGCAAATTGAATAGAGACCATGTGATAGGTGAATTTTATTTTAGAAATCTGAAAGCATGAGTTATGTGTAAAATTGTAGAACTTTCATGATAGGTTGAAACTTGAATTGACTAACATGCTATGTATTGCTAATTGTAATGTGCATGTAGAAACCACTAGGACTTCTAAGTGTACATCATGAGTAGTGTTGCTTGCTGAGTCCTTGGACTCACTCCTTGCTTCGGCGTACAGGTATAGTTGGTGACACGACACCGCTTGAGGAGACGGTGGAGACGGACTCCGAGCGCGGAGACTAGCTAGTTGTTGGAGCTTCTTTGTGATTTGTGTACTTCATAGTATGTATTTAGAACATTGTATTAGAATTATCATGAAAGGAATGTATTATGTGGACATTTTGTAATTCTATTTCAGCAATTTAAATTATGTGAGCTCTTAGTTCCTCATTGTTAATTGCAAAAATTCATGTATGGTTAATGTGGATGATGAATGAATGGAGATAGTTCTCTTTTACTTCCGCTACTCTGTTGTATATTCGCGTGTATCTCAGCTGTATGTATCGTTTGGGTAAATGTCCCACTGTGGCAGCACTGTTATACCGACGTGGGTTGGTATAACCGTACCGGTATAATGAGAGCCGTCGCACAAATGCTCCAGTGGCTTTCATGCAACTTATGAATAACATTATAGGCCATACTTAGACCAGTTTGTAGTGGTGTTCATTGATGACATCCTTATTTACTCCAAGTCCAAAGAAGAACATGAGAACACTTGAAGGTTGCTCTGCAAGTGCTTAGAGATAATTTACTCTATGCCAAACTTAGTAAGTGTGAATTCTGGATGGAGGAAGTGTCTTTCCTTGGCCACATCATATCCAAGGAGGGAATCTCTGTAGATCCATCTAAGGTGGAAGCAGTAAAGAACTGGGCAAGGCCGACAACTGTGTCGGAGATTAGGAGCTTTCTGGGTTTAGCTGAGTATTATCGTCGCTTCATTAAAGATTTCTCAAAGATAGTTGTACCATTGACCAGGCTTACCAGGAAGGAGAATCCATTTTCATGGACTGATGAATGTGAAGAAAGTTTCAGGGCATTAAAAGAGCACCTCACCTCAGCACCTGTACTGACACTGCCAGTCGCTGGGGGTAGTTTTGAAGTATACACTGATGCATCTGGGATCGGGCTAGGCTGTGTGCTGATACAAAATGGGAAAGTCATATGCTATGCGTCCAGACAATTGAAGAAGCACGAGGACAATTATCATGTACATGATCTGGAGCTAGCCGCTGTAGTCTTCGCCTTGAAGATATGGCGTCATTATCTTTATGGTGAGAAGTTCATTGTGTTTTCTGACCATAAAAGCTTGAAGTATCTATTTTCTCAGCAGGACTTGAACATGAGACAGCGGAGGTGGTTGGAGTATCTCAAAGACTTTGACTTCACTATCCAATATCATCCAGGTAAAGCAAATGTTGTGGCAGATGCTCTAAGTAGAAAGTCAATGGTTACGTTGTCGAGTCTAATGGTGGGCAAATGGAAGTTATTAGAAGACTTTGCCAAGTTAAATATTGATGCTGACATCAAGAAGAAGTGATGCCTTATTGCTAGTGTTAGAGCATGATAATTACAAAATTTTTATGTTAAAATTCATACATTTAGTTAAATTTAGACAGTCATTGTCTATAAATAATGTGCATTTTGATGTTAATTTTCATTTCATCTGTAAATAATTTTTTTGAACATATTAGTTGTTAGATTTTCATTTAAATAAGTCATTTCTTTTATTCACTTTGAAAAATAAAAGTCATTTGTAAATAAATATTGTTACAATAATAGTCTTGTAAATATCTTTAGTGGTAAATAAATAGGGATAAATAAATAAATAAAATTTTAAAACCCCACCCCATCCCATTAAATAAATACTCCACCTAAACACCATCATGACCACACACCCCCACCCAAACCCATTAAATAAATAAATATTTTGCCATATTTTAATACTCACACACTACCCTTTTCCTTTCTTAACCCGCAGGTCCAACAGAAGCTCCTGGAAGCGGTTTGGGGCAGATGTGCAGAGCGGCGGCTGGTTGGTGTGGAGCAGGATTCGGAGGAGGGCAGATGGAGGCGGCTGGTGCTTGGCGGTGCTGTGCAAGGGTGGGCATGGCGGTTTGGAGCTGGCGCAGGTGCGATGGGCTGGGATGAGGCCAGCAAGGCAGGCTGGGCACGGGGTGGACATGCAGGAGGCATGGCGGTGCGGCGCCCCTGTGTGCTGGCTGAGGCAGTCGGGCGGCCTGAGGAGCAGATGCAGATCTGTGGAGCGGACATGCAGGAGGCATGGCGGTGCGGCGCGCCCCAGGCGGTGCAGACCTGGGCCTGGAGCTTTGGCCTGGTGCGATGCTGGAGCTGGCAGGAAGAGGGCCTGCTGAGGTGGCAGCCAAGCCAGGGTGATGGAGGCGGTGTGCGATGGTGCCATGCACCTGCGGATCTGATGCAGAGGTGAAGCTGGTGTGCTGGGCGATTTGGTGCTGCAGAGCAGCTGAGGTGGCGAGCTGGCCGTGGCCAGATCTGGGCGGGAAAGAAAATGCAGAGAAGCTGGCGTGGCGATCCCGGTGGAAGCTGTGCACTGGTGAAGAAGTGCAGATCCGGATCATGCAGAGGCAGCCAGGGCGTCTATAAGAAGACCCCAATGTCCTCTTCGCCTGTGGGGTTCAGAGAATTTTTTTTAGCTTTTATTTTTTCTGTTCTTCCAGTTCTTAGGGGAGGCCCCCGGGTGAAATTCTTAGGATATTTAGTTGCCATTTTTCTTGTATATTTCTTCTTTCAGCAGAGCTTGGAGAGTTGTTAAGCATCTGTAGGAGAGGAGCTTCGCCAGTTCCAATTGTTGAGAATTGTCTTCCAATATTTCTTCTGTAATTCTTCTTTGAGCAGAGCAATTGAGAGATTGGCTGGTTGGTTTGATTTTTAAGAGTTAATATTAGTTTTTTTTTTCTGTTATTCCAGAGTAGTTCAGAGAGTTGAGAGTTCGACTTTTCAGGATTTTAATTTCTTTCCTTTTTCCTGAGTTCTGCAGAGCAGTGGAGGGGGTTTCCGGAGTTCAACATTCTGGGAAATTTCTTCTGTAGTTTGGATTGGTCTATTCTTCATGTTCTTTCGTAGTGCAGAGTTGGGGCTTAGCTAATTCAGATTTGTAATTTTTCTTGCCAATTTATTTGTTCTGCTCTTTTCTTTCTATTAACGTATGTGGGAGGGAGATGAGTTGCTTGGTTTAGATTTTTTTTGTTTTTGATTGTTCTTCTTTGCTGGAAGGGGAGTCCAGATCATCTTGGAGAATGCTTTGTGTGTTTATCTAATTCCCTTCTTCTGTGTTCATCCGAAGGAGTGTGCTACAGAGACTGCGCAAAACAACTAAGAAGTCCCCATTTCTTGGTTTGTTCTGGAGTTGTCTGGCGTCCAGAAAACTTTCGGAGAGTCCAGATCCAAGTTGTTGATCGATTACAGAGCTGTGAGGTTGGTGGGGGAGATCGATCCAGTGGTGTTGTTTGTCTTTAATTTCCATTTCTTCTGATTTGTCCTATGAGGAACAGTGCCAGAATTGTTGCTGCTGTGTTTTGTTGTTGGTTAGAGATTGCCGGGAGTGAAGTTTCTTTTGCTTTCACTGTGAGAGTTTGAAGGCCGTGAGAGATCCATTTATTGCATTCAGTTTCCATTTTCTTGTGTTGAAGAGCTCAATCCTTGGCATTATTTTAGTTCACTTGAATTTTATTTCTTCTGTGTGAGTAGCTAAGATCAGTAGTTCCTTAATTTGTTCTGTGCAAATCATTGAGAGATCGATCCATGGGGCAATCTATTCTATTTCTGCTGTGTCTAGTTAGATTAATTCAGTGGAATTTGCTTCTTACTTCTCTTCTTTGTTAATTTCATTTCTTCTTTCTCCTGTGAATAGTTGGTTTGGGAGACTGTGATCCGATGCACTTGTTTAGTTCTTCGGGTTGCAGAGGGTGATCCCGCGTTTGAGCAGTGATAGATAGTTTAGCATTTGAGGGATTTGATCGGTGTTGTTTACATATTCACTTTTAATGCATTGTCGAAGAGATTTCAAGTCAAAGTAGTTTTAATTCAAGCTTTATTCAGCCTCTCCGTGGAAATGACCTGTTCTCACCATTGTGCTAGTTCCTTTTTGCTATTTTAAATCTGTGAGACAGTTTAGAGGAGGTGAGTTTGTTGCTATGTGCAAGGAACTCTAGACAACGGAATTGCACAATCAACAATGTCGCACGTTTCATCTTAGCGCCGTTGCCGGGGAGGCATTAGAGTTTGATTTAGATCTATTTTGATTTGATTTCATTTACTTTGAGATTTCATTTGACTTGTTATTGGGCTTTCATTTAGATTTGCACACTTGGAGATTGGGCTTGGCATTTGAGGCCCATTGGAGGAGGAGAGCTTGCTGAAATTTTTTTTTAATTACTTTTAATTCCAAATTTTAGATAGAAAGAGTGTGAGTGAACTTTGTAGTGAGGCTTTGATGTATTCTCTGTGCATGTACAGAGATTTCTTTCACGTGGCATGTAATAATTGGCCTCTTTTGGTGGTTTGATTGGTTTGGCATTATTCTATAGTACCACTTCATATTTTCTTAGTTAAATTTCATTTCATTCAGTTTAAAAATCAAATAAAAAATTAAAAACTTCTAAAATCTAAAAAATTTATCAAATCGCTCTTTCATGTTAGCCGTTTGTTTGTAAATAAAAATTTCATCTCTCAAGATTATAATCTCATGTTTTAGGACATTCATCATCTTAATTGTCATTTGAATTTCATTTTCTTTGCATTGAAGAGTGCGGGGGAAAGGTAAGATTTCTCTCTCTCATTTCATGCATTAGTCTTAGCATTAGAAAACCATTGTTTACAATTGATCTGTGCACTTCACATTTTAAATGGGACTGTTTAAGGGCTTTACCCATTAGAATAAAAATAAGGTAAGGGATTTCATCACCTTTCCTTTGCCCAAAAATCACAAAAAATTTCCACATTCTTGTATTTGCCTAAACTTTTAATAAAAACCAGTAGACTTGGCCCTAGGGTTCATAATTAGATTTGTTCTTTCTTAATTCTAAGACTTCTCTTTAAGTCTGGTGTCTAGGATTAGAGGTTAAAAAGCTTACGCTTAAGTGAGTTAGAGGTTATTTAATTGGGTCCTTGCGAAAGCAAGGGGGGCCTCCCTCTACTCCACCTCTTACCTGGCCAGTACAAGAAGAGTAGGATTGGACTTAAGCAAGCATAAATTTGATTTTGAGGAAAATAACATAAGTCCAAGGAACACTTAGTGGTAGGTTAATTTGATTTGAAAGTGTTTGTTTGTTTGTGTTTGTTTAAAAATTCATCAAAAGTCAATAAAAATCTTAAAAATTCAAAAATCATAAATAGAGGGCTTTTTCATCTGTGCATGCTTGGTAGACATTCTCTGGACTTAGATTTGGCTCAACCTGTTGATTGAGAGATTCTTTCAACCCATGGCCTATCAAGAACAAGTCCAAGCTTTCCAAGGTTTCTACCAACCCCCTCAGGATCCATATTCTAACACATACAATCTTGGTTGGAGAAACCACTCAAACTTTTCTTGGAGAAATCAATATGAAGAAGTGTCTCAAACTTCTTTCAAGAAATCCATGTATGGTCAATCCTATCCCAATCAGAATTCAGGATTTGACCAATCTTTTTATTTCAGACCTCCACAATTCAATGGAAATCAAAACTTCGATCAATTTGCTCATACCAATTTTCAGTAAACTTCATATAATCAACCACCATCTTTTCAGCCCAATTGGGAAGATAAAATGAATCAACTTCAAAACATGATGATGACTCTTTGCCAAACTGTGCAAGAACAACAAAATCAATATCAAAATCAGAAGCAAAATATTCAGAAAATTTGGATAGGATAGAGTCTCAGATTGCTGTGGTGTGTAGGGAGGAATTGGGTCAGTTACCAAGTCAAACTATAACAAACCCAAGGAACAACTCTTCTGGATTTTATGAGGACCAGCAATACTATCAAGGTCAGGGGTACAGACCACATGTCAGACCAAATGTACCTCTACCACAAAACCCACATCAAACTTTTGTCCAAAACATTTCAGCACCACAAATTCAAAATCAACTTATACAACAGGACCATCATTCTGCCCAAGCTAGGGGCCCCCAAGTGGAAAATATGGAAACAGTGTCTACTTTAAGAAGTGAAAACATCATAACAAATCCTCACTCACACATGTCAACATTGCATGAGGATAAGGAAAATGAAATTGAGAATGAAATTGAAGAAGAGGTTGAAGAGAATGTTGAAAAATTCAAGGAAAAAGAGAAAATATTTGAAGAGCCTCTAGACATAATTAAAATAAATGAAGACCCAAGTCATTACATTCCAAGAGTCCATTTTTCTGAAGTTTTAAAGCCAAAATCTGAAAACAAATCAACTGGTAATGAAGAACTCTTGAAGAATCTTGTGAGGAAAAAGCAGTAGACCAACCCTGTGCTCTAGGGTTTGAGGGAGAGGAAGGACAATTTAATTCCTTATTTCAAAATAGTGATCCATCAAATCCATCTGAGTGTCCTCCTAAGGTTGAGCTAAAACCACTCCCTGCTAATTTAAAATACATCTTTCTAGGAAAGGATGAGACTTGGCCCATCATAATTACTAGCGATCTTGATGAAGGGCAGGAGAAGAAACTAATTGAAGTGTTGAAAAATCATGGAAAAACTTTTCAAATGCAAGATAAGGTCTGGTTATTTAATTCTCGGCTTAGTCTGTTTTCGGGAAAATTGAAGTCCCGACAGGATGGTCCTTATAGTGTTGTTGAAGCTTGTGATAATGGTGCTATCATTCTTGACCCAAAAACTAGACAATCATTCATTGCTAATGGGCAAAGATTAAAGCATTCCTATGAAAGCCCACTTTTCTTAAAACGGATTCTACCAAGCTAGCTGATCCAAACGAAGTCTAATTGCGTCCGGCTGAAGACGAAATAAACTTAGCGCTTCTTGGGAGGCAACCCAAGTGTACAGATTTTCCTTATCAGGTAATTTTCTATCTTGCTTTCTTTTCTTGCAAATAAGTAGGGGGGAGAGGTAGAATAAAGCATGCATAGTCCCCACCCCTAACCAATGCTTCATTTTCTGTCTTTTTAACTTGTACATATGCAAATAAAAATTTCACAATGTTTTATCTTTGAATAAAAATGCGTGGCTTTGCGCATCCCAGACTAGGTGTGTGATCTTTAACCATTAAAATTTTGTGGTTGTCACACTCCCTTGCAAGTATCCATGTTAGGTAGCCTCTAGTAAAGGATTACATGTATTACCTGTCTACCTTATGTGAGGATTTATGGCAAGAAGTTTTCATACACACACTACACAGCCACTTAGACTAGCTGAACCCGAATGTAGCAAATTTGTTAAGGCTAGTAGGAGAGAGGTGATTGGTTTTCTCCTTCCCCCTTAAGTGAATTGCGAAGGAAGTGAAGGCATGTGATCAAGGAACCTGATTGTCCATCCTTCCTTTAAGAGGAAAAGAAAAGAAAAGAAAAGGCAAAAGCAAAAGCAAAAAGAAAAAAATCGTCCATGAAAAATGCCCCGGATCTGAGTAAAGTTGGACTCGCTACTCTTGAAAAGTGATGGGTTGTGCAGCATTGTGGATGAAAAAGAAATAAAGAAAATCTGAGTGCACAAAGTGCAAATAAAAGGACAAAAGTCCTTAAACTCAGAGAAATAATCCTCAAGGAAGATGAGCAGAATGGAACTGAGAGAAACAACTCAATCTGACTGAGCAAGGATCTTATTCACAATTCTTTTCTTCTCCCACGAATTGATCTAATCTCAATTACTAGCTGAGGCAGAGGAGCTTTAGAAGGGCTGAAGTGAACTCTTAAGTGAGCTACCATTTGTGCACTAATTTCTTGCCATAAGCCCTTACAATTAGAAAAGACATATCTTTACATTGATCTTTTACATGATGACTGTTTAGCATGAGACCTTCTAGTCCTATATTTCAAATAATTTTTATTGCTAGGGGACTAGCAATGTTTAAGTAGGGGGAGTGATAATTACAAAATTTTTATGTTAAAATTCATACATTTAGTTAAATTTAGACAGTCATTGTCTATAAATAATGTGCATTTTGATGTTAATTTTATTTCATCTGTAAATAATTTTTTGAACATATTAGTTGTTAGATTTTCATTTAAATAAGTCATTTCTTTTATTCACTTTGAAAAATAAAAGTCATTTGTAAATAAATATTGTTACAATAATAGTCTTGTAAATATCTTAGTGGTAAATAAATAGGGATAAATAAATAAATAAAATTTTAAAACCCCACCCCATCCCATTAAATAAATACTCCACCTAAACACCATCATGACCACACACCCCCACCCAAACCCATTAAATAAATAAATATTTTGCCATATTTTAATACTCACACACTACCCTTTTCCTTTCTTAACCCGCAGGTCCAACAGAAGCTCCTGGAAGCGGTTTGGGGCAGATGTGCAGAGCGGCGGCTGGTTGGTGTGGAGCAGGATTCGGAGGAGGGCAGATGGAGGCGGCTGGTGCTTGGCGGTGCTGTGCAAGGGTGGGCATGGCGGTTTGGAGCTGGCGCAGGTGCGATGGGCTGGGATGAGGCCAGCAAGGCAGGCTGGGCACGGGGTGGACATGCAGGAGGCATGGCGGTGCGGCGCCCCTGTGTGCTGGCTGAGGCAGTCGGGCGGCCTGAGGAGCAGATGCAGATCTGTGGAGCGGACATGCAGGAGGCATGGCGGTGCGGCGCGCCCCAGGCGGTGCAGACCTGGGCCTGGAGCTTTGGCCTGGTGCGATGCTGGAGCTGGCAGGAAGAGGGCCTGCTGAGGTGGCAGCCAAGCCAGGGTGATGGAGGCGGTGTGCGATGGTGCCATGCACCTGCGGATCTGATGCAGAGGTGAAGCTGGTGTGCTGGGCGATTTGGTGCTGCAGAGCAGCTGAGGTGGCGAGCTGGCCGTGGCCAGATCTGGGGGGAAAGAAAATGCAGAGAAGCTGGCATGGCGATCCCGGTGGAAGCTGTGCACTGGTGAAGAAGTGCAGATCCGGATCATGCAGAGGCAGCCAGGGCGTCTATAAGAAGACCCCAATGTCCTCTTCGCCTGTGGGGTTCGGAGTAGGGCTGTTCAGAATTTGGTCCAAACCGTAAAAACCGAACCGAACCGACCAGTTCGGTTCGGTTCGGTTCGGTTTGGGTCCCTACAGAATTCAGTTCGGTTTCAGTTTCTGAAACCGTATAAACCGAATATATATATACTATGTATCTTTTTAGCTTAAAAAAAGTGTAGCCCAGTTGGATGTAGCGGGCCTGCAGATTTCATGGCGGCGCGGGTTCGATACTTGCTTTGTCAAGGGATGTTTTTTTTGTAAAAGAAGTGCAAAAACGGAATATTTTGTTAAGAAAAAGCAGGGTAGACTCAAGAATCGAACCTTGTACCTGCGCAAGGAGCAAACAGTGCCTTAGCCGTTCAACCAACATGCAGTTGCGACACAAAGGTATTAGAATTCGGTTTAAACCGAACCGAACCGGTTCAGTTCGGTTCGGTTTGGCTTTGAGATTCGGTTCAGTTCGGGTTGGCCAAAAATGAGCCAAACCGGACCGAACCGACCCGTGTTCACCCCTAGTTCGGAGAATTTTTTTTAGCTTTTATTTTTTCTGTTCTTCCAGTTCTTAGGGGAGGCCCCGGGTGAAATTCTTAGGATATTTAGTTGCCATTTTTCTTGTATATTTCTTCTTTCAGCAGAGCTTGGAGAGTTGTTAAGCATCTGTAGGAGAGGAGCTTCGCCAGTTCCAATTGTTGAGAATTGTCTTCCAATATTTCTTCTGTAATTCTTCTTTGAGCAGAGCAATTGAGAGATTGGCTGGTTGGTTTGATTTTTAAGAGTTAATATTAGTTTTTTTTTTCTGTTATTCCAGAGTAGTTCAGAGAGTTGAGAGTTCGACTTTTCAGGATTTTAATTTCTTTCCTTTTTTCCTGAGTTCTGCAGAGCAGTGGAGGGGGTTTCCGGAGTTCAACATTCTGGGAAATTTCTTCTGTAGTTTGGATTGGTCTATTCTTCATGTTCTTCCGTAGTGCAGAGTTGGGGCTTAGCTAATTCAGATTTGTAATTTTTCTTGCCAATTTATTTGTTCTGCTCTTTTCTTTCTATTAGCGTATGTGGGAGGGAGATGAGTTGCTTGGTTTAGATTTTTTTTTGTTTTTGATTGTTCTTCTTTGCTGGAAGGGGAGTCCAGATCATCTTGGAGAATGCTTTGTGTTGTTTATCTAATTCCCTTCTTCTGTGTTCATCCGAAGGAGTGTGCTACAGAGACTGCGCAGAACAACTAAGAAGTCTCCATTTCTTGGTTTGTTCTGGAGTTGTCTGGCGTCCAGAAAACTTTCAGAGAGTCCAGATCCAAGTTGCTGATCGATTACAGAGCTGTGAGGTTGGTGGGGAGAGATCGATCCAGTGGTGTTGTTTGTCTTTAATTTCCATTTCTTCTGATTTGTCCTGTGAGGAACAGTGCCAGAATTGTTGCTGCTGTGTTTTGTTGTTGGTTAGAGATTGCCGGGAGTGGAGTTTCTTTTGCTTTCACTGTGAGAGTTTGAAGGCCGTGAGAGATCCATTTATTGCATTCAGTTTCCATTTTCTTTGTGTTGAAGAGCTCAATCCTTGGCATTTATTTTAGTTCACTTGAATTTTATTTCTTCTGTGTGAGTAGCTAAGATCAGTAGTTCCTTAATTTGTTCTGTGCAAATCATTGAGAGATCGATCCATGGGGCAATCTATTTCTATTTCTGCTGTGTCTAGTTAGATTAATTCAGTGGAATTTGCTTCTTACTTCTCTTCTTTGTTAATTTCATTTCTTCTTTCTCCTGTGAATAGTTGGTTTGGGAGACTGTGATCCGATGCACTTGTTTAGTTGTTCGGGTTGCAGAGGGTGATCCCGCGTTTGAGCAGTGATAGATAGTTTAGCATTTGAGGGATTTGATCGGTGTTGTTTACATATTCACTTTTAATGCATTGTCGAAGAGATTTCAAGTCAAAGTAGTTTTAATTCAAGCTTTATTCAGCCTCTCCGTGGAAATGACCTGTTCTCACCATTGTGCTAGTTCCTTTTTGCTATTTAAATCTGTGAGACAGTTTAGAGGAGGTGAGCTTGTTGCTATGTGCAAGGAACTCTAGACAACGGAATTGCATAATCAACAATGTCGCGCGTTTCAGAGCACAACCTAAACTATTGGAGGACATCATAGCACTCCAAGACAATGACCCGATGCTTGTGGATATTAAGGCTAATCTAGACCAGAGGCTGGATTTCTCTTTAACTGAAGATGGAAGACTATTGTTCCGGGATCGAGTCTGTGTACCCGATCATGCGGAGACAAAGAAGATGATTATGGATGAGGCTCATAAGACCAGGTATACCTTTCATCCTGGAACTACAAAATGTATCAAGATCTAAAAAGAAGCTTTTGGTGGCCAAATATGAAGAGGGAGGTGGCAGAATATGTTGTCCGATCCTTAACATGTCAAAAGATCAAGGCGGAACACTTGCGACCTACAAGTAAACTCAAACCCCTAGAAATCCCGACATGGAAATGGGAAAGTATAGGGATGGACTTTATTTTCGGACTACCTAAATCTAGAGGTGGATTCGAAGGTATCTGGGTTATAGTCGACCGCTTAACTAAGTCGGCTCACTTTTTGCCAGTGAAGAACAAGTGGTCAGTAGATGTTCTGGCTGCATTGTATGTGAAGGAAATAGTCAGACTACATGGAGGACCGGTGTCTATCGTGTCTGATAGAGACCCTAGGTTTACATCCCACTTTTGGAAAGGACTGCACTATTCCTTGGGATCTAAACTAAACTTTAGCACAGCTTTCCGTCCGCAGACTGATGGTCAGACGGAGAGAACCAACCAGGTGATTGAAGATATGCTTAGAGCATGTGTTCTAGACTTTGGAGGTAGTTGGCATGAACACTTACCTCTTGTGGAGTTCGCCTACAATAATAGCTACCAAGCTAGTATTCAAATGGCACCATTCGAAGCACTTTATGGCAGGAGTTGCCGATCTCCAATATGCTGGTATGAAGTTGGCGAAAAGCAAATGCTAGGACCAGGATGATAAGGGAAACAACAAAAAAGGTGAAGCTTATCAGGGAAAGAATGGCAGTGGCACAACAAAGACAAAAGACATATGCAGACAATAGAAGGAGAGACCTGGAGTTTCAGGTTGGTGATCATGTGTTCTTGAAAGTGTCTCTAGGACGTGGGATCAGGCAGTTTGGCATTAAAGGCAAGTTGTCACCGAGGTTCGTCAGGGCCTTTCGAAATCCTCGAGAGAGTCGGCGAAGTTGCATACTGTCTGGCATTACCACCACAAATGGATGGAATACACAATGTGTTTCATATATCCATGTTGAAGAAGTATGTACGAGATCCGTATCATGTTATAGAATATGAACTTCTGCAGTTACAACAAAGCCGGAACTTATCAAGAAAGGCCAATTAAGATCGTGGACCGAGAACTGCGTCAACTAAGGAACAAGGTCATCCCACTAGTAAGAGTGAGATGGAATCACCACAGAGAAGAGGATGAAACGTGGGAAACATAGGAAGCTATGCGCAAAAGATATTCAGAGCTGTTCGCAAGTAAGTACACCTCACTTGTACAATAAATTACTATTCATGAATTTGGGGACCAAATTCTCTTAAGTGAGGAAGGGTGTAGCACCCCAGAAAATTTAGTGATTTAAATTTTTAAATAAATGGAAATAAATGATTTCCATAATATCAAAATATTTAAAACATACATACCCTTATCGTATGTGCAAGAACACATCGGAAAATTCCGTAAAAATTATAAATCAACCCCAAACATTATTCTTAAATGTTCCACGAAGAAATTCGTGCAACGAAAAATTCGATTGACCAAGAGTATGTCACATTGTGACATATTATCCAAATTAGGAAACTAGGTCGGAAAACCGTTAACACGAAAATGCGACACGACCATAAAATTAAATAAACATGTTGGAGAGGCTTCCAACATCATATATCAATGAACCATTATCGGAATTGGGCCAATAGATCACTTTTTTGCCAAAGAACAAAATGGAGCAAGAAAATACCAGAAATTCGCAACTCTAATTAAACTGAAAATAGAAGGGGGTAATTAGGGCAAACCCCAAGGCAATTAGCCTTTCTTGGAAACCCAAATTCGTGCTTAACCATGGTGGGAGGTTTTCTAAAGCCTCACACACTCTATTGGGGTGAGAAATCCTCAAAATAAGGAAGGTGGAATGCTAGAACCGCACCTTGCCTTTCCTTTACCCAAAGGGACTTCCAAAACACACTAGATGCATATATACATGCTATAAAACCCTAGGGGATGAAAATATACATTGTTGGGGTCGTGGGAGGCTGTTCTTGAGCACCCAAGGGAGGAGGAAACTGCCCAAACTCGAGCTTCTTCCCTACTGCATTCTGCTTCAACCTGTGCAGACAGCCCTTCTTGTGGTCGACCAAAGGTGAGTCAAACCATAACCAAACCTTTCAAGGATTAAACCCTTGGAAAGAGGGTCGAGTCTATTTCCTAATCTCACTGGTTTGACTATTTTTCATGTAGTAGATCGGGTGCAGTAAGCGTTCTCCTCCAAGTGGTCTGAAGGTGGGTTTTCTAGAAAAATGTGACTTCTCTAACCCAAAAGGTAGGTGATCTTGGGCCAAATTTTAATAAATCATATACCAATGTGTAGCGCATCGAGTCTACTTTCATTTCCAAGTAGTTTCATCGAATTTCATTGAGTATATCTTGAGTTATAAGCGTTTTCCCAAAGTCGCACATGTTAAACACATTTTATGTTCGTGTGGATTTTTCACACATCTCGATGCCATTTTGAATGATTCTAAAAACATATTTCTCTCCTATTCCAAGTTTCCAACAAGTTTCATGTTGGGCATTTCATCAAGAAACCCCTAGAACCTTGAGTTTCGAGCCAAAACACGAGATCGCGCAACCCAGTTCACGATCTGTCTACCTGCTTGAATCGCGTCTAGTACAGTGGACGCGATTCAGTGATTTAAATCACGACAACTATGTCAGACGCGAATTTGACATGTTTTTGATGATTTTCAGTTGACCAATCATGACTTATAGGTTTACCCTAACCCCCATATGCTTCGTTTTGCATGGTATTTTGGTTTTCGATCATTTGTGAACTGCTACGACTTAACCCGTCGTGATTTTCAGTCGGAACCACTTTACGTCTAAGAAAGCCTTATTTTTCTGTATAAACCATGAAGATCCACGATGACTAAACTCGCCGCAATTTCTAAAGCCCACCTGAGACTTTTTCAGTCAGTCTAGGTTGTATGTCTTGCATGTTATGATTACTAGAAAGTATTGTTCAGTCAGTCAAGTGGCCTAAAAGTTATCAACCCATTGAAAAAGCTATAACTACATGAATATTATTCTAATTGCTCTTTAATGGTGTGAGCATTCATGCAACAAGTGATTTACTCTTCTTACTGTTCTATCTTGCTAAAGTGATAATTGTTATATTAAAATATTATAAACCATGTTTAGTTAATTGCATAGTTTCATCTCATGTTATCATGTTAATTGTTTTCCGCAAGTTTTAAACCGGTGGATTGTCAATTGAGACATGTGTTCACTACACACTTGCACATCTAGGCAGCCCTTTCTTGGGGGATTGGAAACTCACGGCCGGTCATTCCGTATCGGCATTCTAGTGACCTTTCTCTTAAGACCTCTGTAATTCTCTGTACTCCATGGATTCCCTTATGGAGACCGAGTTGGTTATACCATTGAAGTTCCCTGGAGATAGCGTGTACTTCCTTTCTCATCTTGTTCTCGTGAGTGTGATTTATAATCTAGACTTAAGCCATTAATGTAAATAGTGAATTAAAGTATAAATTATGTCGTTATGTTGCCAAAATTATCTCTTGACTATTGTATTATGAAATCATGTTCACCTTACTTATTACTTGTTCTCATCATCATCATGAACATGACATTACACATGCTTACATCTTGAAACTCTTATTGGCCATCAATGACTGTGGGTATCTACATTTAAAAATAGTGAGATACTGACCGGGCACGGAGAGTGTCCAAGGGCTCCAGTCTAGCCCCAATGACGGAGAGTCATAAATATAATGTTAACCATGGGGTATAATGATTACTGGCATTGTATCTGCGCTGGGAGTACTTGCTTGTTGAATGATAGATACATTAACCACATACATGTGTCCTAGTGTGCATTTCAAGGTGGATCTTTCCTTGGTGTACATTAGTGTCTTCGTGCTTGATTAGTGTTACATGATCGTGCTCGTGCTCGTGCTTGCTTGCTTGCGTGATATGGCCATTCTGCATTTATTGCAATTAGTGATATCTTGCGTTCTTGAAAGCTATTGACATCAAGTGAAATCTTGCATGCTTGTACAAAGCGATCTATTGCTAGTTCTATCTTATTATATCGTTCTAGATCTTGCTCTATCATGATCACTCTATCTAGCTTGTTCATGTATCATGTTTTAGTGAGTTTTATTCGTACATGCATATCATGATAATCATCGTGCTTACTTAGTTCTACATTGTTAATCACTTATATCATTGCCCGCACATTGAGATATAAATCCTACTGGGATAGTTTGCTCATCCCCTATTTTTAACCATTCTAGGTGACTATGAAATACAAGAAGAGGAGCAAGTCGAGGATGGGAATGCATCCGAGTGACGAGCGTTCCAACTATGTGTCTAGTTATAGTTACTTTGCTTTGAGTGTTAGATTCATGTAGTAGGCAGTGAGGAATAAATGTACTTTTTCCTTTTATTGAGTCTAGTCCTGTTATCCAATAGTTAAGGAGTTGTATTAGTTACCTTTGATACAATGAGATGAGATTTGAATACAATTTCTATTGAGTTCAATATTTGGGCCCTATTTATGATGTGTGTTGTTATATACTTAGTGCGTGCTAGCTAGAGGCTTATTTGCCGACTGTTCACGTCTCGAAATATCGACTCGAATTATCTGAATTAATATCCGCTGTGTAATTCTCGGGACGTGACATATATTACTTTATTAAGCAAGTACATTTGTAGTACCTGTCATATCATGCCTCACGCCATACGAAGGTAGCCAATTTCATGCATGTTACTAAGGCATGTAAGACCATAACTTGTAGGCTACAATGTTACGATACTTTTTATTACAAACTTTGTAAACATATCACGGAAACTAATGATCTTCAAAGGAGATAACACCTTTGTCAGAAACTTCTTTTTACATGTTTGCTTATATGTGTAATTAGATAAAAAAAAACTTCCAACCACACATGACAAATCAATTCAAAAGTTTTGAAAGATTTCAAGATCTTTGAAGACCAAGACTACATAGTGCCCTATTTAGTCACAATGATCAAGAAGATTATCCTGAACAAGTTGAAGGAGATTCAAAAGGAAGATTGCTAGCTGTTTAGGCTCAACAATCAGAAGCCTACATGATCAAGTCTAATGGATAGAAATGAAGAATATAGAGGGAAGAACTTCAACGGTCAAAAAACTCAATCATCTATATATAAGACCTGAAGTCTTGAACAAAAGCAATGAAAAAGGATGATAGTATGATGAGCTGATAAGGGGAAAAGGGAAAAGCAAGATAATCAAGCAATCATTCCAGTGGAGATAGAGCCAACATTTTAATCTTCTATTTTTTGTCTCCAAACCTCTACTACACATTACTCGTGTAAATCAATGAAGAGGCATTTTCTCGACATCAATTGCAATCATCTCTTAGCTGATCAAGCCATCGATGTCAAGCATTTTTAAGATTCATCTTTGCTAAAGTCAATAGTGACATCTGAGTTTTCATCGTCGCCATATTAATCATAACAGAAGACATCTTGGCGCACATGGCAAGAATTAGACATAGTTTTGTAAATATATTAAAATTAGATATATTTAGATAAATATGTATTAAAAGCTATTTTTAAAAATCCCAATAAAGAATGATCATAAACATCTAGGTGATGACATTTATGATAGAAATGTATTTGCGAAATCCACATGGTTTGGGAGAATCGAATACTACCTTATTCCTTCAATCAAAACGGTTTATCATACATAAAGAGTTGGGTTGAGAGGATTATTTTGGATATAAACGCAAGTTTTGAATTATTCGAGAAAAGGACCTTAAGTACCACTTTGGAAAAGGGTTGGCGTTAGCCCAACTCAACCCCAGGCACAACTTTACAATGCTAACCATTCTCTAAACAAACGTGTGAGATCAGTACGAATGGTGAGTGCACGCCCTTTGAACCACACAGTCAGAGGGTTTAACTGCAACACAATTATGCAGTTAGAAATATACAAGGAACATCATTAACTAACCGAGTTAAGATAGAGGTGGAAGATTGCAACCTCAAAATATTGCTGCCAAACTAGCTCAAATGCAATTATTTGCGTAGTATTCTCATCCCATTGGAATTCGGCAACATTAATTAGGTTCTTAGTAATGAGACAATAAGTTTTGTAGAAAGTAAAACGATGATAGAAGTAACGCAGTGGCCAATTCAACCCAAATTCTTCATTGAACAAGTACTGGACCATTTCCCATCAATCACTGTTGAGAGTTCCCCTTTCTGTAGGTTATATTCTTCTCCAATGTGGTATATTAAGAGAAAATATTTCTCGTCATCCCACAATACACCTGAGTTGAATTATGCATAAGGATATTAGTTTTCAAAGTAGATAAGAAGTAAAGGAACATTACGAACGTGTCAAACAAAGCGTGCTGATAATAAGTAGACATAATGATAAACAAAGGATGCTAAGAACATAGCAACGTAGACATTAGCTTCACATCCTAGTCGTGTATGACCTAATTGTTCACCCATATTTGTGTAGCAATTTGTGTGCGAAAATCTCCCCAGCTTGCATCTCAGGAGGAGTAACCACAAGGTTAGGGTCGTCTGGAGGATCATCATCCTCCTCAACATTATCCATTTGGCGTAGGTTGAAGTAGTAGTCCTCCCCATGTTCGCGTCGGATGAAGTTGTGGACAACGCAACATGCAAGAACAATCAGCACTTGTACGCGAAAAGGATAACAATTGCCCTCCCTCAAAGTTTGAAATCTATTCTTAAGCACCCCAAAACAATGTTCCACACAGTTGCGAAGTTGGGCATGGCAATGGTTGAACTTGTCACGCATATTCTTGTATGGGGCATTACCACGATTTTGGTATTCTGAGATATGGTATCGTTTCCCACGATAAGGTACCAAGAATTTTCCAGCATTTTCATATCTTGAATCCACTAAGTAGTACTTTCCTATTATTAAATAAGGAATGGGTTAGTCAAGATGTAGTACATGTGGACGATATGGTATTGTCATACCTTGTGGTACTGTAAAACCACCTACGTTGATGGCTCGTCTAAGGACCGTCATATCTACAACCGCTCCTTCGAATCTGACACCGACATAATGAAAGATGAGATCAAAACCACATACGCCCATCACATTTTGGCTTATCACATTTTTCCTATTTCTGTAACGTGCTTGTCTATCTTTCAGTACGTGTGCTGGAATGTATGTTTCATCGATTGCACCCATGGCATCCTAGATAATATGACAAATATTAAAAATGAACACATGTGCTTACAATGAAAAATATCATTAGATAAGACGGGACAATTACCTTGAAGTATGGGTAGAACCGGTCATCATGGCGAATGCAAGGGTGTACTAGATCAGTCCCACTTGGAAGCACGATGTATGTGAATCTAAGTAATGCAATAGCCTTAATGACACAGTTGACATAATAACTGATAGTTTTCGATGAGTGTTGGAAGTGTTCACACATGGCACCTGTTGCAACACCATGTCCCATAGCATATAAAAACATTGCTAGCTGCTCAGATGTTGTCACATAACGAGAATCTCGGATGAGTTCCCTCTCCACAAGGATGTCCCTTAATTTTAGAAACATGGATAGGTGCATCCGAAACGTGTTGTAGCAACGACGTTCATGACCGTGTAGTACTTTATGTACCCATACATATCCTGTGTGACGACTGGTATGCATGGGTCTAGGGATTGGAGTAGTATCTTCCTCATCCTCATCCATTGTAGAGGACATTAGCATTTCACCGATTGCCAAGAACATAGCATTCTCCTCCAATATTGCCTCCCTCATAAGTGCATCTAAGTCTGAATACGTTTGTCTGAGTTAGTTTTGTATAACATGATTCAAAGTATGTGACTTGAATAAATGTTTGATCATCGAATTAACTAATACTTAACATAACAACGTAGAATAGGTTACAATGTCCTCTAAACAACGTAGAAGTGATTACAATGTACTTGTAGCAACTCCGGTTTTTAATTTGTGATAAATAGTATTAATTAAAATAAAATGAGAAATTGATTGAATAAATGTGATAAATAGATTTAAATTAGAATAAAGAGGGATTAAATTGAAATAAAGGAAATTAAATTAAAACTCATTAAGCTAAAATAGGAAATGGGTTGTACAAGTGGTCCAAGCATGAATGGATGGGCCCAATTGTGAAGAGCCCAATTTGGATGGGAGATCTTTTTGCCTAATTTCGGAGTTAATTAATTAATAAATTAAATAAGGGTAAGATAAAGACTAAATGGGTTGTAATTATCCTAAAAAGGAGTCCTCATCCCATCCTAACCCATTACCCACGAAATTAGACCTCTCATCTATCCTATTAGGTAGATAAATGCAAGAAAATAGGAAGATATACATGAAAATGCGTAGCTAAGAGGAGAAGGAAGAGTTGGAGAAAGGTTGGACTCTTAAACAACCTAATAGACCTCTAATTCGTGTCTACCAAGCCCCATTTCGTTGCTGGAGCATTGGAGGATGAGGAGAAGAGGCTGAGAACGTGGGGAGCAAGAAGGAGGAGGCTTGGAGCAAGGAGGACTTGGAAATTTCGTCACCCCAAACCCTAGGATCTTAAATGCGTTAAAGGTAGGCAATCTCTCAAGCCAAATCCAATTAAACTCGACCCTAGGTAGACCTTGATCCCCTCTATCAAAGCCCCATGTTTGCCCTAATTTTTGTGGTGCCATGAAGGAGTATTTAATGCTCCAATCTCTGTCATCATCATGTATCCGAACCAACTTGTTTGCCTTCAATCCATGTAAATACTCGATTTCATGCCTTGCAATTTTTATCATAAATACTACATTATGCTAGGCTTCGAATGATTCTATTTCCCCCAATTTCCATCATGCGTCCTATGCGAATTAATTCGGATTCCATGACTATGCATGTTTTAGGTCACCGAAACGTAACCTAATTAAAGCATGCCCAATACTTGTCTATTTTCTAATTACTCATGCTTGTAATCACCCCTACATGTCTAGTTTCGTTTAAAATTGGTTCCATGATTTTGGACGTTCTTACGATTTTATACGGATTTTTGAATGGCCCTGTATCATGCCATGGAAGGAAGGACCCAACCTAAAAAGGGTTATTTTCCCTTTCTGGGTTTGGGCTGCCCTTCTGAAATCGCAACGGCCCAACCCGTCGCGATCTCGGAAGGGTCGCGACCGGCTGGACCGCCGCGTCATGAACACGATGGCCCGAGCCATCGCGATTTCTCCTGACTCACACCAGCCCAGCCGGTTCAGCAGAACGCGACTGGACCGTTTGTCATGACATGAAACGCAACGGGTACCCCCGTCCAATTTCAGAATTACAGCTAGAACCCTGAATTTTGTATATACCCCTGTTACTTAAGCCATATAATCCATGTTTAACCCTAATTATGCACTGTTATGAACAGTAACGTTCTGTTCATTAATATTTGGTATTAATTACATGAAATACATTATTTAAAAGCTATATGCACGATTATTCATGCTCTCATGATTTCTTTACACTTGCACACACTAAACATTAATATTTGCCATGAACCCTATTAAATTACTCAATAATCTATCTGTAATTAATGTACTTAATACTTATCTATATTAATAACATTGTCTTTATTATTCACTTAATCTCCCTAATATTTTAATAACACTTGTCTTTATTTATTCACATGCTTTGTACATCGTTATCGCGACCCTCTGCCTTCGAGCACTCGAGGCAAGACAGACACTTGTTTTTACACCCTTCTTTCTTGACATGGACCACCTCTCCATTGGGAATACTCCTAATAGGATCAGGGACTCCTTGTCAAGGCCTTCGTAAGTCTCCTTGGCTTTGGTGGATGTCCATTGCAACGAGCCGGTTGTACCCTTAAAACCTGTTACACCCTTAGGGATCGGCATGATCCAAACGGCCTTAGTATGTTTCCTTCTTACCTTGGGCTCACACCGGACCATCTGGCCTGTGTTCATAGCATGGCTGGTGGGCGGTTGTGACTTTTATCGGACTACCGACACACGACCGAGTACTGTGCAACTATACTATCGCCTGTTTATCGTTGTTTTTACGAATATGTCCAATATCATCTCTATCTCTATACTCTCATATGTTCACATTCTCTATACTCTCGTCTATTCGTCAATTACTCTCATATTCTTGGTACTCTATTTGGACATACTATTGATTGTCTAAGATAAGAAATATAACTTATGCCATGCAATAGGGCCTGATCTGGTCCTGGGAGGAGCGCCCGAAAAGTGCTATTTACCCATGAGAGTTAAAATGATTAGGATGTCGGCATACATCCAGTGCCATTATACTATCAAGATTTAATCTATGACAATCAAACAATCAGCTCAAGTGCAATCGTTACAAGTGCTATCGTTACTAGTGCACCGTTGTGCAACTTTACGTGCTATATCGTTACATGGCCATGCCAATCCATTATCATATTTGTTATGCTATTTTCCATGTACAAGTGCTATCATTCTCTTGACGTCGTTACTTTACTCTACATGACTATTCTCTCTAGTTATCCTGCCTTTTAAGACATTAATCACTTAAACATGCATGTTTATATGAGATATTAAGTCCTACTGGGCGTTTATCGCTCATCCTGCGCTATTATTTCACGTGTTTCAGATGAGTCTGATGAAGACTACCACACACATGAGGAAGGAATGAGGAGGAGCAAGAGTGACCCTACATTTTGACAACCCGTGCTTCTTAGTTAGTTAGTTAGTTAGTTAGTCATGAGTTAATCAATATGTAATAGTTTGGATTTGAATAAAGTACTTTGGGCCCTAGTTTTGGCTCTGATTAGTGAATGTAGTAGAGTTTGAGGAATTATTAATGAATTTGGATTTCATTTGGCCTTATTCCAATTGTGTAATGGTTTGTTGTTATTTATCGCTCGATACTATTTAAATAACTATAATATCGCTTTGATATTCCATGTCGGGGCGTTACAGTACTCATAACAACGTACAAGAGTTAACAAGATAGATAAGACTACATCCTCATTTAATAACCCATAACTATGAAAATGAGGCCCACAAATATTAGCAAAAGGAGTAATAAAATCATCAGCAAGATAATAAGGACTACATCCTGATACACAACACATTCCTCAGCCTCCCTGGGTTGTCTTTCATGCACAACAGACGGTGTCTGGATGGGCACCGTATCATTTACACTTAAACTTTGTGTCATGATGATCCCCCTAAATGCCATGTTTCCTTCCTCAATGGTTGCAAATCCCTTATATCTTGCCCCAGGATAGTACACACCCGGTCGACGACCCACCCACACTACATAGCATTTATATCGAGCCATGTTTAGTTTCACAGACAGCCTGCAAAACCAAAATAGCATTGTTCAATGCTAAAAGAAACAATCTACATACACCGACAAGATAAACATGATACCCATAATATATATCAATAGCATCAACTGCTTTAAACATGAGTAGTACATAGAGGGATTACACTAAAACATAAAGATGAAACCCAAAACATAAATGGAGAACTGCTCTAAACATGAGCACTACAAGGAGAACGACATCAACTACAACCTACACCATAACTACGACATCGACTAAGAAGATGGACACACACATCATACAAACAAATCCTAAGTGTTGGTAATGATCCAAACCATAGCATCCTCCTCATCTAGGGACATGAAGACCACCCTTTTAGATGGTAGCTCAAACAGAGGCAAAGCTCTCATCAACAACTCCTGTGAGTATCCGACCATTGTCTTCAATCGCGACACACACTCCCTTATAGTGTATTGCTCTTCTCCTTGGACATTGTAGATGAAGAAGACCCAGGGAACAATGATTTTTCCAGCTTCATTTGTTGATCGTTTAACTGGCAATATTGAGCTAGGGTCAACAGTTCTGAAGACTTCTTGCTTTGCCTTTTTCTACTCTGGGATGACTGGGCTTGTGTGGTTCGTCTCTTGTCGGGGGATGTTGCCTCATCCTCAATTGGAGTATTTTGTGTCTGAGTGTTTTCATAATTTGGATTTCTTGGAGGAGGTTGAGACAAAGGAGGAAAATCAAAAGGATTGAAATTGTCATCATCAATGGACTATACTTGTTGCGAGTCCAATCCCATCGCACTAAACCCTTGTCTTGTAGAATTGTCATCATCACCAAAAGACCGTCGCGAATCAACATCTACATCTTGGTTGGAGCCAAGGAAATGAGAACCTAACTGTGGTCTTCCGCATAAGATATCCATTTGTTGCTTATAAGGGAATGGTTGTCGATAATTTCGTGAAATCTGAATTTGTCTGTTGCAATGGATAAAGCATAATGGTGGGTAACTTAAGATATTATGAATAAACCGTAAAATGTTAAATTATAAATGAAACCTTACCGCTATGGCTACTTGGATACTATCCTCATCCGGGGCAATTGGAACATTTCTTTGTTCATCCCACCCCAACCACTTCTCATGCGTAACGATTCATATAGATAATATAACTTCTTCAAATTTTTCCAACGGTATTGCAAGTGACTCCTCTCTCTTTTAACCCCCGCCTCTCGATTATAGCGCACCAAAATATCATTGAACATATGATTTTTAAAAGTGTCTTAGTGTGCATAGTTTCTAAAGTACTCATCAGTCAATATGTCTAATAGAATCTTGTCTTGTTTGAATGACCAATTAGGGATACGCGGCTTGAGGAGGAGCCGGTCCAAATATCATCTAAACATATGCACAATGGACTATCAGTAGATTAACAGACAACGAAAATTATGCTTATATGAAGTTCTAAAATGGGAGTTTTCTAAAACACATTAACACATATATAGTGGTCCAAGCACTACTATGTTAATGTACAACAACAAATATGTGATTCACAATAGTTCATGAAGGACCCTCCCACTCACTAAATAATTGAATTATGTCATTGAGGAAAGGTAAGCTTCTCTCCTTTAACGACAACACCAACGGATTTAACTGCAAAGGGAATATGAAGAAAATAAGGTACAATGATAAAAATTGGGGCATTTTAACCTACATTAAGAGACAGCCACAAACCTCAACATAGGCATTCATGAAATGTCATTTTCGATCACTTGATTGATGCCTTTATCCCACTTGAAACCTCCATTTTCTAGCAGGTCTTTAGTGATCAAGTAAATACTTTTGTAAAAAGTCAGTCTACTTTGTAATTGACAAATAGTTGCATTGACCTCATATTGATCAATGAATGTCTCAACTATGAACTGCCAGGCATGGTTCGGGACAAAATCGCCACTCACTAACTCCTCCCTAAGTAGACGTATTAGCCTTTGATCCATGTCCATGGTCCATATATAACCTAATTTGTTGTTTAAAAACACACATGCTCATCAACATAGTATCTTATGACAATTATTACTAAACTAAATATGACAATGCTCCACAAAGTCATGATCACTTCATTTTATTTTAAACAAACAAAGGTAAACATAAAAAAACAAATTATTTCATACACAATCCTTTCTAGAAGTAATAAAGTAAGGAATATGCATCTTCTATCTTCAGAGCACGGGAGCAGGTACGGGAATGAGAACTAGAAAGGATTGGGGGGATGGGAGGTGGGGAGGGAGGGGCATTCTCGCTTCTTATTCTTGTGTTTCTTTCATTAATCTAGCTAAGGATCGAGTGGGAAGGAAACACATACTACTCTGATAGGTTATAAGTTCATTATCTCAATATCAAAATTCAAGTGTTGAGTAGAAGAAGTTCAATTATTATATAGAAGAGAAATTTCATAGAATATTTGATGTGAGACTGTGAAATCTAGACATGTGAAATCTAGAACATAAAATTCTCTCTAATATCAATGATAATATGCCTATTATCTCAGCCTTAAAAACTAGTGTTGAGATGATCAGTAAGTCCAATCATTATATAGAAGAGAAATTTCATAAAATATCCAATATAAGACTATTTCCAACATGCTCTAAGCTTTCGTGATCACCTTATGGTGAGATCTCTAGCTACCACCACATGATGTGACACAACATTTAATCCCATCTTTTTATAGGTTTGATGCACTCATTGTATGCATGGTTGGGGTATCTATATATCTATCTACATTTGTATGTATGTATATATATATAAAGGTATGATCCATTCACATGCTAGCTAGGAGATGGCAATTCCCATGTACAAAAGCACAAAGCATTTTTTAAAAAGAACATGCACAAAACATTTTTTAATAGTTCCCAGGAAGGATATGGTAATTACTCATTTATATAAATCTCTAATTAATCACAACAAAAAAGAACATGCACAAAGCATTTTTAATAGTTCAAGTATATTATTTGAGAAATAAAATTACAAAAGTCACCAGATAAATTAGTTGACGTACCTGGCTGAGACATCCTTCAAATTTTCACTGCTAAAAGCATGTTAAAACTAGGGGTATTCAAAAATGGTCCAAACCGAAAAACCAAACCGATCGGTTCGGTTCGGTTTGGAGGGTTTCACAATTCAGTTCGGTTTGGGGTTGAGGAACCAAATGAACCGAATATATGTATATATAATATAAATAATATAATATAACATAAGAAAGACAATGGCGCAGTGGTTGGAGGCGCCTCCTCCCCGTGGGAGGTTGAGTTCGAAGCTCACAACCCCCCATTTAATCATTTTTTTTTCCCATTTTCGGTTCAAATCGAACCGAACCGTGAACACCCCTAGTCAAAACCTTAAAACATGGGTCCACAATTTACATTAGATATATATTATACTGTAACAAATGAATGTATAATGAAATCGGTGTGAAAAATATTGAAGGCAGTTGGTAGGAGAGAAAACACATTCATGGCAGGAGGATTACTTGTAAACACATTCATGGCAGGAGGGTTACCAGTCAGTCAGGAAATTCACAGTGTTTCTATCAGTACATACTAATGAAATAACTAGGCAGTACAGTAAGCTCTAAGTAATACAAGATAGTGGGTTAATAATGGTAAGTTCAAGGTAATAAAAAATAGAACTACTCAGTCATGAACTAATACACATCAAGAAGAAAGGTTAGGTAGTTATGTATTAACTAAAAAACCAATGAAGTAAGCTCAAACTATGATAATAATCTGACAGAAATTACTGCTAAGCTCAAAGTAATCACACTACAAACCAGTACATACTAATGAAATAACTAGGCTCAACATTCCTTTTAATTGTTCAACATTAAAAGCAAAAAAATAATAAACACAGGATAACTACATAAACACCAGTGCAGTAAGCTATACACTGTACTAATATAGAACTAGTGCTCTTATTAATAATGGTAAGCTCAAAGTAATACAAAAAACCAATACAGTAAGCTCAAAGTAAACAAAAATAGTGGGTTAATAATGGTAAGTTCAAGGTAATAAAAAACAGAATCACTCAGTCATGAAGTAATACACATCAAGATAAAAAGTTAGGTAGTTATGTATTAACTAAAAAACCAGTGAAGTAAGCTCATACTATCATAATAATATGACAGAAATTACTGGTAAGCTCAAAGTAATCACACTACAAACCAGCACATACTAATGAAATAAGTAGGCCTCAACATTCCTTTTAATTGTTCAACATTAAAAGCAAAAAATAATAAACACAGGATAACTACATAAACACCAGTGCAGTAAGCTATACACTGTAGTAATATAGAACCAGTGCTCTTGTTAAAAATGGTAAGCTCAAAGTAATACAAAAAACCAGTACTGTAGTACCCCAGAAAATTCATAAATTCAAAAATAAAGATAAATTGATTTTTTTCAATTAATAAACTTAAACTAGTTAAAAAGGTACGCATCATTATCGCATGCGTAAAAACCCCTATAAAAATGTTGTAAAATTAATGGTTATGCTTTAAATAATATTCTCTAATGACTCATCAAGAAGTTTGGACATAGAAAAATCATTTGGACCTAGTTGAAGAATTTATGCGACTTATTGTCGTAAGTAAGGAATAAGTCGAAGAACCCAATATTATATAAGCCAAAGTGAATTATAAATTAAAATAAATATATGAATAGACTTTAAACAATATGGGTTGAAAGCCCATTATGATAATTGGACCAATGGACAATTTTGGCTCATGAATATATTCTTTAATAAAAAGATAAATAAAACTCATTAAGTAAATGGGTTGTACAATTAAGCCCATGTAAGTTATTGGGCCCAAGCAGGATCCTAAAGGTTGGATAAAGGTTAAGAATATTAGGATCAAAAATATTAAATTAAAATGAAGTAAGAAACCAAGCGAATAAATATGTTAAATAGATTTAAATTAGAATAAATGGTGAATAAATTGTGATAAATAAAATTAAACTAAAACACATTAAGGAAAATTAGTAATGGGTTATCTTAATGGTCCTAACATGAATTGTTGGGCCCAAATGAGAAGAGCCCATCATGTGATGGGAGTTAAATTAGTGAAATTCGCATTAAAAATAAAAGTAATTTATAAAAAGGGTGAAATAACTATTTAATAGCTCAAATCTATCCTAAAAAGAATCCTAGACCTACCCAAATCCCTTAGCCACGAAATTGGACTTCTCTCCAAGCCTATTAGGTAGATAAAGGCAAGAAATTGGGAGATATTAATGTAGAAATTAAGAGTTTGAATGGAAAGAGGAGTTTTAAGAAAGCTGGACTCTTACACAACCTAATAGACCTCTAATTCGTATCTACCAAGCCCCATTTCGTTGCTGGAGCTTTGGAGCATGAGGGAAGGAGGCTAAGGACGAGGAGCAAGGAGAAGAAGGAGGTTTGGAGCAAGAAGAACTTGGAAATTTCGTCACCCCCAAATCCTAGGATCTTTACAGTGCAAAAAGGTAGGCAGTCTCTCAAGCCAAATTCGTGTAAAAATTACCATAGTAGACTTCATGATCCCGTGCAAAAGCCCTCTGGTTTTGCTCTATTTCGATCTCCCATGAGAGAGAATTAATTCTTTGAAATCCTGTCAGATCCATGTACCCGACCCTTCATGTTTGCTTTCAAACCTCGTGCATACTTGATCCCATACCATGAGAAAATTTTCATAAATACTACGTCATGTTAGCTTTCAAACGCCCATAGTTTGCTCAATTTCATCATGTATCTATCGCTAATTAATTCGTTGAACCTTGACTGCACATGTTTAGGTCACTGAAATGTAACCTGATCAAAGCATGCCTAAACCATGTCTATTTTTGAATTAATCATACATGTTGATAGATATATATGTCTACCTTAGTTTAAAACTAGTTTCGTGATTTTTGGATCATCGTGCGATTTTATATTGAATTTAGAAGTACCCTGTATCATGAAGGATCAACTATGGAAAATTTAAAAAGGGCCGGACCCCTTTCTGATATCGCAACGGCCTGACCCACCGCGATACCAGGAGGGTCGCGGCCGGCTCACAGGTCGCGTTAGAAATGCGGCAGCCTGTGCCGCCGCAAATTTCAGCACGAACCGGACCGGGTCGGCCGGTTCGGCTGTCGCGCCCGAGCCGGTCACCGCAACATGAATCGCGTCCATGACCCCCGCCACGATTAAAGATTTCAGCCAGCACCATATTTTGCTTACATACCCCTACTTAAATTGCTATTTAGCCATTGTGTAATTATAATTGAACACTATTATCAACCTTTCGACCCAATTAACCTTTAATAGGCAATATTTATATAATTTCCATTATTAAAAGCTTAATGCATGATTTATCTTACTCTCATGACCTCTTTACACGTGCACACACTAAACATTGTTTATTGCCATTTAACCCTTGTACAAGTTAAACCATATACTGTTAAGCTTAATAATCAACTTGAATATTTTTATTTGATAATATTTAAATAATTCTTATTAATTAAAAGCCATGAGCACGACTTATCATATTATTATGATCTCTCTACACTTGCACACACATATCATTAACATTTGCCATTTGACCCTATTAAATTTCTCAATAATGTATCTGGTAATTAAGTGAAATTAATTACCTAATTTCTCTAATTATTTAAATGACACATGTCTTCTTTATTCGCGTGATTCGTACACTGTTATCGTTTTCCCTCAGCCTTCGAGTACTCGAGGCACGACGGACCAGTTTTCTACACACTTTCTCTTGACTTGGACCACCTCTCCATCGGGAATACTCTCGACTGGGCTAGGGACTCCTTGTCAAGGCCTCCGTAAGTCTCCTTGGCTTTGGCGCACGTCTATTGCCGATGAGCTAGTTGTACCCTTAAAACCCGATACACCCCTAGGGATCAGTACGATCCAAACGGCCTTAGTGTGCTCTCTCTTACCTTGTGATCACCCGGACTATTTAGCCTGTGTTCATAGCATGGCTAGTGGGCGGTTGTGACTTCCACCAGACTGCCGGCACCCGACCTAGTGCTGTGCAACCGTTACTATCGATGTTTAACGTTATTTTACGATTATACCCCTATCTCGACTACTATCTCGTTACTCTCATCTGTTCACGTTCACTCTATAATCTTATCTATTTCGTCTATTACTCTCATCTCTTCTTGGTACTCTATTTGGCAATTAAATTGATTGTCTAAACAAATAACAAAACAGTGCTACAATGCCAAAGCAATAGGGCCTGGTCTGGTCCTGGGAGGAGCGCCCGAAGAGTGCTATTTCCTCGCGAGGGTAACATGATCAGGATGTGTACGACATGCATCCAACGCCATTTAACAACAAATACAATTCAATCTATGACAATCAAACAATCGTTTTACTATATCTCTGGGTTGACATGATGCTCGACCAGGGAAGTGCTATTGCACCTTTGTGCAGACGTTACGTATTCTTTCACTCTATGGCCAATCCTTTATCATGCTAGTTTTGTGATTATTCTTTTGAAAGTGCTATCATTCTCTTGCTATTGTGTGCTATCTTTCTCTCGACTATACTTGACAGTTCTCTATAGTTATCATGCCTTATAAGACATTAATCACTTAAAGTCTGCTTGTTCACGTGAGATATTAAGTCCTACTGAGCATTATCGCTCACCCTTCGTTATTTGTTATTGTTTTCAGGTAAGTCGGATGATGACCCTACACTCACCAACGGGAATGGACTGGAGTGATGAGCGATCAGGAGTCATAGCGATGGAGGGTCTTCAGTATCTTAGAGTTTAGTTAGTATTGCTTAGTTATCCTTTTCAAATGAAAATGATGTTATTGAGCCCTATGTTTTGGCTCAGAATTAGTGGATGTAATAGTTTTAGGTGATATATCAATAAAATAAGGAGTTTATTGTAGTTATTGTTTATTTAGATGCTCTGATATTGGCGACTGTATGTGCAATTTACGTTATCATACACGTTGTTCATGCCTCCCTGATTTATTCCGCTGCTAAATTAGCGGGGCATGACAAGTACAGTAAGCTCAAAGTAATACAAAATAGTGGGTTAATAATAGTAAGTTCAAGGTAATAAAAAACAGAACCACTCAGCCATGAAGTAATACACATCAAGAAGAAAGGTTAGGTAGTTATGTATTAACTAAAAAAAACCAGTGAAGTAAGCTCATACTATCATAATAATATGACAGAAATTACTGGTAAGCTCAAAGTAATCACACTACAAACCAATACTAATGAAATAAGCAAGCCTCAACATTCCTTTTAATTGTTCAACATTAAAAGAAAAAATAATAAACACAGGATAACTACATAAACACCAGTGCAGTAAGCTATACACTGTAGTAATATAGAACTAATGCTCTTGTTAATAATGGTAAGCTCAAAGTAATACAAAAAACCAGTACAGTAAGCTCAAAGTAATACAAAATAGTGGGTTAATAATGGTAAGTTCAAGGTA